>CM048933.1:21696714-22896714 GCA_026686955.1 Epinephelus cyanopodus | reverse complement strand
CAGTTCAGCCTCAGTGCACATCCAGAAACAGTCCAGCTGACATTCATTTCAGGTGCCGATGTTCAGAGGAGGTGTGCGTTCAGGTCGTACTTCTCACAGAACTTGTCCGTGATCGGGATGCAGGTGAGGTACTCGCACCAGTCGCACTTCACCGGGTAGACGTAGAAGAGGACGGCCAGGGCAGAGAACAGACCTAGGAAGACCAGCAGGAAGACGCAGATCTGGATACGCTTCCGGTACATGTCGGATTGGCCAAAGCTGGGGAGGAAAAACCTGCGTTACTCATCTCATAATGGAGGGCAAGTCACATAGAATACATCAGATTAACTTTATTGAGTCTCGCGAGATTTTTGCCAGCTGTTTCTGGGATTGTTGCAACTATTGCATGTTGCAATAGTTAAGGCCTTTTGTGTGAGCAAGTTAAAATTGCAAAAATAATTGCAAAGCTGTTTCTGATTTGGAGACGACTATTATGAGTAGTTAGTGTCAGTGTGATGGTGGTGGTGGGGTGTAGCACTCAAGGACTGTCTGAACTAACCGATTTAGCATAAGCTAAAAAGCTGCAGTGGTTAACATCCAACAGTAAGCCATTAAACGGTCCCAACACACTCATACCGACACCCAAACAGCCAATGACAGTGAAACACAGTCTTAGTGAAGAAAGCTTTGGGCTCGTCCGGGATTTGAACCCGGGACCTCTCGCACCCGAAGCGAGAATCATACCCCTAGACCAACGAGCCACAAGCAACACTGCAAAAACTGTGATGTAGCATTTTACATATTGCAGAAAATCTGCCTTTTTTATTTACCTACCTGATGTATGGCAGGAAGGCGAAGGACAAGAAGAATCCCGACACAAAACCACAGACGTGGGCAAAGTTGTCAATCCACGGAAGCAAACCGAAGGAGAAGAAGAAAACCGAGATGGCTAGCAGCTTGGCGAAAGCCCGCCATGGTCGCTCGAGGATCTGCCAGCTCTGAAACAGCTCCACGAACAGACAGGCCAGGATGCCGAACTGGCTGCCTGCAGGGCCCACCTGAGATAGAGTTCACAGGTCAATTAACAAATTTAACTTGTAGCTTCTTCTATATAGCTGGATGTGAGGGTGAAACTGTACCTCCGCTCTGTAAGGCAGGAAGATGGCTGAGGCCAAGTTGCCAGTGATGCCGCTGAGCATGTAGATGATGGAGATTCTCAGCCAGCCAGCCAGCTTCTCTAAGTCCCTCAGCACCGTCATCTGGAAGAACACTGACACCAGGCAGTGCAGGATCCTACAGACACAGAGCAAATCCACCTGGTGTCTTATAATTTATCAGGAATACTACACTTCTAGTTTCACATAAACCATCCCTCTTAGTGCTGCTTTAAATACTGGGGCCTATCCTCAGATGAATGTAAAAAAAGAAGAGTTCAATCACCCAGCATGAAGAAAGAGAGACAGCCAGAGTCGAGAGAACTGGTCGGGGATCTCCGGGTTGAGGAAAGGCAGCAAACCACACACGTCGTCCATACAAGCCACCTGCAAGAGAGAGAGACAGAGTCAGTCAGCCTGAAGATACACTGCCACCCTGTGGAGGAAAATGAGAGTGTTGAATTCAGTCCAAAATCCTTTCATTTCCCAGCCAACAGGCTCCAGTGGCGCAATCGGTCAGCGCGCGGTACTTATAAGACAGTGACCTGCAGAGCAATGCCGAGGTTGTGAGTTCGAGCCTCACCTGGAGCAGCCAAGTTTTAAATTCAAAAGTCTGAGTGCATCTCAGATACATTCTGAAATACTAATTAGGGCATAAAAAGCTGTTGTGTCAAGTACACTGGTCTGAAAAAAGAGGATCTAAATATACATGTGTGTGTCCTACCTGTGAGCAGAGAGTAGCCTCCTCGTGGAAGTAGCCGTGCATGAAATCACAGTATTCTCTGGAAGTGATCTCACATCTACAACATAAAGCACATTGTTGAATTAATCAGCTCCCACTCCAAAAACAACAACAACAAAATGTCAGGATTGTAAAATGAGATAAATACATCTTTGCTTTTGTGTTAAATTAATGTGATAAAGTGTTCCAGTATTTCAGTCCTGGTCACATAGAAACTGTCTGTTGGTCCTGCAATTATATAATTTCTTTAATCACGCCACACTAGCTCCATACAGGCTACTCCTGTGGTGTTCAGTGACGCTGACTCTCACCGTCCTTTGGTCCCGATGCAGCAGGGCCGGCCTGTGATGGTGCAGTCTATGTGGGGGAGGTTGGTGTGATTCCCAGAGTTGTACCGTGTACAAACCTACAGATCACAAGCAGATGAAACATTACATCTAGCTATCTAGTCATTATGTGAAGGTGAAAGTGCTGTATTCAGACCTCAATGTGTTAAACTCCCAGTAGTTTTTTTTTTCACTTTTAAGACAATGGCAAACAAGGACATGATAAACCTAAATGCTGTTAGCATGTAAATGTACTCACTGGCCACTTGGTGATGTCATCAGGCCACTCGTGAGGCGAAACTGACGCCGGCTCTAGACAGATTCTACAAAATCAAGAGCAAAACTTAAAAAATAATCAAGTGAACACTCATCTACTGTAAGAGCGACTAAGCCCCAACAAGAGTGCTTACCTGGGGTCCTGATGGCAGACTGCACCATGCTGGCGGAGTGTGCCGTTCAGAGTGGGAGCGCTGGGGTGCTGAGGCCACTTCACCCACACTGCCAGGGTGCTCTGCAGTACAAGACAGACAGAGGGAGAGAAATCATCAACATTTTTCTATTAATCAATCTTTGTTTGTGCAGTGGTGAGTACAACTAAATAGTGAAACAAGAGATGCCTAAAGGTGTCCCATGTCACATTTCTGGCGGGGTTGCTTTCACTGACCGAACACTCCTCCTGTAAAGTCTGCAGGCAGCCGGAGCGATCGTTCCTCACGCAGCAGCCTGACTCCCTCTCCCTCGCTCTCTTCTCCTGGATCAGTTTGTGGATCTCTTCGTCTTGGCGCATGCACGGGGAAAACTTGGCCCCCAGGTGGATCAGCGCCTCCTGCAGGACAGAGGTTAGGTTGGTGTGGTGAAGTTGTGGATCAAGAATGGTGGCTCCCAACCTGTCTTGTCTGAACTACCATCATAGCCAAATATGTTCATGTCAAGTGAATTTAAAATGGATATTATTCAACACTATTATATAAAAAGTGTTATTGTTAACAATAGTGTTTTCATAGGATTGAATAGTGAATGTTTAGAGCAGTAGAGTCAAGTTTGCATTAGTACTACTAACACTTGGAGTGGTAAAAGTTGATATTTAAACCATTTATTCAATTTAAGCTATTTCAGCCTCTACCATTAACCTGACAATAAATATTGACCATCGATTCCACACCTTAAGCTACCTGCTTTAACAGTTTATGATAATTTTAGATAACAATTTAACTGTTTATCTATTTTTCTAGCATTCCCTATTTCAACCATTACTTTTAATAATTCTTTAGACTGTTTAGTCTGTTTGGTGTCTTTAAATTGCGCCTCCTACAGGAAGTTAGAAACAAGAAAAGTCACTCCAGACATGAAGACTCAGGTAGATATATATTTTCAACATGTTATAGTTTGATAGTTCGTACTGAACATTTTATGTAACTTAATACAAAAAAATTCTATTAAAGGTCAAGAAATTTTTGCTACAAAATTTAAAAAATATATTATTATAATTAATTATATTTAATTGTATACATCATATATATGCTGAAATAATTTTGCAAGTATGATCTTTTTAACCATCTAAATCCATAATCAACCAAACGGTTGATGCTGAGATAATAAGTTCACAATTTTCATCAAATTAAGAAAGCATGAATAGTCACTGCTGTTAATACTATACATTTCACGTTATTCCGTTACATTTTTGATGAAAAAAAATATATATTAGTACAGTCACCATTTCTGAGATGTTTTCAAAGTACTGCAATGGTAAATATCCAGAATAAATCAGTTTAAATAATACTATTACTGGTAATACTTCTAATTCCATAGTAAAACATTGATATGTTGGTATACTAACATATTACAAGTATTATAACAAAACATTGTCTTTACCTTTGACTTATCAACTGTTATGTGTAGGCCTATATTTAAAAAACTATGGGGTCTTTTAGAAAAAAAAAAACATTGTCATTTGTTATTATTGTCATATGGAAATAAGAACTGCAAATACATTTTTTTCCATTGCTGTTTTCTTAGTGTGGACATTAAAGGGTTAAAAACACTGGAGCTTTTCCCATATTGACCCCCACAATCGGAGCTGAGTGAATAAAAATCATAGACATAAGATCGAAAATAAAACATACTTACTGAGCTTGGACCGACCCAGAAGTTTTGCTGTTGCACAAACTTAACGTTTTCATAAACTCCCTTGTTCCTCAACACCTCAAAAAAGAAAAGGGATAAAAGCAGTATTACTAACATTGCTCAATCATATGTTTTAAGTGGAAGTTCACCTCAAACTCTTTAGCAAAAATATATCAATCTATTCATTATAACAGCCGTATAAAATGTACTTACAGAGTCAACAGTTTCATGTTGGGTGAAGCCCACAGGAGCAATGCCGTAGATGGTGACAGCCAGGATGGTGATGAGCAGATGGACACATGTGATCCAGTAGGTAAAGAAAGGCCTAGAGGACAGACAAAAAAATTCAGCCTCCATCATCTGGGACGTGGACAGTCATCCCCCACGGAAAACAGAATGGGCTGTCCTACCTGTGATCGTCCATGTCCTCAATCTGTCTTTTGACGAAGCTGTCGATGCGTTTGCGGTACGTCCGGTTCGTGAGACGGCCAACCATGCCGAGCCCGTAGGGCCTCTTCTCTTTTGCAAACAGTTTCTTAACGGGAACCACGATCCTTTGTCCGCGCTGCTGATGGCTGTTGACGCTCACCACTTCCTGTTTCAGACGCACCTTCGGTTGGACCAGAGAGCCGTCTTTTGCCTTCCGCCAGCCTCGCTCTAAGGGCCTGTATGGAGGTAAAGGAAAGTGAAAGAAAGCATGTTAGGCATGGTATTATAATACAGCACATAACATTATCAGGCGGTATGATGCAAAGGTTGTGTGCTTGTCCTGTCACGTCTCCCCTGCAGCATGTCAGAGGTTCATGTGTGCGTATAAAACATAAACCCACAGCATAAGGTGACTCCTCTCCAGTTCGTTCTTGTCCAACGCGCTTCCCGTGAGCTCACTCTCATCCAGATGTTTGAGGTCGGCCTCCGATGGTGTCTCGAAGACTTCATCGGCATAGCTGGACAACTCGTCATGCAGGCCTTCCTGCAAAGATGAAAACTAAGTAAGTAGGAATTCAGGGTACAAGATTGTGCTTTGGGCCAACACATTATGGCTTGCAGTGCGCGTAAGTGTGTCCACTGCTCACTCTGGTGAAGAAGGAAGTATCGAGATCATCAGCGAAGTCAGCGGTGTCGTCTTCAAAGAAACTAGGAGGCATGAAACTCCGTCTGCGACATCGCCCGGTGGTGCTGTCCCCTAACGTGCGGCCCTAACAAGCAGAACAACACGCACAAACATCATCAGCATCAGACTGAGGTGCAATGATGCCTAACAGTTTATCTGGAAGAGCCTCCTACTAAACTTGTTACCTCCTTAATGACAGTCTGACGGTTGTGTGTCAGTGGATCAGCAGATAGCTGAGCAATCAGTGTGTGTATTACCATGAAACATCTGCTGGTGGGACCTGGTGACCCCCTCACAACACACACTCGCAGATACTCTCACTCAACATTTAGCCCTTTATGGGCAAGTCTGTAACACATTAAACCCATCCATTCATATATGTAGGAGATGGGACACATCAGAATATAATGGATGTTGTTTTTCTAGATACCTCTTCACAAAAACATAAGAGAATGGAGATTAAACTCTGGAACATTTTGGAGACACAGGAAATTGGTGATGCAGATGATGAGATGGTGAATTGAAGCCAGACTGTAGAAATTAAATGTGAGAAGAATCACTGTAAATTTAATGATGCCTGTCATATATATAATTGCACTTCATATCACCTGTTACTTATAGATTCACTTTATCACAAACATTCAGTCCAACCATTTTATGGGCTTGTGCTTGTAAGCCGTAACTTTCCATAAGCACCTTTGAGTTTAAAAAATCATTATAATGTTATGGTGGTGTTGCCTCACACCATTTGCACCGAACATTTATGGTTGAATGTGGGCGTGTAGAGGGCGGAATATGAGGCTGATCCATGTACGGACAATTCCAAGGTGAGTTTGGATTTATAAAAATAAATTGTGTACAGTAACGTTTTTTTTAAATCAGAGTCATTTTTGGCGCCCGCCACTTTGGACGCCTGCATGTACCCTTTTAGTAGGGATCCTATGCACTGCCTCATAAATGAGACCCCTGGTCTTTTAAAGATTTGTTTCTAGACCTATTAAAAGTGTAGTATTTTTACTCTATTAGACACTGGTTTTATATTTTGCTCCTAGAAAACACCTCTTATCTTGTATATTTGTATTCTGTCACATATTTAATACTCTATTCTTATAAAATTGAGCCCAGTGAGTGACCCTGTAAATTGTTAAAATTGTGGTTACTGTACTTTGTGTTACTGTAATTCGAAGCATTTTGTGGCACAAGAATATCCTTCAAGATAAATAAAGTTCTATTGAATTGAACTGAACTGAATTGTACTGAATTGAACTGAATATATCCTAAGCTCAATCTCCTTTTCAGAGAAGATAGTGATGTACTGCTGTTTGCCTGTAATGGAGGACAAATGCCTTTGTATAGCACAGTTACGGCCAGTCCAACTGTGCATTTACGCTGTGCAGAAATGACAAGTAATTTCAGAACAACAGGGGCTCGCAGTAGCTTTGAAGCACAGATCTTGCAAAGCACAGACTATCTGGAAACACAACTAAAATCTGCTGTACAAACAACAATAAAAAACAAACAAACACCTTCATCAGTGCTGCTGCAGCCTTGAGGCTCATGACTGCGACAGACTCCCGTTTGCGTCGTCGTGGCAGCCGGTTGAGGGCGGAGCGGGAGCTGGAAAAGGAGCAAAGGGAGGCGGTGCCGGGCGTGATGGGAGTTTGCGGGACACTAAAGCCGTCTACCTCTTCCACCATGCGGAAGGCACGACCCCGGGCCAGGGGGTCTACGATCTGCGCACACACATACAAACACACACACAGTATGTATGTGTTGGTTCACCACAGCTTTTCTTTGTACTCAATTGTCAAGCCACACACAACAGTAAACACACTGTGAGAAAACGGTGCAAAGCAGGAAGAACACACGTCTAAACTAGGGTTAGATTGATGTCGCAGATTACCACACTTACCCTTCAGTACTAACATTAGCTGTGTAGTAGCATCATGATTTCTTACATAAAATATTCAAAAACATCTACTCAAAAAAGTGAATGAAAAAGCCATCAATTGAACCCTAGGCAAGATGACAGAGCAAAGAGGTAAAGCAAGCGCCGGAAATCTACTGTGAACCAAAGAAAGAGAGTGAAAGAGAAACATGATGGAGGAAAAGGTGAATAATTGCTCCATCTCCTCCTCCATCCTGTAACGTGCCCCCGGCGCCAGCCTACCCTCTGCATGCCATAGTGGTGGTGACTGGGGTGGTGGGGTGGGAGGTAGAGGGGAGGAGGGGTCTCAGTGCTGGCCAGGGAGAGGTTGTCCTGGCTGTGGAGCTCCATCTCCCTCATCACCTGTGGCTTTAGACCCCCGTACAGATGGCTGCAGTGCTGCAGGCTCTTCCTCCTCCATCGCTGGGTGCTGTCGCTGTCTTTGCTCACCCCAAACCAGTCGGCCGTACCCCTGGGGAGAGGACGCACTCTGGTTAGTAAGTCAAATAACAGCAACACTGCAGCCGTTGTTGTCTATTTCATTTCATATTTATGCACAATCTATTGCAGCCTTCAGAGAATCCTGACGCACACATACAGTACACGCTGACTATTCTTTGACAGTCTGAGCCGTAGATCCCTCCCGATTAACAGATCAACATGATGATCTTGATGGATTGCAGCTGCTTGTTGGGGATTAGTCGACTGATTAATTGGATCATTTGTTGATTGCTTTCCTGTCTATACTGATGAGGAGAACCATACATGTAAAAAGACGCACGGAGCATCTATAAATGTGAAACCTGACACTTTTTTAGGCACTTTAAATACTAAACATGAGGCCAAATGCATTGTTTAATACATTTAATACAAAAAGAATATTCAAAACAGCAACAAGACATAAACTTAGACTAGTTTGAGATACTAAGTAGGGCAAATTTAACAAATTAGATTTATTTTAAATGCAAAAAAACAAAAATAAACTTTAAATCTGGATGGTAATAAGTAATTAGATAGTAAAAAATCAAGATAAAATACAGGCAAGCACCAACAGTCCCCAGTGAGGGCTATGATTAGGTTGCAGCAGGCCTCTTGTGCAACATATCAGCCTAAGAAATCATCACTGATTCACCCTACGCTACAATGTGTAAATGAAAGCAGATAAAGAAAACAACTTGTAAAATGCCACAAGTGTTGACGCTTGCAGTTCTATCGTGTGAACAAGGCCACGGTCGGCTTTACATACAATCCACATGTTTACTTATTGCACTGGTGTGAGAGCAGCATGATTTGTGCATAGCAAGTGTGTGGTCAAGCCATAGATAGAGCAGACAGGAAGTTAGCAGTAAAGTTATTTCAGGTTGACATCTTCTCATCAGCTGGTCGATATGCTTTCGTCCGACCTAATTCTCATTGGTGGGGCAATAGCCAGTGTTACATTTATGAGGCGATGTGTCCATCTAAGTGTTTTAATTTCCCATATGAAAACGCCAGTTGCTGTTGTTCAGCAGTATTTGACCCACCCCTTCTCCACTGTGATTGGATGGCTGGGTAAAAAATGACAGTGATGAGCGTGGCGTTCCACCCAATTTTTAAACTTAGTTGGAAAAACAGATAAAACTAAGACTTTCAGTGTCAGATTTATCACCATGGATTTATTTTACAAAGTCTCCAAAATGACACCGCAGCCTCTGTTGGACCAGCAGCATGACTAAGGTTACCTTCTGGGAAAAGAAAAGTATGTTTCTCACATGCATTGTTCCAGAGATATTTAGCGTCATGTTGTGTATGACATCAACAAAACAGTGTTGTTTTTCTCATCGGTCCTGTTCAGTGCTTGGTGATGAGACAGACTAGCACAGACAGCTCTGCTTCAGTGATACTGTTTATTTTCAGATAACGCTACAATAGACACATTTATTTTTCGCTGACCAATCAGACAACTGCACGAGGCTTTCCACTTCCTCAAACACAGAGTTTATTTTAACCCAAGCATTAATGTCCAGCCTTGTAACAGGAAAAATAAGCTTTGGTGGACACACAACGCTACCAGGTGTAGTGCCATCAGTGCACTGTGGATGATTTAGTTAACCTAGACATAACGTGCAGAATTTTTCTCCCCATCGATTAATCAATTGGTAGAAGAGCAGGTAAGATTTTCTTTTGTCAAACTACAGCCAGAGTGTTACAGATGTACAGTGTACATTTCAGTTTGTCCATGAATAAACACTGCAGGTCCTCGAGACCCAAGAAACCTTCCAGTGTCCTGCTTCCAAACTTCTGGGTAAAGTTAACAACATATTTACAACGAGCATGTGGTAGAGCCATGGTCAGTTTGCACTTTAGGTTGTGGGATTTGTTACTGTAGCTGACAGGAGATCAGTAAGATTCACATTTATTTTTCATGTATTGATTACAATATTTTACTGTGATTGAAGTCTTAATTCAATAGTTAAATCAAGATATGTTCATAACATGTACATGAAAGTGTACTTTATATGTTGACTGTATCCAGTGCCGTATTGCTCATACTATACAATGATTCATTGCTCCTGTATGGTGAACTCAGATCAGGAAGATGACAGAGGAAGACAGGAACTTTAAAAAAGGCTTACTAAATTGCAATATTGGTCTAAAAAACTGCAGTTAGATAATTTTCTCATATCATTCAGCCCTACTCCAGTATCTCTTCTCCATCTCTCTCTTTCCGTGTGTATGTCTCCATGTTTGATTGCATGGACGCTGCCAACCCAGCTTAGACAGCCTGGATGAAAAATATTGTCTTGATCCTCACACGACCTACTGCCCTCTGTTCAGTCAGCGGTAAAGAAACAGATGTTGTCCGAGTCCTGCAGTTCATGAACTGACTTGGCTGTGTGTGTGTGTGTGTATTTGTGTTTTTGTCATTTATTCTAAATAAAAGTGCATCCAGGTCCCTTTTTTCCTATGAAACAGCGCCTGCGTGCCAGGCTGAGTGTTAACGGATCAGGAGGGGGGAGGCCACACTGGGGAAACTGTTTAGAGAGCAGAACACTCAGTAATAAACACTCAGCCCTCATCATCAAGATAGACGCCAGCTGGGGAAGCCTTTTAAGGCTGCACAGGGGCAGGGAGGGGGTGGCGCGGCCCTGATTGTTGTCCTCCCGGAGAGGAAAGTCTTCAAGAGAAGACAGGTTTGTGAAAGCAGAGCGAGACGGGAGTCACACTGGGCCTCTGACAGCGAGGAGGAGGAGAGGAGGTCATACTATGAAAATAAAACCTTTCTCAAATACATTTCTGTTTCAAGATGAACATCCACCACTGACCGTAAAACATGATGCAAACTCTCGCCCACGTTGTGACTCAAGGTCTGTTTCAAGATAGCTGACATTTGTTTGTGTTTGTTTAGAGAAGTGGCTGTTTGTCTGTGTGCGCACATGCACCGACATGCGTGCATGTCATATTCGCCCACACAAAACCATAAATAAAATATTCATGACTGGTTGACGACAGCACAAATCCAACACCAATCAAAGATTAAAGCTGATGTTAAGCCACATGAATTAGCTTTCCTATCCTCGAGGTAAGGCTGGTACACATGCAGCAGCAATCTACTGTAGCATAATTATAGGCTTAGACAGCACTCATTTCATCAGGGAGAAAAGGCCAGGGGGCAAGACTACTACAATCTAAACAAATCCTATCAGTACACAGAGCATGAAGAGACGATAAGTATGAGCACTGGAGATGAGAATTGAGTTTTCTGATTGGACAAATCCATCGATGGAAGGTTATAGTGTTACTTCAGTACTGTGTTGTAAAGGAACCTCATTTAAGGGCACAAATGTCAAGTTCACAATCACTGAATAGGGTTAGATGGTCCTTGTGGTCAAGTTGCCACGGCAGCTTGCTGTTTCCTGCTACCACAGTGATGGAAAATAACAACACTGCCAGTCAAAAGTAATATGCACTTTGTGTCAAATGGAATGAAGGTATCATCGAGGTGCTTTCGGTTTGAGACACCACCTACGAGCTGAGCACTCAGGTGCAGCTACTCAGACTGATGTCAGTGGGCAACAGCATCGCCAAAGCCAGCAAAGCGCTATTGTACAAATCGCCTCAGACCGGTGGATGAAACTAACTCGAAACTAACTACAGCCCTTTATAAATGATTGGCAACTGACTGCAGACCAGTCAACATCATGGAAGACGCAGGTCCAAGGAACGTACTCAGGTTGGTATGCTGTTCCAGTCATATGCCATACCGTCGTGGGGAACCATAATTTCACGCATACAGGACCTTTAAGAATCAGAGAAAGCAACTAAAGTGGAACTCCTGAAAAGTGCAAAGGGCTCATTGGACTTCAGTGAGTACTCGATCATCTGAGAGCAACTGTACACCATATTGACGCTGATTGCACACTGTGCTCCTTCACTCTAATGGTTGGACTATGCAGAAACATGTGCCCCAAAACCCAGAAAAAAACCCTGCAATTCATAGAATAAGCAGATAGTCTCCTATCTCTAAGTCATGGTTTCAAGACCACACTGTTGTATCAGTGCTGCCCTGATTTAAAAGAAATACATGAGACAAAATCATAAAGTAAACTTCTTTGCATTCATTTGATTCCCAATAAAGAAACTCTGGTAAGACCTGCTTCAACTTGTTCATACAGATTTTAAAACTGTTGTGAAATGCAAAATAATGGAATTTTAAACATGCCATTAAAAAAAGTGATTAACCGTGACTAACTAATGAAATTCAGCGATTAACTGTGGTTAAAAAAAAAATTAATACTATGACAGCCCTAATTCAATTATATCTGGGTCCGCAAGGGGTATTTTAGTGTCATGCTGATCTAAGTGCTGTTTCACACCCTGACAAAAAGAAAAAACTCAGAAGGAAAGTCAGAACATTTGTCTTTGTGCACAACAATTATCCAAATTAAAAATCTAACTTGTCATGGCATGTTCGTTTGAGGTGACTTCAGCCCCAAACCATCTATATCAATTAAATAAAACATGCGGAAATGTCCATGTTTATCTATTACACTGTCACTAACAATGTATTAGGTATATAAAATTAGCCCCACCAGCTCCAATACGCATGCTAACACCTTAATATACAGTTAGACATGGTAGGTAGTTTTACTTCTGTTAAGCACATTTCTTCTCATCTAACTCTTTGTCACCAGGCAAATTGCTATTTCCAAAATGTCAAACTATTCCACTCTTATAGTATTTAAATACTACATTCCAGAGGTGGGACCAAGTCATTGTTTTGCAAGTCACAAGTCTTGAACATTTACACTCAAGTCCCAAGTCAAGACAGACAAGTCCCAAAGCCTCAACTTTACGCTTTGAGTCCTAATGCACTCTTTACCAATGCCATTTCAAAAACAGAGTAAAGGCATTAGCTAAACATTAGTTTGCTAACTATGTTAATATCAGCGTCAACTTACAGTTCTTTATGCAGCTTTAAATGCCAAACAAAGTTGGAAGGTGTTGCGTCTCCATCTGTAATTAGCTAGTAAACTTTTGTATGTGAACAACCACAGTTCTTCATGGTTCTCTGCTGCAACTTGATTGGATGCTGTTGGATTGGCTCAAATAAAGTGGATCTAGACAACTGAGTGTTGACTTGCTGGGAATGGCTTGTACTGACGTTAGCTGATTCAGGAAATAAAGGGAAATTGATTGATTCATGACACACGTTTTACTTAACATAGTTTTTAATCCTTGGGTCTTGAGGCGAGGGTCAAGTATTTCCAGGTCGAAAGGTTCAAGTCCCAGTCCAGAGTCATTGGTGTTAAAGTCCAGGTCAAGTCACGAGTCTGTTTTTGATTCTGTCAAGTCGAGTCTAAAGTCATCAAATTTGTGACTCAGTTCTGACACACATCGTCTAAAAGAGAGTGCAGATTTACATGCAATCATATATTATAGTTTTGTACAACCTAAAACATACACAGATTTTAAAATATGAGCAACCAGTCTCAACTAACTCGTATATTCTATCTTAAGTAACCCTAGACCCTCCAAAAGGAGAAATACATCAACTGGGGCTTTGTGCAACATTTCCATCCACACTCACCTGTCCAGAGAGCTCCAGGAGGGGTTCAGGGTCTGGGTCATACCTGAGGGGGGCAGGCACTGCGGAGCTGGATAGCCTCCATCACCAGCATCTCTAACATGTTGTCCCCATGTACCCCCGCACCAGTGCTAAACCCTGATCCACTGAAAGCAAACTGATCCTCCGCGGATCACGCATAGTGTTCCATAAGGGGATTTCCCGATGTATCCAGGCCAGCAGTACCTTATAACACTCGCTGTTATGCAAAGAGATCACCACATGTCCAGACTCCGTGCAACATCCCTGTCCTGCTCCACAAGCTCCCAGTCAATCAAAGGTTAGAGGAAAGCCGGCGCTGATCTCTTCGCTCAGACGGGTATCAGATCCCTACGATGAGATGTAAAGAGGACTCCAAGTCTTCCACCAGCTGGACTCGCTCATTCAGGATCTTAAATTTTCTGACCTTGTGTCACCGACACACAAACACAAGTTCCCATACGCCTGTGTACGTGTGAGAGAGTGTGTGAATGTGTCAGCGCCTGGCAGGCCTCCCAGTATCCCTCCCCGAGAGTTCGCATATAAGGATGTGACCTACTGGGCAAAGAAGACAGCCGCTCTGGTCCTTGTCAAGCTGAATATCCCCCCCATTCAGAGCCCCGGCGATCACTATCAATGAGCCCCCTCTCTCTGTTTCCCTGCCTGAGTGTGTCTAAACACCAGTTCCACACCAGCACTCCACAGGAAATGGGAGATTAGAAGGAGGGAGAGGAGTACGATGGGACATCATACACACATTAGGAAGGGAGGAGAGATGGAGGGAGGGCACTGGGACATGCCTGGACACGACACACATACATACACACTCGTACTTCAAACCCCACCTTGTTTTACAGCGATATATTCCTGTCAGTAGTTAAAAGAAGCCCAATGGAGCGTGTGAACCTCAGTTCAAACACCTATCATTACAAGTATCAGTGTGATTAAGATAAATTATTAACTCTGTCAGAATTAATGGCTCCTTAACATGAAAAATGACTCACAGAGCTTTTTATTTTCTTTTGTCGTCCAAAAGATCAACAAACATCAGGGTGTCCTCCTAGTTACCCTACAAGTTTGCAGCAAATCACCCTCTGACAACACTTTGTTTGAAGAATAAAGATTTATCCTGTATTTGTGCATTCTTCTGAGGAAAAGGTACCTCGGCTAACCTCCCACACACACACACACACACACGCCCAAACTTTCTCCAAATCCCATTAATTCTCTCATAAACATCAAACGCATTAATTCAGTTTCCCTCTCACACACACATGCAAGCCTGGTAAACCTCGGCATGATAAAGTTAAGACATTAAGACACTCCTTTGAAGTCGGTGTCTCCCGGTTTTAGTCTTGGCCCCCGTGTTCAAACATTTACATTCAATCGAACGCTTTGATGTGGCCCACATGCTGCGTGAGGCACAGAGATAGTCCGTGTGAGTAATTGTGTTATTGTCTGCCTCAAACCATGTGGTCCTGTGTGCCACCTGGACTGATACTGATACACTGAGTGTGTGTGAGAGCTTATGTGTCATAGACTTTGTTCAAAGCGTCACATCTGTGGCACAAAGAGACTACAGCATCCTAATAGGACTTTTGTGTAAAACTCGGTCCCTACAGACATAAAGGGTAAAAACAGTATGTCTTTGCTGCAGTTACACCCTGTTTTATTAGCTGACAACATATACTGTAGTCTGTTTTAAAGGGATAGTTCACCCCAAAACCCGAAACACATATTCTTCCTCTAACCGGTAGAAATACTTCACAATCCATAGTTTTTTGGCTTGCGTTGCCAAGTGTTGGAGATATTGTCCGTAGAGATGTCTGCCTTCTCTCGAATATAGCGGAACTAGATGGCACTCAGCTTGTGGTGCTCAAAGTGCCAAAAATGACATTTGAAAAACGTAACAACAATGTCTCTCTTCAGAAATCATGACCAAGTTACTCAAGATAGTCCACAGACCTTGTTGTGAGTTTCATGTAGGGACTTTTTTCTTTCTACCAAACTACACCTGCCAACTCTATCACTGAAGGAAGTGTGCATCTACTCATGGACAAGAGGTTCATGCTCAAGACAACAAAAGATGCAAACATTAATGGCATCCTCCCTGGCTAAGCTTTAACGTTAGCTCAGTAGCAATCGTCCTTTTGTGCATTCAATTATATTGGAGAGAGGGCAGGTATCTTCAACACTCGGCAACTCACATGAAAATCATCGAGACTGATAAACAGCATGACATATAAGAGAAAAGTAGTTTTGATTTTGGGGTGAACTGTCCCTTTAAAGCTGCATTCACTTATTATTTTGGCTACTTGGAGGCAGTTGTAACCAAACCATTGCCTATTTACACATCAAGCAGATATGGAGCACATTTATTTGGAGCCGTGTTTCTGGCCACCTGATCAATTTAAGTCCAAGATTCGTTCTCTTTTTGGCTCTGTTTTGGTTTCCACCAACTCCTTGGGAAAATATCTCATTCTATGCTAAATGCTCCACTATGTTAGACAACTTTGTCAGTCTGCTGTCTGGTGTTGAGCATAAAGTGAAAACATCATTGTGAGTGTGAATCAAAACGTTAAAGTTGCGGGCAGTGAAATCAAAATAATGAGCTGAATGAAGCTAAAACACTCGACAGAGCTGAAAGTACCTGCAGGGGTGTGTTTTCATTTTCAATGAGAAGTTACAAGGGGTAACATCTGGTACTGAAAAATGGAGCCAATTTGAATGGCCACTTGAGGCTGTCAGTCCCCATTTATCCCCCAAGTTAAAATTTCTGTCTTTACAGAAGAAATGAATATATTTTTTATACAACTCACATGTTTATATTTTATTAAGGCTTAAAATTATGCATAATTAAGGCGTAGGCGTTATGTTTTTGGGTGCTTTTTCTCATCATCTTGATGGCTGGAATATACTTGAACAAGCAGTTCTCCCCTTTTATCTCCCCTTAAGTAGCTTTAAGGTTGGAAACATCATCTTATTTCACACTGTCTGACAACATGATATAAAACCTGAAGACTATTTTCACTATGAGTGTACCATTCCTTCCATCAAATTAAAATATTCTCGATGTCTTATGTATTATTCCATTCACACTTTATTCTCACACTTGTGTACTATTTCATTCACACACCTTGTATATTTTATACCTTTGGAAACCTTTGGCTCATCACTAGAATTTTAATTAAATTACTATCCTTTTGAAATTACATTGACATTGCTGTGAACTGCTAAGTTTTAAATCCACTTATCCAGTTTAAAAAATCTGTGACAGCTCCAGGGTATGCCAAATAAGTTTTACAACATAGTGCTTCAAAGAGAAATTTCAGGAGCACCTTCACATCTCTGCTATCAGCTCCCTTCCTTTCCTGCTCCACCTCTCCTGTACCTGATGATCTGTTTGGGTATCGATGAACGCCGTCGGGTCAGTATTTTGGGGATGCAGGACCGCCTTCGGACGGTTGACACCCTCCTGGGCTCCCTCTGGCCCTTTGGGGGAACTGTGTTGACCCGCTCAAAGCGCACCCTTTTCTCACTTAGCGCACAGTGTAGCATGTAGAGAAGAGCACAGGGGGGGGCGGTGAGGGTAAAGCCAAAGGACGAAGGAAGGAGAAGAGAAAAGTCAAATAAAAGGGAGGACAAGAGAGAAGAAAAGAGGGCAAGATTAATTTGTGTTAAATCAGAGAGGAGGCTGCAGCTTAAATTAGTTCTGTTAAAGATTTATTAGTGGAGAAGAATTATAGAGATTAAAATACGACAGGCTGAAGTCAGGAGAAAATTAGCAGCTGGGGGAAATCAGCGGAGAGGAAAAAAAGAGACCTTATGTTGAGTGTGTGTGTGTGTGTGTGTGTGTGTGTGTCTAACCTCTTGATGGACTGTGTGAAGGAGGGCAATCTCTCCGGAGGAGGTCTGAGGTAGTTGTTGGAAGTTTCCAAGGCAGCAATGCAGGTCTGAGGGTTTTCACCTGGCATGCTGACACTGCGCAGGCGCTTTACCGGCTGCTACACACACACACGCACACACACACACACACACACACACAAACAGATTATGCCCACGGAGCCCAGTTTTTGTGAATGTTAACAAAGTAAAAGTCTAAGAAACAGTCAAACAAAAGCTTTTTGTCAAACTTAACTTGACCTGTATTTGTCTCTTGTTATTACCTGGGCCAGTGTGGGCGTGTCATCCGGCGTCAGCTGGATTGTGGGGATGTCCAGTTTGAGCCATGGCGGCTTTTTCCTCTGCAGGCTGCTGTTCCTGCTGCCCGGCTCATCCATGCTCGCTAGCTCCCCCTACGCCTGCCAGCTGGACAACACAAACAGAGGAAATGGGTTTGTAGGACAATAGCCATAATACGCTTCCAGACACATGATGACGGGGAACAATATTTCAACTATTCAAAGCCAAAAACTGTTGTTGAGTAATTACAGACACTGACAGTGTGCGACAGTAATCCACATCTCCCCATGCTGTCAGCTCAGACAGATCCAATGTGGAGGCAAAATGCCTGAATAAACAAACTGCTTAATCCGGATGTTTAAAGCTACTGGTTTGCCAGCCATATAAGGCAGAGTGACACTATCAACAATGAATGTGTCTAAATTGACTCCACGGACCATTCGTGCCTATTGATCGTACAGTCTTGTCATCAGTGCACCATGCAGCCAGGGGCTTCAACCTGAATGATACAAGTTCTTTGAAGGTCATAATTTATGTATTAATAGAAGAACATTTGGTTCTCTAACTAATTAAAAAAACATATGGATTTAATTTTGAATAACAGCTCATTTGCTCAGTGAACACAGCCAGATACTGTCTTCATTAAGATGCTCTTATTTGAGGAAGTCTATAATTTAACAACTTGGAAACGTATCTAAATATAAACCTTAATTTTCATTGAATCCAGGTGGAACCGATGTGTGTAACAAGCACCACAGCTGCACTGACATCTGTTTGGTCTCCCTCAGCAGTGACAAAGTCTTTCTGCTCTGATTCATGTAGAATCTCACAGATGAACCATTTCTCCCGTTCAGCTCGGGGTATTGTCAGAGTGGCTGCGATTCATTAGTCGTTCAACATGCCCTTATTGGATTCACCACAGCACTTGCCCTCTAGGGAAATCTCCACCGCCATTAAGTGTTTCATTTGACTGAAAAAACTGAGGAGAATATGAGTGAGATTAGCCCTAGGAGTGCTGAGGGAACGAGTCAACAACGATGGTCACTCCAGATGTGTATGTTACCCACAATGCATTGAATGCATAAAGCTCTGGCTGCTTACCACTGAAGAATGAGAAGATAAATAAATTGGAAAATAATAATGTTTCTCAGTTTCAGTTTAATACATCCTATAGGTCTCTATTAGCAGATAGTTTCTTAAGAAAGTGTCATGGACAGTTTGATATTTTACTAAACATTATAACTATTTGCATTTAATATTTACTTTATATTTACTACTTGATTTAAACTTTCTCACTCTTGAAAATAAAACTTAGACTGTTATGTATGGTCAACCACCCGATTGGATGACTGCCTGTTTTCTTGGCCCTTTAGCATCTAACAATTGACTTTTTGTTTCAAGTCTTGGTGTGATTTTTGACAGCTCCTTCGAATTTCATAAAGAAATCAACTCAGTTGTCAAAACTAGCTTTTTTTTCCAAGTAAGACTTTTAGCCAAGGTAAAGGCCTACCTCTCCCCCAAAGATCTCAAGAGAGTTACTCATGCTTTTATTACCTCTCGGATAGAATATTTTCTTTGTATACGGGTGTCACAACCAAGCCTTTGCAGTGGCTGCCTCTAACCTCTGGAACAGCTTACATATCCAAATAAAAGCTGCTCTGAAGATAGAAACCTTTAAGTCGCTGCTGAAGACCTATCTCGTTTCATTGGCATACGACTCATCTGAATCTGGTGACTTAAATTGATTTGATCCTCCATTGTGCTGCAATTTGCTCTGTTTATTCTGTCTTCTCTTCCTTTTGTTTCGTGCTTCTGTATTTAGCAAACAGTTGTTGTATTCTATGACTAGTTAAAACTGCGGTTGTTTTCAGATGTGCTCTACGAATTAAGTTTGACTTGACTTGACTTGCTTAGACAGTGGTACTGTTCAGCGTCAGTTTTATAAACCTGTAGCAATAATAGCTACAATAATCATGATAAAGATCACAAACAGGCATTTGTGTGTTAGAAACTGATAATATCTGTAATAACAATGTGCCTACTGACATATTGCAGTTATCTGCAGAAGATGCCTTTAGCTATAGCTTGTGAAAGGCGGTACAGTGCTAAGCCTGCAATTATCGGTCAATCGTGAGAGTTTGGGCTGAGGTGGGCCTACTACTGAAGAGCAGCCAGTGTGGTTAAAACCTCACTGCTCCAGGTGAGGCTCGAACTCACAACCTCGGCATCACTCTGCAGGATACTGTCTTATAAGTACCGCGCGCTGACCGATTGCGCCACTGGAGCCTCTGAACATTGACGAAGGACTACACCTGACTTGTAAATCTGATTGATGCTCTGATGTGACAACAGGAATGAAGCAGTAATCAGGATGGGCTGTTATATATCCACAGCTGGTGGTTCAAAGTATGAGCCAGCGGGTAAAAAGGAAGTGGACTGAGCCAAATGGGCTGTGACTCAATGAAAGAATATGTCTTTAATATTCTGAACAACAGCTTATTTGTTCAAAAAACACAGCAAGATGCTTGAATTCGAAAAAGTTGATTTTTTTGCAATGTGGAAAACTAGCTAAATATAAACCTTAATTTAAGATCCATGTGCAAGTCATGCCTGTAATGGGCACCACATCTGTTTACTCTCCCTAAACAACCACAGTCTGCTATGATTCATGCATAATAACCTCACACAGATGATCAGCATGTCAGAGCTTCTCCTGTGATTGACGGATCAAGCTAAAGCTATGCTGCTCCAGGTGAGGCTCGAACTCACAACCTCGGCATTGCTCTGCAGGTCACTGTCTTATAAGTACCGCGCGCTGACCGATTGCGCCACTGGAGCCTCTGTGCTGCTGATTATAGAGTGCTGTTGTAGGGGCAGTAGTGCAGCTTTAACACCACAAGATGGCACTAGCTATCTCATAGGTAAGGCTCTCTTCTTTCTCTCAGACACACACTCCCCCACACACACACACACACACACATGCCCTCAATGAACAGAGACAACTATTACTTACTGATGAGTGTGCTCACATTCTTTTAAGCAGACTTTAGGGATAAGTAGTCTGAGTGTAGCGGGCCACCTACTAACAGAAAGACAGAGCCTCATAGATCGAACAAGTGAGCTACACAAACAGAGGGAAAGCCACAGAACAGTGTGCCAAAGCCTCCAGTCATCCTGTTGTGTGCTGGTTAATGGGTTTATGGGTAAAGAAGGCATTTGGAGAGTGAAAGGGGTTTTCCTGCTGAACTGTTCCAGTGGAGGTTTAAACAAGACATCTCTCCATCTCTGTGAGAGCCCCTGAGCAGACCAGTGCAAATGAGGCAGTTTGCAGTGCTGCCTTTTTATATGAAGTGCCAACACCAACAATAATCTTTTTTTTTCCTGTGGGGTTTTGCATTTGAAAGCTGCTGAGCTGGTCAGGTGAAGCACGCTTCTTACTGTGCCACCGTATACCACATATAACAATAGCCTTTCATCATGCACTGAGTAGCTCCTCAGTTAATTGTATTAAGTGCTGAGGCTCTGGAATTCACCAGCACTAAAAAAGGCTCTTTTGATGGCCAGCACAAAGTCCAATTGACCATTTCCTCCATTCTCACACGGCACATAATGCTGCATACAATGATAACAGTGGCACACTTACCACTTGAAATTCTTGGCAATTTCTTAAACAGTGGTTTAATGACTTTCTGACCGATTCTGGACACAGGGGCACATTTCTACCCAATAACTACTCATTTTGTAGCAACTATTGCTGGAAGATTGTATCAGCTGTGGCTAACTAGCTTATTAAACTAAAGTTAGCTCTATGATTTGGTTGAAAACATGGTCTGCAGCTTAAAAAAATGTTTCCAGCTGGCTCTTTTTAAAATGAGAACACTTTTAAAGAGTCTTAAGCATGTGCATGGTGGCTATATATATGATGACACGCTAAAATACTGAGGCTAAAGCTGCATGTCTCAGGCAAGAAGCTAACATCTTGTAGATTAGAACAGAGGTTTCCAACTGGTCCAGCCACAGGCTTCAGATTTCTCAGCGTCATACTTGTGTTTGGCCATGTTGTCCAGTCAGTTTGCTGTTGCTTGTTGTTCTTATATTGCAGTGCAAATTTTATAATAAGCATAAATGTAAGATCAGACTACATTATATAGCGAACAATGTTTTAGCAAATGTAACTCTATCTGAGATAATCAGTTTGGTTCGGGTTGCAAATCCAAAACAAAGGAAGGTGGAACCACTAACGTTAGTTTAAACTCTAATAGCATCTGGGACCAGGTTTCACATGGGGTGAATATTACATTGTGGAACACGGCAGTTCTTAACATAAACATTAACTCCACAAAATGCAGTTATCTAATAAAAGATTCCTTGGCCTTGAAAGCGGACAAGCGCTTGGTTACCACTGTAAGCTAGTTAGCTGAGCTGACATTTGCAGCTTACATTACTGGATTAGACTCAAATAAATGCAACTTGAAACTAGCCTGACCAATACTGAAGTTTGACGCCAATAAAAACACAGTATGAGTATTTGAGAAAACAACACTGCAGCTTTAATGCCTAGATCACTCACAGGCATGAAAAACGTTGCTGTTTCCATTCCAAAATAAAAGCCCTCTGACAATTTTTCTATTGACAAAAACCCTGCATTGTGAAATATTTGCATGACCGTGTTGTTGACAATTCAGCAGCTTGCACGGCTCCATAATGGGTGGAGTACCGCTTTTGATTGTGCAAATACAGTGCTCATGGCAACAGGCAGCTCTGAAGCAGCCACACTGTCTGTGTGAACACCACGTGTGTGAGCTGGGGCGGCATGTCTACTTTAGCCTGTTCTATGTGTTGTGTCTTTTTAAAATAGACCAATGCACATGGTTACTTTTAGCCAACACATGCATGTGGTTGGGTTTAGAAAGAAATAACAGGGTTTGACTTTACATCCATACATGAAGCTGTGACGCCCACTATATGTGGTCACAGGGTATTTTGTTAATTGTTTGTATGGGATTATTGATATGATTTATATCTACCTGTACCCTAAAATGGTCAGTGAAAGATGTTTTCTTTAAGACAAGGATTGACACGTTATGTGCACCTCACACCAGTGGGTGGCACTCTGGGGCTGTGGCCTGGCCAGGGACGGTGGCCGATTGTGAGTAGCTCCGTTTTCCTCTCATAATGCCAGACGACCTGGAAGAGAGCAGCCACATCTCTGGTGTCTCATTTTGTTTTCCTGATTTTCAGGTTAGTAAGGTGCCCAACTTACTTTAGGTTATGTGTCATCAAGCACATGCACGTTTTAGCAATGGTAAAAGCCGTTATTTGACGGGAGAAGGTTTGTTTACATTATATGAGCCGTGTGTAACGGCGGCGATGCTAAATTGTTAGCAGCTAGGCTACTAGTAACATTAGCTCTGTAAACCCCTGTATTGATATATCCATTTTGGCTTACCTGGCTCCGTCATTGCATTAGGTCATGTTATAACCTATTGTTTGAATGTGTAACCAAGCGGAATTATTTTGGTTCAGTGTATTTATGAGATTGTGTAAGGTTAACGTTAATGGTGTTAAGTTCACTTCCTCTTCAGTGTCTGTAAATAATAACCAGCACGGTTCTCAGGAAGTAAGTCACAGCTTAAAGTGTGATATGTCCAGATGAAACTACTGAGGGAAAGTATGGAAAAGTTGTTGTTCATTTGATATATGTGTTTACATGTTGACAACATAAATGATATGTATTTCTGTGAAAACGGGACATTAAATATGATTATACGAGTTATAACAAGATATTACAGATGCACTGTTTGAGAAATATGGTGAATAATGTTCAATAAATAACACCAGACGACCTGATAGAGAGCAGCCACATCTCCGGTGTCTCATTTTGTTTTCCTGATTTTCAGATTTTCAGGGTCAAGGCTTTTCTAACTGCTACATTGGTGCTGTCCGGTACCTGTAACAAAGCAAACACCAGCTTCTTGGGTAAAGTCTGTGATTGGTTGACCCACTCACCTACCCTACCATGACTTCTCACTCCCTAACTCACGTTGCTGTCCCACCTCGTTTCTCCCTGACGCCGTTGGGCACCAATACACACTGACACCCCACAGTCGTGTATCATGTTGATGTGAAAGGACAGCTTTTTTCTTCGGTGTCTGACATGGAGCTGACTGCCCAAGCACAGGTATTCAACAACTTTGGAATGAGACCTGGTTGAACCGTCATGCACTGCTCACGCAGGCAGTGTGGCCCAGGCATACGCTACGAAAATCACACACTGCGCCAAGTAAACGCAAATGAAGCAAAGCTAAATATAATAGTCATATTGTTTACAAACAGTAACCTACAATCCTGCACAGAGTTCCTTGTCACATTTGTTCTTCTGTTCTTTCTCTACGATCAGCAATCATTCACACTGATATCCACATACCTGCAAAAGATAATATTGGCTGACACTGGCTCTCAATTTAGACTACAGCAGAAACAATGAACAAAAAATTCAGTAAATTCTTTCTCCTGAAGGCAATTAGGTATCACAGAACAGGCTAACGGGATAATGATCTACTTCTGGTAAAGGCCTGTTGAAGTGAGTAAAGGCCTTACCTGGTAGTTTTTTTTAGCACATCTAAATCTCTCTATCACCTGTCTACACACTGGGTCTTTTACAGAAACATATTTCCCCCCATTCGCTTTATTAACATAAGATTTATAGTGAAAAAAAAGTCTGCTCTGCAGCTCGGTTTAAGAAAACATTAGGATTTCTCTGGTCGGGTTATAACTCAGGCCAAGGGGAAGTCATTTAGCAGGAGTGGGGGGACTATTACTGGATAATACAACATCTGCATGAGGCTCTGGTGAGACATAATGAGCGACCACCAACAAGGAGCTCCTGTAGATCTCAGCTGTGAATCATTCTGTCATTCATTGCTGTGAGGGAAATTACAGGCTCCCCCTCTCTTTCCATAGAGCCATCAGCCGAACAATAATCTCCTCAATCATACGTGGTGCTGGAGCTGATTTTCAAACCCCTGGCCAAAGCTGCGTCTAACGAGCTGAAAGATATTCAACACCGGCAGCTGGACGACTTCTTGATACACACTGGCACGGACAAAACACACACGCACACACGGAATCGCAATTGCACTGCATCCTTGAAAAATCCCCCTTTGGATACTCTCACTTGTCAAATATAATCAGTGCGGGTTCCCATTTTGCACAAAATTATATAATTCTCTCCCCTGGTGTCTCCCCTCTCATGCAAACTGCTTTGTCAATTTAGATAGGGATCTCCTACATTTCCCAGGAGGCACTGCAGCAGTGCCAACGGAACAAGCGTGAACTTGTGGCTCTCGGTAAAAGGTGGGTGTCGGGACAGATATGAAGTGTGATTACTCAGCTATTGATGGAAGTAGTAGCGCACAGCGGGAGCATGAACTGAACACGTGTTTCCGTGCGGTTCAACAAAGCTGTCAAACACATCATGGCTTGTTCATTACATACTGATCTACTGAGGTTACTGGGGGTGTGGATGTTTATATATTCTCTGTTCTACAATGGATTTAGATTTAGATTCACACTGAATCACTTTATTCTCAAGGTAGACAAAATCCTTTTAGTTTTCTGCCCTTCATCAGTTTCTACATATAACAGGTGTAATTTCCCATTGCAGGGAGTAGTTACAGAGTTATGGATACATATAAACCTTAAAGTTAGCCAAACCAAAATTTCAAGCTGCTAAATTTATTAATTTTAGTGACATTAGAAGTGTTGGTCATTTGATCGACCACTTTGATCCAGATGGAAATATCTCAACAACTATTAAATGGACTGACATGAAACAATTTAGCACAGACATTCATGATCCCCAGAGGATATAACCCATAGTCTTTCCTGATCCCCTGACTTTTACTGTCATGCCAGCCACCATGTGGGTGATGATTTTGCTTTAGTCCTGAAATATTTCGACAACTGTTGCAAAGATTGCCAAGAAATATGGTGCAGACATGTGTGTTCCCCACAGGATAAATCCTGTGTGCACTGTTTTGTGAGAGTGGTCAGACTGGATGGCAATTAAAGACGTAAATGAGGAGGGAACTTCATTTGTTTTTTTTATAGATGTTTTTATGGGAATGTGGACCTTTCATACCAATTTTAGGAGCGCCTATGGTTTGCATGTTCCACATTTTATTGTGGGTGTGTCATGCAGCGTTGGACTCACACTGGTCTGGTCTTGGTCTCAATACATTCTGGTTTTGGTCATGAATTCGTCTTGGCTACAACACTGCACGGGTGACACTGTTCACCAACAGTAACTGACAATTCCTGCTTAAATTTAGGTGATGTTTTCCCCTCTCTTCTGAAATTTTTCGACAACTGTTGGATGGTTTGCCGTAGAATTTTGTACAGAGATTCTTGTTAGCCAGAGGATGAATCCTAGGCTACATTCAGGCTACAGGCAAATCTGATTTGTTTCTCAAATCAAATCTTTATGTCAGACTGTCAGCAATGATATTTGCAAGCGTCAGATCGGATTTGTGTGTCCAGACATCACTAGCCTATCTGCATGGGTTGCTGTGGTAACAACGTAGGTGTCAGTAAATATCTACCCTCGCGAAGCAGCTTTCCAATGCAGAAGCATTAGAAACAGAGGTACATAATTTCCCCCTCCAAATTACTGCTGTCAAGTTACGATGCAGAACTCTTCCATGGCATCAGACAAACTTAGTGATGGACGGGGCTGGTATACATTGCCATGTTTATCTCGGTGTTTGTCCACAGACTGTTGCTCTCTTCCATGTGGTCGTCCATAGTGCTCTGCTAGTAGAAGCATGCATTCTGCTCAGCACTTCTGTCACTCTGGATTTGACATTGTGGTTGGGTTGCATTGCGTTGCAAGTGACTCGGGCTGGGCAGTAAATTGATATCGTCCCAGGTTTTGGATATTGTAATACTGCAAGTGTTGCCTTTTCAGAGTTTTAATTTGAAATCTGATTTGAGCAGCTAGAGCATCTGTACTGAGACCATATGCAGAAATCAGATTGGAATCAACTTTCTAAAACCAATCTGGATACAATCTGGTTATGCCAAAAAGCAGATTGGGGCTGGCAGTTTGAACAATGCCCTGAGGACTTAGGTGATCCCTTAACTTTTCCTCTAGCACCACCATCATCATCCAATACATTTCCATGAGCCTCAGATTTTTGTTTGTGTGTTTGGTGCTAATTATCAAATGTTAGCATGCTAACAGCCAAAACTTAGGTGATGAACTTGTTAAACATCATACCTAGATTAAAAAAAAAGCATAGTAGCATGAAACTCTGAGCCCTGACATAAAATTGAATCCCCCTCAATATTTATTTTTAGCATGCATATGTTGATACACTGTGTATAATGTCAACACATACAGACTGGCCATAAAATCAGGTTATACAAAGTTAACTTTGATTCTTTGTGCCTCTCAACTGGCCATGTTAGTGTGTGTGTTTTGGTCTCTGTGGTCACATGTGGAAGCCAGTGCGTTCTCTTACGGTCACAGAGGATAAACACACCCCTGCAAATAGAAACCTTCACCAGAGCAATCCATAACCACATCCTTTGCTTATTCTGCGGTGGTGATGCTCAGTGTGAGTTTGTGTGCATGCTGACAGGAGCACAGACTCAGATGTTCTTACAAAATAAAGCGTGATGCAAACCTGCACTCACGCTCACATGCACACAGTATATACAGTAAACACTCACTTGACAGCCTTTGCTTCAGCCTCACGCATCAGGTTTTTTGCAGTTCTCCATACGGCTAAAGAAGAGATGATGTCAAAATCAATCTTTTTCCAGCATCCGACATTTGCTGTTCCATGATCATGATCTCTCTCTTTTTTTCCCTGGTTGGGTTTTCCTGACGGGCAGATTAGGGGCTGTAATCCCTGTGCTGGACACCACATGACATCGCTCCTGCTGTCAGTCCACAGAGGGCCATACCGACCACTGATTGGATGGCAATATTGCTGTGACAGTGTCATCAGCACCCAGCAGGAAGTCATACATCTTTAAAGTGGAAGAAGTAAATGTCATCACAAAATCATCCTATAGGGAGTCTAAAAAATGTTTTTTTATTCTATATAGTCTGAGAATTGATCCACTAAAGATTAAAAAATCACACCACCAATAATGTCAAGTGATAATGGCTGTTTCCTCTTAAGAAGTATCACAGGAAATGTGCAGCGCTGCAGCATTGTGTGCCTATAGGGAACGGTAGCAGAACAGCAGCGTAATTGGAGCCTTTTTACATAGGGTGACATTTCCTGACATGCCGAGACAGAATGAAACAAAGGCATCCTCTTGGCACCCAAGCAAGACTTGTCCTGACACTGCTCCCTGATTCTGGTCTTTGAGGCTGAGGCACTCAGTCACTGCTGCAAGGAAACTCACTGTGACTGCATGTCAATATGCTTTAATATTCAGTGGATGGATAAATGGATCTTAATGTTAAACAGTCCAAAACTTCATCTCTGCTCTGTCTCCTTTCATTCTCTAAACATCTCTCCCTCCCCCCTCTGTTTCTTTCTTTTTCCTCTGTCTGTCTTCTCTTTATTCTGCTCCTCAAGTTGTTTTTTTCTGCAAGCAAGAGACTTTCATTTACTCATCAATAATATTCAAAGTATTGCCAGAATTATGGTTTTCAATCTTAGTTTTTATTGGATAGTATCATCATGTTAGATGCAACCTATTATTTTGTAGTGTGTAAATAAATCAACAAGTCCTCCAACCCATTAGACGACGTTATTTGTTCCTCCTCTCTAATTCGACCCACAGGAGTGTTTCCTAAAGCAGGTTAGGTTTAGGAAAAGACCCGTGGTTGGGCATCCTCACGTTAGGTATGGATCATAATGTTATGTACTTAACATAACAAAAGTCAATGTTGATTTTGGTTTCAGACGGGACACGAACCCCAGTGACATGGGTCAAAGTCCTGTGTGTATTTAACCCATCCAACCACCCCAACCTCCTGCCTACTAATACTTCATTACTCTGCGTCACCTGATTTCATCCTTTGATCATCATAACTACTACAGCCACTTGAGGCCGCAACCTACACTAAACATAAATATGGTTGTAATAAGCCGCCCTATCGTGACGCTTTTTATGGAGGACAGTCTCAAATAAATCAAACCATTTCACAACGGGAAATTCCTCAAAAGTCAGTGTAAAAGCACAACCAGCTACAATACCGTTAGCTTAGCTCGGTTGCTAATGGAACAATAAATTCACACGGTTTGAAAAGTTGCATTTGTACCATCGTCTCCTGTCTCACAACTGTCTGCACACCATTGCTCTTTGGTGGGCAATAGGGAAGGGTGTAACACGGAATATAAGCTACAATACCGTCCTCCATTTCGGGACTCTCCAGCTATTCATTCCCTCAAAGGACAGTATTGTCACAACTGCTTCTATTGGTCAAAGCTTTCTTAAGGTAAACACGGCAAACAATATGTGTGCATGTATTTAGTCTTGACAAGTGAATCTGCTAATTGCTGCAATTCTATTAGAATTAAGTGAATAATACAAATACCAAAATTACATATTTTGTATGGTGGAAAAGCCTAAGAAGGCAACAAATTGATGGAAATCAAAAGAATTCTTAAGAGTGTCTGAGGCTGGTTTCATTGTAGCTTTTACAGATTGCTCTGTCTGAAGCTTTCGTCATATATATATAGTATACGGGGCAGAATAACTCAGAAAAACGTTGGTTACTTTGGCTTAATATGTGCGCGTTCTGTCTAAATTTCACATCCAAACAGATATTTATATTCGTTTGACAGGTAAATGGCGGATGGAAGAAAGGGTCGTGCTTTAGTCTTTGCTCTTCTAGAGGATGGTGTTGTAAAGCTGACAATTACCAAAGCACTTCAGAGTTAATTGGTTGGGGACTGAGCAGCGGATTAATGCTCCTACAGTCCTGGTAGGTTTGAACTTTATTACACTGGCACTGCTTTGCTCTAATAGGCACTATAACCTGCCCAAGAGCACCACTGGGTCCATTTTAACTTTAGGGTTTTTCAGGAGGGGGCTTTAGGAAGTTGTGGTCATGGGAACTGACGGCCTGCCACCTCACGAAACCTGCCTGCTCCGGGTGAAAGATAAAGTTTGAAAGTTTAGATTTAAAGGGACATTGTGTAACATTTTCAGTTGTTTATTGGCAAAAATCAATGTCTGCCTCCATGAATATGTCATCATTGGTGTACTATTACCTTCACCAATAATCTGACTTATTCTCGTAAAAGGAGAATTTCGGATTTGTTTGTATATTGTGCGGGCAAGGGGTTCCATAATGTTTCACCATCTTGAGAATACATCCGCCAGCAAGGGACATACAGCCCCACCTTCGGCGTTTTCGCTGAGAGCCAGGCCAACACTGCGTGACTGAGAAGCAATATATGATTTCAACATTAGATGGGAGAAATTCTTACACACTGTGGCTTTAAGCACACTGCATGTAGCACGCTCATGCAAGGTATACTCATAAAACGTGTTGTATACCATATGAAAATGCATGGTTCATATCATATCTAAGAAATTTGCGCCCCACAAGTGGCTTGGTCACACACTTTACATAAAGTTACATAGGTTATGTTTTGGAAAAGAAACACTAGGACAACATACCTTAAAATAACTAAAAGTTCAATTTGTTTTACATGGGACAAGAACACTGGCCTCCTGGGTGAAAGTTGTGTGTTTGTTTGACCCATTCAAACACCAACCTGCCTCCTTACATGGACCTCTTCCTCATCTTTACTCAACTCAGCACATTGGTCATGTGAGCACAGCCTTCCCGATTACGCTGTTTATATAAAAATTCTGGTGCATTACTTTTCGTGACCAAACAAAAATATGTAAACATGCGTACATACGTAAGAACAGTACATGAAAACAGTCTGGCTTATGTCATCTGTGATGTTTTGTACCAGTGTATATGAAAGGAAAAATATGCGATTTTGGTGGGGCAAGATCGTTTCCTCTTAAATTTAATTTCAATACTTCCTGTGGACAGAAAAGCCACCATACTTAACACACAGAAACTCATCTGGGCATAAAGGAATAAATCTAAAGCTTCTGATCTTAGGAGAATGATGCATTCATCTGTTGTACAGATCCCACAAAATCCTTCCTCTGGAAGCCTCAGAAAAACTGTACATCTGCATTTTTTTCCATCATCCCATTTGCTGTGATGTAACGAAGCATGAGTAGGTCACATAGATTAACAGTGAGTTATGCCGTGCGCTTTTACCCTGCATCCCCCCCACCCATAGGACCACGTATGCTCTGGGCTCTCATCTGTGCCAGATGTTACAGTCATAACACAGTAGGTCATTTCCTTTCTGTTTGCAGGGTCCTGCTGTAGTACAACTGTATGTGCGTGTCCGTGTGTGTGTGTGTAATCTGCTGCTGCCTACACAAACAAACACTAATAAATGATTAACCATCTGCTACAATAGGAGTAGTGTGTCAGTTATGAAAATAGTCACAAGATCAAAACAATAAATGATAAATTACATGGAGAGAAAACAGAGGAGGATTTATCTCTTGCCTGGCCAATATTTCATACAAATTCTACTTTGACTTCTTGACTTCCTGAAGCTTTCGTGACTCCACACTATCATTCTTTCTATTGTATCATCAACTGTTTCCTGTAATCATATGGGGAAAGGTAAGGATGTGTTTGGGGAACAGCAAAAGGAAACGACTGAAGCCTAACTCCACAGCACCGACTGCACATGCACAATACTGGTGGGTGATTCAAAATGCTAACATCCATCTGTAGGTTTGACAGGCTCACAGTGGGGGTCTCCATGAGTTGAAGCCATCTGTATCAGTCTGTCATTCTTTCATCTCCTTACTGCAGATTACGCAAGAGTGAGCAATTCATTAGTAAATCAGCCGCTGTGCCGCTACACCTTGACTCACTTCAGTCTGCAGGGTTGCTGACACGTGTCCCACCCACAACCACACACACAGGAAGCAGCTACTTAGAGCTACTGGTTGTAGCATTTTCAAACGTACTTAAATACATCCTCAAATGTGACAGCACTGTGTAATGAAGGCAAAAGGAAAAACTGATTTACTGTATAGCTTTATACAAGCCAGTATCTTAGTTACTGCTTCTTAAAGGTAAGAGCCCTTTAACCTCGTGTCACAAAAAGATCTTTGGAGCCTTGAAGCCCAGAAGTGTTTTATCCATCTGCCTTTCACATATTGGAATATAATCATAGATGTTTATCCATCATATTCCTAGCCCCTTAACTTGCATGAAGTGATGGCACGACTTTCGATGCTGAACCAGAATTGGCATTTTCCAATGACAACAGTTCGCTAATCCTCTTTACAAGAGCGACTGGGAAGTAAAACATAAGGAACACACCACCTGTTACACCTTGGATGGGACAATGTGATCATACCAGCTCCGCAAGGACATTTCAGAAAATGCTCATTTAACATTCGCTAAATATTTGTTAAAAAAACAAAGCAGTACTTGCTACATTGAAGGCAAATTACTTTTTTTGAAAAGAACCACTGTTGGCAGTTAAATACCATGATTAGCCACCTGGACGAACCATAGACAGTCTGCGAGACTATCTAGCTTGCTGCTACTTCCGCTATCTCATTTCTGCAGTAGCAACCCCAAGAACAAGGTGGATCGATAAAGTCAACCCAGTCTCATTACAAAGTCGCTGAATACTGGCGCTTAGGCAGTTCCTTCCATGCCAGACACCAACAAAAAAAGCCGTCCTTTCACATCAGCATGATACAGTCATCGTTATTGTGCAAGGATGATTGATGGCATCAGGGGGAAACATGGCCGGACAACACTGTAAGCTAAGAAGGGCAAAAAGTCTGAGTAGGGTGGGTGGGAGCGGCGGTGGATGGTAAACAGCAGGAGTCTCAGGCACAGAGGTCTCGAAAGCTCAGCACAAATAAAACTGATTTTAGCTGGATATGGCATGGAAGGCTAGATGCAACTAGAAGTAAGAGAGAAAATATGTAGAGCTGAACTGACTCGATTAAATGATAGGCTGACTGACAGGAATTTAAATGTAAACTATTTAGTGAATTCACATTTTTAAGGCAAAAAAACCCCAAACATTTTATGCCTCCAGCTTCCAAAATGGTAAAACTGCTGCTTTTTCTTGTCTTACATTGTAATTAAATAAATACCTTTGGGTTTGGACTGTTGGTTGGACAAAACAAGACATTCAAACGATCAATCAGTAAAATAACTGGCAGATCAACCGACAAACAAACTATTGGTAGTTGCAAAATATCCTTTTAAAAATTTGATTGAACTGAAAGTGGAGCTTATGTGCTTAAGAAAATGTTTTTTTTCCCCTGATAGATTGTCCTTTGACCTTAATAAATAAGGGAACAGCATAAAAAAGCTGCTTAACTTAACAAGGATAAACAGTAGCACAGACAATCAGAACAGATCAGAGGTCAGGCCTACATGCTTTGTCTGCCTCGAAGCGCAGTCATCTCCCTCTACTCTACTACTAAGCCGTATCAGCAGGGGAGATGTAATTAGCAACTTGAAACTGCGGCAAAAGCAGAGAAAAGTTAAAATCCTCAGCTTAACTTACACCGCTCCCAGTTTTGCGTACTCAAAAAGTCTCAGATCTTTCTCACAATGAGAAATGTCCCCCATGAAAGTCATTAAGAGATGATTAAGGGATTGACATTTCCTACTCTAGACTGACGTGGGCAAGGCAGCGTTTGAATCTAACCATATTCAAAGCTGGACCCACTGCACTTCATTTCACACCCACACATTTCGTGCAAAGCAGTCTGTGCAGGAACACAAGAAGAAGAAAAAAGTGGTGTGATCTTTGCAGGGCTTGTGATCAAATAAAACCACAACCTCGGCTCCTGTAGAGATCTGAACACACCAAAACGTTGACAGTCAACTCAAAGAAAAGTATTCAGAGGCTGTATATGCATTCATTATGGTTGGAAACGTTCTACCACTGTGTTAACATGACAATAAAGCTGTGGCCACAAGCCTCACACTGCCTCTTGTCTGCAGATGACCTGGTGTGTATCAAGGCCGAGGAAAAAAACAGCAGCAGATGCAGAGAGGGGAAAAGAGAAGAGAAACTTTCAGATCATGTTGGGAGAAGATGAAAGGAGCAAGGAGCACAAAATAGTCAATGAGAAAAGAACAAACAAAAGGAAATCATGACAACGTGTGAAGGAAAAAGAGAGACGCATGTGCAAAGACAAATTTTCTGTCTCAGTCAAAAACAAATTTTTCATCTGAATCAAAAACAGTTGCCCACTTTGTACGTTCACGTCTAAACAACATGTTAAACCCATTTGCATAGTTTCACTGTGTGGGCTTGCTGCACATTACACTGCAGTCCCTAGTTGCAATTCACTTTCTTTTAGCTCTGTTTTTGGTCTCCACCAGCTCCTGAGACAGGTTTGGACTGGCCATCAGGTAATTCTGGCAAATACCAGGTGGACCCGACCACCTTGTGGGCCGCAAGACAGCCTACAGCAATGTGGGGTGAAAACTGTGGGCGAAAAAAACAGACTTCCCGACCATTGTCCACTTCATTTTGGAACCAGGGTCGTCAACTGTCCTGTAAAATATGAAATTATCCTGTGATTGGAAATCTATTTAGGGCAAATTTATATTACTGGGCAATTTGTGTGAGATAGAAGGAAACCTATTTGATCTGTCATCCATCAGCCCTGTCTGTCATGTTATGTTCCACTACTCAACCACGCAATGTGTCATGAGTCAAGACCAATGAGAAGCCAATTAGGAGCATATCATGGCAACGCTGTCACTATGATACGCCTGACAGCGTCGCAAGACTTAAAAAATGAAGGGAAAATGATTACCAATGGGTGGGATACATGAATGAGAATATGTACAAGTCAAAATGCATCGTCTCCATTAGTTACAGGGGAATTTGTTACATCAAACAACACAAATCGGTAAATGAATTAATATGGTTCCACCGTCCACCCCCCCAGTCCACATTCCTTACTTCCATTTCAGGAACTTGGCAACCCTAGGTGGAACAGCCTATTTGATTAGGGGTTACACGGTCCAAAATTGTCAATAGGCTACCTGTACTGTGAGGCCGGTAAAGCTTTACCGACAGTCATTATCTTAAGCGGATCCACTCATATAATCTCAAAAAAAGGTGAAGTGGAAAAGGTCAAACAGATAAAGAAAAAAAATCTTGCAAAAAGCACCTCAAGTTTGCTCCTTCAGCATGACACTTGAGGTTTAGCTTTTATTTAGCTGCGGCGGATGTTGCACAGAATCTCTTTAAAGGTTCCCTTAGTCAAGGAATGACATAGAAGGAAACTGCAACATTTGGACAGGAATCAGGACAGCAGGTGGGTGAAAGTTTTGAAACCCAGTGAATGTTGACTTGTGTACATAGCACTTCACCAATAACTGGTTAGAAAGATCCCGTTGCATAAAACCAAAGAGCGGTCATTAATTGCAACGGGGCTGGAAGAGTGAAGCGTTGGAAAGTTGAGTGCTCCAAATCATAAATTTACCTCTGGTCAAATGTAAAGTGCAAAATAAGGTTTCCATCAGGTTCTCCTCAGGATGCCTTCATTTTCTTCACTGATCACCATAAACTCGGTCACATTGCTGGGAAGTTGCAGTCTGAGGTACATCATGTTTTTTTTCCTTACTTTGGTTGCCAAGGTCCTCTGTGCAACGATTTAATGAACTTTATGCAATTGACCTATGGCTAAGCCCCGCCCTCAAATGCAATGAGCCAATCACAGTGCGTATAGCCATTCCCATACACTCGGACATTCTCTACCTGGACGTCCATTGAAATGCATTACAGAAAGTCAGTTTTGTTCAGTTTTATGAGCTTTTTCTGAGATTTGAAGTTTAAAAATGGTCAAACGGTGTGCATGGGGTACATGCAACTCTGACACAAGGTATCCTCAGAGGCTGGGCGACGAGGTTTATTTTTTTACCCTTTCCTAAACCACATCTCAACCGAGAAAAGTGTCTCCTTTGGATAAAGTTGTGCAGTAGACCACAACATCAACTCAACGTGAATAAGATTAACAAGGATGTCTACATCTGTTCTAAGGTAGCCTAATTCAATCGTGTTTGAGGCAACATATTGTCACTTTGCTGGAAAGAAATATAAAGTTATCGTTAACATCTCCAGCTAACGTTAGCTAAAGTTAGCCTAACATTAGGTCCTAGCTGCGTTGTTCATCATGTCACCTTGTTTGCTGGGAGTTCATTAGCCTATTTTGTTCTAATTTTTGTATTGTGATGATCGTACATCATTGAAAACTGTTGTCCAAAGGGCTCTAGTTAAGGTAACGTTAACTTCTGGAGCTTATGCTGAATGATTCAATGTAAATACTGTAGCACCAAACTAACGGAGAGACACTCTTGTTAAGCTTTTCTCATATTCTGAGCCAAAAACCTTAACTTCTGTGGCACTTTGATGCACCAAAATTTGATCGTTATGTCTCAAAAAATCGGGGTCATCCCTATGTTTCCCGGGTTCTATGTTTCCCGCTTGGTTGAGCGGGAAACATAGAACCCGGGAACATAGAACCTTTTTTTGTGTAAGTGGGGAACATAGAACCTTTTTTGCAGGTTAAGTGGGGAACATAGAACCCGGGAAACATAGATACGCTCCCAAAAAAAATCATCACTTGCCTCCTGCGAAATGCCATGTACTATGACACCTGCCATAGTGCTGGTCACTGACTGGTTTTTTTATCATTTAAGTTTTTATTAGTTGATTTTAAACAGACAAAAAACAACAGAAACAACAAAACTGACACATTGTTCCAAGTAATGCAATTGCAAACTGAATGTTGATGTTTTGTCCGAGTGAGTGGAGGGGGGCGTGGCTTAGCCACAGGTCAATTCCTTAAGTAGAAGACCAAAATAAGGAGAAAAACTTAAGGAAACCTTAAGGAGAAGACTTAAGGATGTTTTGTGCAACCAGTTTTATTTAAAGGAAACATTAACTGAGATTTAAAGGAAAATCTTCACTTAAGGTGCTTTGTGCAAGCAGCCCCAGGCCTTAAAACCAAAGCCGTAAAGACTGAAAGACACTAAAACACCTGCAAAGTGTCTGGTCATAATTCACTGTGGGTTTGTCTCAAAGAGCGATTGTCACATTACACTAAGTCATTTGATCCACTGTTAATTCAGCATTGTAGCTGTTACGTTTTCCATTCTACTCTTGCTCATTATGGGTTCTTAAGTGTTTTATATTATCTTTTTAGAGGTTATACACAAGAATAACATGGATAAAATCATTTCATATTAACTTATGTCATTAACTCACTGTCAAGTTAAACAATAATTTATCACTGGCAATACAGCATAGAATGACTTAATGGAAAATCTGCCTACAGAAAAAGCCAGCATTGCCATTCATCACTCCAACTGTTCCAACACCTCGTGGCACGTTCGACTGCCAAAAATGCCACTAGAGAGAGCATAATGGTTTCTCAGCTACTGTGCCAGGTATAGGACTTGAGAGGCTCGAGCAGAGTTTTCTCAGCAGAGAGGACGTCTAGTTCCTGTCTGCCAGTCGAGTTTTCATAAAGGAGAAGCTGGTGACAGAAGCCGCAAGAGACTGCAGATTGATGTGAGGAAGATGAGGGGACGAAAGAGAGAGGAAGAGAAACAGGGATCAAAACATAAGATACACAGAGTAAAAGACACAAAATGGTGCATTACCTGAATTCTAATGTTTATAAGTCAATAACAATCCATGTCTATTCAACTCTTGAATATTATCACGTGCTAACATTGCTAACATTGAGGACCTCCAATATGGCTGCCTTAAGTGTCATTTCCATTTTCTCAGCACAAGTTAACAGACATATAAGAGTAATGCAAACTTTGTTCTGTTTATATGACTATATTGTATGTTTCATATTCTTTGTACCTTTCACTCTTTTTTTCTCTATGTACTTCTCATGCTTTTTTTTAATTTTCCCATCCATTATCTTGCTTAATCAAAACAATGCATCATCAGTCATGACAGATACACATGTACTGACACATCACTAAAAGAGAACATAGTAAAAAGTAAAAGCAGGTTCACACACGCATGCTATTTACTTCATACGTAGTTGATTCTTTTAAAAAAAAAAAAATCTCTCCTTCTGGGAACATTTTGTAGTTTCGCACAGTTTCACTTGGCATTTTGTTCTTTACTCTCAGGACTAAGGAGGAACTATGCATTTTGAAAACTCATGGTATTCCTATGGGCTAAGGCAGTCTGAAAATATTGTAAACATTGAGACCTTCTCCCAAATCCAAGAGCCAGAGTGCTAAAAGTCAAATTTTTGATGTCATAGGGTATAAAGTCTGGAACTGCTCCATCAACAATGAATTGGGAATGATGTTATACTGTAGATGACACTGAGAGCATCCCCGGGAAATGTTCTGAGTCAGGCTGTTCTCACAAACTGCTCGTATGTTTTCCTGTTAAAAATTATGCCGTCGGCAGTAAACAAGGAAGCAGTCCCAAACATGCTTGTGAGGAGGCAGGTTGGGGTCTCGGACGGTCACAAAAAACGGACTTTCACCTGTAACTTTCCCCTGGAGTTGCTTCTTTGGAACTGTGTGACCTTTGAGTCATTTTAAAGTACGTTCTCACCATGTTTCTCTTCCTAAACCTGACCACTGGAACTTATATTGCCTAAATCTAACCTCTGTAACTTTACATTAATGCCATACTAAATCATAGGATGTCATACAAACTGTTATACATGCATTTTTCGTAAGAAATCATACAAACAGTTCGATAAGAATACGTTGTCTGAATATATAGGTGCATGTTCTTTTTCAGAACTAAGAACACTACAATAAAATAACCCGTATTTGGATATAAAAAAGAAAACAAAAATTCTTTGGGTCCAAAAAATCAGGGGTATGGGCATGGGTAAAAAAGAACTAGGCACGGGCGGGCATTGGGTGAAAACAGAAATACATAAAATGTGCAGTATATCTGTAATATTTTGACAGCTAAATCACTATTATCAAGCTGCAATTCCTTTTAATTTTGAAAGTCATGGACACAAGTTGACCCTTTGACCCTGTCGTCACATTTGATGCCAACATTGAGGACTCAAGCAATAGAACTTTGCAGCCCGAGGATGAGGTGGCAGCCTATATCGAGTTCCAGACACCCAAGGAGGATCATTTTGAGGTTTTATGGTGGTGGAAGGAAAGTGCCGAAATGTTTCCTAACCCAACAATGATTGCGCAGAATATTTTCACCATCCCAGCATCATGCACAGCCAGTGAAAGAGACTTTCCCTCCGCTGGGTTTGTAATTCAAGAACGGAGAACCAAGCTTAAGGGGAGTGAGTGTAGCCTGTGTGTGTTTAATCATGGGTGCGGGTCGGGTCGCGGGACTTTTATTAATGGGTGTAGGCGGATGCAGCTTTGACTTAATCATAATTGATGGGTAACGGGTCACTTCTGGTTCTGAGTTTTGCCGTTATACGCGGTTGTGGGTTTTCAAAAATGGAACTGTGCAGGACTCTGTCACAAATATTAATTGAATTTTCCTAGGCCATGGAAATAACATTGGAATTCTTCATTTAATTGGTGTTCCCCTTTAAGTATCTCTCTATGTACTAGAGTAATCGGGGCCAAAGTGCCCTTAAGTTTGTTTAATATGGCATATTTAATGGACCTCACACTATGTATAAGATACACTTGGGATGTTGCACTCACCCATCAATCCTACAGGAGGCTGTAAGAGACACACTACCAGTGCTCTGAAATGAGGAGTGCATTGCTGCTGAACTCCATGTACGACCTTCTGGCTGGCAGCTCCGCCAAGAACTACAGACTGACCTCCAAAACATCCACGAAGAACACTGAGAGCTCCAAAACACTTTTGTAACAAAACAGGGCAAACTAAACTTGTAATTATGAGGTTTATGTAATTGAGGTCAAGTCTTTTTTAAAGTCTTTATGAAAACTACTATGTTTGTACTGAGGTCTAACATGACTGTCAAACAAAACAGTATAGCAACAATGTCATGTTTGTTGACTACAGGCATTAACACTCTCAAACTACAGCCGGTAAAAACTATTCTTAGCCAGGAAACAGAAAAGATAACAGCAGAGGAGTTGATCGACCACATGTTGACCACATCTGTAGAATTAGGAACATTGCAGTCCCATGAGTCACAGGGAAACAATGTTCTGAACACCCTGCTTTCAAAATCCACTCTGGATTGCATAATCCTCATTCAAACATTATTTATCCAATAATGTTGCCTGGGCACCGTGGCAAACCTCATCAACCATGTCCTCTGGAAATCATATCCATATACTGTCTGAGAAAATGTAATACCACCCACGTTAGATTTTTTTATCAACACACTCCTGCACTACAATATCCACTTGTAGCAATTAAAGCATGACTAAGGTTTTTGTTGGTAGGTTCAGGTACTGGCAGCACTTGGTTGTGGTGAAGGCAAGATCATGGTCTCAGTACAATACGGAAAGACACGTTTATTCTATTTACGCTGAAACTCAACACCTAAATCTTTCTCCACGGACAAAACGGCAATTATCAATATTTTCATTTTTAAAATGGATGGCATGTCTTTCAACTCATTGTTTTGGTTTTACAACATGCAACTTTGATTTAGGCTTGTTTAGGTTTGCAAAAGTCTTAACACTTAAGTTTCAAGTCAGGTCCAAAGTCAAGATTGACAAGTCCATGTCCTAGACTTTGAGTTCCGATTCCTAAACAATTCAAAATGCATTCTTCTACAAAACAAGGTTGGTAAAGGGTGCTTTCCCACCTGCCCTGTTTGGTTTGGTTCAGTAGAACTCAAGTTTATTTGCCCCCAAGTGTGTTTCTTTTGGGCAGGTGTGAACACAGCAATCACACTCGGGTGCACACCAAAACAACCAGACAAAGACGTTCTTGAAGAGGTGGCCTCGTTTCGGTTAAAAATAAACTCTGGTGCAGTTTGTTTGTGGTAAGAATGTGTTCCGACCTCGATCCAAACCAATTGCAGTTGCATTATGATTGTTTGGGCTAAACATGAGCATGTTACAGTCCTGGAGGATTATTAATTTTCACCTCCTCCTGTACTGCCTTAATATGCAAATTCGGTGCATCCAATGCATCAAAACATTGTTTTCTAAGATGGAGCTGCGCCTCGTATTCAAACTGTATGGTTTGACTAAAATTAACAATACAAGCAATATAGCACACGATGACCAGCGCTAAAATCAACCTGCGTAGTTGTCCCTCCGTTGTGACATTAGAAAGTGTTGCATTCATCTTGCAAGTGTACTCTTCTTCAACATTTTGTTTACTTGCTGGATTTTTCCCACATGGAAATTCTGACCAATCAAGATTGGCATTCTTGTGCAAGGCATTTTATCTGGTCTGCTTGTAAATGCTGCCAGAAGAATACAAACCAACTCTAAGAAATGATGCAACTTTCTAACAAAATTTCTCTGTGATTTGGCCCAAAGCAAACAAACTCTAGGTCTAAAAGCAACCTTAGTCTCTCTGCTCCTATCAACGCTACTTCAAGCAGCAGCTGTGTTTTTTAGTGAAACAGCTCGGATGCAGTTAGCAACTGGCTGATGAACACAGTGGAGTATTTAGCAGCTTAAGAGATAGATTTCTCCCTCAGGAGCTGGTGGAGTCCAAAAACTGAGCTAAAAGGAGAGTGATTACCAAAGTCATAACCAAAGTTGTTTGAAATGGTTCCAAATTGTCCGATCCATCAGACTCATACTGTATGTGCCGCTGGAAACTTGTAACAAGGAGTCATGGCAGAGAGGGAGATGCAGTCTGAAGTGTGGCTTCATTTGCCGAAGAAAGATGTCAACAGTGCAGCTTATAATGCCTGTAAAACGATAATGTCAAGTAAGGGTGGAAACACCAGCACTATGTTGAAACACCGTCTTACCCAACATGGGCTTTAATTCCAATACATTCCATATTTGAAACTCTACATGAGTGCCACTGCTTCTCGACCAAGCAACATGTTGTTACCAAGGGTAATTATCATCTTATAATAACAGCAGTGCCACCCAGGCAGGCTCAGCAGGTTTTGTCTTTGACTAAACTAACAGTATAACAGTGGAGCTTTTGCACACCTCAGCCACATGCATGCCCTCTTTCTACTGTGTCTACACTGTGATCAGACTCAGAGATAAATAATTGCACTGATGCTGAAAACCTGTACAAGCCTACCTTTTCTCCACACAGAAAACTGATCATGAATCATTAAGGAAATCAATAAAGAATCAGACCGATAAGCAGAATGTATAATGGCATTGGCATCAATAAAATCTTATCAATTCCAGTCTCTACAGCTGGATGAGCTGTACACCACACACACAGGGAGGAAAGCAACACTAACACAACAACAACGTTCCTGAACTCTGTTGAGTAACCTTCACAGCCTTTGTTTAATGAATCTGAAAAACACCCTTCAGCAAGATACCTGCAGCAAAAAAAACCACATCTCTAAGAGATGTTTTACTCAATCCCCTGACACCTTCCTACACAAATGACTTTTATTAGATATGAGGGACTGCTGCTGTTTATGATGTCTATTTAAGATATGTATGAACTGTTAATATTTTAGTATCTATTTTAGCATCTAACATCTATTTATGACAAGTAGTTGTTAAAATTTTAGCACTTTGATCCCAACCATTTGGCCCACTTATTATCTAGCTCATAATGATTTTCTTCAGTGTTTGCTGGCTGTGAAGCCATAGATGAATTTCGATGTCAGTGGACAATAAAGATTTCTATTCTACTCTATTTTCTAAATGTAATTTCTGACACACAGGTTAGCCATCATATGTAACATCTCATGTCAATCAAATCACAAGTACCGCCTTCTTCCACCTTGAAAACATAGCTCGTATCCACCCGTCACTCTTGTCCTCGCTCTTAGCTCCCATCACATCCAGAATTGACTACTGTAGCTGCATTCCTAGATAAAGTCCTAGATAAACTCCAACACATCCAGAACTTTGCTGCCAATTCCCATTCCTGCTCTCGTGATCACATCACCCCTGCCCTCGAGTACCTCCATCACTCATAAAGCCCTCCATAACCGGGCTCCCTCCCTCCTCACCGACCTGCTCCACCACCACACTCCTTCCCGCAGTCTCCGCTCCTCTGATGCCAACCCCCTGACTCCACCTCTCAGGACCAAGCACCAAACCTGGGGTGACAGAGCCTTCTCCAGAGTCGCCCCCTCCCTCTAAAACTCTCTCCTCAAGCACATTCGAGACTGCACCCACCTCTCCTGCTTCAAACTAACTAATAAAGTGTCTTTGAGTACTATGAAAAACACTCCATAAATAAAATATATATCATTGCTATTATTATAATCATACAGTCTAACATTGGTTGATGAGAAGAGCCACTGGAATTTTCTTAAGGAAACAGTATTGATGAAAGAATGAAAGGCATCTCTCATCAACATTCCCACTTTGTCATTTGTAGCCAAGAATTTAAACCAGACCAACGACACACAGGATTTGGCTTTTGCTGCAAGCCACAGGATATCCTCTGATTATCACACCTAAAGTTAAAGGTCACGCAAGCTGTTATAATCACTTCATCGAGGTTTTACTATATATTTATAGGTCCATCATCCTAACTTGCTTACGTCTGTCACTTTAGAATGGATGGCTGTTTGATAGATAATAATAAGGGAATATAATAAATCACGTAGTAAGGAGCAACAGTCATGGAAAGAGAGGCAGAGTGAAGAGTTGACAGACAGGATGAGAAACAAAGAGAGCAGCTCAGCTGACCCTCATATGAGGCTGCTTTGTGTTCGCTGCATGGTGACAGAAAGGTCACCGTCACAATAAGAGTCTACTCAAGTATGGCCTCGCCTGGAGACATGAATAGACCTCCTCAGCAGCCATCCATCCCTCCCACCATCCCTCCTTCCTGCCGTCCCTCCACGCAGCCAGCAAACTCATGCTGAGAGCTCCAATACAACAGCTTCCTCTGTTGGCTGGCCTTGTATGAAAACGTAATGGTAATTGCCCACAGATGCCACATTAGGGTAAGATAGCGGGGGGAGAGAGAATCGGCTCTGAAAAGAATATTTCGAGGGAAAAATGGAGGTCATAATTGTGGTTTCAAAGAAACAGAGAGGAGTCATTCAGGATCTTCATGGAGAAGTCTGGAGTCCCTCAGGAAAACTCTGGCCGGGGGACAGCATTGTCATCAAGCTGACATTGAAGTTTGGAGACCACTATATGCCACATAATGGGTGGATTAAAATTCCTTCTTGATAGACAGCTTGCTTTTCATCCAGACTTTTTGTTACAAGTTCAAGACAAAGTCAGTGGGTCCCTATTTATGAATTTCTTATGAAAGTTTAAGGGACAAATTTCTCCAATGGACAAGGCTTATTTTCCTTATTGTTAACAAAAGCCATGAAAACACCATCTATGTGCCAGAATATCTCTCACAACTTTCTGATATCCCCATCTGTAACATGTAATTCCCACCGAACATAGTTAGTTAATTTAGCAAACATTACTAACAGGAGTAAAAAGGCCATTTGTTGGGGACTTTTAAAGATTGATTTGAATTTGACGATCAAAACTTTTCCTAGATTTTGGATCACTGTTGCGCGCTGCAAACAAGGTACAATCGCAGCATGGGGGAACAAAGCGGTTTCACCACCACAGGAGGTGGCAACAGCATTGAAATTGTGTCTGTATACAAGACAGGACTATCGGCAGTATGGGTGTGACGTTTTTGATGCTTTATGCATGCAACCCACTGCCAGATTTAAAAAGCAGCTGTTAGCAATTAGCGGCTAATTCAAAGAAGAAGAACAGTGGCCATGTATGTCCACAAATTGGGAAAACAATGAGGTCCAGGAGCCAGCCCCCCAAACAGAGGATGAGATCAGCTGCTTTATAACAGGGATGATAAATTATTGTTATTGACACGTGAATACCATTGTTGTTGTTTAGAAAGCGCTGTCAATGCTTATGTTATATGTCGCACTAGAGGTCGACGCTTATGTGTTACATGACACGACTGTCACACCTGTTTTGAGGCGATGCAGTGTACAATCACACACTGAATGACGCCACTGTTGTTTGGTTCTGTGCAAAAAATGCAAAGGCAGGACTATAGTGCAATCTCTATGTAAAAAGTGCTACTGACTATTCAATTGTTAGGGGTCAACTTTTATATGGTGTAAAAAAGCATCAATCAAAGAAGCATGTGGCAATTTCAGAAAAAAAGAAAACATTCTTAGATTTTTCAAGCAGAGAGAAGCAGTATCACACAGCCAAATGGGATATTGATGTGTGCTTATCATGTCTGCTAACTCTGATTTCCTGGGGGAAACCTTTAAATGGTTCAATATTATTGCGCAGCAGTAAAAGCAGTGGAGGTGTGTGCATGAGCATCTGTCGACCATGAACACGACAGGAGGGTTAAAATGAATGACCCATTTTTTGTGGCATCAATAGGAAGTACATGGAGGCGACGCTGTATAGCAGTTATAGTAGAACATTTAATTCTTCATAAAATACCTCCAGTATCAGCTGATGCATTCAGGAGCAGCTTTCCCAGTGCAAATCAACAGATTTTCCTGACATTTTCCTTCAGACTGTCAGAAAATCTGTTCATGCAGACTTATAAGACGGATGTTACAAAGTAGCTGAGTGACACTACATCTGCCCATTATTCATCACTGCTGTCATACCCTTCATTTAATACTCCACTCGTGACCTCTCTGTGACCCATCTGCGCATACTTCCACTCAGAGACTGATCCTTCAGTTTAACCCTCAACAATCTGCTTGATGTACAGTCCTATTTCTGTCTCTATCTCCAGGCTGGAAAAGGAAAATTGAACCAACCGACAACTTTCAACACAAAAGACAGATTAAAATAATACTGGGTGCTGAAAAGAGGATTAGTATAACTGCAAATGTAGAGTACTGAGTAAAGATCCCACTGTGATCGCTGAAATACGGTGATTTGTTGTTTGGTTTTTAATTTATTTTTGTTCCATAAAGTAAAAATAGCACGCAAGTACGAACTGCTTTGTATTCACTTCTATCGTCTGTGATTGATTTGCGTGAATGATCTGGCAGCACAGGTGTATCTGTCACACAGATAACACCATTCTGGTTTTGATTCAGCACGATGATGTGGAAAATGAGAAAGAAAAAAACAAGGGTGAACATGAAAGAAACTGAAAGAGAGAAGATGAGAGAGCGACAGAGAGCTGGAGAAAGCTGACGTGTGATCACACAGAAAACCTTCAGCTTTATTCTGATTATGATATCAGAGCCAGAAAGAAAGAGTCAAGATTAATAAGTGATTCTTACCAGCATCTGTTATCCACAGCAGCTAAAGGTCTTTTCTAACTGCCTGTCCTTTACACTGATGACTCTCTTTGCATCCATCTGAAGGCAGAAAGTACGTGTTCCACCTGTACTCTCTAATTGCAGTGCTGATGTCACAGCAAAGCCACAATTGCGCACAACAGATCTGCTTTTGTACAACCAGCTCCAGACAGTTGCAAAATAACCACAGACACCTCTGTGTTTAATGTGCAAACCTGTCAGAGATGATTAATTATTCCGTACCACATCTGCTGCAGTGTAAACCAACAAGCCTGTTGGAGACTGATACATTAAAAACAACTGACTGGACTGTCCATGACTGCGGCCTCCTTAAGGCGAGTGAGGCTACACCAACTGCTGCATGAGACTATACTTAGTCACAGCAGTGCTTTGTAGAGTTGCCTGGTTTTGCCGGTCCCCGTGTATGAGCTTTAACTGGTTAGCAAACTGGCTAAACTGGCATTTGCTGTTATGACACATTCTCGCAAATTAAAAAGAAGCCTACGTCAGCAACCTGTGTCGATGGCATCACAGTGCTGAGTCCAACTTGTGTTGCATTAGCAATAAGCAACATGAAAACATGATTAACATAATATTATGTTTGTTCAGCCCATGTGCAATTTACTGCTGTGACAAAGCCGGCAGCATGAAAATGTACCTGGGCACATTATGTTTGTTTAACAGAAACTTCATGTGTTTTTTGGGGGTGATGAGATGATACAGTTGCTCTTTCAAACCCCTTTAATATGGCGAATACAAGTAAATACAAGCTTCATTTCCACTGAGGGTTTCAGCTTACTGAAACAGAGGTCTGCGCGACGCTGAGCATGAGGGTGGGCATTTCAACTTTCTGTCAACAACGAGGGTGTTTTGAAAACACCCCCATTTTCACAGGTAACTTAGCCTGTCCCTCCGCCACAGGAAATAATGGATTAATCCTGGAAAGCTGTTGATGTAGCATTTTTCTCCTTATGAAAGTACCACGGCGATTATTCAACCAATGCGAATTTGGTCAGACGAGAGCATAGCGACAAAATAATCGACTAGTCAACCAGGAGACTACAGCCCTAAAAATCTTGGAACCAAAATGTCCTCAGAAGTAAAATAAATTTGGTCATAACATGACCAAAATGGCACCAATGGTTTTGATACAGATGCAAATATAACAAAATTCCTGCAGCATTTTAAAGTTGAGTAAGATATTAAGAGAAGACAGAGCCTCCTTGCAGGCCTGACAGTTCACAGTACTCCCCATGTGTTTGTTTCCTGCCTTTGCTGAGGAAACTTTAGTTAGAATTCTATTGAAATCTTTTGACAGGCACCTCCTAGATGTGCTTGTGCAGTGACAAGTAGTGGCATAATAAAATACAAGCCAGAAAGATAAACAGCGCAGCTTGTAGGCACTGGAGAGGATCCACTCATGGGCAAACTGCCATGAAAAATGCATTGTAAAAAATGCTGGAGGGCTCCTGGAAAACCAAACCAGTTTTCCACCCTGATGCACCCGGCAGAGGACTCCATATAAACATGAAGGTGCATTTCACTTCTCAGAGCAGTGGCCCAGAAATAAACCTGCTATTGTCACATCCAACCTGTTCAAACACGCTTAACACGGCATGTTCAGTGTGCCAGGGGAGAGAGACAAAGAGATCAAACACAAACCTGCAAAATGCCACCATGCTCACAGATATCTCCTTATATTCACACTGACAGACACAGTGACGGCTCACTCCAGGTGACACTTCTTCCAGGATGCTGTCAGCTTCCTGTGTAGAGCTGTGTGTGTGAATGTGTGTGTTCGCTCTACTTTCATCTTCAGACTATGTGAAGCACTTTCAGTTGTAATTGTGAGTGTCAAAGTCTGGACATGTTTTTATTGCAAAGCAGTTTTGAGTTCAGATTCTCAAGATTAGTTTTGGGTTCAGCTGGGGACAGTTAAAGGACCATTTCAACATTTTGTGTGAACTGAGGTTTCACACTTTTTTATAAACAATTTTCTACATCTTTAACGCTAATTTTGACTGGCTGATTTAACCCAAGCAGTTTTTTGAATAATCAGTTCCTCTTTTAAGTATTTCTTCATGCATTTTCTCTTCATGTTTTGTGTGTGTGTTGTGTTTACATGATAGTAAACTGGATATATTTGGACCCAGACATGGCATTTGAAGATTTCACCTGGGCTTCAGGACAATGTATAAAGCATTTTCACTAGTTCAAATACCTACAAACTAATTGCTTCAGCAGAAAATTAACAGCAGGTTAATCAGTAATGAAAATATTAGTCCGTTGCCACATTCACTGCATAACTTTTTACATGCATGCATGGACAGATTATGAGACAATGGGCTCCAGGGCACAGATAAGGCCAAGACACACAGACTTTGTGGTGATTATGTGCTTCTTTATAGTCTTTTTTATTTGTCTCTTCAAGGTAATATTGTGTCTTTTTTATTGTTTTGTGTCGCTTTGTAGTTGTTTTGCCCCCTTTCTGTGGTCAGTTAGAATGTTTTGCTGGATGGTAGGTGTTCATTTGAGTGACATTTTCTCAGGGGCAATGACACTTTGGGCCCCTTGGCCTGTGCCTGGTAGGCCCATTCAATAATCCATCCATGCAAGCATGTGCCAAAATGACTCTCTCAGACCCATTCATCCCCATTTTGTTCCAAAGAGCAGAAAACAAGAAGAGATTTAGTGGGTAAAATGTAGGGCTGCATGGTATGCAAAAAAATGACACTGTATTTATTCTGACAGCGATAATGAAATAAGTCGCGATTTAATTGAGGATGGTAAATTTTGTATTTGTTTTTCACTTAAGTACCACAATGCTTTATTTATGATGGCATGTTGTGACACATTTTACCTTTGTCAAAAACGTGCAGCTCCTGCGGTTTGGATATTGCACCTTATCAGAATACTTTAAAATTTAGCAGAAAATAGTTTTCAACATTTAACATAACTATTAAAATAACTGAATAATCAGTTTAGTTTTTTTTTTAAGACAAACATTTGCAAGTTTAAATGTGAGGGTTGTTTTGCTCTTCTTTGTCATACATGATAATAAACTGAATAGCTTTGGATTTTTGGACTGTTGATTGGATGAAACCTACCATTTGAAGACCACAATTTGGGTTCAGGGAAATTACCCAGGGCATTTTTCGCTATTTTCTGACACTCCATTGACAAAATAAGTAATCAAGAAAATAATGGGCAGATTAATCAACAATGAAAATGATTGTTAGTTGCACCAAGAGTGCAAATTCGGGTTTACTAAAAGACTTTCCCTCCAAAATAAAACCTTCAATCAGCAGCTGACATTCCCTGTAGGTGCGTTACTTACATTCTGCCAATTGGATCCCATTCAGCCTTAAACACAAGACAAGATGTTTCCACAGCTCAGGCACAGTGTGAAATGAAACAGAAACTAATGCTATAGATTTTGTCAAATTATTGCATGTTTGCTGAAAGTTTTATTCATTTTGGACGAAGAAATGTTTCATAATGAGATATAAGCACTGGAAAATAATCTAAAAAAAAGTCAAAGAGTGCAGGCCATGAGTAGGAAATTAGAGTCTCAACACGTACACGTACAACTGCAGGTCACTGGTTCAAACCCTGGCCACTAATCCTGTTTCCACCAGTAGGGCCTCTAACCGGCTCTTCCAGGTGTGTGTGTGTGTGTGTGTGTGTGTGTGTGCATGCTCTTGCCATCTGGCTCAAAAGTCTGCTTCCTACCATCTTTCCAAACAGGAAGCCAAAACAAATCCTTGATGACACGGGTCAGTAGTTTAATTGTCTCTGTGGGATTTCTATGCAGCCAGCAACCAAAAACTGCCCCCTTTCATCTCGACAGCCCCGGAGCCTGAAACACTCTCAAATCGATTTATCACTCCTGTAACCTGCCTGAGTGTGTGTGTGTGTGTGTGTGTGTGTGTGTGCATCATGTACTATACCTGCATGAGACTTTGACTTGATTTACTACAGTATTTAGAGCATGACATATAGAGGAGATTTTGCCAGTGGGCTGCAAGGTATTGAATACCATTTGTTTTCTCTCTGTTTTGCTTTCTTTCTCTCTCTCTCTCTCTCTCACACACACACACACACACACACACACACACACACACACACACACACACCTCACTGGATCAGTATATGAAACCCCCTATGGCTTGGCCTTACAGCCACTGAGCAAGCATCAATAAAAAAAGATTTCTACGAGGCATCAGGACCCTATGCATGTGTGTGTGTCAGAGAGTCAGACCTCACACACACCTGTTCCTGTCATGACAACCTTCCGAAGAACATTTTAATTTGAAAGGCTCAGCCTGCCCAGATGTGTAAAACTCTCTCACTCTGAGTACACGTCACCCATTAACTGTAGCACCCCTGGGTCTCCCCTGTGAGACCCCACCCAGAGACCCCTGCGTGCTGCAGCGCCTTTTAAAAACACACACACACACACACCCTGCATACCTGCACTGTGAACGAGATGCTGGCAGCCCAGAGCTCCCGCCGTGCAAACACCGAGGTGTGCACACACTCACAGCCCGGGTGACGAGCGACATGGCTCGGTGTGATACACAGTGTTTCCCCGCTTACCTTCCAACTGAGTCCGGTTCCTGCAGCACAGCACAGCACCGGTGAGATGCTAAACGCGCCGGTCACTTCATAAGTTATCCGTGCCACACATCACGCGGGCACGAGGAAGTGTAGTTTCACTATGAAGCGCGAGCTCTCCAGATGTTAACGAGGGCGGTGCTCGTGTCCCACAAAGATGTAAAACATGACACGAATGAAACCGCTGTTCAGTGTGAAGCACAGCGGCTCCTCTGCAGATGTCCGCCCGCCTCACCGGCTCTGGGTTTCGGTGTGAATGAGGTTTCCCGGTCCGCCCACGCTGCCCCCGCTGCCGCCGCCGCCGCCGCTGGATAACAGGACACCGACCGACCGACCGACTGACTGCTGCTGCTGCTCCCTCGGCCGGCCTCACGGCTCCGCCCACAGGTGATACTGAGCAACTGCAGGTAGCTGTAGGGCAAGTGCAGCCTGGTAGAAATCAGGCTTGTTCTAGGTACAAGGTTTTAAATACATGCATTCAGGGACCAACCAAAACAAAATCAGGTCATTAGGCTAAATTATTCTACAATAGTAATAATGTAAATCCTTTGGGTCTGTTTTTTATGGTGGTGAATCTGAACTCACATCAGAATCTGGTGGCTGGCAATAGTGTCATATTATTATACATAGTAACGTATTAAGCACAATTTTTTGGTAAAGTATGTTACTTTACATTACTCAGGGCCTCAACTGGAGGGGGGCCTCGAAAAGCCTAGGAGGAAAAGTTTGGTTTTGTTTGCAATTTTTTATGTTGACGTAACTGGCACCATAACTAAATCAGAATTAGCCGAATACATCTGTTGAAAGACTGAACTTTGTGTAAAAAATAATGGAGGCTCTCTGAGACCCCTCTCTCCCCTTAAAGCTGCAAAACAATTTAGTCCAACCCTCCACTAGAATTCCTCTCTAAATGCAGCTAGAAATGACTAAAGCCCCTTTTACGCTGCCTGTTCAGAGCAGGAATATTGCACCATATGCCGCCTCACCTTGCTGTATATAAGGTACGACTGCAAAAAGGGGGGGCAGTGTGGTCTCGCCTCTGAGTACCAAAGTACCGAAACGGCTTCTCTTAACTGCAGGACGGGATGATGGGCAGCATGGGTGTGACGTTTTGATGACGTGCTTTGCGTGCAACCCGCTGCAGGAGATATAGAAATAGCAGATAGCGGTTAGCAGCTAACTAAAAGAAGACCAGTGGCCGAAAATGTCTGCAAAGTGGGAAAACAATGCGGCGGAGTTCCGACAAGATCAGCCACCACATAACAGACAAGGCTCCAGTGGCGCAATCGGTCAGCGCGCGGTACTTATAAGACAGTAACTTGCAGAGTGATGCCGAGGTTGTGAGTTCAAGCCTCACCTGGAGCATTTTAACCAGGAAATACTGGCTGCTCTTCAGTGGTTGGTCCATCTCACCCCTTGGTATCACATAACAGCGTGCCTTGCATGGAGAGCAGGGGGAAAGCGGACGGGGAATTAAATGGTACACACCTGTCCTTGTACAATCACAGCACAAGCTATCATGATTGACCACTGATGTCAGGCTTATTGCTAGGGCAGCTGTGACTCAGGAGGTAAAGCAGGTCAGTCACTGGTCAGAAGATCAGTGATTCAGTCCCCAGCTCCTCCAATCCACATGTCAAAGTATCCTTGAGCAAGTTATATAAAAGTTAGCAGCTAACTCAAAGAAGAGCAGTGGCTGAAAATGTCTGCAAATTGGGAAAACAATGCGGTTGGGGAGCTCCTTACCCTCCAACCAGAGGACAAGATCAGCCGCCACATAACAGGGAGGGCTTCAGTGGCACAATCGGTCAGCTCTAAGGCGTAATGCTTTAGTCGTGCTGATCAGTGGTTGGCCAATGAGACTGAATAACTTGAATGACTGCATTGCTTTCTTGTCTTTTTTCAGATTATGTAAGTGTGTTGACAAGGCTCCAGTGGCGCAATCAGGGTCAGCGCGTGGTACTTATAAGACAGTAACCTGCAGAGTCATGCTGAGGTTGTGAGTTGGAGCCTCATCTGGAGCAGACAACCTTTACAAGGGAATGTAAAAGTTGGCCTTCATCAAGCAGCTACCTTGATTAAAGAAAAGGTGTAAATGTGGTTAACAAAGCTGTGATGAGACGGCTCGCGGGATTCGAACAGCACAATCCAAATCAGAAGTGGCAAAGTACTAAACTGGTAAATCATGATCATCACTTAGGCCTAGTCCACATGAGCACAGGTATTTTTAAAACCAAACGTTTTTGGTTTTGTGGTTTTAAAAAATCTGTGTCCACACGAGCAGTGTAATAAAAATACCCCCGTCCACATGACACCGCAAATTCCACTATCAAGCAATGTAATACACATGCCAAAGCAGAAGGTGGAGATATAACTCCTAACTGTAAGGCCATTGTAGCCAATCAGAAGGCAGTAAAATGTCATTACCGGAAAAACAACAATAAGCGCACCATTCCGCAGCAGGAGCAGTCTCCGTAATAGCACACTCTTGCGCCTCTGTTGCTGGATGTGGTTGAGTAGCGTTAATTGTATGACACAGCCACACGTTTTCCAAAAAGTTCACCCTGGACTCCGGTTACAAATAACTCTGGTTACAGGAGCCAAAACTGCAGTTATGTGAGCAAAGAGTCACGGTTTTATAAATACCCGCGTTGGTGTGGACAGCCCCTTAGTTGGATGATTTGACTACTCTGACATCGTGTTTCTAGCAAACACTTTCAATATATTCTCAACACTGCCATTAATCAAGGCAGTGAAACTGTTTTAAAGAGCTCCAGTGGCGCAATCGGTCAGCGCGCGGTACTTATAAGACAGTAACCTGCAGACAGAGTCATGCCGAGGTTGTGAGTTCGAGCCTCACCTGGAGCATTTTAACCAGGAAATACTTGCTGGTCTTAATTGGTTGGTCCATCTCTTACATAACAGCCTTGCATGGAGAGCAGAGGGAAAGTGGGTGGGGCATTCAAACGGTGCACACCTCTCCCTGTACACGAGCAGCCCAAACTATCATGATTGACCACTTACTGCGGGCTGAGTGCTGGGGCAGCTGTGGCTCAGGAGATGAAGTGGGTCGTTCACCAATCAGAAGATCAGTGGTTTGATCCCCGGCTCCCCCAGTCCACATGTCAGAGTATCCTTGAGCAACATAGTGAACCCCTCTTTGCTCCTGATGGCTGTTTCATCAGTGTGAGAGTGAGTAGCAGGTGGCACCTTGTATGTTAGCCATCAGTGTATGAATGAGTGAGTATGACTTGTTGTCTAAAAAAGCACTTTGAGTGCTCAGATGACTTGAAAGGCATTTTACAAGTGCAGGTCCATTTAAATGGTTGTTTTTGCCATGTGTCACACTAGAAGCTGTGTTACATGTCACACACATCACGCCTCTTCTCTTGCGCGATTGCTTGATTGATAAAGAAGGGATTTTGTTGTGGGCCTATAGGCTGAGTGACTGCTTTTGCTGCTCCCCAAGAAAGGTAAATCAGGGTTCCAAAAACAAAGAAATAAAAAGACAAAAAATGTCAAAAGGCGTGTGAGAGAGACATGGATCAAGAGATGAAGGGGGGCCTACAAAGACTGCTTATGCGTCGGGCCCAGAATTTGGTGCTACGCCCCTGGTGACACAAACAAACAAACAGTCTCGTCCCAACTGGAAATTATACCTCAGCTGTTATGTAAGCTGTTAGTGTTTTTCATTATTAAATACTCTAATAAACAATATTAATCAAACAAAATTGTATTAAATATGCCCATTATCCTGATTACACTCTATAATGTTGTTTTTGATTAGTTTCTTTCCCTCTTTACTTCCTGAGTCTCTTGTTAATCTTTGAATATTTTTAGAATATCAATTTAAGTAATAAAAAGTTTAAATAGTTAAAATAGTAAAGCAGCATGTTTATAGTGTGAATATATACCACAAATATCCTGCTGACATGCTTTTTAAATGACATTTTTATGACCTTTTTAAGACAAAGACTTTACACAACCAGCAGTAATATTACACTAATTTTAAATTATGTGTTTCCATGTTTTAAGATATTTAAAATGGGACAATACAGTGTTTGACACTGACATTGACATTGACTGTAGCTACCCACAGCAGTCACACAACAGCATCTGCTGGGGTATGGCAACGCTTGACAGTAAATTTGAGTTTGAAGAACTGCCGTCACTGCTGGAGAGATATTGTATCCTTTACTCAGGCCTAAGTCAAAGCTGAATCCTCAGCTCAACATGTTTTAGATATTATACTTCTTGAAATATGTCTCAGAACCTCAGGAATGATAATCTAATCTAAAACTGTCCAAACTGAGGACTTTGTGGACAAGAAGAGCCAGACACAGATGTCTGCGCCCTCAGGCCACCTGGTCTTCATCTATTTCCCACATCCCATCATTCCCAGTCTGTCAAGTCTAACGCACAGACACTCAGACAAACATGTTTATATTAAGTCAAATTTAATTAGAGATGTGAGTATGTGTTGCTCTATGTTTGCTCTAGATGACAGCGTCATGGTAATGCTGCACAGATGAGCATGGGCAGGTGAAATCTGGTACTTTCCAGGCACATGTGGAACCAACTGCGCACACACGATGCATTAATGTTATGTCTGTCTTTCTCTTCTGCAGGGAAAACCTTGCCAATATGCGAGACTCCCCTACTTCTTTGACTGACAGATTCTCTTGTTATGCAACTTCTGTGTTTCTGTATTCAGCTCCCAGTTCAGTATTGTTACCTAGGTGTTATAGTTTGATTGATGGATAGTTTCACACTTTACAAAAGAAAGTAATTTCCTGCAAATGTCTCTTGTGCTCACAGTGAACGATTCCTCCCAAATGCATGAAGACAGCATTGCGCATTGATATACATTCGTGTTACTTTGTCTCTTTAAAATGCTGCACATGACCTTCTGTTTTAGCCCAAACTGTTTCCCCTGCAGGGTCGGTGTCCCGTTCCTTCAACCACCCGGATCTTCTTACTGTCCTCGCCCTCCGTATAGCCGGCAAGGACCTTTGAAGGCTTCACCTGCCCGTCATCTCTCACCGCCGCTCACCACAACGTTCAGTCAATGCAACAATGTGGTCGTCAGATGTGAAAGCACACAGCACAAAGGATCATGGATTGTGCTCTATACAAGCTAAGCCAGGTGTTTCTGGGTGTGGTAGGAATGAACTGTCACTTTTGGTGTGGCGGTGAATACCTGAAAAAAATAAAGGATGTATTTCACACCTTGTGGCAATAAGTTATAAAATGAACAGAGAACTCAGAGCTCTCAGTGTAGTCACTGACAGATATTAATATGCAAAGTGTGAACAGGTTCTGTATATTTGCAGGGTGTATCACTCCCTAACAAACACACATTGATGTATATTGATATAGCATGCTCTGGCAGTTGCTTAATCTCACAAAGTCTGTAAGTGCAGTGACATAATAAGAGGGGTATTGTGAAGTAGTGTTTGTTCAGTGCCTGGTCACGTGACTTCCACTGAAAGAAAGAAAGAAGAAAGGAAGACTGCCGCTGAGGTTTTGTCACATGACACTATCTGTTTCTCTGTTTCTAAAAGAGTTTCTTTTAAAAAAGCATCTGGTTTGTTGCACCACCACGGCCAGTAAAACAGATGCGTGTCCACATATGCAAAAGAGATAGAGTTTGTTCTGTTCTCTGCAGGCACCAAGGAGCATCACTAAAACTCGTGCTGCTTTTGGATGCACGTTGAATGAAAGGTTCTCAGTGGGAGATTTTCACTACTAGCATCATGGGAGCATTGCTTTGGCCCCATAATGTCTGACTACATTACACAAGGAGTGGTGTAACTGGATGGGGCTCTGACACTGGCCACTGGAAAGGCTAACTGGCATTAGATGTTCATTATTATTAAGACAAATAAGATACACAACAGGAAACAGCATAAATTTAGGAAAATAAAATCATATTATCAGTAGTTATAATGATTGCAATAGTAATGAAAGGACCTAACATATGATACGTAAATCTTCATCAGCATAACGTGGTCCCGACTAGACAGAATCTGATCCTAGATGCTATTAGGGACTGTATGAGAATTATTATTCAGAAAATGGGTGTTAGCATTATGTATTTTTTCTGTTTGCTGAAGGGAGGGTGGTATAGACTTTTTGGCATAGATTTGCGTCTTTAATTTTTCCATTCCAGATTTATATTTTATATAATGCTTTTATTGCAAGAATTAAGGACTTAAAGGTACATTTTGCCATGTGTAGCGGAAAACAATCATGCCTCTGTTTAATGGCATTATTTTATAGTGGTGAGATTAAATGTATAATATAGAGGTGAGCATTTTTAACACAATTTAACATATTTGGTGGGTAGCCATGGTTTCCTTCCAGGGTAATATTATCTGCTGTCTTCGTTGCTAGCAGCAGATCTGCTTGTGGGGTCGGTTTACCCACAATCTGAAAGTATCATAAATTACATATATAAATGTATTTATTAAAGAAAGTTACTAGAAAGTTAAGATCATTTTTAAGAGGTTTTACTGCCTTTATTACAGACAGCTGGAGAGTGAAAGGAAAGGTGATAGAGAGACAGGATGACACGCAGCAAAGGGACGTAGTGGATTCGAACCTCAGCTGCTGCCTAGGATTTAGCCTGTATAGGTTGAAGACTCTACCAGGTTAGCTAAAGATCACCCAAGTTGATTTGAAATAAATAACAATAATAAAATTACTACTAATAATAATAATAATATTAACAATGATAATAATAATAATACTTTTTTTGGAGTGATGACAGAAAATATGACAACAGACATTCAAAGCTTCACATTGGTACAGTCTTCGCTCCGTTTGTTGTAATAGTAGCTCTTGGTCTAAAAATAGAGATTGGTAAACAGGATGCACCATCTATTATGTTTATCAAAATTTTAGCAATTGCTAACTCCACTGAAACTGACATTAGGAATGAGTTGGGAAATAATGGAGAACAAGAAGGGTCCAACACAAATATTAGTACTGTAAAACTTCAGTAGCCTGGGCTGTTATTTGCTTAAATCACTGGACTCAGCAGGCTCATATTTTAAATGGGACAAGCCTAATTGTTTATTTGAACCAGTGTGAATTACATGTGTAAAGATTAAGCTTCAAATAACATATCAATTCTGTGCTGTGTTTCTACTTGTTTCACGGCACACAGCATACTGACACAACACCACTTTATACTGTTAAAGCAATATTTATAACTTGGATTAAATTATATGAAAAGCTCTTTAGATTCTTTTGTTCTGGGGACCCTTACGGACTAAAGGAATATGAATAACTTACTGGGTTATCAAGGAATGGACACAATTTCTGACCTTGAGACAGCTTCAGAGGAAGGGAGTCACCACTTGTTTTTTCGTCAAGCCAGTAAATTTAAATTAATTACGGTCTTCTTTTGTGCCCATGGTTCCGTAAGATGGTACGAATGGAGCTAACAACTCAGTTTTATACATCCAATGAGCTTCTATAAATTATCGCCTTGGCAACCAGACCAGGCTAATTGAGAGAGGCATTTATTTGTTAAAACATGTAGCCACAACAGACTAGTAAAAGGGCTTTTGACTGAAGTTTTACTATACAAAAACAATCAAGAAATAAAATTGAAAAGTTACTCATAAAAATCCAGCCACCCTCCTCACACAAATATCTGTCATACAGTCCCTCACTGATGAGCCCATCACAGTATAACTTGAGAATAAACAGAGAATACACACACAACCTTTGAATCAAGTTAAAGTAGAACATTTTTATCATCATCTGTGTGAGTGTGTAAGTTATGTTCGTGTGTGCAGGTGTGTAAAGTCGTGGGTAAGTACATGTGTATGTTGCATTTCCTCCTGCTGCCTATTTAGCTGCAAGTTGCCAAAAAAAAGCTGACCTCGTCCTGCTGGAGGTCGGGACAGGAAGCAGCACCGACAAACTTTCTGACTGATGTGAATTTGTTGGGAGGGACTGAACCTAAATTGTTATACATGTGGGTTACAAATACAGACAGGAGGAAACACATCTTAATTTCAGTTTTGCTGCATTTTTGTTTCAGTTTTAGATCGTTTTCAGTTTAGCATGTTGGTATTAAACCTAGTTACATACACGTACACATGCACACAAATATCTGCCTCCATGCAGCCTACACATGAAAGTCTGTTTCTAACTTCTATTTACTGCAACACTCTTTGCTCTTGTGCTGCACACTGAGTGGGAGTCACATTACGTGCAGGACATACAGAGAACTGCTTTCCTTTTGTAAAAACTGATTACAATGCGTAACTGCAGGAAACAAGCTTTAAGGATAATCAGCCGGGGCAGGAAACAGGAGAGACTTAAAAGGTTTATAGACTCTACAGGGAAAACTGTTGGTTCAAATGAGGAATTAATTACTCCTTTTCAACCTGCTGTCTTTGATTCTCACTGTCATTTTTCTCCCATAAATGTTGGTTTGGGTTATTTGCAGAGGATTTAACACAATCCAGTTTCATTAAAAAGGACCACAACAGTGTATTTGGGTCTAATTTTCAGCAAATGATACACTTTAAAATGAAAAATAATAGTGTGGTGCAGACATTTTAAAATTAAATGACGCTTACATTTACCACAATGGAACATTTAGGGGTAGTAAATTATCCCTGTGATGGATTACAGCAATTGTTTTATCTCCAAACTCCCTTTCACATCGATAAATCAGACTAAAATAAATTAAACCTAAATTAAAATATATTGTCTGTTGAACTTTGAGTTTAACATCAGAAAACTGTGAAGGAATCTGAATATTGTGGGGAAAACACTGCTATGAGAGGAAACAGTATATTTTCAACCTCATAGCTCCATCTGGTGGAGTTAAAAAAGAACCATAACCAGGAAAATAATATTCTACAGAGGTCAGATTGTATTTGTGTCAGATGCGATGAATGAATTTGGCCGTTTGTTGTGGTTTGATGCCAGTCTGCTGTGATACAGCCTTTGAGAAAACAATGATTTCCTCATGAAGACCTGCTGCTGCTTCAGAAACGAGCAGACCAGCAGCTTAGACTTTGATGCCAGCAGGCGTTGCTGTTGCTGTTTCTCTGATTATAGCAGCTGTTGCTGTGATGATAGTTCTATCAGTTCCTCCTCGGTCAAGGTCGTTTTTTTTTTTTTACTGGTTTGCTTCTTTGCCCAGTTACTGTTGATGAGATAATACAGTTTCTGCATTTATAACCACTGTTACAGCACCATCAAGAACAGGAAGTGTTTCAGCTATGAGCAGGCAATGGTGCTGTTATTGTCATGGCAAGAGCAGCCGATTTTACAGTTTCTGATGCGGTGTTAGCAGGAAATTGTACCAAAAAAATTTAACCAAAACAATGAGCTGAAAGACTGTAGAGCGGAGGGGAACAGTAGAGTCAGGTGCTAATTAATGCGCTGTGGGTTCATCACAGCTCCTTTCACACTACACATAGTCATTTAATCAAACGCTGATATAAAGGTCATGAATATATCAGGTTAAAATTACAGCTAAGCCCCTCCCCCTGGTACTCAACTAGCCTAACTGACTACGGCAACAGGATAACGCAGCTTCACACCAACCTCAGATTAGCAATAGAGGAGAATATGGCGCTCAAAGCTAAAGCGGAAGATTTGGAATCCCAGTATTGGGACTGCCAAAAAATTTGGTGGGAAAAGATGCTGGAGACGTCATGGCCAAGTTGTTCTCCGCCCTGCTGGGAAACCCGCTCTCTGGGCTGCCTCAGTTGGATCTTGCCCATCGCAGCCTGCAACCAAAACCACGACACATTTCATCAGTATACTGAGAAAGAAGCTGTTTTGAACTGGGCAAAGTCTCGTAAAGACTCTTCATACAACGGACACAAGATGTACAAGGATGTTAGCACAGTGATGGCAAGGAGAGGAGCAGCATTCAACCCAGTAAGGGGCTTCTCTACATGCCGGGAGTGAAGTCTGGAACGCTGCACCCAGCATGTCTCCTGTGCATGAAGAGATTTGTTGGCTTTCACCGCCAACTCTGCAAAGTTAAAGGTCCAAATAATCATGAATAGCCCACTGCAGTGCCTCCTGGTGGTGGAACATATTAATGAATGCTCATTTCGACCTATTTGTTATGTTGACAGGCTAATTTTAATTTACTGGGCTGTGTTACCTCCACTGACATGCTTTTTTTAAATCATTTTTGGTCAAAAGTGACTCTTTTGACAGTGAAGGTTGCCAACCTCTGACCTACACAGTTGTTTTCACTTACCTGAAAAGGCCCCTTCTCATGAGTGTGTATACGTGTACTGGCTGTGGAGTCCTGACTCTCCTGTTTTGTTCGCTCTGTCTGGGGGGAACAGCTTCCATGTGATCTCTGCTGAACTTCATGACCTTTGCAAACTCCCAGCGTAGCTCCATCCGAATTCAACCTGAAACAAGACCCAGGAATATTTGAATAATCTGGTGAGAGTTCTACCCAAACACAGTGGTGCACTTGGTTTGTGGGCTTTATGTGTAAAACTAATCTGCAGAGTAATGCAGCAGTTGTGGATTCAAGCTTCACCTACTACAGAGAGCTTTTAGCATTGGGATTGAGTGAGGGCGCTCTGTTGTTGACATAAACGGGTGACTCCTAATTATCATGCTACTCATTTGCATGACTAAACCCCTCTAACAACAAGAACTAACTGCTACAGTCTGAAGTCTTCACGCAGCAGCTCAAGAAAGGTGGACATGTGGTCAACAACCCACAAGACTTAACCCAACGAATCTATATCACCAGTGGTATTGGAGCTATTCAGATTTTCACTGGGATGTCTCAGCAACAGGTAAAGTTACAAAATAAACATTTCAGGTTTTCAATACACACCTGCTCAATGCATTACAGCTCTAAGGCGTAATGCTTTAGGCATGCTGATCAGTGGTTGGCCAGTGAGACTGAACGACTGGAATGACTGCATTGTTTTCTTGTGTTGTCTTCTTGGAGGTTGTGTATACATGCTGCCAAGGCTCCAGTGGCGCAATCGGTCAGCGCGCGGTACTTATAAGACAGTAACCTGCAGAGTCATGCCGAGGTTGTGAGTTCGAGCCTCACCTGGAGCAGACAGCTTTTACAAGAGAATGTAAAAGTTGGCCTTCATCAAGCAGCTGCCTTGATTAAAGAAAAGGTGTGAATGTGGTTAACAAAGCTGTGATGAGACGGCTCACAGGACTCAAACAGTACAATCCAAGTCACACGTAGCAAAGTGGTAAACTGGTAAATCATGACCATCATTTCGTTGGATGATTCGACTACTCCGACACACAAAAAACACAGCATGTACCTGCTTCATGCTTCCAGGACAGACTTTCACTCTATTCTCAACAGAATCAAGACAGTGAAAGAGTTGTACAGAGCTCCAGTGGCGCAATCGGTCAGCGCGCGGTACTTATAAGACAGTTACCTGCAGAGTCATGCCGAGGTTGTGAGTTCGAGCCTCACCTGGAGCAGTGAAGTTTTAAATGCAACAGGTGAGGTGACCTGACAACACATCACTCAGCCTGTGGTAATTCATAAAAAGGCTTTCTCAAAGTTAAGATGGCTCTTCATGTGTTGCCTGTTTAACATATGAAACCGATGTAAACTGACTAAAAGTAAAATTTTCTGATTTGAGACAACTCTAAAACAGTTTAACACTATTAAATAACATAGAGTACAATGCAATAGAATATGGATTCTGTTAAGGTTAACAATGCTTTCCTCTTACGTCATATCATTTTAAGTACCAGACCAGCCTATTACACTGACACAAAAAGCATGACTGTGCATTTTTGTTCAACTTCATAGGTCACGAGATCCTTTGGTTATGCTGAGTCAGCTCTCATCTCTACACTGGGTTAACACATCAGTGAATAAAAACTTGAAACACTAGATGTTACATAGCTTTAAATTCAATTCAAATAGTGACCATAGCTCAAGAGATCCAGCTGTTTTATCCCTGTTACTGATCTAATCATTATAAACACTATTAATTGAATTAATGTGTGTTACAGCACCATTACTGATATACAATCTCACAAGACCTTTAAAATAGAAACTGCTGCATGTTTTGGACTCACATGAGGGTGAAAGTGGGGTCATGCAAGGTCACTACAATTACTGTCAAGCCCTCTGGAGGTGATTCTTATGTGATAACCTGGCTGGCACTGACTGCGCCCTCCCACCCATCCTGAGTTTTACTCTCTGGCCTCATTGCACAGATGTCCACAGATAACCCTCTACTCGTGAAAAACATCTGAAATTTATTATAAGACAGCCCAGCTGACACCCCTAATTGGTTAGTGCACACCTAAATGTGAGGCTAGATGGAAAGTGTTGAGCAAACAATCACTTAATGCAATGTTTGGGGACACCTCACTATCCACGCGGCTCCTAGGACAAATTTAGTTTGCAAAACCGAGAGCATTTTAGATACTCACACATTAGTGATTATATTGGTGTAAAATAAAGAAAAATATGGGCACAGAAAATGAACTACTCCAAATATTTATGTAAGCATATGAGAATTAACCTTATAAAAAGGTCATTTTGCAACTGTACCCGAGGCTTCAACAACTAAACAAGGGAAACACATTCAGAGTTGAAACAAGGTGGGAAGCTGAATGGCAAGATATATTAACATAAATTAACAAGCTCTACATCCTGGAGAGAATTTAGTTGGAAGACTTTCATGTGTTACTTTTGTACTCATGCCCAGAAAAAATCTTTCTCAAACCAGACCGACAAATGGGCTGGTGATGAGGGAACAAAGAAGCAAATCAATGTCAGATCTTTTTGGGATGATCCTAAGTTGCTCCTTGGTCGACAATTCATGGCACCCTTGAAAACTGCTTTTTTTCTTTAACCAAAATAACCTTTAATTTTGAACTGATGTACCCGATTAGACTGGGGGGGGGGGGGGGGGGCTTGAATGGAGGATAAAGGCTAATGCAACCAATGCATTCTCGTAAGCACAACCTATTTATTTGTTATTTACTCTCTATCCTTATTTTATGATATGATTATTATTTGATTCATTTTTATTATGTTATTTAATTTAAGGTCGTCATGTTTAATTTTTTTGTGGATTTACATATATGTTCAATGTTCTTCTTGCTTTTATAACCCAATAAAAAAAGAATTACAAACATCATCTGCAAAAGGTACATTCATAACCAGAGCTGATATACTGATAAACAGTCACCGGCTGTCGACTACAGATAATAATAAAACTATAAAACAGACTAATCCATTTGAAAATGTCCTCCTATCTGTCTTGTCCAGAATGAAGATCGAAGAGGACTTTGTTTTCTTAAATTTAGTTGATGTGTATTTGATGAATAAAATCTTAAGAGCCTGAGCTACAGCAAAATCAGTCCAGTCTTTCAAGAATGTATCCTCAAATCTTCATTTTATCATCACAATACTGGAATAAATTTTACATAAAAAGTCATTTGTGTTTTAATGTTTCTCGTCGATCCATTTAGCCCTGTGATAGTCTGGCGATCTGTCGAGGGTGTACGCCACCTCTCGCCCAGTGTCAGCTGGGATAGGCCCCAGCACATCCAAGACCCCTAACAGGATAAGCGGTTATGGAAAATGAATGAATGAATAGTCCCAGTGAGTAAAAACAAGCTTACAGAAACTACAATTTATTGCTGTTTAACACTGACTGTCACGGTCCCCTGAACAGAAAAACCTTCAGTCTTGCTATGTTTAGCTTCATTAGCTGTTGGCTCTGTTTGCTGTTAGCTCCATTATCCAAACACATCACAGAACTCTGCTGCCCACCAGCTGCTAACAGCTAACTAGGCTAACAGCACGAAGACGGGCTCTGTTGTTGTTGCTCAGTTCAGTTTGTTATTTGCTAATGATAGCGGCATAAAAAACCCAATCATCCCGAAGAAGACCTCCGTTTGTCGCAAACGCATTTGCAAATGCATACATCTTTAGGCTAAAAGTAAAGTCCTCGGGGTAGTGCAGCTCCATGATTCTCAAAACGGTATCTGATGCAGGCAGGTCTCACACCCATTGTCCCTAAACCAGAAGCTTATGGAGCTGCAGATAGCAGCAGCTGAAAGAGTTTATCTGAAAAGGCCTGAACCACACTGCAGTGAAGCCTCTGACTCACTTCAATAAGTTTCTTCCTTGTGACGGCGCAGAATGAGACAGCTTCAACAAACAGACCACACAGCTGATAACGCACTAGACCTGCTAAAATCCAAATGAATAATAATGTGGAAGCACCTGAAGGGCCAACAGCAGACCACCCCACACCAGCTGCATACTGAGCTCAGCCACATTAATGTTATGGTAGACATACCCGGCATGACGCACGCAGAGCCCCAGATAGCACAGCGGCGTGCAGCCCCCACCCTGCCCTGGCTGCTGCCCGATAAGGCAGCGCAGCAGGGAAACAACACCTTTAACGTCACACCTCGTTTGTACACAGACGGAGTTACTGCTTTTAGTCACCATCCGTTTCTGCGATTTGGTTAATATGGTGCAAAAATGGTCGATTAAGGCCTTTTACGCACACATCTGTCGCCTGTTGTGAATCTGAGCTCCGCTGTTAAGTCATCACATCTGGATATTCAGCTACAGTGAATTCTCTATAGTGCACAAGGCTGCCATGCTCAAACAGAGAGAGAAAGAGCTTATAGCAGAAACATGGGATAAACTGACTCCTGTGGCAGAAGATATTGGATCAGAGGCGCTTCATAGGTAGGTTTAACTCTGTTGTTTCCACACTTCCAACATATAAACTTACCCGTGTGTTTGAAAGAAACTGCAGTATATTTAAAAAGTAGATAAGCAGCGTGACTAACCTCTCCTCCACAGGAGCCTGCTGTGTGTTTATAAATGTGTTGGCTTCCTAAGAGATCTTCATCTTAGCTCTCTGGCATAATGTCCCCAAAAACATTACCTTATATTACATTATTACCATTGATCATAAAAGTATTTCATTTATAAGTGTAGACAATATATTGATATTATATTGATATATTATCATAGATTTTTGAATTTTGTAAGTGTTGCCTTCTTTGGTATTAAATGATGCATTCAGGGGTGTATAGTAGTAATTCTGGGCCCTGTGCATAAGCAGTTTCTTTGGACCCCCCCATCGTTCCTTTCTTGATCCACGTCAGGGTGGACTAAACCATTGTGTGCCTGTAAGAGGGAGTTCAGTCTTTCAACTAATTAATTTAATTTAGTTATGGCACTACTTACTAAAACAAAATTCTTTCCACGCCTTTTGAGGGCACCCCTCCAATTGGGGCCCTGGGTGATCTGTCCCCCCGCCCATTATGACACTCACAGTAAAATGATGTCATTTTCTGAACTTACCAGAACATTCAAGTTGCTCTATAATCTCCTTTACCCACTTATAATATAAATATATTATATCATTATCAAGGTATGAGACTACATATCGTCAGATTTTGGATATCGTATCGTATATCGTTGTATCGTGATAAGACATAAATGCTGTATTAACCTCCCAGACTTTTCTGTTTGTTTTAAGGCTTGCCTTTACCCACTGAGTCACTTTATGTCCAAATTATTGATGATTATTGATCAACAATCTCATTGTATTAATCATTTCTGAAAAAAAGTAGTCAACAAATAGTCATCCCTACAACTTAGTCATATCAGAGAGGGTATCTGGTGAGAAATATTGTCATGTTCATTTTTGTTTCCCAGTCCTATCATTGATGAAGTGCTTTTGAGGAGATTTAAAAGTATCGATATATATCGTGTATTGAGATATAGCCCAAAAAATATTGTGATATAATTTTCAGGACATATCGCCCAGCATTAATATTTACATAACTGAGGAGTATTTTACAAAAATCTCATTGAGTGAATATTTTGCGATCATCATAGCAACATCAAATTCAAATTTGAATAGCTTTATTGTCATGACCATAATGAAATACGTTAACAAACAGTATTGTACATTTATTGAATGTTGGCTATTACAGTATACGAATATCTATGTATATATACAGCTGAATTAAAGTCTTTTTTATTTTTATTTTTTTAACTAATAAAACTAATTAATTTAATTAATTTTAACTAATAAATCAAGGTATTTTTAAAAATATCCATATGGAGATTTTTGGCGACAAATATTGTGATATTTGATTTTCTACATATCCCTCAGCCCTACTTTCGATTTGATTGCTGTAAAACATTGGTAAATGATTTATCAGCAACTGGTTTGGCACTTAACATATGAATCCAAGATCAGTGTAGTGAAATACTCAAATGCAAGGGCTGTGACCTCACACCAGTGACGACAACGACAACAACGACGACGCTGATGCTGATGCTGATGCTGATGCTGATGCTGATGCTGATGGCAGTAACCAGAAGCAGCATGATGGATAATGGTTTTTGTGCATCTTTGCAACACCACTGACAGAAATCCTGAAATTATTTCTTCTAATCCCTCCACAGGATGTTTACCACCTACCCAGGTACCAAGACATATTTTTCCCATCTGGACATCAGCCAGCGCTCCCCTCACATGCTCTCTCATGGGAAGAAGATCGTTGAGGCCATAGCAGAGGGAGCCAAAGACATCAGCCAACTGAATGAAACCCTGGCTCCTCTGCAAACCTTGCACGCCTACACGCTCCGGATCGTGCCGACCAACTTCAAGGTGCCTTTACTACAATCCATTAGGCCTGCATTACTGCAAATAAAGCAGTCTTTAACTTTTGATTTGTTGTTGGTTGAGTTTCTAAATATCTTTTGAATATTTTTTTGTATTGAATTGCGACTACAGTGATGATTTTTTAAATTACAGATTAATCTGCTAATTATTTTCTCCATTTGCTTTCTTTGTTCCAACAAACAAACCAAACATCATGATTTATTTATTTTTGTTTGCATGAAAAATAACACATTCACATGTTTTGCATGCAAACATCTAAATTTGTAATAACTAGTAACTAAAGCTGTCAAATAAATGTGATGGTGTAAAGAGTACAATATTAATAATTCCACCCTGCTTACCAAAATATTCTCTCAATAAAGTTTAATTAAAAAAAGTCTACTTGAAAAATCTACCAAAAAAAAAAAAAAAATAGAACAAAGTAAAATAAAAAAAAATAAAATAAAATAAGATACGATAAAATATAATAAAATAAAATGAAAAATAAAATATTCTCATGGTTTTAAGCGCACTATGACGCAGAGCAGACCTTATTTGTTACTTCCCATAAAACATGTTTATTTTAAAAGACATTTCAATATAATACATATATTTACTGCTTTGTAACACAATTTACAAAACACACAAATACCTGCCTATGTGTATATGGAGTCTATTTATATCTTAAACGCGATTTTTAAATATGGGGCATATAGTTTTCAGTGTATTTCAGTAAATGTAAGAGATGCAGAGGTGATTTCTAGTCTGAGTATTTAGTATAATATTTTTTATCTGTTTGCTCCTCCTGCATTTTGCATATAGATTCAGTCAATAACGACCCTTTCCCTTCTCTGCAGCTCTTCTCACACTGTATGCTCGTCACCCTGGCCTGTCACATGGGCGATGACTTCACACCGGTTATACACGCTGCAATGGACAAGTTCTTGTCAGCTTTCGCAGCTGTCCTCTCTGAGAAATTCAGATGAGACCCAGCCACCTGTTTTAGAAAGTATATAAACCATTTATGATGATGTATGATATGATATATGATATTTATGTATATGTAGTTATTGTTATGATATGTTTTGTAATAATAAAAATGTGCAATAAACACCTTTCCTGTTGTTGTGTTGTTTTACCATATAAAGTCTCGAAGGCGCAAAGCTGTGATTTGAATCTCCACGGTAACCAGAGACCCCCTGTGTATTTTTACAGTCCGAGTCTCTTTCTGTCACATTTAGTGAAGCTTAATCTGCACAGACACCTGTTGTTTTCCACTGTATATGTTTTAAATTTATTTACCTCCCAGTGTGTCTGTGAGTGGCAGATTCCCCTCACTCGCTTCAGTGGGCTGGAAAATAAAATCAATGAATCAGTAAATACAAATACTGTTGATTTCTTCCAGTGGTGCTGACATGCAAACTATTTTGGTTCAGTAAATGTCTGCTCTCAGTCAGATGACTGCTACTGTGGACAGAGATGCTGAATGCAGGTCAAAGTCGGCAGAGGCTCTGTAGCAACAACAGTAACACTACCAATCATATTGCGCAACAAAATATGATGTTGTCTGCAACATAATATCCTTGAAGTGCGTGACAGGAAAGCAAACTATCAAGCAACACTTTTTTCTGTCAAAAATACGTCATTTCTGTCAAGTGACACTTCTGAAAAGTGTCAAGTGGCCTACTATAAATTAGGATCAAGGCAGAATAGGGTGGGTCATGCCTTCGCCATCCCAGGAACAAAAAACTTTTACTTTTGTTCAGCAAGATAATTTTCACAAGTTATCGTTAGGGTATATGCAAGCTACACTACAGTCACATGACCCACCATCACCACAACAGTGCTGTAAAGCTGTTCAGTGCGATGATGTTCTGTAGTCTCATTTAGCCATTTGTTAGCAACTGCCGTTTTTTAAGACACAAAAAAGCCTCAAAGCTCACGAGTGTGGTATTTATTGAGGTATTTAATGTCGTAGAACAAAACACAAAAGTCTCAAAAACCTTATTCAAGGCATCTAACCAAAAACCCTTTGACTCTGAGACCAGGGAACCGAGAGCGGTAAAATGCTAACTCATTTTGTGATTTTAAGCAAATAAAAATGATGTTATATTTATATATCATATTAATTAATGAACTGACTCATTGCTGGGGCACTTTATATTGACGCATGAGTGCTGCTGCCTTCAATGTTCAGCCTAATTTATGCTTATGTTGCACACACATGGAGGATTTTGTCATGTCCCGAACATCATCATTTTCTGTCGCGCAATGTGATTGGCTAGGTCATCGCCATGGGAATTTCGTTCGCTTCGATGTCTCCTCCTGAATCCAGCATGGAGTTAGTAAACAGCAGCTCTGTGGAGTCATTTTGTTCTGAGACCTCGACGAGAAAGGTGGGCTTTTAGTTTGCTCTGGCCCCACGATGAGTTAAAAAAGACTGTATTTGTGTTTTAGCTAAATTGTGAACAGCTGTTGTAATTATGCCTCCAACCAGGACATTTCCTCTGAAATAAAAAAGTTTTTTCTACTTCAGATAACTTCTGTATTCACATATAGTTAAATACACACACATTTCTAGCCGTTAGCAAGATGGCTCAGCTGATATTTTACTCACAACACTTGTTTCCATGTTTGAAATAACCAAAGACCTGGTACGTTTTGTGAGACAAGCTCTATTCACTGAATCCACATGCACACAAAAACTGTTTTCTGATCAGCATGGAATTTTATTCAAAAGTCTTCATCAAAGTATTCAGGAGCAGTTTTCCCAAACTAAAGCCCCGTCTGCACGTATACAGATATTTTTGTAAACAGATATTTCCTCTACGTTTTGGCCTCTCATCCACATGAACATGAAGTATATGAGTTGAGAATAAATCAGTGTGTTTGCAGATACAGGTACAGTCACTTGAGGGCTAACAATCAGACCAGCTGATTTACAGTAGAAGCTTGAGAGGAACACAACATGAGGAGGATGGATATTCAGGTTACAATCCTCCTGTAGGTGTAATTCCTTATGTGTCCAGCAGGGGCGTCACAGCCATGCTATTCAAAGATCTCAGTCCTGTGAACTCCAACCTGTGTCTGCTGCTCGTCCCTCAGCCCTGAAAGAACAAAAAGGAGGCCTTACTGACACCCTGTAACATAACACACACATACACGCACAAGGACTCTGCCAGTCAGGGACATTGTGGCGATGCAGGTGTGCATAAAGGTGGGCGGTCATCATTTCTTATTGGCTATCCTCCGCTTCCTGGTGGCCAGCATGTCGTAGAAAGGATCCCTGCTGATGCTTGCTCTGTGGAAAGAGTCCTGTCCACTGTCAGCATTGTGAGCAAGATGTATTTCTTATCACCAGTAAAATCTGTTGCTATAGAGATGAGCAAAACATTGTCACCCATGGTCAATTTGCGATGTTCAGAACACCCCAGCACTATTTTGGGACGAGGTCCACTAATTTCTCTGTGTACTAACGTGACCTTAATCTGTCTTGTTTCTATCCGTCAGTGTGTCAACGAAATGCACCCAGTAATGCAACAAAATGTCAGCTATTCAATTCAAAGGTGCTGTATACAACATTCAGAGCATTAATAGAGCAGCAAATAACTCTTGCAATGCTCCCCACTAGGAAAACACTGTCAGCTCTGTCAGCACTGTTGCCGCTGTTAGCTCTTTTCTGACTGTTAGCTGCTGGCCGCAGATTCTAAATCACAAATATGCTCTTATATGTCGCATACAGCTCCTTTAAAACGGACTTGTAGGAGAAATACATCAATCCAAATGTACACGGGATAGTGCGACAGTATTTTTTAACCCCCTCATGCTCGAAGAGATAAGAATAAAGACCAGTGACTGTTTTAAGTTAGGCCACGTATCTTTTCTCCCCACCCCTCAGCTTCAGTAAACTTTTCCCATCTATCTAAGTAACCTTGGTTATATGTAAAATATCCCTCCAAAATAAAGTGGTGTTTAAGAAAGCCTTTAAAGCTGTAGATCTTTAAAGATTCTACTCTACTGTCATTACAAACATGTCAGCAAAGAGCTGGCTATTTACACACCCAGCAGACATGAAGCAACAGTGTCATTCATTGGGAGTCATGTTTCTGACCATTCTATAATTTTAAGTTCAATATTCACTCTCTTTTATCTCTGTTTTGGTCTCTGCCGACTCCTGAGGGGAATATCTGCCGTGTGTGTGTAAGCCCTTGAGTGTGCCTCGTTTGTGTAAGAGCGTAAGAGTGCATCATTTATCCTCATTTAGCTGTTCAATAAAATATCTTGCTCCAACATTTCCAAGAAGCAATATATGATTACTAATCGTTGCGATTGCGAGATGCTGTTTATATTGCAAATTGAGAGTGTGACCTATAAGCAGAGTTTAATTTTATGATCTATTGATACATTGCTACTTGTTTTGTTTTTTTACTATGTAAGGTGTCCTTGAGTGTCCCGAAAGGCATCTATAAATGAAATGCATCATTGTTATTATCATTATTATTATTATTATTATTATTATTATTAAAAGTTGAGCAGGTGTACCTAATAAAGTGGCTGGTGAGTGTCAACTATTAAAACTGGTAAAATTAAAATAATAATTGCTTAATTTCTTATTTTCTTTGGTATTGTCTGTTTTATACACATAGGCAATGATGATTTCTGGTCAGTGTTATCCAATGTCAAGTGACGAGACGATAGCGTGCACTGGCGCCCATCATAGCTACCTCACACCACCACTGTCCAGCCAAGTCTTTGTGATTGGCCTTCTGACCTTCAGCTCTGCCTGTCATACCTGCTGCTTCTTAGTCTTTATTTATTTATTTATTTATTCATTTTTGGCCATTGTCTCTCTGCTCTCTCTGTACTCTGTGCCTTTTATTTTAGGAGCCCCTGATTTTTTGGTGAGGCACTTTGGTGGGTGGGAGTATCAGATGGCACAAAAAATAACATTTATTTATCATGTAAATACATGTAACTTGTACTGTCAGTGATTTAAGTCAGCAAATTGTTGTATTTGATCCCATGTAAGGATCAACCATAGACCTTTTTGTAGGCCCCAACCTCGGCCTTATGGGGTCATGTGAACTCTTTGACCCTGACCTGACGGCGGGCCTGCGCGTGTCTCACAGGCATGCCACCAGCAACACAGCTGTGATTACACCTGGGGTGAAATAAGTGTTATTATGTTGTGTTTATTATAATAAATTATCTGAAATGCTATTAATTTTCTTACAACTAACATCACAGGGGTGTTTGTAGGTGTCCAAACTGTGAATCTCATGCTGATGTTTAAAAAGAGGTTGTTACATTTTCATTGTGACATACACTTGATCGTTTTATTAAGGGCAGCTATCTGTGTTTTATCTCATATACTGTATGTTACATCATAAAGTATATAGCTGAAACCCTTTAGCTGGATAATGGCCTCTGTTGTGTGGTTATCAGCAGGAACTGTGAAAGTAATACGTTTCCATCAGCAAGATGTTTTTAAAATGACAATTATTTAAGTTTAACACAGTATCTGAAAACGAACGACGTGACAGAATTCCAGCCCAGTGTCTCCGGGCTGAAATGAAGTCACGTCATTTGTGTCCTCATGTGGCTTTTGAGGCACGTGTGGCGGGGGGTCTGTTGTCTTATCTGCTTTGGACTGCAGTCTGAGATAGTGTCGAAGTGCGTGATGAGTTTCAGTGTCTCACAGAAAAATAACACCTCGAGACTGAAATCCACTTTGTCATCATATGACACTGAGAAAAAAAACATAAAAACAATCACGTGGATTCCTTTAGTCTTTAATCAGAGGCGGAGCCAGGTTGTCTGAGGGGCAGGGGTGAACAAAATTAAAATGGCACCAGTTACATAAGGTGTACAGCTGCCCTTAAAAGGCACCAAAAAACAAGCATTTTACTTATCCATATATCATATGTTGGTGTGCAGTCTTACTTCCACATAAGCAGAATAAGCTTCCTTGCCACGACCATACCAAATGAGTCGGCCTGAGTTTCATACTTGTCTGCCAAAGGTAACACACTCGTGGTACCTAGGACAGCAAGTGGTGGGTTAGGTCCCCAGTTCTTCCCAAAGGCATTAGTGTACATTCAAACACACTCTTCCAATAACTCAACAATATCCGACATATCTCCAGAGAGAATGTGTTAATGTCCCGTCAGCCTCTTTACACTCACTACAGAGGAGGGAAACATCTTATGCAGTCTGTCTTTGGAGTAGCCGACAAACTGTTTTAAAATGTATCAGATTGTGTCTAGAGTTGAGTGAACATTTATGCACACTGCTGTAGTGCATTTGTTCTGACATCAGCATTGTCTTCATATAATGTGGTAAAAGTATTCTCACAAAATCACTTGCAAGTACCTGAAAAAAATAGATGCTGGGATATTATATGCTCTGTGCAACTACAGACCCTTTTACTGTTAGTAAAGTATGATGTTTTTTGGTAGGCAGGGCTTAGCTGGAGGCAAAACAGCAGAGCGCCGAGCAGAGTGAAATCAAATCAAATCACAAAGCAATGTTTTATCACGGACCTTTCACATCCAGACACGAAGTGCCCTGGGTGCATTGGCTGTTGACGTTCTGGGAGGCTGTGTCAAGCTCTGCCCGTTACACGCATTGTCTTCTTTCAAAATATGCTTATATTTTTACAGGAAATTCACTGTTCAGTACAACATGAAGCAACAAAAGCACATGGTTACAAGCACATGGGTGACAGGGGTTACCCATGCCAGCCTACGTTACTGACCCCTGAGCCTGACCCAGGCCCCCAACAGAACTTCAACCTGGCCCAGGGCAGGACGAGAGCCAAGGCCTGCTGAAAGCCCGTTACCAGTGACTACGTCACCTCAGAGTAACCCCTGAGAGGGCCTGTGACATTATTGTGTTCGCCATAATAGTGCCACAGTTAGAGGAGAGCAACACCCTGCCCTACAAATCGAAGACCCTGATGACAACCCCATCCACCCTGCAGACATCCAGGATGAAGAGCAGTCAGAGACATCATGTGCCAGAATCATTTCACTGTTTAAATCACAATCACCACCACCCAGAGCAGTCAAATAAAGACAATTCATATTTTATTTGGTCTTCTTTATTTCCTACAAATACAAAACAGTTAGGTTTTTTTGTTGTTGTTGTCCCCCATCGCTCCAATCATTAACACAATTCACAATTCACCCGCCTCTAACTTGTGTTTCAATATCTCAATTTCAAGATCTGTTTTTGTGATCTGCCGGTCCAGGAGCACCATTTCCTTTTCAGTTTTCTGCACCGTTTTAATTAGATGCACTCTATAAATCTCCGTCAGTGGTAACTGGGAACACATAAGGATGACATTAAAATCGTACAGCTGCACATGAATTCCACAGAATTAACCTTTGACATTTACTGAACATCTTACTGTGTTAATCTGTGCTGTGGCGGTTAATGGACCCTCCTGCTGTTGCCCAGCTATGCTCTATTGAAATAGGATAAGAATATCTGTTAATACTTAAGTGTAAGATAAATGTCACTCTATAATACACACAAGAATGTTAAGACTTGAATGGGGAGGAAACCATCAGTAACATCAAGATGTTACCGCTGTAGGCTCCCTCTCCGTGGCAGCAGACAATGTGACCTCATTATCCTGTAAAGATGAGTGTTGCGTTTCAGTATATGTTAAACTACTTTATGGCATAATCTATGGAGTATTGGCTACTTACAGTTGCAGTGGCATAAGGATCCATAAGAGAGAATGCCATCAGAATTTGTTGGGACCAAAAAAAAAAAAAAAAAACCTATAAAAGGGAAATTAATATATTTTTATTTTTATGTAATTATATATTTAATTTTGAGCTGCCATGGTGAATCGTAGTATTGGGGCTCCATTGATGGCTTTTTAAAGTCCTGGTGCACGCACTTAACTCAAAGTGAACATACTCTGTGTTGACTGAACTGATTGAAATCAGCCGTTCTGAAACCGGTAACCCAGAGTTTTCCATCTTAGGCTCAGTTTGTTGAACCTCCTTTCTGAAACGGACCCCAGGCGATGGATTGAGGAGCCGACAGGTAGGTGAAAGGATAATACACACACAAGGGAGCGTGTGGCATCTAACAGATAGTCTCTGAGCTGCAGGGGGCAACTGGCAAGCAGGTGGGAACACTCACGCTGAAACGTCGTCGCGGCAAAACACCACACAGACACAGGCAGACTGGAACCAGAGAGGCTGAGGCAGAACTTGTGGTCGGGGACAGACGGCTGGTGAGTTTGGTAATGGGAGATCAGGCAGGTAAGGGATGCTGGAAATTCTTGCATGTAGACGAAGAACAATTTGGCAAAGAGTGTGTGTGCTGGAGAGCCTTAAATATCAGGCTGATTGGCTGATGAGCGGCAGCTGAGTGGAATGGGGCGATCAGGTGGGAGTGGCTGGCAGGTAGAGTGGAAAAACACTCGGGGAGCAGAATGCGAAAATAACAGTGATTGTCAGGATTGCGGAAGGTGGGATGGCCGGCTTTGTGGTTGATTACTATGCCAATCTTACAAAGGAGGATGACACTTAAACACTTTCCTCTGTTGTTGTGTTTTTTTTTGTTAACACAGCTAACATTGCTAAAACGTTAGCGTTAAGAAGAAATCCAATATTCCTTTTTATACCTCCCCAATTTCTGATTCGGTGGACTTGATAACCGTTGATATACATAACGCTATTCATCCCTACAACAGTAGATACTTTTCCCCTAACCTGATATGAAGTCATTTTGTCGTCACCTGTAAATGTTTGATAAAATGTCAAAGTATGTCTTAATATTTACTAAAAAACAACAGAGGACCTGTATGTGAACCAGTGTTTGAACAATACTCACTGGTCATTTTATTAGTTCCACCTTGCTGGTACCCGTTTGGATCACAAGGATCTAGAAACAAATCCTCAGAGATTTTGGTCCATAACAATAATAATTTCTGCAGATTTGTCAGATGCACATCTATAATGCAAATCTCTCATTCCACCACATCCCTCTATTGAGATGTGGTGACTGCTCGGGTCATTTGAGGACAGTAAACTCATTGTCATGTTCAAGAAACCAGTCTGAGATGAATTAAGCTTTGTGGCATGGTGAGTTAACCTGCTGGCAGCAGCCATAAGAAGTTGGGTAATCAATCAGTAGGGTGCAAAGTGTGCCAAGACAATATCTCCCACATCATTAAACTACCAGCAGCAGCAGCCTGAACAAGACAGGAGATGAGACTCATCAGACCAGGCAACTGAAGCCTCAGTTTCCTGTTGTTATCTGACAGGAGCGGCACTCAGTATGGTCTCATGATCTGCTTCAAAGTTCCATGTGTGGCGCGTTCAGTGACAGCTCGGTGCACTGGCACCAGGGTCAGGGCTGTGGCAGGTGGCGGGACAGTAGCAGCTAAGCGGCAACTTATTCAGCACCATGTGTGAATCTGCAGAGCCGAGCAACACCACAGTGCCAACCTGTTAAGAGACGCCTCAAACGATTTACAGTCAACCAGGGCGGGGCCAAATTTTTGCTCTGTCAGGATAGAAGTGAGTCACCACAGCTCAGCAGCCCTGTCTTTTTTTCGATTTTTGCTGAGCCACTTCTTCCAAGTTCTTTTTTTTTTTTTTTTTTTTTTTTTTTTTTTAGAAATGTATTTAATGACTTCCGCCAAGGAGGTCATGACTTTGTCCATTTCCATTTTGAAATAGAGAGGGACAAAATTTCACTATTACAATAACTTTTACAGTAATTTATAACAGCAAGCTACAAAAAAAAAAAAAAACAAAAGTGCTGGAAGTATTAAAATGTTGAATAGATAATAATTTAAAAACAACTCTGAAAATATTATGCAAAAAACAAAGAAGTTGTAATAAATGTTTTTTAAAAAATGACCATTTGTGTTTATTGGACTTCATTTTCTTTGTGGCTGAATTTACATATGGCTGAATTTACAGAGCAATCAGACAGTGTTTTGTGACAGTGTGTTATCTATAAAGGCATGCTGCTGTTATCTCCAGCAGTGCCCCCTCCACCCTTGGCACCCGTGTCCAGCTTCACATATGTTTTGATCAAAATTAAAGACTACATGAGGGAAAGACAGACCCTCTCCTTGATATGAAATACATTTATGGCCAGACCCAAAAATGCTCCATTAAAAAAATGAATAAAAAAATGGAGAAAAAAAATAATCTAATAGGGCCACACTACACATTATACTATCTGTAGTTATTTACTTTAAGGGAATTATTAATAGAGTGCATGTGGCTTATAGTGGAAATAAACTTTTGTCACATTATTATTTTTGTTATTATTTTTATTATTATTATATTTTCAATTTCTGTTTTTACTTATTTATTTAGGCCTATTATTACAAATGCAGAATGTGTGCGCATGCATTCATTTGATTCCTTGTAAGGATTATTCTTAAACAACCCCTATTTTTTCTTGTGTGTTAAACTGTGTGAATTAAATGACACGGACAAAATCGACACCAACTGTGGTAAATATTTTGGAATGAATTAACCAGCACTTTCCAAAAAAATTCAGTTTTCATTTTTTGCCCTAATTTTTCTCCTAATTATGTCTGACCTTACTATTCATTCATTTTTAAAACTTATTTATAAATAAACACAACATTATGAATAATGTGATGATAATTCAACTCTTTATCATTAATTGTGTTGTTCAGGCCTACGATTAAATAGCTGATACGCTTCAAAAAATAAGCCTGTCAATGGAAAATTCTCACTGTGTACAAAAGCTGGATGTTTCTTGTATGTCGAGAAGCCTCTATAGACCATGTTTTACCTAATTGTGTATTTATTTCATCTTTACTTATCCAGGAAGATTGAAAATCTCTTGTACAAGAGTGACCTGGCCGAGGTAGCAGCCAATCAGAACACATTTAAAATGCAACAAATGAAACATATAACACAAAAATCTATAATGAAACAACAACCATTCAAACACAGTGGCCTCTTAAGCACATGTGTCTGTCACCACATTCTTTCTGATGCCCTAATTTTAGATCTTTTTGGAGATTGTTCCATGTCCAAGGTGCACAGTAGGAAAATGCAGTTTTCCCCAGATCTGTTCAGTGGGTACATTAAAAAGTAACCACTTAAAGGAGTTGGTAACTACCAGAACTGACACACAGCAAGGTGCAGAGGTAGGCCGGAGGTTGCATGCATATTTAAGATGTCACTGTAATCAACCACAGACAGAAAAGTGGCCTCAACAAGTTTTTCCCGGCACCGAAAGTTAAACTTGTTTCTAAAATAAAAGCCAGTCTTCACTTTAAGCTTCCTAACTCCGGCAGCAATGTGTACATTAAATGGAAGCTCGCCATCTTGCCATATCCCCAAGTAATTGTGTGAGGACAAGCACTTCATACATTAATTAAAATATTCACAAAAGTCTGTTCTGAATTATTTTTTTCTCTGAAATATTCCACAGCCTCTCATGGCTGAAATGGTTCAATGATGGGACATGAAGCCTTTATAAAAGTGTGAGCAGTTCATTTCATGTATTATACAGATGAGGTTGATGATTCTTCACTTCTGCGGACTCCTGTGACCTGAGGTGCCCTCCTCGAGTCAAGGGGGGAACTTGAAGGGACTTATGCACGTTACAGGCAAAATGAACATCTGACGCCCACGATGAGACCAGCTGATACCACCTCTCGGGCTGGCACCGGGCCACCGGAGGCCCTATCAGGCGGGGAAGAAGGGTCTGATAGGCGGCTTGGCATCAGCCCCCGTGGGTGTGCCCCCCGGGCCAACTGCATTTAAATAGCGGTCCAAAGAGAGAGGGTGAGCGAAGCAAGCCATCATGAGTTTGAGCGATAAGGACAAGGCCGCGGTCAAGTCCCTCTGGGCAAAAATTTCCAAGTCAGCCGACACTATCGGCGCTAATGCCTTGGGAAGGTAAGTGTCTATTCCTTGTTACTATTGAAGGTAGTTTGATGACGTGCTTTTATTTCATTGGCGAAATACTGGAAGGACAGAATATTACGCCTGGTGCAACCAAATCAGGAGCGTAGCTTGTGATATTGGCTCACTTAGGCGCACAGCATGGGGATATTATCCCTTTTTAGTCATTTATTTGTTTAATTTGAGAACTGTACGGTGTTGCAAAGTCACTCACCAGTGACACTGAACTGAAACAACATGCGCCAGGTTTGTTTTACGCGCAGCTCTCCGACATACCCGCCTCTTACCGCCCTCTCCACCTCCACAGGATGCTCACGGTCTACCCGCAAACCAAAACCTACTTCTCCCACTGGTCAGACCTTACTCTCGGCTCTACTCCAGTGAAGAACCACGGAAAGAAGGTGATGTCTGGCATTGGTCAGGCTGTGGCCAAAATCGACGACCTGGTTAATGGCCTGCTGGAACTCAGCGAGCAGCACGCCTTCCAGCTGAGAGTGGATCCCTCCAACTTCAAGGTGAGACAGGGTTCATTAACATCATGCATTATGAGATTACGTTCTAGTAGTTCCTTTCACGTTATGCCGAAGTTAGGATGACTTGTGCGTACTTTTACGCACGACAAGAGCTTTGTTTGCGCATAAATTACGCATTTGTGCTGTGCATAAAACATCTAAATCTGATAAAAGAACGAGAATAAACATCATATGAGATGATATATGTGCTGAGGTTATGTTCTAGTAGTTAGTTTACCATTATACCGAGGTTAGGATGCCCACTTTTACGCACGAATAGAGTTTTATTTAGGTATCATTTACGCATTTATGTTGTACATATATTTACCTTAAAACTGTTTTTTTTGTGTGACCCGCAGATCCTGTCTCACTGCATTCTCGTGGAGCTTGCCACCACCTTCCCCAGTGAATTCACCCCGGAGGCCCACGTCTCTTATGACAAATTCCTGAGCGCCGTGGCCCTGGCTCTTTCTGAGAGATACCGCTAAACTGTCCGCAGTGTGGGATGCGATCTGCCACAGGAGACCATGTAACTCATGGTGCAAAATTATGAAATAAATTGCATACTTCCCAAACGTGAGCTTGTGTCTTTCATGTCTCCAGGAATGTGGAAACATCTACAGGCGTTTATGTTTTATGGGCAGGGGGACGAAGAAAGAAATCATATGCGTGTTTTGTTTTTTATTTCATAGTGAAAAATCCACACAGTCACACAATTTGACATGGAAGAAAAAAAAGAGTACAGCATCAAAGTCACTATGACATGAGCCAGGAATACCTGGTGAGACAGAACAACGCTTACAGGTTTATTGTCGTGGCCATAAACACACAATAGTGGCTGTTATCACTTCATAACGACTCGTAACTTTTCGTCACCCAGAATGAGCCTGAAAAAGAAGACAGACATTGTAAACCTTGTCAGCCGTGACATTTTATTTATTCATTTAATTCTTTCAGTCAGATTTGACTTCTCTCACCTGAGCAAAGCAGCGGCCACCAGGCCACCCCCGATGGGTCCCACCCAGTAAACCCAGTGGTAGGTCCAGTAGTTGGTCATCACAGCTGGACCGAAAGCTCTGGCAGGGTTCAGACACGTTCCTGATATGTCACCCCTGCACCAAGACAAAAAAAGTTTAATTATTACTGCGATTTTTTCCCCCAGTGAATTATTTATTTTTAAAATCTAAAAAATATCTGAGGTGATACAGCTGTAGGACCAAACATGATAAAGAGTTCATCATATAATTCATAATTTTGTTGGTTTGTTATACATTTTTTTCCAAAGTGAATAAATGGTAAGGTCAGATATATTTATACAAAAAAATAAGAGCAAAAAACAATGCTTACAGTAAAAACTGAATTCATTCTGAAATAATTATTTAGATAATGAGTTTCAATTAATAATTTCAAAACAGCTTTGTTTTGAATTTTTTTTTTAGTTCAGAAAATTTGCATAAATGAATGCTGAATAAAGGTTATTTATTTGTTTTTTCGACAGTTTTAATGTCTTTTATGTTTTTGGCTGTAGTCCCCATAGGTGAAGATTTCACAAGGGGACAAGTGCATTTTTGTAAATCCCAATAAAAAACATTTAAGGAGCATTGGATTTCTATTCTGAAATAAAATGATACAGAAAATGCAGAAATTGGTGCAGAAAACTTCACTAAGGATGCAGGAAAATTATGTTTTTCACACTTAAAATTTCCCAGCAAAGGACCCCCAAACTCCCAGCTTCATACATTTCCCCCCAAATGTTAAAACAAAACCTACACCCTTGGCTGTCCCACCAAAAACATGCAAAAAATCTCCATATTCAGTGTTAAAGAAACTTCAAATGTTTGTCTTAGTCAATAAAAAATGTTGGCGTTTGTAATTTTTTTGTAAAAACAAACAAACAAAAAAAACAAAACAATTCTCACAATTTAATTTTGGTAAACTTAATTTTTAAAAATTGTCATACTGTAAAGTTGGATCATTCAAGTGAAAACAGCAACTGACAGAAGAGTGGGTGACTTTTAGACCTTATTCTGTGTAAATTTTTAACACGGTGCAGACACCATAAACTGTTAACACACATTACGGTACTGCCCTTTTATCTCACCCTGCCAGGACATTGATGATGACGGTGCAGCCCACCAGGAACGGAGCCAGTGGAGTTTTCGTCTTGCTGTTGACTGCCACCAGCAGCACCACCATGGTGATCAAGCAGGTCATAGCCACCTCCCCAAAGACGGCTCCAGTCAGCTGGCTCTCTGACTTGAGTATATCAAAGGCTGCCCCTGAGGCGTTGTAGTATCGGTCTGCAGGGGTCATGATCTATAAAATGTGTTAGTAAAGATTTCATTTATTAGATTGTACATGTTTAAGAGGTGCAGAAAGAGCTGGAACATACATCCTTTTATAATATTGTACTCTTTCAACTGACCTTGGCCATCCCAGCTCCAAGCACTCCTCCGATCAGCTGGCTGACCAGGTAGGGACCCACCATCATCAGCTCCATGCCTCCACACAGGTAGATGGCAATAGTGAATGGAGGGTTGAAATGGGAGCCACTAAAAGAAGAGAAGCAGCAGAGGAAAGCTGAGCTCAGATGGCAAACTGTGTCTGTCTTTTCAGCCATTCCAGTTCTTTACACCTTTACCTGATATTATCCATGACGGCCACCAGAACCGCCACAGCCAGTCCGTGCACCAGGGCCGGCTGCAGACGTCCAGCTGCAGGCACGTTCTCGATGACAGACACGCAGCCGATGAAAACGAAGAACATGGTCCCCACTATCTCGGCAAGGCAGGGCTGAAACAGAGTCTCATATTTGTTTGGAGGTCTGGGCGCCAGTGGCTTCTTGGTCCCCTTCTCCATCAGAGTAGAGTCTGTGTCTTCCATGTCCATGTTCTCAACTCCCATCTCTGCTTGCTTTTATTACTGCCTGGAAGAGACTGCTGTTTCGGGAGGGTTCTCACAGATACTCTGCACCTCCAGCACCTATGTGTGACCCAGCATCCGGAGCACTGCAAGGTGCTGTGGTTATTTATAAACATCTCCAGCAGCTGGCACACTGAACTGAAGTTGCGTCACATGTCATAAAACATCAAAGGTGAAGGATATTCATCAATACAGTGCCCGCCCTGACACCTCCCCTCATGGAGTCAGGTGGGGTTAGTCCAGTCTTCGAAGGAGTCCTCAGAGTGACCTTTTATACGAGAGGTAATAACGCTCAAAACAAAACATAAGCTGTTTGAGGTTGACCTCAGTCAGTGGGATCAGATGAGTGCAAGTTATTCATCATCATCATCATCATCATTAGATGCATGGATACACAGAATAACAGTATCAGATAAAGCTGGACCATAGACTTTACACCACCCCTAATGCCTTAGTCTCTTCATGTACTCTACACTCTGTACACCTATAGAGATGAACATAAGATAATATGAGATTGAGTTACACTGGATAAGGTAGGTACATTTCAAAGCACTGTACTTAAGTATCATTTTGAGATAACTGCATGTTTCCATTTGATGCTACTTACTGTAATGCACTCTCCTCAAATGTAATATCAGTATCAACTGGCATTTATTTGTCAAAACAAGTTTGTTAAATGGTGCTTTCACACCTGCCCTGTTTGGTTTGATTCAATCCAACTCAAGTTTCTATTGTTTCCTAAGCGTGGTTTGTTTGGGCAGGTGTGAACACGGCAATTGCGCTCGGGCGTGCACCAAAACAACCAGACCGAGATCTTCTTGAAGAGGTGGTTACAAACGAACTCTGTTGTGGTTTGTTTGTGGTGAGAACGTGTTTTGACCTTGATCCGAACCAGCTGCAGTCACATGACACATTGTTTGGGTTAAACATGAGCATGTTACAGTCCTAGAGGATTATTAATGTGCACCTCCTCCTGTACTGCCTTAATAGGCACATTCAGCACATCCAATGCATCAATACATTGTTTTCTAGTTGGAGCCGCGCCTCGTTTTCAAACTGTATGGTTTGACTAAAATGAATAATACCTCACGAACACAGTATGTCAGGACCCAGGATTGTGTATCGGACTTGGTTGTGTGCAATAATCCTCTTCACCCTCTACACTGCAGACTTTTCATACAACACCCCCACCTGTCATCAGCAGAAGTTCTCCGACGACTCTCGGCCTCATCACAGATGGGGACGACAGGGAGTACAGAGAACTGAACCAGGTCTTTGTGGACTGGTGCCTGAGGATCAACGCGAGGAAAACCAAAGAGCTGGTGGTGGATTTCCGCAGGTGCAGACTCCTCCCCCAACACCGGTGAACATCCAGGGAAAGGACACTGAGATGGTGACATCTTATAAGTACCTGGGTGTTCATCTTAACAATAAACTGGACTGGACTAATCACATAACAGCACTGTACAGGAAGGGCCAAAGCAGACTCTACCTGCTGAGGTGGCTCGGGTCTTTTGGAGTGCAGGGGGCGCTCCTGAAGACCTTCTTTGACACTGTGGTGGCATCAGCCATCTTCTACGGAGTGGTGTGCTGGGGCAGCAGCGTCTCGGTTGCAGATGTGAAGAGACTGATCAAGAAGGCCAGCTCTGTCCTGGGATGCTCTCTGGACTCTGTGCAGGTGGTGGGAGAAAGGAGGAGGACTAACGACTCCCACCCCCTGCTGGAGGAGATGAAAGCTCTGGAGAGATCCTTCAGCGATAGACTGATTCACCCAAAGTGTGTGAAGGAACATGTATCTTATCTTATCTTATCTTATCTTATGTCTTATCTTATGTCTTATCTTATCTCCAACATTTTGTTTACTTACTGGATTTTTCTCACATGGAAATTCTGACCAGTCAAGAGCAGCTTTCTCACACAAGTCATTTTATCTGCTCTACTTGTAAATGCTGCCGTGAGAACATGAACCAACTCGAGGCAATTATACAACTTTGTAACAAAAGTAGTTCCCTATTTAGACCAAAGCAACAAACTCTGGGTCTGAAAGCACCCAGAAAGTTACTTAGCTGTTAAACTAAGGTTAGCTAAGCATTAGCTCGTTAACTGTGGTAATATTAGTGTTGACTTGCTGTTCTTTGTGCAACTTCAAATGTCGAACAAAGTACAAAGTTTTTGTACATGAATGTAGTTCTCTTTAGTATCATTTGTAACAACTGGCTCTCAGTAACACAACTGTAGCTCTTCATGATTCTCGAGTGCAACTTGACTGGATGCTGTTGGATTGGTTTGAACAAAGTGGGTCTGGAGAAATGAATGCTGTGAATGAGTTATGTTAACGGTAGTTTTTGGAAATTAGGGGAAATGAATTGATTCATGGCACACTTTTTCAAATAACATACTTTTTATTCTTTGGGTTTTAGGGGAAGATATCAAGTACTTTCAAGTAAAAGGCTCTAGTTTAAGTAAAGTCACGAGTCATTGGTGTTCAAGTCCAAGTCGAGTTGCAAGTCTTTTTTGATTTTGTCAAGTCAAGTCTAAAGTCATTAAAGTTGTGACTTGAGTCCAAATTTCTGCTATTCAAAAGGGAAAGTATTTACTTCACTACAACTACAAATTAAGAGTCACTTTACAGATGAAGATTGTATATTATTGTCAAAGATTAAAACAAAAGTGCAGTGCCCAGGTTGGACTCTGTGAAATTTTTTTGTCTGCTACTGGGTGTAATCTCCTGGCAAAATGAGGGCTTGATCAAGGGCAGAAAGGAAGTGCGTCAACCATTGTGCAAACAAAAAAGGAAGAGGATAGCGCGGTTGTTTGTCCTGGCTGCGACTGGTTGCCATCTCCAGTTATCAACTGTGGAATCTGTGGTAGTTGCCAGACTCTGAGGAAAGCAGAAAGCAATTTGGCTGTCCTTGTGACAGCAGTGCCAATAATAATACCACTTGGCACACTGTTAGCGCTTCTAAAAAAGAGACACTTTCTTCTCGACTTCTGACATGGTTTTGTTTGAAGAACAGTTTAAGGCCCAAAGAGGTCATCCAAAGTCCAAAAATATACAGATTTGTGCAGCAGAACTTTGTTTTTAATTTTTTTTTTAGTTTACTCCCATTTATTATCTCATGACCCTACAGATTTATTACTGCAGCACTAAACTGGGTCTTCGACCTCTGTATTGTCTGGGACTGTCAGTGAGTCATCAGCTGTTTTACAGCTGATTTGCAATCAACCAATAGCACTGTGACACACCTCCTCTGTTAGCCTATCACCTTACTGCTTCTTGTTCCAAATATGGTTCTTTTTCTGCCTGTAGTTTTTCCATGCTGCGCGCACCCTCCACCTCCCCATCACTGCCTAGCCCTCTGGGATTCATCAGCCTCATCCGCCTTATCAGCCTTCAGCCAAAGAGTCATCAGCCGCCACCACTTCTACCAGCATCTTGACTCTATGGGGGGATTTATCACACTGCCTCTGATGTCCCTCTGTCACAAAAAGCTTCCATTTAGTGTGCCAAAGACCTCTGTTAAATCTTAATTAGCACAAATAATCTGTCAACCTGAACACCAATATTCTGTAATTAACATCATCTTTACTTCATTCATCCATCTCTCCTGATTGGAATAATGTCACAATAAAACACTCACTGGGACCATTTACCCTCAGAGTTAGTAATTTTACCTTTGATTAAGTACCTCTCCATAATAATACTACATTTTGAATCTAGTATTTTTACATAGCTTGTGCTGGCCTTGACAGTCACCAGATATCAACCAACATATTGGACATTTGGACCAAACTGTCGCTGCCTTCATCAACACGCCAAGTGGTGATGGAATTTGAAATTTGGAATTTTGTCTATACTTGAGTCTGTGTAGTCTTAAAAAGAAAAGAGCGAAAAAATCTGCCAGTGCAGTAAATATTTGTCATATTATTCACATATCTTAAGTAAATACCCTCAAAGAAATGCCATTATGAAACTGAAAGGTTATTAAACTGCCCAACTTATAGTCAAAATCAGCTTCACCCCAACCAACTACAAAGGTAAAAGGCAATTTACACTTTAATGCATCATTAAAAATAACCTTATAAGGAGTAACATTTCTGATCCTTTAGTACATTTTCACTGGTAACACTTAACTGAGCTTTAAAAAGCAGGACTGGTGTTTTGAAAGTATTTTTACGTTCAGTTTCACTTCAATAAAGTATCTTCTTCCACCAGTGACACCACAGAGATAAGAGATTATCTTCTTCAAGACGGGTGTTCATCGCTCTGGAAGCTTGTAATGGCCCAACACCTTATTTTATGTTGCACTTTAATGTGTCACCCATCTGTATTTAACTGTGTGCTTATATATTCAAATCCATGCATATCTATGTATTGCAGACCTTTGATGAGTTGAAGGTATATTGTTTGATTGCTGTTTCATCACTGTATGCATTTCATCATACCTCTTTAATAAAACAATAAAGGTTGTATGCAGTTTCCATGTGTGACTGCAAAGGATTGACAGGTTTGCAGGTTTCAGAAAGATCTTCATTCTAACTTACTGCTTTGTTTAGTTGATCAAAGGACACCAGTTTATGATTCTAATCTAGCCTTATTGTAAAGTGCAGTGCCCTGTCCTTGCACCATCTTCTAAGTAATAAAGCCATCAAAGCATGGTTTTCCATTGAGGACTCTGACCCCAAACAATGAGCACAAAAAAAACTGTTAATAGATAACAGAAAGTGTGATCATTTGTATGAAATCGTAGGTGTGGAATTTATTATGAAACGTCTCTGGACTTTTTTTCCAGCAGTAATTGAGCATGTAAGGTCCAATTAAGAAGTAGCTATCAGATCACTATCACATCATCAAACACTTTATTGAATCTTGAAATACAAACATGTCACTGAGTCGGTGCCAACAATAAGAACCATGTCAAGGACAAATACCTTTGCACACATTTTGCTGACAAATTTAAATATTACAGTCTGATTCTTGAGTAATGTAGGATCGAACAAATGGAAATGCTGTCCTCGAGTGAGTCTTGAAGTCATCTCTGTCTTCCTCTTAAATAAATTACACTTTCACTTCAGCACAACACGAGTCTTCTGGTCACCGAACAGCAACCTGCAAAAGAGATACTTCAATTATGGCCATTCACAACAGCAGGGAGTGTGACATAATATCATGTTAAGAATGTGGATGGATTAATGGACAGGACTATCAGGCACAGGCCCAGGGACCCAAGTGATTGGTCCTGCCCCTTGTACCCCCCCACAAATTGTAAAATTTCACTGGAAAAAGATGCAAAATAACTATAAAAAGATGCAAAATGCCACAAAGCAATAACAAAAAAAGAGGCAAAACGACTACAAAAGATGCAAAATGACTCAAAAGAAACTCAAAATGCCCACATACAGATGTAAGATAACTACAAGCAGATGCAAGAACAAAGAGACTAAAAAGACACAAAACAACCACAAAATGATGACAAAGACGCACAAAATCTCCACAAAAAGAAGGAAAACACTTCCATATAGACACAAAACAACCATATAGGCACACAGTCATGCACAAAACTACAAAAAGATGCAAAACAACTACAAAGAGACTAAAAATGTCCACTAAAATAAACAAGACGACCACAAAAACACAAAATGTCACTTTAAGTCTGGGGGTCTTTTGCATGTCAATACTCAGGGGACGACAGTCTCATATTCCCATTAGTGTTTAAGAAGCATATTCAATAGCTCATAACTGCTTGACCGAACTTAAACCAGTAGGGTGGAGTAGGGTGGAGGTAAGACTGTAATAAAGCTCATTGGGTGGAGCTACAGGAGCTCTGTGTACAGTCCAGTGGAAAAAGGAGGTGGAAGGTCACGACTGTGATAAACTTCTTATCAAGAATTATCTATCTTTTCTTCACCTACATAAGATACACTGCTGACCTTTCAGCATCATGTGTGGTGTATCATCCAGTCAGCTAATTATGGGTGTTTGCTCTTGTAGTTAACCAACTTCGCCACCGTCTCTTTCAGCCATGCATGTTGCTCCTGCCAAACATTAAGTCTGTTCTCCTCTCTGCTGCCGTCAGCTGTCATTTAAGGCGGAATAGTCGCACCCTCCTCCATCCCTTTACCTCCAGTCAGCCTTATCCAGAGAGGAAAGTACCACAAATTACAATAAGTACACTAGAAATATGGTTTCATTTCAACAGCATGAAGGTGCCTTGTGGAATTTTCTTCTCAGCAAAAGTGACCATGTAATATTTTTGACTACTCACTGAGGTCTAACAAACAAATTGAGTGCATTTCCCTCCTCATAAAACAGTTTGCAAAAGACTTCTTAACTACTTGACAGCAGTCTTCATCTTCGCTGCCTTTTCTGGCACATTGATACATTTGCTGTAAATTACTGCCACCAACTGTCGATCAGTGGAATGGCATGAAACCACTGGAAGGATGTGAATCAAGCCATCCACAAGACAGGGACCAACTTGTAGAAAACATTGCTCCACAGTGCCTCTAGTGGTCAAACACTCAACAGGCTACCTTAAAGTTTCAACATCAGTTCCCTCTGTAACCAACTTGAGGTTTTATTACATAGAAAAATGAACAAACTTGTTAAATATTGACAGCGGGAAATTACCACTGTATACTCTTCTATACATACCTGGTGAAGCTGACAGTGAGCAGCGCACCACAAATGGGTCCAACCCAGTAGATCCAGTGATGGTTCCAGTGGTTGGCGACCGCTGCAGGGCCGAAGGCTCGGGCAGGGTTCATGCAGGCCCCAGACACCGTCCCTCTGAAACAACAACCAGCACATAACCCACACTGTGACACAGCGGTGACCAGAATAATGCAGCTTGGCAGTATGCTTTCAGTTTGGAAGCAGCTGACACCTTTTCAGCAACAGAGACACTCGAAATAGAAGTAATGCATTAGTGATGTTTTAATGTGGTTTTAATGCACCATAAAATTTCAAATTCAGCCCACGTTTTTTTTTTATTTTTTAAATTAAGATGTTTATTCAAAATCTGAAGGAATATCAAAATGATCCCTGGACAGTAAATATATATAGATTAAACATTAAACTGAGAGTCAATCAGCCCAATAAAGTTAATAACTCAAACCAACATTAAACCTTGACCTCCATATGATAACTGATAACAATAAATAATAATAATAATAAAAGTGTGGTGTAGGCTTGTGGCCAGGGTTGTTGCTATCACTGAGGGCACTGTGCTCATGTCATCTGTATCTTGATTTCTATCTAGATCATTTTCATGCTGAGTCTGGTCGACTTTTGGTCTAATTAAAGTTGAAGACATGAATGAGGTAATGGTGACGCCGCTGATGACTCATCTTCTGAGGCTCTTACCCAGCTAATATGTTGGCTGTGACGGTGAGGCCGATGCAGAAACCAGCCCACGGTGAGCGGGTTTGGCTGTTGACGGCCCCCATGCACACCACCGTGGTGAGGAACAGGGTCATCGTCATCTCTGCCACAGTGGTTTTAGCCAGATCGCTGTCGGCGAGTTCAAAGGCTCCTCCGAGGGAAGCAGCGTACACAGCAGAGGGGTAGATCGCCTAAAAGTAGCACAAATTGAATATATATCATCCAGCGTGTGATACATTTGACTGGAGTGAATAGATATTATGTATTTTCACGCTTTATTTTTTGCCACACAAAGCATGCTAAGAAATCAAGAATAGGTGTTACTTGAATTAAAAGTTAGTAAAGATTCCGGTCGTTTGTTGTTTTAGTCACAATTTCAATAAAGGTTCATAATAATGATACAAATCTAAAAATTGCTGAGTCAAAATTGTGAGATAAGTAGTCAAAAATTTAACTTCCTGAGTTAAAATGATGGGATATTAAGTCAAAAATGTAATGCACTAAGAAACTGAAAAAAATGACCTGATTTTAAAGGAATACTTCACCCACAAAATGATAATTTGTATATCAATTACTCACCCCGTGTTAAGTTGAATTTGTGAAGAAAATGTTTTCTTGCATGCCTTCGGTTAACAAAGAATCCAAGAACTGAGAAAATTCTTGATGAATTGGAGTAAAAAGGGGCCGCTTTTAACAACAGCAAAACTTTATCGAAACATGTTCAGAAATCTCAAACAAATTGTGCAGTATAATCCAAGTCTCATATATCTGGTCGAGTGCTCATTACTTTCCAGACGGCCCTTTTTCAACAGGGAACTGGACTGAAAAGTGGAATTTATCAACGCTCTCTTCAAAGCCAGACTCCATTGACAAAAACAGTCATTTTACCTGGCTGAATAAGGGAGCTGCTGATCAGCCACTGCCTCGATCTGTAGCTGGCTTGTGTCATTGTGTGACTTTGGTGAATCCAAACTAAGCGTTTAAAACATCAAAGTCATGCAATAACATAGACAAACTAATAAATCGAGTCAGCAATAGATTAGCAGCTCCTGCGTTCAATGAGGTAAAGTGACTGTTTTTGTCAGTGGAGTCTGGCCTTGAAGAGAGCAGGGATAAATTTCACTTTTACTTCTGTTCCCCGTCAGAGAGGGCCGTCTAGAAAGAACTGAGCATACGACTGGATAGGAGGAGGATGGAGTTGTGTGACAATTTGTAAACAGATATTTTGAAATAATTTTGCTGTTGTAAAAATCGGCCCCCTTTACTCCAATTCATAAAAAAAATTCTGTTTTTCAAATTTTAAGTCACAGTCACAGTAGGTGAGTAATTGATATACAAAGGATTATTTTGTGGGTGAAATACTTCTTCAAGTAAAAATCTTGAAATACTAAGGCAAGATTTTAAGATGTTATTACGAATTTTTCACTTAATATGCCAACATTAAGAGATAATAAGTCAACACTGCAACTCACTATTTAGAAAATATGGAATAGTAAGTCAAAATAATATCTTAACTTAGTATCTCATGATTTTTGCTTTAAAAGTCAAATAATCTTGACTATGAACGTTAACTTTTCTACATTGTATTATTATATTTTTTTCTTATCTTTTTTTTAAATGGGAAAGATGGATAACAACAAGTGTCATTCCCTTAAAACAGAACAGGAACAATAAAAATTGTCTCTGCACTGAAAATGAAAAAATAGCCATAAATTATGTAAGTATTATTAAGTATTTTTCCAGACAAAACAGTACAATGAGGTGTGTACATAATCCGGTTGTAAGTAACCCCAAAGTAAGCTTGGTTAAAGAGAAAGAAGGAAAGGTAGACACATAAAATAATAAAAAAAATAGTAACTAATAAATTCAAAACAAATGAATCATTGAAATATATTTATACTAATAAATCACATTAAAAAACATTAAAATTAATAAAAAATAAAATAAGGGACAAGGACAGGGTTATTAAAGGAGTTTATAAAAGAATTCCATTTCCGAGGAGTGAACTAATCAGAAAAGCCTTTCAGTGTTTAACTTATTTTTTCAAATTTAAGAAAGGACATAACATCCTTAAGCCACAGCGATATAGATGGTGATTTGGGAGATTGCCACAGCAGTAAAATGCCACATCTCGCCAAAAGAGAAGTAAGGGCTAATACCTCTGACTGTGAGGAGTTAATTTGGAGTTGTTCAGATGATACACTTAATATAGCAATAAAAGGATCCATTTTTATCTGGACTCCTAAAGCCTTTCTTAAAACCATAAAAAAGTCAGTCCAGAATTTATGTAGTCTGGGCAAGAAAAGAATATATGACTCTAATTACATGATGAGCTGTGGCATCTGTCGCACAATATTAGGATATATTTCAGATAGTCGAGATTTGCTGAAATGGACTCTGTCTAAAACCTTGAATTGTAGAAGCTGCAGCCTGGCACAAGGAGTAGTTGAGCATACATTATGGACAAGTTTTGCCCACCATAGTTTTTTCTCACCTTGGTCAAACCAGCACCGACCATCCCTCCTAACATCTGAGCAATGACATAAGGCACCAGCAGGGGAAGCTCCATCCCTCCGCACAGGTAGACGCTCAGAGACACCGCAGGGTTAAAGTGGCCCCCACTGCAATAAACATGATGAACTTTAGTCTCACATGGTGTTATAAACAGATAATAATGACACCTATCCATTAGATATGAGATAAACACAACTTGCAGGTGGTTCTTTGTATGTTTACTAAAAATCAAGAAACTATTTGAAGAGTAATATTGTCTACTTCTGTCTAAATCACAGTAAACACATTCACATTAAATTAGTCAATTTATGATTGTTATGATTGTTCTACACATGCTGTTTGGAGGAAATTAAGACCTTCAAAAAAAACATTAGTCTGCTCCAAAAACACACTATCAAGAATTCAACAGTCTTTACCTAATTTGCCCCAACACCATGATCAGCACTCCCAGAGCCAGTCCATGTGCCACAGCAGGCTGGATGACACCACCTGCATCCACATTCCCAATAACAGACGCACAGCCCACGAACACAAACAGACTGGTCCCAAACAGCTCAGCCAGGCAGGGCTGCGCATACTTCTCAAAGAAGCGCCTCTTCTTGTTTGTGTCGCCTCCGACAGCTGCCAGCTCTCCCGTCTCAATTATGCTGAAGACCTCTGTCTTGGTTTCTGTCCCTGACATATTGACTTGGGAAAAAAATAAACAGCCTGTCTACCCTGTGTCACTTGTTCCACTGGTGGACCACAGCCCGCACTGGGTGGTCTGGTGAATGTACACTTATGTATAAGAGACAGTCTTAGGATGATCCATAAAGGACATACGCACATCCTTTTTTTTTCACTCTAACGCTCCACCTTCCTGTGATTGTTTATACTCCCAAGACTGTTGGCAATCAGAAGATGCTCATAAAATTATTAACATTGTGTTGTTGAGAGATAAGGATGAAGGGTGTCAGCACAACACGTGCTTTAAGTGATACCACATCTTTTAGTTCTTTATCAGGTGCAGCATTTTAATACAACTGATGAAGGTGTAAACTTTAGTTTTTTGTGTTAAATCTTCAATAACTGATTTTTTTGGCCACTTTGGGAGCGGCACAAACAAACCATGAACATGACACTTACATTTACTTTTAAATTGATATGACAAACACATTAGCAGCAGCAGCAGCAGAAGCAATCAGAGATTTTACTTAAAGGGATACTTCGATGATTTTCAACCAGCTTTGTATCATAACAATGTGGGTAGTATGTGTAAATTAATGAACTGTGGTAAACGTCCCTCTATCTAACGACTGCCTAGATCTCACTGCTCCCCTCCAGTGTTGCCAACTCTTTTCCCATGAAAGTAGCTAGCAAGAGCTTGAAAAGACAAGGCACCTTGTGACAGTGTAATCATAGCATAAATTTTAATAATAATCAGAAACCCGCAACTTCCTGCTTTGCTCATAGACTTTACATTGGGATGACGTCACAGAGTTTAAATTGCTTATCTCGGCTTGATGATTTTTTACAAATACAAAACCACTATAGCTAATAATCATAATTGACCCTGTTTGCAGTTTGAGGTGTCCTGTCAACAGTTTTACAGCTATCTTTTTTATAATAGTGGTTTATGGAGAAAAGCTTTTTGGGCAGCAGGGGATTTTTCTTATTTCTGCAATACCGCGAGTGGCCACTGGGAAAAAATGTCTGCAAGGCTGAGCTGCTTTCGTAGGGGCCTGATTTACAGTGTTTGGGCACTACGAATATTAAGGCCCATTTCCACCGCAGGAACTTCGGGGTAATTTTATGGGGCCGGGGCCGTTGGTGCGTGTCTCCATCGCAGGAACCACCTCCGAAGGACAGAGTTCTGGAACTTTTACAGGGGCTAAACAAGGCCCTGCCTCGGAGTAGGTCCTCAGAACGGCCCAGAGAGACTCATGGCTGGGGCTTAGGGATTACATGGTGCTGACTGGATATACTCAAAGCGGGATGTTACGTTATGTAACTAATAACATGGTTATCGTAGATTAGCTGGGCTAACCATTAGCTGTTAGCGGTGTCTGTAATAACTCAATAAACAGTCCAACAAACAATATTTTTCCAGCAGATATCTTAATTACAACATGATTGAGCTAGCAAAGCAGTTTTGTGTTGCTATGTGTGGTATTTATTCAGTTTTTGGAAATCATGATGTCTAGAAAGCATCAGCTAACATCAGGACATCATCTGTTAAAAGCCTCCCGTTGTCGGATACAATATGAAACTACTCCAGTTAACTCAATCATGTTGTAACTAAGACATCCGCTGGAAAAAATTTTTTTTCACCGACCGTGACCGAAGTTATTACAGACACTGCTAACGGCTAACGGCGTCCTGGTCAAAATGGATTGTCGTGCACTGATTACGTCACATACAGAGCCCGGAAACCCCGGAAAGGGGGAGAGACCCTGTCCTGATGGCAGAAAAGCAGTTGACTGCAATCACTCTAAACAGCATGCACGAGAATGAATTACAGTATAATTCTTAATTCTCGGTGATAGCTTTGTCGCTAGTTGCCTTTTAAAAAACAGTTGGTTTCTTGAAACCACCATTTTTTAAAGTCACTCAAATGCTTCAAAATTCACGTGTTGGGTATTTATTTAACTTACTGGTGTATTTCATGTTAAGCTTGTGTAAACCACAGACCTTATTTCAGGACTCGAACCAAAAACCCATTCAAAGAGACTGTCACAGTCTTAACAGACACATTACGTTGTGGTCACATCTAAAGTTAGCTTATATTATTATTATTATAAATGCTAGCTAGCTAGGTTAGCTAACACAAAGCTACATAAAGAGGTGTTAGCCACATCTCAGATCATCATTATCAAATATATTTCTATAAATATGAGGCCAAGGTAGCAGGAGTCCACTTTCACTATAAATACAATTTCCCTACACATGAAGACATGATTAACCTTACAAATAACAAGATGTAACTCTTACCATTACTCTTTCCCTAACCATAACCATAACCACCTCTCTCAGCTTAACACTTCAGAGCTAGCTAAATGCTAACTATATGGAGGGAGAGGCACGTAACTAGTGGGCGCCCGGTTTGTTTTGTGAACAGGAAGTGGGCGCCATACTGTTTCCTGTATGGTGAAATGGAGGCTGAAAAAACTGAGATTAAAGATAAAACTAAGCAGCGCTAATCAAATATAAAGATTCAATTATAAGATTTAGTTGTTGTGTTTTCAGACATGTTGTAGCTTACCCTTTAACTGTAATACGAGATTATCTGTTACCAGCCGGCCGCCATTGTGTCAACTGGCAAGTTCGCATTTTGTCATCTACCAGCTGGAGCATTTATTGGTGCGGCCTTGTTGTGCATTCTGGTAGTTGTAGTCCTCTGTTTTCTGCAAGTGTAGCACAAGTATTTGCATCTTTCCAATGCACAGACAACCTAGTTTATGAAAAGACATTTTTTTTCCCCAGTGGGAAATACTTCTTCAAGTAAAAGTAGCAATACTGCAGTGTAGCAATACTCTCTTACAATTAAAAGTCATGCATTTGAAGTACTCATTATGCGGGATGTCCCATTTCAGAATCATATATATTACTAGATTATAATTAGTGTTGCATTAATGTTTAAATCATTTTCAGCTGGTAAAGGTAGAGTTAATTTTAATTAGTTTTTATAGCTTAACCTTTTATAATATACCAGAATTTGATTGATTTATATTTTGTATTAATTATCTAAATCTACAAAGTTACTTGGAACTAAAACTGTCAAAGTACAGAAATACAATGACCTGTTCAAAGCCCCAGTTTTGCTGTTTGCTGGTGTTGAACAGTAGCTTGCAGCTTGGCAGCCATCTCACCTGGGTGACACACCATCCACCATCCCCTCCACCTTCTGATTACAAATTCAGCTCATACATTACATCACTGGAATTACTTGTTCAGTGGCGTCCTTGCAAATGTTGGGTCCAATACTCACTCTGCTTTCAGGTCTGTTCGGTCTCCTCTTCTTCTGGATTGAAGCATCTAATTCTTTTGCCGCTAAATGCTCCATTATTCACCAGCTAGTCACTAACTTTTCCAGTGAGCCAGTTGTTTGCGATATTAACACAAAGAAAAGCTGCTGCTGCGGCTGGAACAACGCTGATGAGAGCAGGGAGAGTCAATCGAAACAATACCACCTCGCGGTTTTTATGCCTCCGTGAGCCAGTCAAGTTGCAGTTTACATCCATGTTTGTCCAAACTAATATGTCGCCATGAGAGCTGGCGATGCTTCAAATATGGATGTTGCTGCAAAGAAGCTACATATTCTAAAACGTGGATACTTCACACACATCTTCACTTGGGCAACACAGAAGATCTATACAATTACACTTTCAAAATGGGCTCCCAAGATTAGTGTCACAAATTCAGTATGTGATCAAGTGTCACCCCCTTCTGATTCTGAGTTATGATGGTGAATAATGGCCAGAAGTGATTTTGCAGAACATTATAATGTCACAGAGACGTTGACCTTTTGGATATAAAATGTCATCACTTCATCATATTGTCCTATTAGACATTTGTGTGAAATTTTGTCGTAATTAGTGTATGAATTCTTGAGTTATGGCCAAAAACATGTTTTGTGAGGTCACAGTGATATTGACCTTCAACCCCCAATGTCTATCAGTTCATTGTTGAGGCCAAGTGGACGTTTGTGCTAAATTTGAAGAAATTCCCTTAACGTGTTCTTGAAATATCGCAGGCGCGGAGGCATTATAAAACCGCAGTCAGATGATAATTCACTGTGGGAACCCTTTCAAACACAAGTAGTCATGTGATCTGTTTAGTAATCATAAAAATATTGATTAAAGCCGTTTAAAATCCTGACAGCAGCTGAATATAAATATTTCTCTGTGAATGAATGTCCCTAAAAACACAACCCAGTTTATACTGTACACACAGTCTACATAAACACACAAACATTCATACAGTTTATATTAGTGATATCAGCTTGTCCCTCCCACTGCAGATAGCTGATAATGTGATATGAACTCCATGACAAAGTCCATAAACGGAGCGTTCACAGTCTTACACAAAGAGACTTTTTTTTATTTAACAGCACTTTCACATTCTTCATCAAATATAATCTGTCACAAACTAATCTGTGTGTCCTCTTTGCTGTTTCAAAGTAGACTCAGGAATAGAAAACGTTTTACAGTCAAATATGAATGAACCGATGACTGTGATGTAATGCATTTCTTGCAGTTTGACACTAGTTATATCGCATGCGTTGGTGTGTGTTTTGTAAGAAAATGGGTGTGAAAGTATAACTGATTAATAAATAAAATCAAAGTGGCACATAAAAAGCAGAAAAGAACAAACATGACATACTTTCATTAAAATGCAACACAGGTGAGCAGATTTTGAAATCATATTTGTGTTTAAGTGACTGTGAAGTCACAGACAAAATTGTGTCTGAAAGCATCTTGATCTTTTTTACAGTCAGTAACTCCGTGCCAATGTAGAGACAGACCTCGTCACAATTCTCAGCCTCGCATCTTGGAGACCTGCGGGGTCACAAAGGATGCTCATCAAATCACATTCTGCTGATGCCGGGAGTTTTTGCCCCGGAACTGCTCCCAGACGAGAGCTTGACGGAGAATACGGGGTTTCCTCTTTCCCAACGTCTCCTTTTCCCGCTCCTTCTCCTGCTGTTGATTTTGGCGTACACACGTATTAAATCATGTCCAACGGCTGAGCGGTTTCACACTCAAAATGCCAACTGCGACAGACCTGAGGAAACAGAACATGACCTGTTCTTGTAAATTATTACACCAGAGGTTGAAACTGGGAGGATGGCTGGAAATATGAGCAATTTAGAACATATTAGTAACACAAAGTAAATAAACTAAAGGACAGCATGGCGCCAAAGTGGTCACAGATGACCCTGGAACTGAGTAGTCATAGTTTCATATTTCCTACTACATCTTACAAAACCGTGTGTTACCCAGGTTGAGTTTGTCCTTGGTGGCCCAGCAGATGCTGTAGTGTTGAAGAAGTTGTTGCAGCAGCTCCCTCTCATCCAGAAACTCCAGACGCTCGATTCTGCAAGACATAAAAGAAATATTTGATCATCTGTTCGGGACTATGCGCACACAGAGGGTAAATGGCTTCAAAAGCAACAAGCCCGCACACACACTTGTTTGTTTATGCACATATAACTCCAATTTTCAAACATTCCGAAATCAGAGTTAAGGGGTATTCGAGCAACTTAGTGTCCATTTCAGTACAGGACTCCCAGGAATTTTGAGGGACTAGCAAGAGCGGGAGTGCAAGAGGGACTGCATTGCTTTACGCTGTAATTTTGCTCCTTTGCTCTTTTCTTATCACAAGTAGAGATAATCTTTATCATGTCTGTCTGTCTGTCTGCTTGTCTCTCTTGCTCTGTTTAGACACATCTTAAAATATGTTGAATAAGTTCGTAATAAAAAAGAACACAGTCACAAACAGCAGAGACACTTGGCTGTTTCTAATACATATAGTGAGGGGGCAGATTTTGAAATTTTATCATATAATTAATATCTTATAGAATATATCTTGTACATAAGTGAATGTTAACTGGCGATCTGTGGGTCACATACAGCCTAACTAATTTTGTAAATCTATCTGACATCTTGTCTGTGAAAATTCTCAGTCATCCAGGTCATGGTAATCATATAAGTGCTATATCGTAGGCAACTAGACTTGCTTGCTAGATGGGTGGTAAGTGGTGTCATAGGCCACCTCCTCTGGTTAATGATTGTCGTTCCAGTTTGACGTAGACGGCCATGGACATTGCTGTCCTCGAAGGAGAGTCCCTTCTCCTTTCGATGTAAATGGGCAGCTGAGTCTTGACCTGAGGGACTGGCTCTCCTGTGCTGTGCCATGCACTTGTGGAGTGGTTGTTTAGTTTCACCAATGTACAAATTGTACATTCCTGGCTGCACTGAACTGCATACACTATATTACTCTGCTTATGTCTGGGTGTTTTGTCCTTAGGGTGGACAAGTTTCTGCCTCAGTGTCTTACTGGGTTTAAAGTGCACAGGGATGTGCTGTTTGTTGAAGATCCTCCTGAGTTTCTCAGATATATCTAACACCACATCCCTCGGATGACTCACACGTGACCTCAGTGACTTTGTAGGGTCCACACCCACACATGGTTTAAAGACTGTGACTCTGCACCAGTCAGTTAGAACTGAAGAAGCCTCTTGGATGAGAGGCAAAATGTGTTCAAGAAACTCAAAGCAAGTCCAGTTGCCTACAACATAGCACTCATGATTATCTGTCAGCTCATTATTAGTATACTATCAATACACAGCTGGCGTGGCAGGCTCAGGTAAGGTTACTAGAAAATATCATGCGTTAATTATTAATAACTTACAGAAACATTACATGCAATCGCACATGTTCTCTCCTCCTCTCTTTGTCACTCTCTAACAAACACACATGCACAGCAGCAGTCAGTCCCTGTCTCTGTCCTTGAATCTTCATGCAAGAATGGGGACAAACGCCTATCTCTCTTTTACATTTTGTTCGTTCTTTAAACATGCTTTTACCTAAAGCAGTGGTTCTCGAACTTTTTGTGGCCAAAATATCAAGGCACACCTGTATTTATACCTGTGCACCACAGCTCCAACACGTGTTATCACTCTTATCGTGATATAAGACAATAAAATTATGTAAACAAGACAGGTAGCTTTCGTGATACTGTCGACTGACTTTTTCTCTCTCTCTTTTCTTTCCATGGTAGGTCCTCTCCGCTGGTGCTTTGTTGTAATTTGCTCCGTACAATAAAGCGATCTATTGTCTCATTCACAGCTTTCTCCTTTTAACTGCTATCACCCCTCACACTGGCTGTCAATCAGGGGTTTTGGTGTGTCACTCACTGATGGCTGAAGTTAAATTAAATGACATTACATTTTTTTTAGCTAGAGTTTACCTCTTTATTGGGAAATGGCTGTGCACAATATACTGATACAGTCAGTTAAAAATTCATTCATAACTTTTTGTACAGGCACAGTTGAATATTGCAACAATAATATGTGGTTATCACAAAATCCCACAGCACCTCTGGGCCGGCATCTGACCTAACACTTTATTTCATACACTTTTAATTTATCAATAAAATGATGCTATTATATATTAAATATTAATAAACTTACTAAACAATGGTAGGCTTATAACCCCCTTATGACCCCTGCTGTATATTGTTTCTAATAGATTATGAGTGTGTTTTCTTGCCAGCTTCACTCACAGCCGCAGAGCAAATAGACCAGATGCCAAATATAGCACACTGCAGACCCAATTGATTAATATGTGGGCCACACTTCTGCCTCCTGTGTGAACCCCGTGTGACTAGAGAGAAAGTGACAGAGCGAGACTATGTCACCCTGTAGCTTGTTCAAAAACTACATTTCAGTTATTACAGAGGGAGTAAAGTACCAAAAAAAAGGTACTAATGTAAAAAAGGATTAGCAACAATGCCTAAGATGAAAATGTGTGATGTGTTTATCTGACAAATACTGCAGTTTTTGTGCAACCACATTAAATGGAGCAGTGCTAACTTGTACTTTAGTAGATGCTGGGTGATGCTGAACCTGCTTTACCTTCCCACATCCTCCTGGGGCAGCATACTGTAAACCGTCATCATGTCCAGAGCGTCAGCATGCTCCCAGCCTGTCTTAAGAAACCGTTCCTTCTGCAAACAGCACACATTAAAACACTTCACTTGTCTCTGGAACAGAAGACTGTAAATCATTCTTACATTTTGGCCACTCAGCTCATAATAATCCTCTTAAAGCCTACATTGATTTTGTCTTGGTTGTGAAATGACGAGTTTGAGGAGGTTACCTGAGAGTCCAGCGACTGGCAGGCCTCCACTCCTGCCAGGGTGCACTGGCGGCGCTGCAGGTTCTCGATCATCACCTGGCCAAATCGATCACTCATGTTCACCTGGACACACAGATCATGTTGAGTGGATGAGGCCTTTATGTTTATTACATCTATTACAACTTCTTATATCTTAACATAAACAAAAAATCTACATACTTGGCGTCACTTGGATAACAGACGCCAACAGCTATGTTCTTCTGCTGTGCCTGAATGGAGTTATTTGCCTTATTTACCTGTTCGTAGTTGATGAACATGGCGGTGTGGAAGGTCTCGGCAGCCCAGTGAACTACATTGGAGGACTGGGAGGGCGTCATGTAGACCAGAACACACTCTGACAGGAGCAGTGTAGGTAATCTGGGAGTGGGAGCAGTAATCACAACAACATAACCACAAAGCACTCATAAAGCCAGTACCTCTGCCAAGGCCAAACAAGCCTCTATATCTGTCATTTTCACTATTTTCAGCTAAGCCCAGTGGGAAATAATGAAACTGCTTATAATCTTTCAATGAGTGGATCAGGAGAAACACCAAAGCCACTTACTTTGCACCAAATTTCATTGAAATTTGTAACGTTTTTGAGATCTTGCCATTTAAACAAACACAACCTCCTCTTATCCTTTGTCCTGTTAAAACTGCTCACTCTATAAGATCCAAAATATTCATGGAGGAATTTCACTTTCTACTCTTTGGTGTGGGTAGGCAGAACACAGACAGGTAATGACCTTCACCCTTTAAGACTTAAATTCACACATTCACACCCGGCAGCTTCCTGACAAAGAGAGCCTCACTCTTAGTCAAACTTCCTTGAATAAATAAAGGTAATAGAGTGTGAGTAACGAGCTGGGGCCATAGAAAACATCCTATCATACAAGAGAGGATGTCTGTGCCACAAAGCTACCATAAAATTGCCATGTGGCATGGTCCGCTGCTACTGATAAAATGATACTCGGCCCCACCTCCACCCAGCTCCTGGAGATTAAAGGGAGGGTTGGAAATGTCTGTGGTTTGCTCATTCAAAGAATTCAATTTATGTCAGTTCCAGTAGATTGCAATGGTGACAAGTTTCGCAATGGAACACACATCCTGTGTAAGAGGGCACACAGGTATATGTTCTTCATTTTGTATGCCAGTCTTACAGCAACACACACGTTGTACTGGTGGTGTACGGCTTCACCTTCCCATTTCCACTCAAAAATCAATGACAGGACAACTGGAACCACGTAAAAGTTATCCTCAGATGGTCTTAAATGTACGGTGTATTGCTGGTATAAAGTGGATGAACAGATATATCCAGATTGATGGCTTCGTATCTTTTTCCTTCTTTAGATCTTAATTTTTCGATCATCTCTCCGCGGTCATTTGAATATAGTCTTGTATCTGCATTTCCTCAGACAAGTATGAGGTCATGACTTGATTCTCTTTGCTGGACATTTCTAGAACAAACCACAAGTTGTTATCTAGCGTGCCCTGACGCTGCTTTATCTTGGTCAAAAACCTGGCTTGCTGTTCTCTCACTAAAGCTTGCACTGGAGGGAGTCCCGTTAGGTTAGGTGAAGCAGACCTCACCCCAAGTAGGGATTTTAAGGGCACTTTTAATCAAGCCTAACACCCATAAAAAATAGCTGGAGAGAAAGCAGCCTCGAAAATTTCAAGTCCATGGAGGGTTGAGTGTTTGACACTCCAAATATACATTCTGCGTAGGGTATCCTTTCAAATCAGGCTCTAGACAGAAATTACAGAGTCAGTCAAAATATGAAAAACATATCTTTACATACTCTGGATTCAGCTGGAACTTCTTCAGTTTTTCATCCAGGCTAGAGATGTCTCTGAGGTCTGCTCCAATAATACAGTAACGGTCTGAGTCAAGGCTGTGGGCATCTGAGAGATCAAGACACAAACACGCACTGTGAGGAAGATGGAAAACACACTAAACAAATGCACAGAGAGATTTTCTGACAAGAGTAGTATTCATATCTAAACCACATAGATATGTCATGTAATGTTTTTTTTGTTATTACCTAGTAGTAAGGAGTCTGTTGAGTGGGTTTCGATGAGGGGTTTGGACAGAGGCGGTTTTGTCCTAGTCAAAGACAAACACAACACACAAAAATACAAGTCATGACAAAACTGCCCGTCAACAATAAACCTAAAGCTACACAACAATCAGGCATTTTACATGCTGCACTAGCTGTTTATAGTCCTCTGCTACAAAAACTTCCACTTCTTTCTTGTCTTGCCAGTGTGTATTTTGCTGCCCTCTAGGGGCGTGGAGTGTGTTAATGGGGGATAAAGGCTTGGCCTAAAGATGGCCAGATGCCGAGGCACACAGCTTTTAACGACTGGTCTTTGTTGCTGCTCCATTCTGTTTTGATTTCATGCTCATACGACCTTTTATTTTAAGAGCATGGAATCTGGAATAAATCCATTTTGAGTTCAACTTTAATGACAGTTTTGGGGAATTCCACGAGTCCAGTCAGTATTAATCTACAAAAGTACTCTCCATCAACCTCCACAAGAATGGACATGTGTGTATGCACCACAACTGATCCTTGAATTCCTTTGTACAACAGCTGTAAATGCAGCTCTGTCTCCCTCTACAGGTCTGGACCTCACATTGCAATACCAAAGCCAGACAAGGCAAACACTTATACTGCAGTTATATGTCCAACCTAAAGCTGAAAGTCAAATTAGAGTTTCCTCGTTAATATGCATGTTTATGCAGTAACATATTGCATAACATACAACCATCATAAACACATCCTTTGATCTGTAAGGGAAGCTTTTGGCTGATATGTTTCGTGTATGAATGTTATGATAAACATAATGATAGCATGGTTGTCTTACTTGATATTGTGTATTTTCCTGGCCACAACTGTTGGAAAGTCAACTTCAAAGAACTTCCGTGGCATTAAGTTTTCATCCTATAACACACACGCACATACACACACGCACATACACACTAAAGATCTGTGCATTGAATAATACAAGATAGTTATGCGTGTTTGATGCAGTCTAGTCATATCTGACAGGCTCAAGAGTCCTGCCAGTGAGCTACAAACCTTAAGTCTCCAAAATGTAGTGTCCAGTCCAGCACCCAGGTTGATTACTTGACAGTCACACTCTGTTTTTCTTATAAATGCATCAAGGAGATGGTTAACCCCTTGAACACGGGCATAGTAACCTGTCAAATGAGATAAGGGGGGCAGTAAAATAAGCTAATAGACCACACACACTTGGGCTAACACTATCACTATCACACATGAGATCATAAATATGCAGCCTTATCTTTGTAAACATTACGACTGGGTGAGTGGGAGAATTTACTGTTTGCAACTCCTCACTAACCACATTGTAAAGTGATGTGTTAACAGCTGTTTTTATAGACAGTCATCATCACTCTATACACTGCACATATTCTTTCAGCTATACAGTACGGCTGACTGCAAACTATGTTCATTTTATGTATTGTGGATCCTGTGACTTGTGGCGCTTTCATTATTATAAGGTGTACCACATGACTCCCTTTTATCAAGCTTAAGTGTTATTTTTACATACAGAAAAATGTACGTAAAAGAAGATTGTGTATCACTTACCTCTATTGATTTCAGGTGCCTTCCGCTCCCCTACAGATCTTGCAAAATACTGGATATAGGGGTCCTTCCAGTAACCTTTACTGGTAGCAAACCTAGTTCAACAATTATAAATATGATGAGGAGGTGACATATCCCAATGAGCCACAACATTAAAACCACTGGCGGGTGAGGTGAGCTTGTTACAATGTAATGTTCTGCTGGGAAACCTTGAGTCCTGGCTTTCATGTAGATGCCAATTGACAAAGACCGAGTAACCCCTTCATGGCAATGACACTCCCCGATGGCAGTGGCCACCCCCTGCAGAACAATGCACCATGCCACACAGCAAAAACTGCTTAGTAATGGCCTAAGGATTATGATAAAGACCTCAGGGAATCAACCTGGCCTCCAAATTCCCCAGATCCCAGTCTGATTAAGCATCCATGGGACGTGCCAGCACCCCACCTCCCAAACCAAAGGATTTTAAGGATCTGTTGGCAACGCCCTGGTGCCACACACGTGCGTCCACGCCTTGACAGGTCAGAGCTTGACAGTCCGATCCAAGGAGGCCCAACCATGGATCTGACTTCACTCTGGGGTACCTGCACATTCCATGGATGCTCAATCTGGGTAATTTGATGCCTTGAGTTCTTAATCACATCCCTTGGGCCATTTCTGAGCAGTTTTTGCTGTGCGACAGGGAGTGCTGTTGCCATGAGGGGGCGTACTTGGTCTGCAACAGTGTTTGGGTGGATGGTGCATATCAAGTTGCATCCACATGACTGCCAAAATCTAAGGTTTCCTAGCAGAACATCGCATTTTAGCAAGATGACGAATATTATTCACTTCACCTGTCAGTGGTTTTAATGCTGTGGCTGATCTGTGAACATAAACAAAGCTCTAATGAAACAACATTTTATTACTGTATCAAATATTGCTGATACTATCTAGTTTTGGTTTTGCCAGTCCAAACTGTATAGTCTGATCCATACATGTAAAACAACCTGCCCCATAATAAACCATAGGCAGCAGCATGTACACTATCTGCCAGCTTCAAAATTGTTGACAGCCAAGGAGAACATGTGGCTTCTGTCTGGTCAAGACAACTAACAAACCGGGACAGTATTTTTCAGGACTACTTTCACAAGGATACCCATATTGCTATGTGTTAAATTAATTAAGATAGAAATTACTGTCTCAAAGGCCTGACTCCCATGTTTCTCATGGTTCTCTGCATGAGCCTGGTGGTCTGGGCCTTCAGTTGTACACTGACGTTACCAAACCAGGCTGAGATGCCATACTGCAGGATGCTCTCAACTATGACATGGTAGAAAAGGAGCAACACCTTCTGGATGACTCCAAAGACCCTCTGCCTGCAAAGGACATGTTGGACCCTAGTGAACACCTTATCTACCTGAACACATATGATTCAACCTGGGCTATGTCTTGGTCATAAACAACCCCTGGTGAATGGTCTCCAATAAGTGTGATAGTATACTGATGTGTTAAAGTGACTTCCAATGATCCCAAAGTGCGACACTTTTGATGGTGTTTTCAATTTCAATAGCTTATAGCTAAATATCAAAACATCAGCAATTAGATTGGAGGAAATCTGGGGATTTGATTTATTAGGCATTACAACTGAACTGTAGCTAACGTTGCTAGATTACCTGTAAAATCAAAGTGGAAGGTTATTTGTTTCATGCAGCATGGCCTTTGATATGCAAATACTCCTTCACCTACATCTCTGACTGAAGCCACATTAACATGATGTAATTAAAGCCACTGTGATGTTTAATATTAACTTTGCTGCTGCATACCATACTGTTACCTTTTGCATGTGGTTGCATCGTCACAGGTCGCCCTCACTGCTTCATCTGCAGTATCCGAGTCTGTGAAGGGTTGCCGAGCTGCCATTAACGATCCTTTTCTTTATGTTGCCAACATTAAAGCTGTAGGCGTCGCATAACCTCGTCCACCTGCTGTACAGCGGCTAGTTACTACAAGCTAACGGGCTAGCTTGACTTTGACAGATGGGGTTATTTAACGCAACGAGGAAGATTAAGAATAATACTGGGAGCGTAGTCGGGTTGCTCGGGTACTCGCATATATTAAACAAATTACAAGTTAGATGAAAACGTGCAGTATTTAAGCACGCAGTGTTGTTTTGCTGGCTGCTAACAAGTCGCAGCTATAAATATATAAACACTTCCGGTCAGAGCGGAAACGCTTCCTGTTAGTATTCTTCAGATTAAAAGCATCGCTGAAAAAGTTCTCATTTTGCGTACGAAAAAAAAGCCACAAACATTACACAGTCTCAACAAATTATAATTTATAAACCTAAATCCAATTATGTCTGCACTAAGCATCGTCTTTTGGTAGATAGAAATAGGCTATTTTAGCCTTATAATGTTTGACTACCGGAAACTGACAAATATTGTTGTTAAACGTGCCACAGCACAGACAGATGGTTTGTTGAGTCTGTCACTTATAGATATGTTTAAGATAATTTGGGTTCCTGCAAGGATTTTACACTTAGACCATTATTTTTAAGCAATTATTTACCCCCCTGGTTGTCCGTGGTAATCTGTAATTAAATTCAGGATTGGGAAAATGGATGTAGAGTGAGTCTGCTGAATAGTGAGAAATAAGCTAAACCACTAAAAGATGCATCTGGATAGGAGGCATCAGAGCCAGCCAACCTCTTTCATCTGTTTTATTCTTAAGATTAGAGTAAAGACAGCACATGAAAGTGAAAACACAATCTCACTTTGGGGAGCTACAAAGGGAAAACATTAAAAAGGCGCAGAACAGTGACAGGACATCCATCAAGTCCCATGTGAACTATGGAATTCAAAGCAACGCTGCCACATTTCCTCGCAAATTGTGTGGGGAAATCCTGCCATTGCAAAGTCAACCTCACTGAGGTCGCCTTGTGCCACTCAGATAATCGAGAATTCCTTTGTGGCGTCTGTGGAGTGTGTCTGAATCCCTCAGAGAACCTGATGCAGCATGTAGAGGAAAGTCACATGAAAGAGACAGACACTTGTCCTACTTGCAGAGGAAACTTCATTTAAAATCCATTTGAGGATCCACACGGGGGAGAAACCGTACAGCTGCAAGCAAAAAAGACATATAAATGTCATAAAGGGCTTCAGACATCAGACACACTATGGCTGTTCACAAAATGTTTGCCTCCAGAAATATCCACATTGCAATATTTAGATTCCGGGTAATTGAGAAGCTGACAACCATCTGAAATACAAAAGGATCTATAGCTTCGATTTCACTGAAGCATAATGCGTTTGGCTTCTGACAGGAGTCTTTTTAATGCTGTCAGTTGTTTGAGTTGCATGCCATTAAGACAGAGTATAGCCTTATTGACTCACAGTAAAAGGGATGTGGGCTCAGACTAATACTTGTTTCCCTTAAGATGTATGTTTTCCCACTACATTGTCTTTGAAATCATCTGATTTAAAGTAAGAAACTATTAACATCATTTCCAGTATTTCGTATCGTTATATCAAGAAAGGATATCACGATTTTTGGTCACACTGAAGACATAGCTTTTGCAAGTTTCCAAAGTGTTAAACTATTATGTAATCTACACAATATAAACACACTGGAGATGGCAAAATATTTGTTTATCTTTAGCCTGGCATACCTTATGAATGTATGTAGAAGAATTAACAAATCAAAACAGCTAAATTCTTGGAGATGATCATTGTATAGTTTGTAGCTTGCATTGGGGCCTGTTTAATATATTGTAGTATTAAATATGACTTTCCTGTCTTGTGGCCCATTATTATCAATTGACTTTATTTTTGCATGTAGATCTTTGACAGCTTTTCTGTATGATGCTGGCTGTGACACTGCTGCATAAATAATTACAGATGTGTGTAGAAATCTAACAGAAAGATATCATTGTTCATTCAAAGTTGAGGGGCTATTTTCATATTTTAAAAAAAACAAAATGATGTTCTGATTAGAATATACAGACATACACCTAGAGCTCATAGTACTGTACAGGTTGAATTCATACCGTGCAAGCAATTATTGCACATGATATTAAGCAGTCGTTGCCTGATATCAACAGACTGGCAGATAATTTGCGGACCTCTATACTAGATAGAATTTAACGTGTGCTTGCACTTTAATTTAACATTTCAGTGTAAATGTAGATTTGATTTATCAAAGAAGCTATAGCAAAGCAAAACATTGCATTAAATAAGCGTGGCAGAAATGTCAGTTAGGTTGGACCTCCATGTTTAATTCTATGTCTTTAAACATTGACAATTACTGATGAAAATGACAACAGAAATAAACAAGTTTGCTAATTTCACCTATCAAGATAGTGCTTGAGGGATGATGTTTTTCTGTAGGCTGATGTGTAATTCAGCATCACACCAGTTCCCTCGTCAAAAAGCCAACGGGACTTTTACACTGGATTTTGAATGATTGCAGAAATAAGCTCTGTGGCAAACAAACATTTATGATACTTACACATTTTGTTCAGAATGACAGTTTTCACATATGAACACCACTGTCATCATGATCAGTGAAGCTTACAAACTATGGTCGCATGACCTAATGTCACTACCATAACAAGACTGTAAAGCCGTGTTTGGAGCGGCTTAGCATGATGATGTTCAGTAGTCTTATTTAGCCACTTGTTATCAGCCGCCATTTTTAGGACCCACTGAAACTTTAAAGTTCACGAGTGGGGTATTTACTGACGTATTTGATGTCGGGGAAGAAAACATGAAAGTCTCTAAAGCTTGTGTTAACTACAGACCTTATTTCAGTCATCTAACTGTAAGTCACAGTCATTATTAGCCACTAACTCATTACTGTATCCCGTATGCTCAGTTTGGCTGACGTCCTTACAATTTCGTAGACGTTTTCAAGCTAAAGCTATTCTTGGCCTACTTCCAGCATACTTATTTGTGTACATTAAGCAAAAAAAATTAAAAATGGCTATGCTCTCCGTTCACAAAACATGTTTTTATTGTCTGTACCGAGGGTACGTACAGAGTTTGGCAAGTGAGCATTTATATATGCAGCTCCTTATATGTGGAATCTTTAGCAGAGTTGCACTCTTTGGCTGTTTCAAAGCACTGTTGCAGGATTTCTCTACACAGTCTTCTATACGCCAATGTTTCAGTGTGTCTTAGCTGGTTTTTGTAATCATGTGTAGTTGCTGTCTTTGCATTTTTATGGTTCATTTCTAGTATATATTAATGTAGGTTTTGGCTTTTCTTTGTCGTAATCTTATTTGTGTTTTATATTGCTTGTTTTTGAGCTTTTCATTCTGTATTTTTGTTTTGCGTTGTCTGTCTGGGGCTTATGTTGCTGCCTGTCTTGGCCAGGACACTCTTGAAAAAGAGGTTTTTAAAGTCAACAGTTTTTATGGTTAAATAAAGGTTAAAGGTTAAAACCATTCAAAACCCATTGAATTTAAGATGAGGGAAGCAGGATTGGCAAAATGTTAACTCATTTCCAGGTTGGAGGACTCTTTCTGGGTGGACTCTATTGTTTTTCGCCAGGGGCCCCCATATGTACTGGGAGCGCCACTGGGTGGGCACTTTAAAAGTTACTCTCTGTGTCGTGTGTGAGTGCTGCAGAAAACAAGCAAAAATATGAATGCAGGATTCCCTATTTGAATTCAGTGTATTTTTTTTATTTTTATAATAGTGCAGGATCGTTTCCAGGAGTGCAGTGCTCCATATGTTGCTGCTGTCAGTGTCCAGAGGGAGGTGGTGCTGTGTGGCAGATGCACTAACGCTACTTCCTGCTGCTCTCCCTCTCCCTCTGTGTGCTGGCAGAGGCAGAGGTGAGCCGCCGCCGCCGCCGCCGCTGCTCCTCACTCGGCTCCCTGCTCCGCTCCGCTCTGCCCCGCTCTGGGAGAAAGCGGCCGACGGATTATCCAGCTCGGTTAACGTTAGCTCGCCGGCTAACGGGTCAACAACAGCAGCCGAGAAGAGCCATGAAAAGCCGCTGGAGCCAGTGAAAGTTAGTCACGGCTTACTTTGGGGACTTTAATGTACGGGAACATACCAAAAAGGAGGTTCGCGGATCATGCCGTCGCCCCCAACGGGAACTTTCCTCTAGAATCTCCACTTGGGAAAGGCTAGCTTAGTGGCTAGCGAGGCTACAAACTATTTTTAATTGGCTTTGGGCTCAATGGCTCCTGCTTGTTTTGCCCCGTCATAGCGACAGCTTGGAAAATTAAATCGGGGAGAGGCCCTGTGAACTTCATGACAAACCAAAGCCCGGCTTTGAAGCGTAACTTCGGAAGACGAGACTGGCAAGGGACCGAAAATGAAGAAGCAGTTCAATCGGATGAAGCAGCTCGCCAATCAAACTGTTGGCAGGCAAGTACTGGAGTCAGCGTTGTTTAGTGGCGCACACACATTTATGTCGATGTGTTTTCACCTTAACTCCAAAGCTTGCCGATTTAATTTAACTTCTAACCCTTCCCCATGCTTCTCTTCAACTTGCTCTTTATCAGTTATGGCACAGGAATGCTGCAAAGAGAGAAAATCACATTAACTAACACACAAATCTAATCTGCTGGCTGTGCAGACAGACAATGAGGACAGTCTTTTATGAATGAATCAGACAAGCAGGCTTAAGGACATGACACTGTTAATAAGAGCTGGATGTGGGACTGCTTCCCTTGATGTGTGCAAGCGTCCACACTGCTGTCTGAACCCAACCAGATGTCCTCCCCAGCAGACTGAATCAGCCATCTACGCAGTGTTAGCACCGTCTGCATGGGAAATAAACACAAGTGATGGTGCATTTAGCCTTAGGTCATTCACTCTCCTTAGGATGACTCACTTTCTTACATCATGAGATTTAATTCGGCTGTCAGAAGCTGTGTGAAATAGCAGAAGTGTCTGTTTTGGAAACATACTGTAAGGCGTGAGGCCAAGAATAGGGATGCACCAATATATCAACAGATAACTGTACCAGAGTTGCACAATATATGTATAGTGGAAATATATCTTTTGACAGATACTGTAATATGAGTAGCAATTTTAGTGTGAATGATAATTTTTGCATCACATTTTTTGCGAGGGTCTGTACTGAACAATGAAGTTCCCTTATATCTGGAATATGATTTGTAGGCTAGGGCTTCTCTGTAGCATCACAATGCTTTATTTATAACGGTATGCTGTGACAAACTTTGCCTTTATCAAATTACTGCAGCTCCTGCGATTTGGATATTGCCCTTTTTCCAGTTTAAATAATATTTAAATTAATTTGCGCAAGAGCGTGCAGAGGAGGGTAAAGATTTCAGACTTTTCTGTTGTATAGAGATTGAGTTTGCCATGTTAAAAATGTGCAAATATGACAGTGACACAAGCTACATTTAGGAATAAAATGCTTGCAAAAATGCTACTTTTCACAACATGTCAAAAAATGTTATTGGCCTTACACTGATGACGTTTTCAAAGCAGATATCAGCTGATAGCAGACACCAATTTCTGACAATATATTGGTACGTCCTTAGCCAGGGGCCTGATGTCTGCTGCTCAGTCCGTCTGGTCTTACTTGCCCCCTGTCCAGCTGAATTCAGACGTCAACTCAGGATAAAGAGATCTAGCAGAGTCAGGGCTAATACGCTAAAGCAGTGGATGAGCTGTTATATACTCTGCACTATACGGCAAGGTTCACTTTCACTCTGTGGTGTTAAAGTATCAGTAAGAGCCTCTCCATTTGTGAAACACTAGACGCTCAACTCCTATCAGACATCAAACTTAAAGCATAAAATAGATTAGTGTTTGTAAGTGATGGATAAGTGTCTGTGCGTCTCCACTCCAAGCAGTCTCTCGCTCTGAGCTGTGAAAGGATCAGCACTCTGAAAAAGAGTTCAAATCCGAACAGTGACAAAGCCTTCTGTAGTGTTTATGTGTGTTACCTATGGAGGTGCCACTATGCTATTGTGTTACAACACACACTGTCCCTCTGTAACTGGATATCTAAAGTAGCGATGGCTCCAGCCCGGCCTTGTGTGGACAGGAGGGTTAGACACGCCACAGGATGTTTTCATCATGAGAGGTCGGCTCTCATGATGTGTGGCATTCTGTGTGCACGTGTACTTTGTGGTTTGTCAGTGTTTGTGTATGGGAGTGAACAGTGTTTGGCACCTCAGGCGTACGGTGGGTGCACCCAGTACTGGATTGTACCAGATGAAGCCACTGACAGGCGGAATAAATAATGTGTCATCACATAATAGGCAGAGGCAGCGTTGCCTCATAGATTATGGCTTCCACATTTCAAATAGCGTGAAATATTTCCATATTAATATAGAATTTCATTGGTCTTTTTAGGTAAAAATAAAGTTTTATCTTTCTTGCATTTCATATTATCCTAAAGGGAATACATGATAGGAAACAAGGTGCCGCTATAAAAACCTTCAGGGATAAAAGAGGCACAATATTTGCTTTGTAGAAAAATATAGTTCTATTTATTTATTCAAACAGGATGTTTTGGCTACTCCTATCAGAGGAACAAACATTTTGAAGAACTTAACTTAGGGCTCTGCTGCTTTGGGGCGCAGCTGGAATACTCATAATTTCCTCGCCACAGTGAACCAGCAGTAAATTAGAACTGGAGAGCGTGTAATGCAGAAAACAGACGTTTGTATGTGTGTGCATGCAGAAGTGGCTCGCTCTTTTGCATGCATATGTCGGGGTAATTCGTCCTGCACTCGTATGTATGCCCTTCTGAGTGAGTGAGCATACTCTGCTTTGTCCATTAAGTTTGCGCCTGCTTGTGTATCTGCAAAAGTCTGGAGTGCAAAGGCTCCTCTCCGCTGCCCCCTGGTTCCTGTGATTGTGCAAAGTCAGAACAGTGTGTCCAGCGAGCAGCCGCTCTGAGGAAGTCTCTCCTTCTTCTTCTACAAACAGGAAACTGCCTCCCAGAGACGTGCTAGGGCTTTCTAGAGAAGAGGGAGATGGATGCGAGTCAGAGAGTGAAACTGAGGTGCAGAGGAAAACAGCTTGTTATTCATGCCAGGGAACATGGCGAGGCTTTTTTAGTCCTTTGGAAGCTTTTTCAGTATGCTATCTTTGAACTCTCTAGTTCTATACAGCTACTATAGGAGATAACATATGAGTGGGGTATCATGGGCTATAACTACTATCTGCATTAAGATAAACTAACAGTCGTGCTCCACAGACCCAGAATGAGCTCAGTATTCTGCACTGTACATGTGATGTTTGAGAGTTTGCATTTTCTGTTTTGCTTGTGATAATGACATCACCCTTGATTGTGAGGAAAACAGACCCAGATAAGTTTTTCAGTGGCTGAGGAAGAAGTTGGATAATGATTGGACCACATGATATGGTCCAAACAAGGAGTGTGTACAGAGGCTGCTTATAAGGGGTGCTTCAAAGGTAACGGGTACAGTTTAATAAGGAGGCCTTAAAGCTGTCATACCCAAGACATACTGTGCAAAGGTCAACCAGCAAAACACATGTCTCAGATTCTTTTGGGGGGCCTGAGCTGTTTGTTGTCCATCAAGTTTATTGATTATCTCAGCCTACTCAAGTGATTTTAGATAATGTCAGTCACTCCATCGGATCCATTGGAATTGCCTCTGAGCCTATTGATTCCTTCCATTGATCCTGGTGTGTTTTCCTGACACTTGTGCATCACATAACAGTGAGTTCTGGAAACTTGAAATAAGAAGGAGTCATGACAGAGAGGAAGAAACTATGTAAAGTGTGGCTTAATTTTACGAAGAAAGTCTTTTCAAGTAAGGGTGGAAACACCGGCAATATGCTGAAACATCTCTCTACGCAACATAGGCTCAAATTCCAGGAATGCCCCGTATTTGACACTCTACACCGGAGTGCTACTGCTTCTCAACAGAGCAGCACATCCGTTACAGGAGGCAGATATCCTGTTGTAGGCGTAGTGTCCACCGAGGTGGACAAATATTCTCTCTTTTCATCTGTTTTAGATGGCAGACAGACTGTTGCTACAGCTAGCTGACTTTTTACACTATGTTCAGACTTAGAGATAATAAAACAACTTCACTGATGCTGAGAACCGGTGTAGGCCTACTTATTTCCCACCTTGCCCTAAGTAAGGAGTTCTTGCTGACACCAGTAGAAATAATAGCATTTTTATTAAAACAGTATCAGGCTTATTAAAGCAATAGTTTGTTGGATAAGCAGATTGATACCACTTTCATATCAGTCAGTCAGCTATGAAGCTATACCCTACAGCTGGTTAGCTAAGCTTAGCATATGGTACGTTCCATTGGCACTGGGAAGTTGGAATTTCCAAGTTCCTGGTCTAATTTCAACTGAAGCAACCCCTGAAGTCGGATTTCTGAAAATCGTAGGAAGCTCACCAACCCTGACCTCAAAATCCAATATGGCCGCTCTGTGCATCAACAGTAGCGAAAGCTGTACTAATACACTTTGTATTAGCACATCTGTCTCATTTGTGTCTCAATAAATCAGTGGCACACACAGTGCTGTCCAACATCTGTGTGTGGCCATGTTGCTGTGGTGTTTGTTGCCACAAAATCTAGCATAATGCGTTGTTATCAACTGGTATTGCCAACAAAATCTTAGTTTTTCCAACCTCAACTTGAGTGTGATGTCACTGAAAACAGCTAGCCTGGCTCTGAACAACAGTAGCAAAAACCACCTACCACCAACCCTAAGGCGGGGTGCAGACCGACAGTAGCCATGTGTGCAAAATATGCAGTCTGATCAGTCTTTAAATGCCAAAAATCTGTTACTCAAACTGGACTTCCTGGATTTTTGTTCATTGTCTAACTAGTACACCAGGCCAGGCCCCCACCAGCACGGTTATAACACAGGGCTGTTTTCCATTGGGAAAGCTTCCTAACTAACATGCTACATTATATTTGTTTAATCTTGAATCAGCCCCACAGATGACAATGATTGATTGATCATATTATGCATCACTTTGAAGTGATTAATCAGAGCAGTACGTCACAATGAAACAAAGAGCTCAGAGCTTACTACCTCAGCTGATCTGATGTGTCACACACCACATTAGTATAATTACTGCACTACTTTGGGTTTTTTGGCTGGTAGCTTGTTTGCCACAACAGAGTAGCATCAATCAATTCATCAATACAGACATGAGCTTACAACAACTTACTGAAATGAATCCCCTTTAATTACGGGTGCCCTGTTGTGTAGCTAGGTGGTAGCTGAAGTCGGGTCAACAAACTTTTCAACTTTTAATCAAAAAACAACAGTCCTCTTACTATCACAGCATTGTGCAATGTAATGTCAACTGTATTGTAATTGGAAGTCCTTGATTCACTCGACAGGGAGGTGTGGTGAATAGAGGCTTTTCCCTCAGGGATCAACAAAATGTCACTGTTGAATTAGCAAGGATAGGTGACTCTGGGCGTTCCCCTGCTGTCGCACAACCAGGCCATTGCCTCGAGGACAAAGAGGTGTGTCAGCTGGGATCCCTTTGTGGTACTGCTAGTGATACACAAGACCTGCAGTATGAGGCTAGACTGCTGTTTGTTAGCTGTCAGAGTCATTTTTGCTTTCATCCAAATTATAAATTGGTAAGACAGAAAAAGGGATGGTAGTTTAAAGGAAGACTTCAACACCCAAATGACTAAGAAGAAGAAGATACACAAAGGCCCGAAATACACACGCACAAAAGGAACTATACATGCATAAATGGAGAGATGTCAGAGTGAGGGGGCTGCCCATGGACAGGTGCCTGAGCAGTTTGGGGTTCAGTGCCTTATTCAGGGAAACCTCGGCAGTGCCCAGGAGGTGAACTGGCACCTCTTCAGCTACCAGTCCACGCTCCATACTTGGTCCATACGGGGACTTGAGCTGGTGACCCTCCGATTTCCAACCCCAAGTCCCCATGGACTGAGCTACTGCTGCCCCAAAGCTACTGCCATGAACAGGGCAACAGGGCAATGTTGTTTTCTCGCATGCTTCCAGTAAAAGAAGAATCCAAAAACATAGAAAAGTCGTGGTGAATTGAAGTCATAGGGGTCCACGTTTAACAGAAACGGAAAACTATATAATAACATCTGTTTAAAAACTTCACACAACTTGTGCAGTTTAATCCAAGTCTCATTTATCCAACCATTTGCTCTGTGCTTGCCTTTTTTGACGAGGAACTGAACAGGAAGTAAAATTTATCGATGTCTCTGTAATTTTGCCTCACTGAAAACAGGAGCTGCTGATCTACCACTGCCTTTATCGGTAGTCATTGTGTGTTATTGTGTGACTTTGGTGAATAAGAACTAACTCCTTAAACACCGAAGTCAATAACACAAACTAACTAACTGATAGAGGCAGTGGTAGAGCAGCAGCTCCCATGTTCAGCGAGATAAAATTACAGTTTTTGTCAATAGAGAATGACTCAAAGAGAGCATAGATAAAGTTTCAGCTTCCAGTCACTCACCCATCAAAGTTTTTCACAATGTAAACAGAACTGGGGTGAGTAATAGATCAAATGGTCATTTTGTGGAATGAAGAATTCCTTTAATCACGATGATAACAATGATTTCCCACAGGAAACAAATGTATTATTGAGTAGTCTTGATTATATGAAACCAAAGAATCCTCAAGAGACAAACAGTGACAGTGTTTAGGAAACTTAACACTGGTCAAACTTCAAGGTTTTTTTTTTTTGAATAATGTTTGAGAAATTGTCACAATACCAGAGTGAAAACATTTTGATGTAAGTTCATGGGCAACAACTTTGATTATTAATTGATCATTTGAGTCACATATTGAGCTTATATATTCAAGCTTCTCATATGTTTAGATATGCTGCTATTCTTAGTCGTACATGATTGTACACTCAATATCTTAAAGTTCTAGACAAAACAAGCAGTTTTATGATGTTAACATTGTCCCAGGAAGAAAGTGTGTTTTCATGATGCACAGGTTTAGCGTAGCCTTGATTAATCTTAACATCACAACAATACACATTGAATAAAAGTCCCATAGTTTTTACTCCCATGTTTTGCTCATTGTTGCCCAGGTCTAATGTTGTCGTACCAGCTCACATAATCAGCCACATTACGCAGGCTGTATGGGCTGAGTCACTCAATTATTCTCCCAGCTCCTTTCATCGAGGTCCAGTATCCATTACCTTATGCCTTAAGCTGCCAACTGTTGCAGCCATAAGAGGCAGACCCTCCCTACGCCTTAGCCCGCTGATTGTGTTGAGTGGCCGCTAACAGCCGCTCTATTGTGCTTACGGCTGCAGTATTCACTTACTCCCCTTCCACTTTAATAGTAGATCGCCATGGTTACCATTCTGATGTAGTGGCCGCGGCTGTGCAGCGAGGATCTCATGTTGTTAAGAAGTCACATGCGGCGCGCAGCAACAGACTTTCTCTAAAGGCTGCTGCGTCGGTGAGGCACGATGGGGTCAGCTCTTTTCGCTCCAGGTCAGCTGATGCCGGCAAAACAATTGTTGTTTTGTTTGTTGTTGCCTGCCTATTTTTTGCCTCTGTGACACAGGGCTATTTGGGGTTGGTTCACACAAGTGTTGCTTTTATGGTGCTGTTAATCGATCTAAGTGTCTTCACATGTGCTCTGATCATGCAGTTACAACCAGGTCAGGGAGATATTTGCAGATGTCATGGAAACATCCTCACCAGGTTTTCTCACATTAACGTCAGTAAACAGAGCTCATTATTTAGTCAGTATGTTTTTATATTAGTAATTTCTCCATTTCTCCAGCTCCATGTCTCTGGTGTAGTCCCATTTGCTTGTATCTTGTAGTTTGTCACAATCCTCTTGGACATAAGATCTACTGTCATGGAAATCCAGACCCAAATTTGGAAAGATTCAGGGTCTGGCTATGAGTAATGCAAATGGCCCAACTCGAGGGGTGGCACCAAGCATGCATTTGAAAATATCACTGCACGCAATTGGATAACACTATGACCAATCAGAACAATACAGGGGGAGTGTATCCAGAGTTTAGCTATCAGTGGAGCTAATTGGTGGATTAGACTCTTGCCGTATCTGGTCGGTAAAACAGCAAAAACGTGCTTCTTGTAAAGGAAAGATTCGAGCGCCGTCTTCTGTTCCTCTTTTAGAGAAAAAGCCAAGTCTAACTCGTTTATTGTAGCGGCCAAAGACGTTTCAAACAGCTGGTGTTCATCCGTAGCCATCTTGCTATGTTTACCGACTGATTCCGGACTTCGTTGTCGCAGCGCTGTCGTCATCTATTTAGCTCGCCTTTGGCCCGCCGATATCAGATACACCGATGTGATTGGTGCAGCTCGGCTCCAACAGCATGGGTAGTGATCATCATTACTGATTGCCAGAGTCGCTGAGCAAATTCAAATTGTGCTCTCGCGAGAACTCTGGATTTTCAGGGTAGATGATGGGTGCAACTTCTGCTAAGATAGTGGAAGTAGCTGTAGACTAGTCAGTCCCATAGACAATGGTTAGTCCCTGTACTGACAATTCTATCAATGACAAAAGCCGCTAACAGGCTGAGTAGGCTCCCACTCCTATATCTGTCAGTTTTATATAAAGCTACAGCTTGTAGCTGGTTTGCCTAGCTTAGCATAAAGACTGACAACAGCTAGCCTGGCTCTGTATAACAGTGACAAAACCCTTGTAAGGCCATGTTCAGACCCACAGTAGCCCTGTGTGAAAAAATGCAGTCTGATCAGCCTTTAAATGCAGTAAATCTGTTACTCAAACTGGACTTCCTGGATTGTTTTTTTATTGTCTAACTGGTACAGCAGGCCCCCACTAACACTGTTATAACACAAGGCTGTTTTTGGTCTGAATCCCAGCTAAAGCTCAATAATTAACTTGCTACATCTTGTTTGTTTAACTCTGAATCAGCTCAGTAGATGACTATGATTGATTGATCATATTATGCGTTCACTTTGAAGTAAGTAATCAGAACAGCACGTCACAATGAGACAAACAGCCCAGAGCTGACCACCTGAGCTGATCAGATTGCTGAGGGAAAATCTAATATGTCACACATCACTAAGTTTATCTGGTTTGGTAAGGTAGTTTATTTGCCACAACATAGCAATGTCAGCTACAGGCACTCTGTTCTGTGGCTTTGTGGTAGCCAAAGTGGTGTCAACAAACCGCAAATATTTGAGCAGTCACCTCCTGCACTTCAACTGAGAGAGGTGACAGAATGTATAGAGTTTCAATATATATTTTATTTTGATGCCATATCTAACAACAGCAATCTTCTTACTAGTAGAGTGTTGTGCAGTCTAATTTAGACCTATTGTATTTGGAAGTCCTTGATTCACTCTAGTCAATAGCAACCAAAACAAAGAGTTTTGGGAGCGGGGAGGTATTCAGTCAGAATTTGCAGAAGAGAATGACAGGCCTGCCACTCAGCGTCAGTGCATGATATTCCGGTCTTTCCCTGTCTGACTGCATTCTCAACCTATTTTAGAAATATGCCTGTTATACCGGCAGCATACCTTGAATTATGTGACGGACCTACGTGTTAAGTCATCTGGGCTGAGAATGTGTTACTGATTTTCTGTACTTCTTTCATATCATATAAACTGAATGCCTTAAGTTATTTATTTTACAGCTATTACTAAAGTTCAGCATTTATTCCACTCAAAAAAAATCTCATTTAACAAAACTGCAGTTACAAAAATATGTAAACTTGTGTCCTTAAAGGCAGATGAGTGGAGCATTTTCTGGAAACCCCACATTTACTCACTCAACATGGAGCTAAAAATAGGACCTAACTATGTTAAATGTTTGCCGAATGTGTCAGTGTCTGTTTATGAGTCATGAGAAATCATAAATCATCTTTTTTAGAAGGAGCAGACGCTTACTGTATGCTAGCTCGGGCCATGTTAAATAGTGCAATGTATGTTAATGTAGCAACGCAAGGTAATAGCTAACGTGCTTTGTTCCAAAGGAAACAACCAATGAGGTGAGCAGAGGCGATGAAATGATGATATCTGAGGTGTAATAGTTCCACATGTTTTATTTCCCAATCGCTCTATGACAGAGGATTAGCTAACCATTACCAATGGAAAACGCCAACTCGGGTTCAGCACCAGAAGTCATGCCCATTAAACACACAAGGTATCATGGGGGATAGGAATAAGGGGGATAAACATACGGAATGATTAATATACACTGGCAATGTATGATCCGTAGGCGTTTATTCATGACAGGATAAGTCTGCTTGACGAACACACTGGTTTTTAAGATTACACTCAATGACAGGACCACATGAAGAGCTCTGCAGCGTGTAGACAACACCAGAACATGGATTCCATATTGTGGCTTTATAATTACGCTCTGTATGTGTGTGTGTGTGTCTGTGTGCATTGTAATGTGTGTGTGGCTCCCATTTTTTCCCCCCTTGCTGGAAGTCTTGTCTGTAGGTTTCTGTGTGTTATAGGTCCTCACTCACTTACTCACTCACTCACTCACTCACCAGCTCAGCTATGGCTCTCCTCCAGAGAAAATCTTTCCATTTATCCCCAGCCTCTAGATTATTCTGGTTTGGCACTTTATCTTTAACCCCCCCCCCCAACCACCAAAAAAAACCTCTGTATTTGTATTTCTTTCCTTCGAACCCCCAAACTCTCATCCCCTCTCTGTCAGTCTCTTTCTGTTTCTCCCTGCTCCCTTCCTCCGTGTTGTAATTGAAGGCAGCTGTGACGAGGTTACTATAGTTCATAGAGAGCAGTTTTTGGAGGAGGGCCCAGGCTTCGTTTAGAGCTCCGGTTACCCAAAATGCAGGCGAGCCACTGTCTACACGTCACTTCAGTTTAAAGGCTCAACTCGTACTTGGAAAAAGTTTGCACATTAGTTAGACACAACAATACCTGCACAGTCTTCATCTGCGTAACAGTTTTATAGTATTACACTAGGTGTTGTTGGCTTTTATATGCCTTTTATTCCTTAAATCGTGCACTGAGTCAGATTCTGCCCCCACCTCCTTCAGTAGCCACAGTCTGTGCGAAGGTGTTGATAAGCAGTATGAGCTGAGCCCGTATTTCCCAGCCTTCTCCCTTTAAGTGAATCTAATCTGTCTGACCTCTTCAAGTCCAACTATTAGTTTACTATTAATAGGCTCAGGCAGCGGAGGGCCGTGCGGCTGCCCTGTGCACGACACCATGAGCCTTGCTAGCTGTGGCTTAAGGAGTGTTGTTGTCGAGCAGCAGAACATGCCTTCAGTGCACTTCACAGAAAATTAAAGTTCGTCATACTTCATGACACATGTTGAGGCATTTGTACAGCTGGAGTCTGAGGAGAGATATGTTTTGCCTCCTGCCTGTTACTATAGTAACAAACTAAAGAGACCCACCCGCTTCTGAAACATTCCCACGGATGCCCGGGTCGATACCTGACGCTATTTCGGTGTTCAAGCTGAGCGTGGAAACCAGTCTTTCAGGAGCAGTGACATGTAATATCTTCACCGTGACTGCACAGTGTGTTTTAAGTACAGCTCCTTATCTACTGTGGCTGTGTGTCAGTGCTAATCTGTGTGCTCCCTGTTGTCTTTTCTCACCCACAGAGCGGAGAAAACAGAAGTCCTCAGCGATGACCTCCTACAGGTAAATCATTAATCTGACTGTGGAGCTCTGATCAGCTCGACACTAGAATGACTTCATCCGCTAGGCAGCGGCTGCAGCTTACGTGGACCAGTATTTGTCTCTCCTGAATCACATCACAAAACCTCCCACAGTATTTGCATGTCAAATCAAATAAGTGTTAATTTGCATGCCTGGGAAACAGTTTATCTCCCTTTGCCTGTCTTTATTCCAAAAAACCTGCTACACCTCTGTATTGATTTATCCTAATATGAAAATATGACCTGTGCTGGCTGCAGAGCAAACAGCAAAGCAGTGAGAACTTGGTAAAAAGATTTCTTAAACAGGGAAGAGTCTGATTGAAGCTTAAAGAGCAGCTGGACCATGTGCTGACCAAGCCCCAAAGTATGCAAGCTTTCATGCCAATTAAACAGCAGCTGATACCACTTATTAGATCCTCCTCTCCAGTTGAAGATTGCTAATCAGCGCTTGTGTCGCTTGGTTGAAATTGAGACCTGCGAACTCCTGGGACTGCTGCAGACACATGGTTGAGAAAACATCTGTAGTAGCAAGCTGCACTGAGGTCTGTGTAGCTGTGTATGTATCTATGTAGGTTACATTTGTGCAGTTCTGTGTGTGTGCGTGAAAGCCACTGGTGCAGGGATTTCCCCGGGGATAACTATCTCCAGCCGTCTGAGGCAGACAGCAGGTGGGGTCGGGACAAAATATTGGCCGCTCAGCAAAGACATTCCAGCGATGAGGATTGTCTTTGTGTTTGAATGGGAGGTGTCGTGAAAACAAACTCAGCTGGCTGTGCATTATTCCATGACAGCAGCCAAGGCCACAATGTCTGACATTCTTTATTCTTCTCCCCGCTCTCTTTTGTAGCCGGTGCATAAACAAACAGCCAAAGCGAAAGTTTAATACCTTTGTCTCTGTCAGGTGTTTTGAATATCGGCCTTATGTGGGCACAGATGTATTTAAGGGGCAGCTAGTTGGTTTCCATTTTTTTGGCCTTGGTATGTTGAAAAACGTACGCAGAGAGATTGGTGTCCACAACTCCAGTGGAGGGAAGGGAGCAGATGTGTGTCTACATTTTGTCTCATACATCAAACTCAATGTGAAATCACTCTGTGCATAACATTTTTTTTATCAGATGACGGGTTTAAAAACAACAACAAAAAAAACCCCACGCTTGGTAAAATAAGAACTCGGTGTGCAAAGGCCTTTCGACTCAGATCCAGCGTGAGTGGCTGTAATGCAAGAGGACAAGCGAACAGCGGTGACTAACCGCTCAGGGTGCTTTTTGCCAAAGAGAGGAAGTTCTGTTATGACTGACAGTCGACTTTCGCTCTTCCTCAAAGACACAATGGTCCTGCCTCTGTGTCTGGAAATCAGCCGCCGAGACTCTGTGTGCTCTGTTCTGTTAGTCACTTCTGAGGAACACTGCTGTCTGATAAAGGAAAAGGGCGTGAGGGATGGAGAGATAGAAATCACTCGACCGCTTAATTCCTGAGATGGCTGTGTCACTCCTCACCCTTAAAACAAAACAACCTCAGTGTATCCTCAGCAGTATATATATGTGAGGGTTTTTTTGAGATTTCAGTTCAATTTTTTTTAACTTACTTTTGCTCAGCCTCTCCCTGCCTCTCCCATTTCTTCTTCTACTACAGTCAACATAAAAAAAATACTTGGTTTTACCAGGATTCTCTGCACGGAGTCTGCATGTTCTCCCCGCGTCATGGGTTTTCCCTGGGTACTCCAGCTTCCTCCCACAGTCCAAAGACATGCAGGTTAACTGGTGACTCTAAACTGGCCAGAGGCATGAATGTGAGCGTGAATGGTTGTCTGCCTCTATGTGTTGGCCCAGCAGTAGTCTGGTGACCTATCCAGGGTGTACCCCGCCTCTTGCACAACGTCACCTAGGATAGACTCAAGCCCCCCTGCGACCGCCAACAGGATAAGCAGTTATGGAAAATGAATGGTGGTAATAATACATATTGTGCTACTGAGACACCCTTTATCACCAGAGGGTAAATTCCTTCACAGTGGCAGCTCTGGTGAGCGTAAAAAAGTGACTATTGGAAGCACCATCTGAAATTCACTTTGCCCCTTATTCGATCCCATTTACATCCCAGGTCTGTATCTGGCTTATTCTTAGCTCCTGCATCCCAAGACCTTTTTTGAATGTGGTCCTACAGGGTGCCAAAGAGCCACCAGGCATTCTCGTACCAGCTGTCTTTTCCTCTGCATAGCGGCTCATCCATGGGGGGGTAGCACAGAAATGCTCCAGAAATACCAGAGTGCGTGCTTGCACACACCCTTGAAGTTGGGTGTAGCATTTTAAAAGGTAGCAACTGGCTGCTATTAACACATAAATCCCAAATGCAAACAAAGATGATTTTGCATTTGGCAACGCATAATTCCGTCCTTAATGCGTCATAATTATGCTATTTTTGTTCATTGTAGACTTGTCGAGACATGTTAACATCCTCTCTTAGGAACCAATAAACAAACACAGGCAGTCAGACAGACACCCTCTCTGTCTGTCCTCTCCCCGTCTATCTCCTCTGTCTTCATGGGATTCCCTGCTCTATGACGCATCATGGGATTGACCAAGTGTTGACCTCATCACTTAGTAGGAGGAAAAACACACCCTGCTGCCTGCTGCGCAGACTTCTTGGCCTATGTTCTCCCACTCCTCTGCTTATTTTATTTTTTGACTTTATGGTGATGTGTGTTTCGTTACAATGAGAGGAAGAATACTCCCAGCGCCATGCAACCCAAACATTTCCAATACACCCACACAGGAACTCGGTCCCTCTTAGAGCACAGGGAGGGGAATCCCGTGTTTAAGTGCCAGGTACTAACTGGGCCGAGTCTAAGAAGTGTTCCCAAGCCTATAGCTTATTGTGTGTGTTTGGCAAGTTTGTATTTGACCCAGCTGTTTTGGGAATGCCGGAGGCCACCACGGGTCGGGACTGACGTAAGAGCTCGAGAACAGAGGGAGGGAGAGCAGAGAAGGGGCGGCGTACGGAGGTCGGTATCTGCTGTGGAATTCCTGAGTTCCCACTCCGTTCTGTTTTTGGAACACAATTGTCTGGTATTTGGTTGATCCTCCCTGCGCATTTGTCTCCCTCCATTTCTGCTTATTTCGCCCTCTAGACCTCAGTGTTCCCATTTATATTTGGAACATTGTTTGTCCCAAGTCTTGAGTACATGTTTGTCCCTTTCAGGCACTTTTAGCCTCTTGCTTTCTCTTGTCAGTTGTGCTTTTTATTTTCAAAAAAAAAGAAATGAAGAGGACACACCTGTCCTGTTTGGAACCGATGCATGCAACCTGCTTCACTTTCTCACAAGCGGTGCCAACTTAAACCAGTTCTTTGCATCATCAGACTTTCAAGCGGACTCCCAACAGTAACTTGCAATCATCAGTTCTATTCATGGGGTGGTGACAGCCAGCCTAACGTTGACACTGACTGTCCCAGTCAGGCACCTGGCATGACAAGGACAGTGAATAGTCATCCTGCGGAGTTTCAGTTGGCCTCTGTCCTGAAGCCAGAATAGCTGCGACTCCCATCAATGACAGTATTATATCTTGTCAGGCTAAAAGCACAGAGTGGATCTGTGTCGTTAGGCTAGCAGACAGGAGAAAGCCTGTGTAATCAAAAAGGCCTTTTTAAAGCCAAAGAGCCCCCTCGCTCTCGGTCACAACCCAGTGGCCGTTGCTATAGAGACACTTCCGATGAGTCATGTGTTTCAAAGATAACATTCCAGCGTTGTTCTGCAGGGACAAGCCTTATCAATCATGCGTGAACTTTGACCCCTGACTCCTACAAGGCAGCTACTAATCAAATCTGTGCATGGAGCTGGAGCTCATCAGCCATCAACACTGCAGACACACTGTTTTGATGGTTTATAGGGACACTGTGGCTGTGGTAATAAAGTCTGCTCGCCGTGTGTGTTTTCATGTACTTACTGGAACAAACACAGCAGGATGTAGTCCAGTCCAAGTAGGTAGGCTTATCAAAGTTAAGTTTGTGTACATGCGAGGGTTTACATATTGTGTTGTTGGGGTTTTCATCTTGATAATTCCACTAATAAATAATAATAATCTGATGTCAGGTGTTCATATTGAACTTGAGCAAAAACCATAGGCTTCAGACTATTATGAATGCTCTGTTTCCAACATTGTATTCAACTTTTACGACAAGCTGACGTCAGCTTGTGATGGATTCCCTTATATGGTCAACTGGTTACATTACACTGCTACATGTAGTGATATGCTATTGCCAGGGACGTATATAATCTTGGTTGCCGATGTTGTTAATTTCTCTCTGATTTCGGATCATATTTCTGCCGGAACATGTCCACTTGTGAAGATTTTGGTTTCAGAGTGGATTGGGCTTTTTCGGGAGGGGGTCTTAAAGGTAAATTTTGCAGGGTTTTTAATGCTGTTTGCAAAATTGAAAGAAAACCCAACCCCAGGTTCTCTCTGGTTTGGTATTTTGCCTCGCTATATTCATTTTTTGTGGTGCTGTGTCTCTTGGATGCCTGCTGCTTACGGTCTGGACCCTGGTCGCTGCCTTTTTAAAAGGTCCTGACTTCATCTAAGTGTTCTGGGGATACACGCTCATAAATATCCCAAACACAGAAACAAGAAGAAGGTATTAAAATACAGGCAAAGGGCAGAAAAATACACCATGATTGAGATGGATTACTTCTGTATGAGTGTATACTGTACATTGTTTAAGGAAAATCCTGCATTGGATATCTTTAAAGAGACAGGCACTAAAATGGTGTGTCTCAGACACAGGGTGGATACAGGTGTTCCAGGTGTTCCAGCACAGACAGTATGAAGAAAATAAAGTTTTTTTTGTGCATTAAAGCATGTAAACATGCTCTATTAGAAACCCAAAATACAAGTATGCAGCCAAACATTAGCATAATATGTCCCCTTTAACTTTTATGAACGAGTCCTGCAGTTTGTACATTGTGCTTCCTCGCTCTGTGATGACATATGACATGTGTATAAAAGATATTTGCTTAAGATCTTTTGTTGTTTTGTCTCGTGCACAGATTGAACGGCGCATGGAGTTGGTGCGTGTGGTGTCCCACAACACACACAAGAGGATGGTGTCATGTCTACAAGGACACATCGGTGCAGACGCAGAGAAGAGACATGTAAGACCTCTAGTTTGTTATATTAAAACATTTATCAAAGCTTAAATTTGCCTTTAAAAGCAAAATAACCAGATGAATCAACTGTTCCAGGATGAGGGAAACTTAAAACCACCTCCCACGCAATTTTGAGATGTGTTCATTCAAAGTATGAATATTAGGCCTTCAGTTTATGATTTCTCTTTTGTTTTCTCTACTCCACACCACCCAAAAAACGCACAACAGTCTGTACCACGCCTCTATACAGGAAATGGTCAGGTAAAAAACACCGATTACTTACTGTACTCCACTTCTCTGGTCCTCAGAACCACTCGCTCCATTTCCCGTTCAGACATCTGTCATCTTTACTCTCTATGCATGACACCTTTGCCTTTGGGATTCTCTGGTTAGAAAACAGGATGTTACACACTCATAAATGTTTGTACAGATGTAAACTGTGTTTCTGTAAAAACAAGCTCCGGTGCTGTCATTTGATAGATGTCTCACTTCCCTAGTTTGCATCTTAAATCCCATTTTAACGTCTGTATTTTCCTCCTTTGCTCCGAAAGCTCTCTTCCTCTTCCTGACTGAATTTACCGCTCAATGGAAAGTCCCTGATGAATTTTCCATTGCCTTCAATATCAAAAGCTGAAGCTACTGTATAGAATTTGTGTACTTTTTGTGCACCTACATAGATTGAAGTCGTTGATGTCTCAGTGTAAGTCTAATAATTGTCTGCATCTGTCCCTCTTCCACTCATGCACCACAGAAAAAGCTTCCTCTGACTGCACTATCCCAGGCAATGGTGGAAGGCGGAAGCCAACTGGGAGAAGAGTCCTTGATAGGGTGAGTTTGTGATTGATTGACAGGTCAGAAAACCAATTGCTCCTCCTTGGCAACTGTTGCTAATGGACCAGATGCACCCCCAGAGAGCGTGAAATATGAGGCCATGCATTCAGGACAAGCAATCTGCCCTGTTTTTTGTCGACGGGACTTTCAGCAGTTCCCTTACTGGAGGTTCACATCATTAAACGTGACCGAGGGAAAAGCACAAAACAGGAGCAGACAGTTTGTAGTTGAGGATCTAGAAAGTGAATGTCTCCAAATGTGCACAGCAGCCGTGTGTTTCCCTGGCAGCAATGAGGAAGGGAAAGTCCGTCAGATGGTCTGCTAGTAAATGTGATGCATTCATGTGGATGTCAGCTCAGACTGTTGTTCTTTTTGTATTTCAAAGCAAAGGGGTTTGATTGCTGGAAATAGCGCGGCTCATAACCCTGATTCATGATCGCAGATGAACTGTCACTGGGCCACTGTGCTCCAGGCACTGAGCAGCTGGAAATGATGCCGTCACAATAAGCTGGTTTTGCTTTCAGTTATTGGCTGGGAACAGAGGAAGAGCTGGAACAGACTGTCATCCTTTTGTATTGTTATATTTTGTCAGGAAGATGTGACAGCGATAGCGCTGATGTGTTAATGGCAGTGGTGGAATGCAAGTACATTATGTCAAGTACTGTACTTAGAGGAATACTAACCCCCCCTAGATTACCATTCGTATATCATTCACTCACCCCATGTTACATTGAATTCACAAAGAAAAAATTGTTTAGGCATGTGCCTCCCCACTGAACCAAGAATCCAAAAACTGAGAGAATTCTTGGTGAATTGAAGTCATAGGGGTCCATGTTTAACGACAGTAAAACAGTATCAAAACCTCCATTTACAAACTCTTCATTTTATTAACATTATACTTATGTTACTCTATGTTTCAGAGGAAATATACTTTATATTCCACTACAATCATTTGACAGCTTTAGTTACAAGTTACTGAACAAATTAAGATTTTGGCATTAAAAAACATATGAAGAACTTTAAAACAAAATCTTTTTTTAATTAATTTAACTACCCACCAGTATGTACTAATACAGCTGAAACAATTAACTGGTTAACACCATCGTCGTCATTTTGTCATGCAAAAACATGTCATGATTCCAGCTTCACAAATGTAAGGATTTTCTGCGTTTTCATTTTATTCTTTCAATATTTTTTTTTATTTGTTTTTTATTAGTGGGACAAAATGAGCATTGTGAAGGTGTCACTTGGTGTAATGTGATGGCATTTCTCTGTGTTATCAGGATTTTTGCCAACCAAACAATCAGTGGATTGATCGAGAAAATAATCAGCAGGATAATCCATAATGAAAATAATCTTTAGTTGCGGTCTTGCACAAAAGTAATGAATGACTTCCACCTCTATTAACTACAACAGTAAAATCCTGTTAAAATCAGGCTTTTACATTAAAGCCTAGGTCTTCAAAAGGGGGTCCGCAATCCCTGAGATTCCTCAGAGTTACTGCATGGGGGCCGTCAAATTATTGTTTGGTAATATAATTTAAGTTTAGTTTCAGATTTTTATTTTTTTTATTTTTTTTGGTTCCAAAAATTAAATATGTGAATAACTTCTAACTTTTCGACTAAGAGACTCTGACACACCGTCTACCTCAGAAACCACTGCTGAAAGTGCAGAGGGTGAGGCTAATGCACTTAGCCATGCTACAACTGCTGCTGACTTAGCAGCTACAGGCAAGTGCAAACGAGACAAGACCCTGAAATAGTCAGAGAATCATCTTGAGTGCAGCATATAATGCGATAGGTGCAATATACAGTATATGTAGTTGGAAGTGCCTGCTCTGCTTCTCTTTGACCTAAGGATCCTTGGCCTGTAATGTAATGTATCAGTAATAATCTAATTATATAATAGTAAAACAGTCACAGGAGACATTTTCCTACATTTAATGCTTTTACTTGTAATACTTAAAGTACATTTTCTTGATTATAATTATGCAATTTCACTTAAGTAAAGATTCTATTTTTATTGTATGGTATTAGTACTTTTACTTAAGGATCTGAGTACTTGCCCCTCACTGGTTAATGAGGCATAAATATGACTGTGCTTGATTTTAATTTCAACACTTTTAACACCCTGCTCTCTCTCTCTTTGTAATGATATGTGTGTACACAGGAAGATGATGGAAACATGCGGCGATGCAGAGAATCGTCTGGCATCGGAGTTGATGCTACATGAGCTGCAGATAGAGAAGGACGTCCTGGATCCCCTCAGCCAGCTAGCAGAGGTAAGAAACCTCGCACCCTCTGTACATAGAGGCAAATAATCATAAGTTAAATATTGAAAATTCTTTCACAGCTCTTGTTTTCAAGTGCAGTCACACCCCTACTATTTGCTTTCTTTGATTTAATCATAGTGGAACAGATTATTTAATGCGTTCTTTGTATCTCTGTCTTTTGGGTTTACACTGCTCAGTCAGGTGGACTCACACTGGTCTGTTGTGGTAATGTGATCTTATGACGTTGGAGAAGTAGAAGTCAAAACAAAACTGATTCCAATCCTGGCGAGATGAGCTAAACATGAGGACTTTGCACTTTGTCATCGCAGGCTTTGGTTTGCCATCTGTTTTACCACGTTTTCCAAACATGAGTAACTGTTGGCTATCAGACGTGTGTATCTCTGCATCCATTAACCCCGCATTTGGAATTGTTTCCTGTACAAAAGTACTTGCTGCAGTTGTCAGTGCTAACAAGCTGCACTGCTCTTTTGTAGGTGTCATGCTGTGATAATTTTGTGCCATTTAAATGTAAATGTCATTGTTGTCACCCACGCAGCAAACTGAAATAAGACTAAATGCCCCAAAGCTTAAATAGACCTTTAAAAACCTGCAAATAAAAAATGCTAATCAGGGGAAACATCTTAGGACAGACATCCAGGAAGAGCAATCCCAACAACTGTTAGATCTTTGTCAGTCGAACTTCTCTGGCTCTTTCAGCCTAATGTGTTTTGGATATAACTTTTGTAGGTGGACATTCCCAACATCCTGAAGCAGAGGAAACAGCTGGCCAAACTGGTGCTGGACTATGATTCTGCCAGAGCAAGGTTTGTCCGTCTATAACTCACCCTCTTTTATTATGTCAGATATGTTGAATTTGAGGCGATGCAGGCCATACTTCAATAAAAATGGTGCATCCCTTTATCTTTCCAAACTCAGATGGTTGCAGGCAACCAAGTCAATAATCTCAGGAACAAACACTCAAGCACTGACGGCCAAGGCTGACCTACTAAAGGAGGAAATGGATGAGGCCATGAACAAAATGGAGCTTTGCAAGGTAACCAGCATATTTATTAATGAGTCCTGCTTCTGTTGGTTCAGTACAGCGTTGTTTATCACGATCACAGCAGGCCATACTGGAGGTCATTTATCGAGGTTAAGAAACTTGAATCAGGTCTTATCAGAAGTTGAATCTGGGAAAAGAATGACCACAACAACAACAACTGGACTTTCCAAGACCCTTGGGCCCTCTGACCCAGTTAACTGACGCACACAAATGACTGAAAATGCCCTGTCAGCTCAGCCTGTGTGTGTGTGTGTGTGTGTGTGTCTCTGTGTGCTTGCATCAATTGAACTGAATCACTGGTGGGTTTTAGTGTGTAGTGGCTGTGTGATGTGTCAGGTTTTCTATCCAGGAAGCATCAAGCCTCGTGTTTCCCCTTCAAAAGTTCTCCCTCCCAGTCTCACCAGACTCCTGCCAGCAGCAGGAGGATTTATGACTCATGCAGTGCAAAGACCAACGGCTTAGCTGACCGCTGACCACTGATGTCTGTCCTTGTGCCACCTGAAATACACATTCATTTGATGGATGACGCTGTGTAGTGGAGATGGAATATCTTTAAAGCAGCTACAAGGAACTTTGATTTTTTTTAATTCAGGAGTAATTTTGAATCCTTACAAATCCTGCACTTCTGCAGATGGAGTCCTGCATGGACTCTCCGTCTGTTGAATAAGTGACTGAGGTTGACTTCTGTTTTCCCCTGTGCTAGATCACTGTCCCTTTTAGCTTTTTTCTGTTCTTCGGTCAAGTCTTTGCTTTTTCTGATTTGCTGATCCTGCCCGAGTATCAGCCATAAACACAAAATACAATTAAAACATAAAATTCTGCAAAGAAAAAACTCCTCCTGCTTCATTTTAACTGGCGAATGTACTCCTTAATTTGCTTGGGAAATTCTAAGTGTAGGCTCTTCTGGTCTGCGTGCCGGAAATGATCTTGTCTGATCTTGCGGGAAATCTGACGTGGGCACAGGCGTTAAAGTCCAGATGTAGAATATCTAGTTTCGGTACATTGACGTATTTTGTCAGGCAGGTGTAAAGTCAGGAGGAATTTGGTTTGATTGTTGAAAAATCGGTGTATCATAACAGTGAGGCCCTGTTGGGGTAACGCCAATAGGACAGTCCCTATTGCATACTTCATGTAATGCTAATTGCTGAAGCAGTCCACTTTAAAATGCCTTGCGCAAAATCCAACTTTCCTTAAAGCGAGTAAATTCTAGCCAGATGGCTGTAACCATGGCATTTTTGGGAAAACTACACTCCAGCGTATCATGTTGTTGCTAGCTAGCTAACTTAATGTTAGCTCTATGCAGCTAAGGGGTCGTACACATGCCGTGTTTAACCACCTGGAAAACGTGAGGTCTGGCACTGGGTGCTACTTTAGTGGCTTTTTTGATCAATTTTTCAAGAGCAACAGGTTGCGTCTGAGGTTGCTAAGCAACCTTAACAAGCAATGTATCATAGCCTTATGTCGGCTGTTATTGGTTGGTCCTCGTCACATGACATGCTGCTGAGTTGCACATTGATTGATGGGTGGATGTTGTGATATTATTGGTTGAAATTGCTTGGTACTACGTTATGTAAGCATCTGTCATTTTGTTTTACAGAAAGAAAACACGATAGGAATTTACATAACAATATGTAGATTTTTTTCAGCATATATTGTTAAATAGGTGCACAGTATGGCTGGAATGTGTTAAAATGCATGTTTAATTTCATCTAATCTTTAAGAATATTATATAGAAATAGCTAATTGTCTTGCTGATTGTTTCATTTGCTTATGTCGGTCATACAGAGGCATCAGTATTAAACTAAAACTGTCTCATAACCAGTTAAAACTCATCATGCTTTTTTAGAGTTTACATCAGCAAAGCTTCCTTCAGTCTCACAGACTATTGTTCTACTTGTAAAGCACATTGTGGAGAAAGTACAAAGATTTTGGCTTTCATCTCTCAGTGCTCTAACAGTTTGCATTCCTGTTTTTATCACCCAGGATCAACTTGCTGCAGACATGTACAGTTTCTTCTCAAAAGAAGGGGACTATGCTCGCTACTTCGTAACAGTGAGTACAGCGTTTCATCAGCAAGCCAAAAATGTGTGTTTGCATGAGTTGTTGTGGGAATGTTCACAGCTGCAGAGTAACTGGGGAACACAGACTTGGCCGGCCAGTGTATTTACTTTGCTGTCATGTCTTTTACTGCTCGTCTTGTTTGACTCACCCTCATCTCTCTCTCGGTCTGTCTCTCCCTCTGTGGTTTTTTGTTCCCGTAGCTCTTAGAAGCTCAAGCTGATTACCACAGAAAGTCTCTCACTGTTCTGGAGAACGTCTTGCCAACCATCCAGGCTCAGCAAGGTATAAAACATGCAAACACGCCTTTCTGTGCAGCCATTTAACACAGCGCTGTTGAAAAAATTACATACATGGAGGCTCTGTGTGCCACATAATATGGGACTCTGTGCGTATTTCCTGAAGAATGCACCTTTTTCCGAGGGCCTACTCCTGTTTTTCTTTGGTTCCTGTTTTGTTTGGTCCCTTTAAACAAACCTTTTCCTGTTAGGCACTGGAGGATTTTATGAAGCTTGCCCCAAAGGTGTGCTGACAAGTTGTTGCTAGGAGGAGAAACAGTTTCTTGTTCACTCTTCCAACTGGTTCGACAAATGAAACCAGCTCCTGTACCTTTCAATTACATCACTCCGGTCTGTTTTCCTACCAGAAGTTACCTCAGTTGCGTAATTATTAAAGGCCGCAACTGAGGCCCAGATATTAAAGAATAGCCCTTTGTTTTAACCTCTCTGCTCTCCAAAAATAATCTAATTTTCCATTTTACAAACATACTTCTCCTCTCAGAGCTCCTTCCTAGTTTTTTTGTCCTTTTCTCAGTCCGTGTCTTATTCAAGGAGCTTGTTTTTTTCTGTATTAAACACATGTGGTCTCAACCAGACAAGCCTGGTCTCCCAGCATGTGGTGATGACTCACGAACTCCACACACACCCCCACCCTCTTCTCACATCACACCCACCTGGTTTTTGCAAGTTCTCCCCCCCTTTTCTCGCTCCTCTGCCTCCCCGTTCAAGAGATTATTAGCTCACACACACATGCGCACAGAAAGAGGCTTGAACAGTCACTCCCGCTGCAGAGGAGCATGTGGTTATTATTTGACGGCACCCTGTAGGGGGAGTGAGGACTGGTTAGGCCTGAGGGAGAGTTGTTGACCCAGAAATCTGCTATCCAGACCAGCAACAGGCCAGCGCTGATTGTTTTTATCACATATCAGGGTTATACAATCTGCAAAGGCTCCATTAAAACACTTAATTTATGTCTTTCACATTTGAAACAGTGTGAATTAAATTCCAGTCTTCCATTCTTCACCATTAATTACTCTCTTTGTGTTTAGACTCATGGACAGAGAAGCCCGCGTTTGGCACAGGGCTGGATGAACACCTGAAAAGGAGCGGAAGGGAGATCGCCCTGCCATTAGAGGCCTGCGTCATGATGCTTCTAGAGACTGGCATGAAGGAAGAGGTGAGGAAGTTAACATGAGGAGAGATTAAACAGGAACAGGACAAGGATATCTGCCCTGTTAGGAGCATCCTGTATGAAAAGATGAATGCATTGATCTACTCTATGAATGAAATCAAATTGATTGGGATTATCCATTTGTTCTAGGAAAAGAGAAAAGAACTTTATAGTTTGCTTCAGATTCCAGTGACCTGGGTGTTTAGGCCCAGACACACCAAACTCGCATCAAAGAACTGGTAGTGACAAAGGCTGACTGTTGCGTCACCTCACGTCGCCTTTGCCTCAGCCAAAAAGTTGCACTTGAACACACCACAAACACTACAGCCACCGGTCAGTGACCATGTACGTTCTGCACCTGTGTGAGAGGAAATAACTCCCCACACCAGCAGGGAGCGGTAGTTTGTATTTGTCATTCCAAAAGGGAAACCAGAAGACCAGGACAGGATGGATTCAAGACGCTAGTTAGCCAGTTAGCACATTAAGGGATTGAGGGATTTCTTTAACTGATGGGTTCCACCGCTGATTCAACATGCTGAATTGGCTGGAAAAAGGAGACATGGTCTGACTAGTGCCAATTTGGCGGGACACACAGCAAAAACTAGTGCGACAGACGCTCACCAAACAGCCCAATGGCTGACTGTTGGCCTGGTGTGTCAGGGCCCATAGGAGTAACTCAGCTGATTTAGTGTGAATTACTCTGCATGGTCACTTGTCCTGTAGCTGTATGCAAACCTTCAATACTACTGATTCCATAATTAGTAATTGTACGTACTTTTAAGTGCAGTATACTTGAGATTGTTGATTCAAATGTGAAAGGGGGTGCTCACTGTGTCAGATACAGAAAATAATTAGCACCCAGCTCTGCAGCACTGTGGAGCATTTGATTCTGATTAGAGCTGAAATCATTCAGTGCCAACCATTTTCACAATTGGCCAGTCATTTAAAATAATTTTTGCAGGTTTTATTAGCTGGTTTTCTTATTTTTCTATGACAGTAACTTGAATATCTTTGTGTTTTGAACTATTTGTCTGACAAAGCAAGATATCTGAAGACGTTAGTTTGAGCTCTGGGAGTATGCCATGCCCACTTTTTACTATTTTCTGACATTTCATACACCAGAATTATCAAGGACGATAATCCTAGCTGCAGCCCAGATTTTCATGAGGCTCATTGTTTTGGTTTTAATTTTTTAACTTGAGTGCTGTCACTCTTATGGAGCCTGTTTACAGGATCAGCAATCAACCGCTATTAGCAAGCAAGCTCTGATAAAGCTGCTGTACACTACCAGCACCAAAATGTGATGACCAAAAGCCTTTTGTGTCAGACCCCAGCCTTGTTTTAGCAAACCTAAGGACATGATGTTTCTCTTTGACGTTGGAGGAAACCCAATCAACACAACAACACTTTATCAGTTGGCCACACGACAGCTGTTCGCTAACATGTTATATAGCATGACAAGCTGTGTGTCCTCATCCTCCCAGTAGCCAAAAATGAATGAATTCAGCTTTAAATATAAATGTACATGGTCAGATGTTTTGGAACTGCGGTTTCACTTCAAATGACAACCAGCGGAAATTCATGCTTTAGAGTTAAGTCTTATTTAACGCCAGGGTAATTCCCTGTAAGTACATTTTGATGACACAGATTGAGATTTTTTTTTTTTTAACTGACTTGACTGCTTTGTTTTCCATGTCTTAACTTGCAAGAAAAAGAAGTGCTGCCGTAGCTCATTAAAAGTCACATGGAGCTGTGGCTGCGATTAGCGGCTCCGCTGGTCATCGACATAATTGAAACCAAGCTTTGAACTGTTTGTTCACATGAAAATCTCAAGACTCCAGGAGATGGGCGGATAGACAAACTGTAAACAGGGGAAACTCCTGCATATCCGCATTGTCTTCCAGAGAAAGTGTCACCCGTTCTGCAACACTGAAGATTTATGAAATGTTTGTGATGTCCCTCCTCGATACAGATTTAGAATACAATGGAATCTACTTGTCTCCTGATCATAAATCAGTGTGTACACACAATCTTGTGTGTGTGTACACGTCTGAGCAAAAACCAGCTAGAGAGAGTGCAAGTGTTAACTGTAAAGCACGTTATTTGTCGAACTATTCATTCCCTGGTGAGTCCAGTCTGTGTCATTATGGCGTGAAGACGGCCTTTGTTTATGTGTCAAAGTAAAGAGCTTGCTGTGCTGTGAGTGGTGGGTGTGTTTGTTTGCCTGCTTTAAGGTTTCATTATGTGCAGCTGGCAGGGCAAGTTTATGTAGTGGATTTATACAGAGTCGATCTGTAATTGAGTGTTAGGAGTGTGTGTGTGCCGGTTTCAGTGAAAGCATGGGGTCTTATGTGCACATTGAACGCCTGCTTGTGACTTTGTTGTTTGCTGGCGATGTGTCTGTGGTTTATTTGTTTTTATGTGTGTGTTTTTGTGTCAGGGTCTATTCAGGATCGCAGCAGGGGCGTCCAAGCTAAAGAAGTTAAAAGCAGCGCTGGACTGTTCCACTTCTCAACTGGAGGAGTTCTACTCCGACCCCCACGCTGTCGCTGGTACGTCCCAAACCACAGCCATTTATGAATTTCATTTTCTCTTGGTGTATCACACATTTTTGATATTTTACTAAATGTATTTGATAATGAAACTTCCCCCAGTTGAAGTTTTGCCATGGAAAAGTGGTTTAAATATTAAAACGATCTGTGAATATGTGGTTTCAGGAGCACTGAAGTCCTACCTGAGGGAACTCCCTGAACCTCTAATGTCTTACCAGCTTTACGATGATTGGATCCAGGCATCCAGGCAAGGCTCCTAACAGTATCACTGGTGATACAATCTACCAGTATTGAGTGGATCTATCACTGTGCAGCTATGAGAAATGTTCGGATGATTAATCTGGGACATTTAGCCATCTGGAGACTGAACTAACAATGTGCTCTGTTTTCATTTTCTGTCTCTCCAGTGTGTCAGACCCAGACAAGAGGCTGCAGGCCCTCTGGGTTGTTTGTGATAAGCTACCAAAGAACAACAAAACCAACCTGAGGTTAGTTGTTTGATCCTACGCTACAAAGATTGTGACAGCGATGCTTTAAAGAGAACTTATTATGCTCATTTTAGGTTCATAATTGTATTTTGGGTTTGTACTAGAACACGTTTACATATTTTAGTGGTCAAAAAAACACTGAATTTTCCTCATACTGTCTGTGCTGGTACACCTGCATTCCCCCTCTGAGACCCTCCATTCTAGTGCTAATCTCTTTAAACCTCCCTCCTGAAAAAGCCCAGTCTGCTCTAATTGATCAGCGTTTCCGGGTCTTCCATATCTCTGCATCTCTGCACTGTCATTACAGCTGGGAAATGAGTCCAGTGGAGGATTGCGTCACTTTCTATTGTGAAAGATCACCAGTAAAAGCTTCTAAGCACAGCCAGACATGTTCCAGCAGGAATATGATCCAAAATGAGGGAGAAATAAACATCTGTGGCCAAGACCAACATCTTTCTCTGACATTAGCATGAAGCTACGTGTAACAGGGTACTTGCAGCTGGTTAATGACTGTAATGGAGCACAGTGGCAATAGGATCCAAAATGAGGGAGAAATAGACGTCTGTGGCTAAAGCTGTGTTCCCACCAAACGCAAATTCGCGCGTCGAGATTACATACAAAGTCGATGCAAAGACGTGATTAGACGCGAATTCATGCCGGGTGGTGCGATGGACGTGTGTACCGCGATAGACACGATGGACGTGGTGTGATAGACGCAAAATTCGCGTCCAACACCTCATCACTTGAGTTGAAAATATTGAACGTTTGAGGCGAATTTGCGTGACGCTGTGCCGCGAAAGCCAATCAGTGTTGAGATTCTCACAACGTCACTGGCGTCATGCGTCAGTGACGTCATGTGTCAGTGACGTCTTGACGCTCTGACGTCCAGTTGTTGACACAACAATAAACTGCTACTCACTGGAGACAGATGGACAGGCGCTCCGCAGCTGAAATGGAGCACCTGTAGTTGGTGTCCTGCCGTGAGATCCTGGTGCCAACCCTCGCCAACAGGTCCTCAAACTGGGCCCCAGTCAGCCTGAAGTACCGCTGAAAGCGGCTATCATCCAGGCAGAGTTCCTGGAGGAGGTGGTGAAACTCACTGAGTTGGATGCGCTTCTGCAGGATAGGATGAATCCAAAAACGACAGTGTTTGGCCCTCCGACGCATCTGGGACTTCCAGAGCAGGTACAAAGCAGCGATGGTGGTTATCTCAGCCATGGTTGAAGAGAGAATGGCGGGCAAGATGTTGTTATCTAGTGAAAATGGGCGGGCTCGCTACTCGCGCGACTGACACGATAACGCGAATTAACAAAATGGTTCCACATCTAAACTCATGCATTAGCGCGGTGCGTTACTCGTGTTACGTGTAAGTAAATTGCGTTCATCACGTTTGGTGGAACACAGCTTAAGACCAACATGTTTCTCTGACATTAGCATGAAGCTACATGTAGCAGGGTACTTGCAGCTGGTTAATGACTGTTACTGACAGCAGCACTTTCTACCTTTACAAATCACAGCCAAAGCTTCTAAACACAACTAGACATGTTCCAGCAGGAATAGGATCCAAAATCAGGGAGAAATAAACAACATCAGTGACCAAGACCAACCTATATCCCTGACATTAGCATGTAGCTACATGTAGCAGTGTACTTGCAGCTGGCTAAAGACTGTAACAGACAGCAGCAGCACTTTTTTACCTTTAAAAATCACCAATAAAGCTTCTAAACCAAAAACTACACAACCAGACATTCTCCAGCAGGAATATGACCTGAATTCAGGGAGAAATTAACAACATCGCTAACCAAGATTACATGTTTCCTTGACGTAAACACTTGCTGTAGTGTGCCAGGATTTGATGACACAAAGAAGTCTGTCACGAGCTGACAACAGCTTGTCTCATAAGTAGAAAAAAAACCTGTGTTACCTGTGTAACATTATATATTACTAATAATAAGGGAAAGTATAATAGGGCCCCTGTAGTGTCTTCCATTGTACGTGATAATGTTTACACCCATGCTCATTAACTTGCATGTTTTCCTGCAGGTATCTGGTGAAGTTTTTAGCCAAACTGGCTCAGGACAGCGAGGTGAACAAAATGACTCCTAGCAACATCGCCATCGTCCTGGGACCCAACCTGCTGTGGGCCAAGACTGAGGGGTGAGACGGGATTTATAATATTACTGTGTGAAACAAGGGGAGTAATCTCAGACAGGCATGATCCTGGTCTACTGTGGTTAGAGAATAGTCTGTTATTTCAGCTCGTTTAAGTGTCGCCCTCATTATGTTAGAAAGCATCTCATTTGTGCTCAACTGTACGTGTCCACTCAGGACTCTGGCTGAGATGGCTGCAGCTACCTCTGTGCACGTGGTGGCCATCGTGGAGCCCATCATCCAGCATGCTGACTGGTTCTTTCCTGAGGGTAGGTTCTGTGTTTCCTCTGCAGCAGTCATTTTCAGACTTTTCCTCTTTTTTTCTTTGTAGCCAATTAGGGTCTATTTTACACCAGGGATGTACACTGAGTACGATTGATATTAACTGCCTGGTGAGAAGGAAAGAGTCAGCAGTAATCAATCTCCCAAGGACCAAGATTAAAATCACTGCTGTCTGTCCTGGCTCCGACTGTGGTTTGTGCTTTGAGGTCAGCTGAAAGGCTACAATGAAAACTTAGAAAACAGATGTCATATATTCCCCTTAATTCAGCTTGAAGAAGTCGGTCAAGTATCACTGTGGAAAGCTGCCTTTCTCAAGGTATTTTCCATAAATTCAATTTGTTTGTAACCATCCTTACTGGATAAAGGTTGTTATAATTATTATACTAAAGTCTGTCTGCTCTCCTGCACATTTATCTTGAGTTGTTTTGGTCCAAATATTTTACATTGTGCTGTCATGTTAAAACAATCAGTTAATTACTGGCTGTTTCTGTGGGAGTTTCTCTCACAGTCTGTAGCCAATTTCAGGATGTGAGACTTGTAATTGCCCATCAGTATGAACCTAAGCATGAATGTGTCTCTTCTGTGATATATTTTTGACCTGTGAAGGAGTGAATAGTGCCAGTTAAGAACAAAGCAGATTATTAGCATCTGTCAGGACTGTGACTTGACTTCCTGCCCAGTTTTCACTTTATTTTTAACTGTAACTGCCTGTCTTGTCTTCTCTGTTTCCGGCAGATGTGGAGTTCAATGTGTCGGGCATGTTTGCGATGCCTACACCTGCATCCAACCACAACAATCACCTTGATTATGACTGTAGCACCATTGAGAGGAAGAGGCCTGGCAGTATGGTGGGACCAGAGAACGACACAATGCGCAAAGACAAGTAATCAGCCTGGAGTTGATCAGTACAGCTACTTCCTGTTTCCAAGGCTCCTCTGGCCCACATTAATTACTTACTCCAATTAATTGCCTAAGAAATAATTTTGCCCTTAATCCAGTTGCTTTTTCTGATCCCTCTCTTTTGCTCCTTGTACATTTTGGGGTATATTTTATTAAAATCCTTTTAATATGATGCTTAACACACTGTTGGTGATTCTCTCTGCGGGTCTAATCTGTGACTTTCTGATCAAAGCTTTGGTGTTTTTGTTTTTCCCCTTCACTGTCTCCCTGCTCTCCCTGTGTAGCACCTCTAACAAGCACTCGGACCACACCCTTCGTAGAGGCAGTAACACCTTAGGTAGAAAGCAGCACACTTCACCTGCCTTCCAGCCTCCTTTACCCCCTGTGGAGGCGCAGGGGCACGGGGCCGCGCAGGTCCCCCAGCCCTCAGCTGAGCCCCAGCCACAAGCTCCATCAGGGGGTTCAGGGTTTGACGCTTCCCAGCAAAGCTTGGCGCAGAGTCTGGCTGCTCTCGCAGCCGCTCAGCAGCTTCTAGCCCAGCACACAGAGGAGCTCAGGTAAGAGCTGACTCTCTGCATCTCTGCTGCTGGTGGAGAATGACACAGCATGCCAAACAGATTTGCTTTTATACGTGCAAGGTTGATGTTATGGGAATACATTAGTGCCTGCACTGTGAGGTCAGGCAGGTTGAAGTGTAGTGGATTATGCATGCTTCACTGGTATCTTGCAGACAGTTCTTCCACTCTTGGTCACTACGGTTCAGCTTGTTGTTTCTCTCGCAAAAACCACAAGTTTTTCTTCCACCACCACCAGTTCCAGCTATGCAGACTTGTCTGAGCTGAGCCCACAGGCACTGCACAACAATGGCTGCTGTCATTCTGCTCACAGTCACTCCCAGGGCCTCTCGACTTCCCATCCCTCTGCCTTCCTCCCCAAATCACTGGAATCAGCAGGAACCTCACGCTAACTGGCCCAAACTGCTTTGAAAAGCCTGGACATTGGTGCCTGTTATGCAACGACTGAAGGGTGTCTTTGATTTAGCTGGTGAAAGGACAACCTTCATATGCAGACAGATAGCACTATTCAGTTCAGCATTCTTCTGGTCCTACAGACTTGATCGTAAAGTTAGATGACACGACCGGATTAGATTTGTGAAGTTTGTTGTTGCAGCACGTCAGTGCAGTTTATTTTAATAGCGCCAACCTTCAATAGAAAAACATTCAGCAGCGGATGCTGTTGTATGAACAATACTCAGAATTTCAAAGCTTTTAAGACTTTCTTTTTTCTGTCTTCTCTAAAGCAACCCAAAGCTACGTGACTCCACACCTGCTCCGACTCCTCTGCTCCAGAGGAATGGCTCTGGAGGAGGGGGCCACACCGCAGGGCAGCTGAGCACTGGGACCCCCGGGGCTGGATCCATGGGGCCCAGTCCGCATATGATGCGCAGAGGTAAGACTCTGTATGATAAACTGGTTCAAACAGGCATATGTCTATAAAGCTACTCAAGTATCCAGGTCATAGGAAGTTTGAAGGAGCTCTGTACAACACTCAGGAGAATAACGTAGCAGCAAACTATTATTTGCAATGTAATGATATAGTGGAGTCATGGTGTCCTGAGCAGAGGATGAGGTCACGTTCCTTTTGTGTGTGCTGAAATCTGAGTTTCTCTGTTCTTTGTTGTGGTAGATGATCTAGTTGCACTTTCATGTTAGTACATGTGAGTCCCTGTTGGTGTATCCCACCGGCTAGCTAGATGCCGCCGCTATGCACTACACTCATACAGCAGATACTTCTGATAACTGCATCCCTCCCCACAGTGGCAGGACGGCATTGTCGTGGAAGCATACAACCCACCCTTCAGTCCTCCCACTCATGTTAACACCATTCCCTTCAGTCAGCACTGTTAGCATTGTTAGCACTGTTTGCGCTGTTAGCACCGTTAGATGCTGGCTGCTGGATCAGCCACCTCCATGTTGAGAGCCGTGCGAGGACAATCCCGGCCCAGACTCTGAATCATAGATATGCTCTGAATAGACAGTCTGTCCAGGATTTCTAGGCTTTGTATGAGATTGTTGTGGCCTGTAATGCTTTTGATGCATGTTGCAATGATTTTACAAATGTTTTTGCAGCAAAAATGGATGTGATACTGTCTTGGATTTGGAGCAGATTATTATGAGCATTTAATGTTTCCCACAAACCTAAAATCTGTTTGTTATAGTATGTGATTTGAGGTAATACTTACGATCGCAACATCTCAGAAGGGCTGTATAGGGCTCCTTTAAGGCACCTGGACATGAAGACACTTAAAACATGTTTTTCCATTTTGGGAGATCTCTCCAAATTGTTATCATTTTTATTAGAGCCTAAGAATGCTAATCCATCTTTTGAGTTAATCTCGGACATTCTGTTGTAACTCAACATACACACTGCTCTCACTCCTCAAACCTCCCCACACTCACAGCTGGTCCGGCTGCCAGACCAAGCTACTCTGATTTTCACTTCACCATCACATACACTTGTTCCCTGTAAAACAGAGAATTGATTCTAAAGCAGTGTTGATCACTCACAATGCTCGGCTGTTGTAAAGTCCCAGCCTACATTTATGAACTCGTACGACCTTATGTGCTCCACAGTTTGTCCTTGTGTTTAGAATGAGATTTGATTCTTAAGTTCCTAAGTTTATTTTACAATGTATTGATTCACATTTTTGTCTTTTTAAGCTTCTAAAGAAATAGCCAGTTTGGGAAATAGTCCACTGTGTTGGTGAATTGTTGTTTTTATGCTTCAGTTTTTGTATGGTATTAACAAACAAGATATGAAATGTTACTTAGTGAGCATCAGAGGTGCTGTGAGGTAGCTTGACAGGCCTTGTTTTTCGTCTTTGTGCTAAGCTAAGCTAATATACTGCTAGCTCCAGTGCATATTTACCACTCAGACTCAAGTGGGGTATAGATCTTCTTATCTAACTCTGAACAAGACATTTCACAAAATGTTATTCTTTTTCCACCCGTAATTACAAGATTCACCATTGACTTTCAGGTACCAAGAAGCAGGCTCCTGCCCCTCCCAAACCGACGAACCCTCCACCCAGCCAGCCCTGTAATTCAGTGAACCACACCTCCTCCTCAGGCTCATCCCAGTCCCTCAGCCCCACTCCCAGACCCCTGTCCAGCCACTCGCCCACCTCGCCCACTTCTCCCGTCTCCCAGCCGTGTGCCACACCCCGACGCCACTCCAGCAACCAGCCCCCAATCCAAGCGCCCAGCCACCCGCCTCCGGAGCCTCCGTCACAGGCCAGCCCTCCAACGCAGCCCGCGTCACTCGGGCCAGCACAGTGGGGAACAGCATAGCGTGGACGGTTCACCTCCAGGCACCCCGACCCCTCCAGACACCCCTCCGCCTTCTAATACCACCCAGGATGTAGCTCCTCCGTCCCCGTCTCCCTACCAGTCGGGCTCCCTTCCCCGGCCGCGACCCGTCCCCAAACCCCGGAACAGACCCAGCGTCCCACCACCGCCCCAGCCCACCACACTGGCCAGTGACACCAACGGGATCTGTGCCACTGCATACAAGATGATGGGTGAGTGCTGCCTCTCATCTAAACTTAACCATTTATTCCCTACTGAATACTAATGTGCTCTCTTTCTAATAGCACTGTGATACCTCCACAGGTTAAAGAGGCACTTGTGAGAGGTTTGTTGTTAATTGACCTTTTCACCGGCAGCACCTGCACTTTTTGTTTGCCTCTAGACATCATATCCATCACCTCAGTCATTTTGTTCTGCCTGCTGCCTCTGTTAGATATCATGTACTTAGCCCTGATGCACGACTGTCACACTGTGTACCTCATTGCTGGACGGCTGTTTAGTGAGGGACCCATTTTTTTTATGTATAATGCTACTTATGATCTACATATTGGACAAAGGTTGAGGGTACAAACCCGATCAGAAGTGTTTTGGTTTCAGGTTGTAGTCCAAGTGGTATTGACCAATCATGTTTGAGCAGGTTTTTGTTGCATACAGGTTGACAGTTTGGAGAGCAAAAGAGGCCGAACACATGTAATCTCAGAACCTTTTTTAGAAACTTATTGGTTATTTATATTACTCTAAACAATGATTGGCGCATGTAGGAGGAAGTCTTGGCTCCGATATCCTTCATCCATTTGGGTGTAGCCAGCAGGTATCCGGATAATGGATATCTGGAGACACCCTGAAATATTGGCCGTTGCCTCCAGGGGCTAAAATCATCCTTATTTTTCTTGTATGTCTTGCATTACTTTGAAAAAAACCTAGTAAAGATATTGCGCAAAAGAAATGTAGTGCACATGTTTGCCAAATTTCCAGAAAACCATTACCATTATGTAGATATTCAAAGTTGGCTGCATCAAGATAAACAGTTGGTGGCGCTAATTCTCCAGACTCATCCCTTTAAACCACTGTAGAAGAAGAGGGCACAATGAGACGATGTAAATGTCTTTCACATTCAAGCCACATCCTTTGCGTACGTCATCATTTATTTGCTGCTTTCATTGCCCTTTGTCACATTTGGTTTTATTACACCAACTTTTCCACCTCAGCCAAGACAAAACTGTTCTTGCGACGTTTCCACTTTCCAGATTTTTGGTATTTTAAGTGTAACTTGAAATTGGGCATAAAATAAGCCAAATCCTGATACTGGCAAGTTCTTATTGCCTCCACTGAGTTTATACTTTCAACAGACTTCTTACACAAAACCAATAAACATTGAGACATCGATTGACGTTTGAATGTCCAATGAAGACGTCCCATTATTGTCAAAAAATGGGGATCACTGATGTCTGATCTGGGATGTTACCTGGACGTCCTTACTGAGCATCCCTAGCAACGTCGAAGGATGATGCTAACATGAATGAGCCTCTTCAGCTATTCTGCTAAAGATTATCTACACAGTGTGAATACAGCAGCCTAACATATCCTAAGAAAATAATGAGTCTAAAGTAGAGGACACCAGACACAAACCCCGCTTTTTTGGGTGTAAGTCCTGTGCTTGACCACAACTTCCTCCCTATGTGAACTTGGCGCTCTTAATGCTATGCCACCTGACTTTCTGGCATGAATCCCTGAAGGCTGCTTCTTCCATGCGCAATCAAAGATAGTTTGGATAAAGACTTTCCTTTTACGTACACCACAGCCAGGAATACAATCTAGATACCTAGATGGCATAAACATGTTCTTATATTTAAAAACTGGGTGTCAAGTTTGTAAGAGAGGGTCAGACGGGACCATAACTTGACGTGGAATCAATGTCACCATCTGGCTGTCCGTCTCATAATCGCATTGTTTTGCCATCCAACTGGAACCATTTTTGACTAGGGACACGACGTCACAGTCAGATCACACCTTGCTGGGACAGCTTTGTAAAAATGCCAGAGATGAGCATCTCAGTCGAGTTATAATAAAATGCAGCCATATGCAGTGACACGTCCTCCATCAGGGCTGTTATTTATCATGAGTCACCCATCTTCATTCACAGTCACTGAGGTGTTATATCAGTGACGCTGTAGGGGTTTGAAACTGAGGCCACATACAGGTTTCATATGCAGGACTGAGTTTACAAAGTGTGGTCACTTTCAAACCTTGAGCTTTTCTTTGTTTTATAAGTTTTAATCGTCATTGTAAATATTGTGACGAGTCTTGAGTTTGAAATCCAGTGTTCATGTTTGAAGCATGTGTAACTCTGACACGCATGTCCTCATGTTGTCTTGCTGAAGACGATGTCCGTATGAAGAAAGTACACTCAGCTTGTGTCTAACATTTAAAGTTTTAGCTCTTTTGTCAGACAGTGTATTGAAATATAAACTGGGGGGTTTCCAGCACCATCTTCTCTACAGCTGATGAATTCAAAACCACTTACTTCCAATTACACCACTCTTCCACATTTTCCATCCACTCCTCACTGCCTGTTGCACGGCTGCTCACAGTCTCCGTCCAAACACCGCCACCTGCTGTTCAAACACTCACCCTGCTGTTTTCACTGCTGAGCCCCTGCTGCCGTTTAAGCTATGGAAAATATTACACAGCTGCACTGGATGGCATAATTGCGACAGCTTTAAATGTTTTCATACTCCAGGATGAAGCTGCACATGTTTGTGATTATGTGTTGGTATAATGTGGGTTTAAACAGGGTATTTATCTTGCTTATGTTTGTGTAGTATTCTGTGTGAATAGCATGACAAACACGTTAACCGTTACTTACCAACACTAATGGTAACTTAAATTATTTTTTACTAGTTGATCTTATCATATTTTTTCAGTCTTACCTAATTCTGCTTTAAAAAACACGTTTATAATAGTTGTTTGTTTTTTCTTCATCTTCTGTGCTGCTGTTTAGACCCGGCGATGTCTTTCAAAGGGCTGAGTCGAGCGTTCGTCCCTGAGCTCGCTGTAGACCAGCAGCCAGCGGCAGCCTCCTCCTCCTCCTCCTCCTCCTGCCTGTCTCTCAAAGACTGTGACCTGGACACTGAGAGCACTGTCCTATAAGGAGGAGATGATGACACGCTCTGGATCCAGTAACCCCCAAACGCACCTCCTCCTCATCATACACACACCTCATGTAGCCTGCTTGTGTTTCGTCACCAGCCCATAACTGCTGCCCTCCTCTGCCGCCATGTTCCCCCACCCCAGTCTGTATGAAGGACTTTAATGTGACAGAATGCACATTCTGGCAGCCATGATGGAGGTCCACAGCTCTGGGTAAACAATAGTAGTGGATTGTGTTGATGCCTTGACCACAAAATGATCATTTGTATATAAATTACTTGTCCAGTGTTAAGTTGATTCATGAAGAAAACTCTTTTTCTCACATGCCTCCATGGTGAACGAAGAATCCAAAAACAGGGAAGATTCTTCATGAGTCTGTATTTAAACAGCAAAACTATATCAAAACATCCATTTCTAAACTCTCACACAACTCCTGCAGTCTCATTTATCCAGTGGTATGCTCAGCACTTCCTAAACATATGCATTTTCCCTAATCATTACTATTTAAAACACTGATGCATAATGCATGCACATGCAGGGCACCCTGCCAAGCATGTGTTTGAACCCTGCTTAATGCAATGTATGAGCAGAGTTCAAACACACATCTTGTCGAAGCAAGTGTAGTGAAGAAAGATATAGCGAAAATGCTTGTGTTTGGGAAGTACTGAGCTTACAACTGAACACGTGAGACTTGAATTAACCTGCACGATTTGTGCGAGTTCGCGAATGGATGGACCTACTCCTTTTATTTCAATTCATCAAGAATTTTTTTTCTGTATTTGGATTCTTCATTTACCGGAGGCATGCAAAAAAAAAAGTACAAATTTCTTGTGTGTTTTGGAACACAATAAATGCTCATTTTGTGGGTAAAGCAGTCCTTTAACTAGTATTTGTAGCATATTAATATCACTTACTCAACTTTGTTGGATTCCAAAGTCAAAAATCCAGAATTATTTCAGGTTATCTACATATTACATATGTTGTTTAACTTGTAATATGTCATAGGTAGCACTGAAAGTCAATTAATAGATACAGCTTTGATAACCGTTGATCATTTGTATATCAATTACTCATCCTGTGTTACATTGAATTTGTGGAGAAAACTTTTTTTCTCAAATGTCTTTATGGTGAACGAAGAATCCAAAAAAAGTAAAAACTCTTGCTGAATTAAAGTCATAGAGGTCCATATTTAATAACAGCAAAATTATATTAAAACAACTGGCAACCCTTCTCTTGGGGAACTGAACTAAAAGTGAAACTTATCCATGCCAAGCTAAGCTAGACCAAGCTAGACTCTATTGATAAAAACAGTAATTTTACATTGCTGAACACAAGAGTTGCTGGTCTACCACTGCCTTGATGGGTTAGGTTGTGTTTTTTTGTGACTTTGGTGAGCTTGCGCTAACCCGCTCACACAATAACACAAACAAACTACTAGAGGGTTAAACGTGGACCCCTAGAATTCAGTTCTTCAAGGACTTTTTCAATTTTTTGATTCTTCGTTCACCAGATGCATATAAGAAAAACAAGTTTTCAGATTCAGCATAACATGGGATGAGTAATTAATATAGAAATGATCATTTGAGGGTGAAGTTTAAGCTTAAATACAAAAACATGCTTGAATATGTAAACTTGGGTTTTTGGAAGTAGTTTTTTACTATTTCTGTATATTTTATACACCACAGTCTTCGTCAGGTATCTCAAAGCTGTCAAAGCTGTTTCCAACTATTGTTTACCTCACCGTCGACCTCGTTGATGATGTCAAATGTGGCCATGAGGACACTTGTGACAAAAGCCGCTACACTGCAAAACACCCACACCACCGCTTCCTTTACACTGTGCTCCCTACAGATGAAGCTCCAGACAATCAAACAGCAGAGGACCGCTGATTCACCAGTAACGCCGTCAGACCACTGTGTCATCGATGAGCAATATAAAGCATGGGTACTGACCGGGGGAATGCCAAAATATGAACTGATGAATCTCGTTTGGAATTTGGTGTGGGGTTCTGTTTTTTTTGTTTTGTTTTTTTTTCTTAAAGTTGAAAAATGGCCTTAGAACAAGAAATTTAAAAAGAGGTATTTCTACAGCCCAGGGGGAGGAGGAAGGTCAGCAGGTGAAGTAGAAACCAAAACTGTTAAAGTGTAGCTGGTGACTGCAGGTTTCCAGTCGTCTCAAACACTTGATTTTTGTATGGCAACCCCATCCCTTTTTTTTTCCTCCCTCTTCCTCACTCCTGTATTTATTTACCGATTTAAAAACACACATTCCCTGTGGCTTGACGTAATTAATGCAGTCTTTAAATGTAAATCATGCCTTATGGGTTCCTCCCAGAACCACCGTGTTAATAGCATTATATATTTACTGTATGGAGGATATACTCGGCTCCTAGTACTACAGTATTTTCCAAGAAGCTGTCTTGGCAACAAGTTTGTTTCAGGGACGTAAGGAAGGTGATTCTAAACCCTCTGCAATAGAAGTCTTGTATGGTTCTGTATTGTTCCACAAAAAAAGTTGTGTATTTAAATGGTTGATGTCTTTGGGTTTTATGAGCAGAAGTAGCAGGGCTAACCGCCCGCCCAGCCTGGACACAGTCAGTATTTTTTGCCTTTCTGTTTTTGTTTTTTTTTCCCATCGATCTTCTCCGGTGTTTTCCGGGGGGGCATTAAACGCAACAGGCTGCGAGTGAATGTAGTGAAAGGACAGTTTTTACCAGCCTGGACAGAAAGACGCATAAACAGCTGATGTTGCACTTGAGCGCAGGCCATCGAGTGATTTCCTAGTGAACTGGTTTAGAGGATTTTTTTTTTTTTTTTTTCAGTCTTTCCCACTGAGCTGAGAGCACGCAGCGCTGTGAAACCTCAGTAGTGATGTGGTGTTAGATTTTGCCAGGTCAAAAGATTTAAAAAATGCTTTGTTGTATTTTCTTGTAGCTTGTTTTTGGCCTCAGACGTAAAGCAGAGTGGTTCCCAGAGAACTGACCCAATATGGTACCAATGGAGAAAGTCTCGGATGCTACAGTTGCCCTGAGAACCAGTTTTCAGAGACAACTGCGCATTATAATCCCCTCCTTTCTCTTTCTCTGCTCCTGTGCCTCGCTGCCTTACCCCCGTGCATCAAGAGAGCTCGCTGTCGAGGCTCTGCAAGACGAACAAACGCCATTAAACTAGAGATGATAATGCTGCATTTTTAAGCTCCATAGTTTTGTATGTATGCCGTCTGGTGAGCTTAAATATGGACATGTAATATGAATGCTTGGTTATACCCCCCTTTCCAAAGAAAATAAAGTATATGAAGAAACTATTTAAATCATGGTTTATATTTTTTGTGTACAAACAACTTTCAAGCATGATGTTTTCACAGATCGAAAAGAATCATTTGAAAGCATTGGACAAAACAAAGGGTCAAACAATCTGAAAACATATAAAACGATTTTAAAAGGGAGCCTGGAGGCAACCGATACATAAATAAATAGACCTAACTAGACCGACAGAGCTGTATTTATTTCAAACCTAAATATCCAGGGAGGGGAAATGCTACCAGCTGCACATCTTAATACATTAACTGCACCAACATGCAATTGATTTGGACAAGAAACACTGTTACCACACCAGTAGCAGCTAGGGTTGCATTTTTACGAGATCACAGTCACCTCGTAAGCCTGACTAAAGCTGCGCATAAAGAATAAAAAATTCTGACGACACTGTGTAATAAGAAAATAAACCAGGACTGGGAGGAGACACGAGCACACGATACAAAATGAAACTGATGAGCAGTGCATAGCAAAAAACTGTAAAATTTACAATCTCAACAATAGTTCATCGACATAAATACAACACAGCTACAGATACACTGTACTGTAGGTGAGTCATGAGATCACCATGACAACCAGAAAAGCAGGAAATGACCATTTACAGTTGGATCTTTTTTTTTTTTTCTTCCCCCACGTGCGTTTGACGTTCATTCATTCATACAGCAGCCACCCACGTGTTTGAGCCGGGCTGTGCTCACAACACTCGAGAGATGCTTGACAAAGTGCAGAACTATTAAGCAGTCCTCTCTGCCAGGAGCACACGGCTCAGCCTTTTCACATTAAAGCTGCCTTTCATCTTTCTGTACCGACAGAAACAAGACAGTCCGCCCACACGTTGTAGGAAACAGATGATTTTTTGAGCCAGATTTCAGCATGTGCTGATGTAGTCAGTGTTGCCTCGCTGTGAAAGGTGTTCTGAGTGATGTTTTGCAAATAAATCTGTCTTAGCGAATGAATTTGGAGACCTCACAGGCAGCGTGCTAATTCAACCTGTTGCTCACACTGATTGGACAGATTTCAGTGGCTGTTAAAGATCAGGGCTGAGTCCAGTTGGGATGTGAAGACTGGATAGTCGATGACCTCAGCCACTCAAGCGATGATGTAATGGCGTCATCCTTGATTACATGTGTAGAGGGAGCTGAGGCCAAAATTAGCTACAAACACCCACTTGTTTACAAACAGGAAGGTGGCTAATGGGATTTTTTTTTTGCGGATGTGCCTAAAAGCAACAGATTATGCTGAAATTATGGAAGCCCAGTAAGGCCATAATGATTTCAATTTCATGAGCAGGTTTATAGAGAAATTGTGAAATTAACCCACTACTGAATGCATAATGTTGAATCTAAATACCACAGAATTTTAAATTATTGAATTTAAAAAAAAAAAAAAGTAAAGAAAATGTAGTTGCGGGGGGCTGTAAGCTGCTTATTTATCTTTTATTTCTTGGATAAAATGACAGAGGTGTGCTCCATTCTATTAAGGATTATTTGCTTATGTTTTTTTTTTTTTAAATCTTGAATTTTGGTATCAGAATTTAAGTTTCACTCTAATACAGAATTTTTTTTTATCTTTTTAATCTTGAGATCTGAAAATAACTAGCTTAAATTCAAATACAGTTTTGAACAATGAAAACGTCAATTTTCTATCCAAATCTGTGGACCCTAAATAATGGGATAAAAAATAAAAAGATGTAAATTTTTGAAGTTGCAGATCTCGCAACTGGAAATTCAAAGAAAAAAAAAAAAGGGGGATTTCAAACCATTTAAATTTTGATAGTAAAATTTCATTGTTAGAACTTTCATTTCAATTTTAATATTAAGAAATCAGTAGTGGATAAAATGTACAATTAGTTATTCCTATGTTTCAAAAATTATAATATTCGTGGCATTGCTTTGCTTAAAGTCAAATAGATTTTTGAACAATGAAAACATGAATTTTCTATCCAAATTTGTGGACCCTAAATAACAGGGAAAAAAAAGAGTTAAGATTTATTAAATTGCATATCTCACAAGTGGACATTTTAAAAAAGGGAATTCATACCATTTAAATTCTGATAGTAAAGTTTCAATGTCATAACTTTGATTTCAATTTTAATATTAACAATTCAGTAGTGGATAAAATTTACAATTAGTTATTCCTATGTTTCAAAAATTCTAATCTTTCTCTCTTATAATCTATAATCTGCACTTCCTGTTTTATCTATAAAAATGTCAGCCATATCCAGTCAGTCGCAACAGTTTAGCTCCCTGTGGCCTTAAGGAGAGTAAAACTATCTTTAAATTTGATCATAATTCCCATAATCCATGCCCTTTTAATTCACAGTCGGTTAGATGACCACATCTGTACGTGTAGACCAGCAGTGTGGACACATGATGTTGAGAAGAAACTGACATCTACTAGTTGTAAATCAAATCCTGCTGTATGGGAGGCAGTGAACGCATCGCTGTATGAACTATCTGATCTGATCCTGGCTCTGTACATGCTAACTAAACTACACTTGATTCTAGTTAACTGTTGTCAGTCTACATCTGTGCTTAATCTTTACAAGTTTCAAATATGATCTGATAGAAAATATAAACTTTATATAGTCATGTATTAAACATAGCAAGTAATCTGTAAATCTCCAGACCAGTGATTTCCATTAGTTACATCTCATTTTAATGCAGCATCAAGATGCACTGGAGCATGTATCTTTTGCTGTGTCTACTTTGTGACGCGTGTTAAAATGAGATGTAACTAATGTAAAGACTGGTTTGAGTCGTCAGTGTGCGGCGAGTTCCTGTTGACCTGTGGACACCTGAATGTACCTGCTCTACCCAGCACCTGGAGTAACAGTAACGTAGCACACGGGGCACTCATTAGCTGTTGTCCTTATTGACACATAGATACAGTGTGTTTCCATTCTGCTTGCTATAAATGACGTGGTCTCTGTTCCCGTTGGTTTGAGTGTCTCTGTGTGTGATCTTGGCACTTTGGTTGTGGAGAGCAGAGTGAAAACGGAGCCGGCCGGCCTGTCGGTTTGGCCCGACATCCGCCCGCATTTCTTGCTCCTACCAGGCCAGAGGGGAAGACAGTCTGGGGCTTCTGGGGTTTTCTGGAGACTGAGTCTCGCTGAGAGCTCTCTGCAAGACAAAACCCATAATCTTATGTGATTTATACTTATTTTACCATATTATTTCCAGATTTGGAGCACATTTGCTTATTCCACAGACGGCAGCACTTTGCAGCTTTATCGCTCCATAGCTGCAGGCTGCTGTCAGTCTGTGTGCGAGCGCCAGCTGAATACCTAATTGTTCGGGAGGTTTAAATCTGTCAAACACCTGCTGCTTATAACAAAAGTCACAAGTCAAATATATCTTAGTTGCGTCTATAGACACAGCTGAAGACAACTGTGCAATATTAGCTCACCTCAAACTTGCACATGAACTCTGCAAAGATGCCGAAGAAGGACTCCGTGCTGGTGGACTTGCTGTCCTCTCCGAAGAAGGAGGCCACCTTGGCGAACTCCTCCATCGCTCGCGTCTGCAGGGACTCCAGAGACTGGATCGCAGGGTGGCTGTTCTCCAAAAAGCTCTGTGGGTGCAAAGGGTGACACGTTAATAAGGCACACTGCCAATTTTTACTTATCAAAGTCAGTTTACTTGTCATGAGGAGGTCTGTACAGCTTTATCAAGTCTGAGAAAATAACCCTGGTGATGTCATCACGGTTATTTCCTCTCAGCTTGTCCTTGCAGACCACAAAATTGTAACAGGCGGCCTGTGTCACAAACTGGAGGTGCATTTGTCGTGCAGGGAGATCTAATCAAAGACTTTATTGCATTATGGGAAATGTAGGTTTTTTTTGGTCATTTTTTGTGAGAATAAAAAAACAGATAGTAACTAGTGTTAATCTTTAAAAAAAATTTAGTTGCTTACTGAAAGTTATAGTTGGTTTAAAGTCACATTTTAGTCTTTTGTTTCAAGTGTTCACCGAATGAGTTTGTGTCTGATTATGAGTCATGAGGAATCGTAAATAAACTTTAAAGTCTGACACACTGTACATCATGTCAAACATGTGCATGTCCAATGTGATTAAACGCAATAAGTGTGTGCATGTGTGTGTGTGTGATAGAAATGTCTGTAAGTATTCATTCGGAATGACAAACGGAATAAACCACCCCCTTTAATCAGATTTAATTTTCAATCGGAATGACCGTTTACATGACCACTTTTAATCGCAATGGCCTTCGATTCCGAATGTGGAATTAAACTGTCCATGTAAACGTACTGAATGACCAGAGATTTTGCCATGATTTTTTTTTTTTCCATCTACGCTTTCATTACAATTTAGCCAATAAATATAACGGTATCAACAAATATCTTCAGAATTTTCATTGACAAAATTGACACTGGATATAAGATGTTAATTAGTGAGCTTTAACTGTTTGAAATCTGAAATGTCCCAAAAAATTTCCAAAGAATTTGTAAAAATAAAAAACCAAAAACAAGAAAATTAGCAAAACAATATATATAAAAAGATAAAACAAGAAAATAAACCTAAGAACAAACAAACAAACAAGGAAATGACCTGGAAATGAAGCTTAGAAATTACAATAACAATGTAAAATAATTTTAAATATATAACAATCATGATTATAAATTTAGTTTTCCCCTAGCTTTTTTTTTTTTTTCTAAATCTATTAATTTTATTGCAATGTGTGTAACATTTTTACTAAGTTGCTAATTGCCTTTTTTCCCCATGACTTTGAAAGAAACTGCACCAATCTGCTCAGGGTTCAAAGGTTTGAATACTTGTGAAAGGCGTCTGAAGGCAGCACAAGAAAAGTGATGTTGCTCCAGATTTCAAAGGGTCAAAGGTGCTGCTAGACAGATTTTCTACAGTTCCGACACAACCAGACTGTTTCTCCTGTTTTTCCCAGTATTTATGCTAAGCTAAGCTAACTGGCTGTTGGCTCCAATTTCATATTTACATTGCAGACACTACAGTGGAATCGCTCCTCTCATCGAACTCTATGCCAAAAAGTAAATAACTGTCTTTCCCAAAATGGAAAGTATTCCATTAGTGAGACAAAATGCCAGCAGCCAGTAGCTTCCATAAAAAGTGTTTGTGGTGTTTGATGTGTGATGCGTATATATATTTAAAGCTGTTAGCGTACGCTCATGACGGAGGCAAAGTGGTCCTCAGAGGTGGGCGGGATCTTCAGACAGGCCTTCCTGATGTCCAGGATGGTGTTATGAAGGTCAGTGAGCTCAGCTGTGATGGCCCTCTGGTTCACTGAACAAGTCACATGGAAATATATTGTGATGAGTCACTTAAACAGAGGCAATGAGATCTAATGATTGTAAAACAGCAGCAAGGAAATGTGCAAATCAGACATTTAACTAACAGGTTATTAAACATTTACAGTCATTGGAACAAACAGCATAAATCAACATTCAATTAGATGCTTTGAGTAAAGTCTGCGTGCCCTGCAGGGACCCCCAGCGCACTGAGTGCTTATAGAAATTAGCACTTCACAGGATGGAACGACTACACTCTGCTGCTAAATGATTCTCAGGAAGGAAAAGTAGAATTAAAGAGCTGTGCTGCTGTAACATCATCGTACCCTTGGCTGCCAGAGGCACTGTTGTAAGGTCTCTGGAAAAGTTGAGCAGCTCGGGGAAGTGTTGGCACAGAGACTTGGCCAGAATGTGGAGGAAGGTGGATTTCCCGTCCACTGTTTTGGTTGTGCTTAGCTGTGAAACAGAAAGGAAAATATGAATGAATGAAAACCAGAGTTAAGATGAATATAACCTGGTTGAAGAGCAGGTGTTCTTGGCGTACCTCAGTTAGGAAGTTGATCTTAAAACTGGTTGTCCTGTGGCTCTTGGGCTGGCCATTGTTCAGGTAATTCCCCATTGCGAGGACAAACTGTGGCCAAAAAGCACTAATTAACCACTGTTGACATAAAACTGATTGCGTCATGTTTTGTTTACCCACAAAGGATGTTTACCTCCAGGATCTTGGCCAGCTTCTTGCTGCTCTTCAGCTCCACTGAAGCTTTGTAGATGTAATCGTAAGCAACCTTCATCTCCTCCGTCCTCTCCTGCAGGGTCGTCTTGAAGTGGAGGCTCCTCAGACGGGTCTTATACTCAGGCACCATCAGCATCTGAAACACACAAAACACTCATTCATTCAGGTTGTTCCATTTTGCTTTTAAACACTTTGGTCACTGTGGAGTTTTTTCGTTTGAGTACCTGGAAAATGAACTGGTCGGGCTCGCTCAGTTTGGCCGGGTCCTGCTCGAACTGCTCGTACTGTTTGACCTCGTCGTCGTCCGGCGCGTAGAGCAGCAGCTGCTTGATGTGAGCCGGCTCCAGCCGGTCGGTGGTCATGTTCATCAGGACCTGGCGCAGCTCGGTGGTGGAGAGCTTCAGATGCGCGATGAGGATGGCTGCAGAGAGGAGGAGGTGGAGGAGGAGGAAGAGTAGCGGGGGAAGATGTGGAGGATTTACGTGTTGTTTTTTCACATTACAAAGACAATCGCTGTGTCCCTGTGACAATGTGTAATTTTCCACTGTGTATTATTCATATTTTATACTGTGTTTCTCTGGCGACAGGCTGATTATGAAATAAAATCCCAGGATAAACCCTGTAATTAACAACAGTAAATATAAAAATATATACAGTGATATGGGTGCTATGATAGCTGAACAAATTCTCATTATACAGGAAAACAAACCCATCATCCACAGTGTAATTTAATATAGTCTGCATCATATAGCAGGGTTGCATCTCATATTCTTGAATAGACTTTGTAAATAATGTTTTTTTTTTTGGCAAACAGATCATTTTCAAATTTTATTTCACTTTTTATGAAGCTTTTTGTTATATACATTTCTTTTAGGTGTCTACAGGCATCAGACAGTTACATTTAATGCTTTTTAAGACCCTTTCAAAACACCTTTTAACCAAATTCAGGACATATTTTTGGACAAATTATGTGTTACTTATTTAAGCATTGCAACATTGCAGGTGAGTAGTATATATGTGGTCTTGTGCAAAGAAATGTGGTTATTAGAGCGAGTAAAGTTGATCTACATTTTGCAAGCAGGTAAGTGCAAGTATGAAGTAAAATGAGTATTATATTTTTTTAAAGGTTTGTAACAGAAATGTAGACTTTCAACAAAAAAAGCCTCACTCATTGTCGCAAAAGTAAATTAAATGAGGTATAAATGAAATTAGATAAAATGTTTGTAGCAGTTAAGACTTCACAAATTCAAATGTATCACTATTTAAGGCCTTATTGTTACATTCAATTGAAGACATTGTAAGACTGTTTAAGGACCTGAAGATACCCTGTTATTACACACAATCAAGATACTAACACAAATAAATAAATCTTAAAATTAAGATATACCACATTTGAACAACTCACACTGTGTACATCAGAAACCTAAATAAATAAAAGAAAATGAGCTTTCACTTGTACAGCAGTATTTTACTGTTACTTTGGCTTCAAACTGTAAACCTCTTCACAGATTTCTTTTTCAGAGCAGTGTGTAGATTGATCACATTTTTTTTTTTCTTATGAACATTTTTCACACTATAAGGACAGTAAGCAAAAAGCAAATAATCTTATATATTGCACACACATAGAGCAAATAAAATAGTTCTGAAAGATATGTGTCATCGCCTAAATAAACACTCATTACTCAGTTTTAATTGTTTCATTTTATACTAGAATGGTCTCTCATATAATGCTCTTCATTTGTTTTCATTATTATAATGATGAATGATGATGGTTTCACTTCCCATTACTGTTGATGTATTACTCACTTTCATATTTTAACATTATGTTCCTATTTTATTTCTGTTAATTGTATGTATAAAGCATTTATATGAGCCTCCCTCCTGGGCCCTATTCTTCAAATGTGTCTTAACTAATCCAGGCTCAAATAATCCTGTTAATACTCAACCAGCTAATTTTGTTCTTTGAGGATTCATTTGTTAATCCTGTATGAATTTATCTTGAATAACAGTGTGCTCTTATTTTGAAAGAAGGACAAATTAAGTAGAGCTGAAACCATTATCAGCGTTTATGAATGGTAGTGCTGATCATGTGGTTGCAGTTGCATGAGGCAAGTGTGTTGGGAACCCTCTCAGCATGCAATGTAGGTGTTCCTACATTGTGACTGGTGTGACTTTGTTCTACACTGTGCTCCACAATGTTTCCACACTTTCATAACTGGTTAACAGTTAGATATCACCAGTGAATGTGGTCAGACTACGAGTGATGTGATGTATTAAGTCTGGTAGAATTTTTTAAATGAGAGACATGAAGCAAATGATGAAGAGTACAGTAATTCTTAATTATAAAGTGGAACCGGTCATTTCTCTTGCTTTTGGATCACCAAGTAAAGACACATTTTCATGACAACATGAGTATTTATTCTCTTATACAGAAGAAGGTGAGGATGACAGCAGTCAACAGGGAATCGCTGTTCTCCATATGGACTTGAAGGCAGCACAAGAGACATTTTACAGTAGAACAAGAAACTGATACAGCAGGTCAACCAGTATCACAAAGAAAAGTACAGGATTACTGACAGTTAGCTGGACCACAATCCTGAAATCCATTTACGGAGTGTTGATATAATTATAATTTTAGATATGAACATGCAGGTTACTGAGAGATAACCATTATGATCTGTTTTTGAAATAATCACAATTATGTTTTATAATAGAGTTACACTCAGACATGGTCAGATGAAATATGCAGAAATATAATAAACAATATATAACAAAATACAGTTTGAGATACCGTGAGCAAAAAGACATGAACGCATCCACTGAAAAGATTCAGACTGTTAAAAGACCAATAAAAACAGAGAGTACTGCATTTAAAATGGGAATTTATGTACTAAAGGTTATAAAATAATTCACTGCAGAACTATAAATAGTTTGTGCAATTACTGCTGACTTTTATAAGGTTTTCGGTTTCTTAGGTTAGTATTTACTATGAGTTTTATTACAGTTTTATTTTCACTGCAGACCTCTGATTAGCCTCTTGCACCTCCACCAACATCCTCCTCGTCTGACCGCATTCATATTGAACCAGTAATGAAAGTGTGGAAACATTGTGCAGCACAGTGTAGAACAAATCAACACCAGGAACAATGAAGGGACATAAAATTACACTTATGAATCTATTGCCCCAGTGCATGCTGGGAGGGTTCTCAACACCTACCTCATGCAACTGCAATCACATGATCATCATATTAACACTCATCACAGTTTCAATGCTCTACTTGTTTCACATTTATTTCAAAATAAGAGTCTTTATTTAAGATGACTTCATCCAGGGTTTAAAAACGAATCCTCAAACTGAGCTCAAAGGACCAAGTTAGCTGAACAAGATTATTTGAGCCTGATAACAGCATGTTAGCCTGAATTAGTTAAGACACATTCAAAGAACCGGGCATCTGGTGTCTGACAATACTGCATTAAAAAAAAAGTCAAGATAGCAAAATAACAACATCACAGAGCATCAAATCATAAGTTCAAACCTGCAGTCAAAGATAATATAATTAGCAAAAACATTTGTTTGTTTAAGTACGGAAGCCCTGAGAGGCAAGTGAGTAAGTTTCTCACTTGCCTCTCAGGGCTTCCGTACATGCATCATTTACATCAGGTCCTCCATGTTCATCCACATCACACCTACTGCAATATGTTTCCTGTACAGACACCTCGAACACAAACGCTGTGTGACAAATCCACCGTCATGACTGCAGTGATGTCATCACACAACATGAATTGGCAATTGCATAGTGTTTGTAAATTTCCCAAACTGACAAAACACTTTCACTGAGCAAGACGGGCTAGAGTTGCTGTTGAACTGGCTTCAGTCTCTCCTGACATGCTGCACTACACTCTGCTGTCCTTTTTTTATTGAGACTGAGAGAACTGTGAGCAGACCTGACACTGAGCTCAGGGATCTGTGTGATGAGACGCTCCTCGAGCACAGCGCGTGAATGCTTTTGAACTTGTGATCACTGGTTTTAAAAGATATTTGGCAGAAGTGCGTCAAGTCAATGGAGGAAAAACTGTATTGGTGTTTACTTATTGGAAGGTAACATTTTAGTGTGAGTCAGTTTGGCTGTTCAAAGCAATGATAGAACACTGTAATATGTGTTACTTCGTCTCACAGACTCGAGCCTCGACCTTTCGGGTGTTATTGTGGTACTCACAGGCGTTGTAGGCTTTCTTATGAGACAGAATCTCCACCACGTCTTTCTTTTTAAAGTTCTCTGGCATGAAGGCCGGCTCTGGAGGAGAGACTGGTAATATTAACAACAGTGTAAGGATGTGTTCTCCAGGCACCGGGGAGTAAACACACACACACAAAGAGACACACACACAGCGGCTACATGTGGCAGGTTGATGGGTTAATAGCACAGCTCTGCCATTTGAGTCACCAGAGGCCAAATCGTCTGGGAGATGCACAATAAATAAAAGCAAGGTGTGTTTCTTCGGGCAGAGCTGTGTTATGAGCTCAGCTGAGACGGGAGAAGAGGAGGAGGAGTGGGGGGGGGGGGGGGGGGGGGGGGGGGGGTTATGGTGCCTTATGGAGAATGGATATGATGCACACACAGATGGAGCAGCTCCAAAACAGGTTATGGAGAACATCACAACTGTGAAGGTACAAAAAACAGGAGACGTCAACAGATGAACAAACCGCTTTAAGCATGATGTAAATGAAGATATGACGATGCAGTGCGATGAAGGCTGATCACACGCACGCAGCTACTCACTGGATCTGCGCTGAGTCCCGAAGTGCAGATCAAGGTCCAAGTACTTCACCATGTCAGTGAGCTTGTCATACTCCGAGTCCTCTCCGAGCTAAACATAGACAAGGACACACTCTGTAGTCTCTGAAGACACAGTCGAGGCTTTGTAAGCGACAAGAGGCTGATGAATAATTCTTTTTATATACACAGATTTTTATAAATGTCTGATAGAGTCATACAGTGAAACCAAGACATTTTGGTAGATAGAAACAGATACCATAATTATTTCTAACCATTAAAATCAATACTTTAAGCTGAAGTGATTTTTTTTTTTTTTTTACACAATTTTTACTTTGTTAAATTATTTATAAACTATATTGATACAGCTGGAAACTGACACAAAACTGTAAAATTGTGAAAATGATTATATAGGTTACTGACACTAAAAAAACAAAAACGGGTTTGGCTTCAGTGCTACCATGAGTCATCAGAGACCCAACAGACTAGATGAGTAGGTCTTTCCAAATATGGAAGAAAATGGTGGAGGAGTGAGAAAATTCACAGCCAAGGTGGGAAGTTTCACAAGTGATGTTATTGTTTACTGTATTTACTGTATGTAAGATACTTTTCAGACATTTAAGAAAAAAACTGCTCTGTGCGGAGTTTGCATGTTCTCCCTGTGTCAGTGTGGGTGCTCCAGCTTCCTCCCACAGTGCAAAGACATGCAGGTTAATTGGTGACTCTAAATTGTCCGTAGGTGTGAATGTGAGTGTGAATGGTTGTCTGTTCCCATGTGTCAGCCCTGTGATAGCCTGGTGACCTGTCCAGGGTGAACCCTGCCTCTCGCCCAATGTCAGCTGGGATAGACTGCACCCCCCGTGACTCCTAACAGGATAAGCCTTTACGGAAAATGGATGAGCTTCATATGAGACTAATGTGTAGTGTGATGAACTTACCTGACCCCATATGGTTCCCTCAGAGTTCTCCACCTGCTCCCAGCGCAGCCTCTTCACACTCATGTGGTTGGTGTCCGAGGCGTGTTGGCCCGGCTTGGGCAGTGGAGGCGGTTCACAGGGTGGGGGCAGGGGTGGAGGTGGTGGCGGCGGCGCCTTGGAGAGCAAAAACATTTTTTTTTTTAATTTAATTTCAAGCTTATTTAATGAGTGAAGTCTGTTCTTGTGTAGTGCAACAGCTAACAAACTTAAAGGTCCAGTGTGTAGGATATAGGGACATCTACTGGCAGAAATGGTACATAATATTCATAACTATATTTTCATTACTTTATAATCACCTGAAAATAAGATCGTTGTGTTTTTGTAACCTTAGAATGAGCCGTTTACAAACAGCTTACCATCAGCATTAACTCCGTTGTCAAATGCGTCTGCAGGAGTCTCGGGTATTTATTGGCTTCAACTACAATTGGCAGAGATTAAAATAGGACACCAGGTGGATAGGCTCATTTTTGCCCCTTTTGTGTTGCAATACAATGACTTGCCTCGATAAAATACCACCTGTCTCCATCCAAAGAGCGCTCAAACATTGTTCAAAATTCATTGGCACTGAGTTTAAAAGAGAGACTGAATAAGAAGTAACCAATGCTCCATGCTGCTTTCTACTCTTTTCTAACCTGTTTTCTGTGATACCCAATGTGACACACCAGAAAAAGAAAGAAAGAAAGAAAGAAAGAAAGAAAAAAGAAAGAAAGAAAGAAAGGCGTACTTGGCTCTGATTTACTGGCAGTAGGAAAGAAGTCTATCGCCTATTTCTGGCAGGTTTTCACACATTTAAAAAAAAACACTGCATTACATGTTAATCTTGGTGGAACAGGGGTACAAGAGACTTTGGAGCATTTTGTTTCAGCAGTTTTGAATCAACTCTCCACTATGCACCAAAAACAGCTGGGGGTGCAGTGTTTCATTAATGGTTTATACACTCTTCATTAGCTGCAGTAGCAAAATGTATGTTCTGCTACTGGTGTTTAAACAGATGCTGAAGTTTGCCTGAGATTTGTCTTCTTTCTCTCTCGAAAAAAAAAAAAAATATTATGTTCTCCTGAGACGTGTGACAGAAGCAGAGAGCGCGTGAACTGTCAGAAGATGCAGTTTGGTTTTTGTTCTGTCAGTCTCAAGGTTTTTCCATTTGCATGCACATATTGTGAAATGCCAAATATAGCACAGAAACTAAAGCTTGATTTTTTTCTGCGACATTTCTGTTGCTAGGTGCTCACTGCACTGCTCTCTGTTCTGGCTGAAAACAAGGTTCGGAGCATGCATCATGTTTAAAGACGAGCGAACGAGCATATGTTACCTGTTGTTGTGACTGTTGCTCCTGCCGTGGGGTTTCGTAGGTTTTGGTGTGACGGGGGAGGGTGGAGTGAGAGGCTGGAGGTTTTGAGATCATTGAGGAGCCCGCGGGGCCTTGGCTCTGACTCTGGGACGGGCTGTGATCCTGGAGGGATGGCGGCAGCGGGCCCTGGTAGCTGTGCTGATGGTGGAGCTGGTGGTGCCGCTGGAGGACGAGCTGGCTCGGTCTCAGCGGTTGAGGGGAGGGCTGGGGGGACGGCTGGATCATGGGCTGGAGGATAGGCTGGGGCTGGCTGAGCTGCCGGGGGAGGTAGCAGGGGCGGGACGGCTGGGAGGAGCGAAGGGTGCTGGAACCCAGGGTGGTGTGGCCGTGCGAGAGGCGGCTGGTGGTGGTGGTGGACTGGAAGCGCTGGTGAGTTTTCTCTGCTTCCTCCCTGGTGGGGAGCACTTTGTGTAGAGGGGAGCGGCTGGACAGGAGGGTCCTCGGAGGGGGCGGAGGTGGAGGGATGATGGGGTGGTGCGGCTGGAAGGGCATCCGGCTGCGGGGGACGTGCTCCGGGGAGAAGCGGACTGGCGGCAGGGGGTCAGTGAATTGAACAGGGGGCGGTATCAGAGACTGGAAAGGTGGGGGAGGCGGAGGGCTCTGGGTTGGAGGTGGCGGGATGGGATCAGATCCTGAGGAGTAGGTGGGAGTGGAGGCCTCGTCGCTGCTACTGTGGTCCTCGCTGCTGCCGCTGCTGAGCTGTCGAGGCATGAAGCCCACGTCCTGGTCCTCCTGGAAACTCATCTGGAGGGAGGAGAGGTGCGCCATCAGACCTGATAATCACAACTTTCACCTCTATGTACTCTAAAAAGCTAAAAAATAAGAAAATAACCTAATTAAAAAAACACATGCACTTACATATTATCAGCACTCTAACCCATCTACACGGAAGAAAATTAAAATGCAACACTTTGGTTTTTGCTCCCATTTTCACAGATTCAAATTAAAGCGCTAAGACTTTCAATGCACACATTTATTAGACATTTATGAGGATTTCACATGACTCAGTATCTGGTGTGACACAGTTTGGCTCATGCAGTGTGACACATCTTCACACAGAGCGGATCAGGTTGTTAATTGTTGGCCCACTCCTCTTTAATAACTGTGTGAAGTTGCTGGATATTGGCAGGAGCAGGAACACGCTGTCGTACACGCCAATCAAGAGCATCCAAAACATGTGATGTCTCGGGATCTTGTCATCGTATCTCTGTGCACTCAGACTGGCTTCAATAAATCACCTGTGTTCGTTGTCTGTAGCTTACACCAGCCCGTGCCATAACCTCGCATCTGCCTCGCACAGTGTCAAATGGGATTCATGTGACAAGAACAATTCTCCAAAGTGCCACACGCCATCAAAGGTGAGCTCACTCAAGTCTGGTACAACTGCTGTCAGGTTAAGACCCTGGTGAGGACGATGAGCATGCAGCTAAGTTCCTTGAGATGGTTTCTGACGGATTGTTCAGAAATTCTTTGGTCATGCAAACCATTTGTTGCATCAGCTTTCCGGGTGGCTGGTGTCAGACGATCTTGCACGAGAATTGGCCCGAGAATGCGGCTACGTGCGGTCTGCTGTTGTGAGGACGGTTGGATGTACTGCCAAATTTACGGAGACGTCATTAGTGACAGCTTATGGTCGTGAAATGAACATTCAGTTCGCTGGCAACAGCTCTGCTAGACATTCCTGCAGTCAACATGCGAATGGTACGCTCCCTCATGTGACATCTCTGGCATCGTGTTGTGTCATAAAACTGCACATTTTAGAGTGACCTTTTACTGCAACCAGCCCGAGGCACACCTGTGTACTAACCAGGCTGCTTAATCAGCATCTCGATAGGTCACACCTGTCAGGTGGATGGATTATGTTTGAAGCAAATCTGCAACAAAATTTGAGGGAAAAGTCTTAAATCTTTAACTTAAACCTGTGAAAAATGGGAGCAAAAACAAAGGTGCTGTGTATTTATGGAGCACAATAATTATAATAATTTGAATTTATCATAAAAAATACTTCAAACAATAATAAAAAAAAAAACGGTTTTAAAATATGTACAACCCAGAGAATTATGCAGATTATACCGCTCTCCCCATTTCTGACAGCAAACACAAAACCACCCTGACAAAGATGCAGCATGGCTGTAATTAAAAATTTGTGTGACGATTTAACGTCAGCCAGCACCGTATTATTTTAACCTTAGACTTCTTGTCAGAAATAGGCAGATAAAATTAGACTCTACAGTATAACTGAGTATCATGTTTACTTACAGGCACCCCTCTTCTTCTGAAACCATGACAACCACCTTGATATATCTGTTCATGTGACACAAGTGTTCATTGTAGCGTACATTAGAGCTGCTCTAATGTAAACATGCAACACTACAACGCTATCACGTCAGGCAAATGTGACTTTGCTTATTGTGTGATAATAAGCAAAATGCACAGCAGTGAGATTGTCTGTAAATGATGCTACGTGTCATATTCTAACATGAGACATAAGTAGAGTTACCATGAACAAACAAGATCATTACAGTATCTACTTGCTTCTACAGATGTAAGAGCTGCTTAACGTCAACAGCTGCAGAAAATAAATTCACTGTTACGTTACATTATGTGGAAAGTTATCCATAGGGGATTAATGTAATCTAATTTCATGATACACAATAAAAGCACATGACTTTTCCCAAATTTTCAAGGATTTTATCAATTCCAAGACATTTCCAGGCCTGGAAAATGACACTGTGCAATTACATTACTTTTCCTGTTCACCATGACCATGGGAACCTTGTTTTACTGGTCTGAGATGGAGCCTGTTGATAATTTTATTAGACTAATAATATTACAGAGTGTATAAAAGAATCACCCATTGGTTTGTGGATGACTGTCTTGAAGCTCGTGTTTGGCATTTTGGCTGTCAACTTGGTTTTTTTGGAGCCAGAAGTGACAATATTTGGACGAGAGGGTGGATCTGATGGGTACACATTGTCAATATGCATTGCTCTGCCTCTATAATGATTGACAGATCGCCTTGGTAGCGACTTGTCAATCACAAGGTTGCCATGCTCTTGAGCATACCCTGTTTTATCGTCTATTTCACTTCAAATGGGACCAAAATTTTCAAAATGAACATCATGCTGTATTAATAAAGACTTGAAAGCAGCGATTGAGAACATAAACTCATTAGGAAAATGTTTGCTAAGATAATAAATCAAGTCAGTATTTGGGCCATTTTTTCATAGACTTATAAACAATTGGACTTTTGTTTGCAACCAGTGGAGTCGCCCCCTAGTGACCATTATGCAGGTTTCCTGAGGCTATGTCCACTTCTTTTATACAGTCTATGAATTATACTAAGGTGACAAAACTAATTTAAATGGGCTTATTTGTATTTAAAAATGGCAGATGTAGCAACTTGGTGTCTAAAATAGGAATAATAATTAGTGTCCACATTATTTGCAAGGCATAACAAGACATAAAAATGTCTACAATAAAAAGAAAAACTTGTTTAATAAAAGCAACTTGAAAAGATGAAGAGTGATCTATGTGTGTGCATTATTACAGCTGACAGGTCTTCCTCACCTCCTCATAGTCGTTCTCCCCAGGTACAAAGTCATCCACCAGAGTCACTCGGTGGCCCAGCTGTTCGCTCAGAGCGTCCAGGAACTTGTCCGTGTCCCGGCTGCGAGGCGGGCGGGAGAATGTGAACAGCTTCTTGCGGCGGGTCAGCGTGTTGGGACCGCCGTCCGAGTGCTGAGGGGAGGCTGGGGGGCTTTCCAGGCTGACGTAGGGGTTGGAGTCCACGCTGCTCTGGTGGTGGATCTCGTACACGGGAGTGGGGAGAGGCTCCTTCCAGGACAGGGACAGGCCAGATTTACGGTTACCTGTGACGTGGGAAAGCAAATGTTTGCCATCAGTGCTGCTGTGGGACATTTAATGCTCACACTGCACATGTTTCCACCAGGGAAATCTTAATATTATTTGCTACTTATCCCTCAAGAAATTAAGTGTGACATTCTTGCCCATGTTGTCGCCTTGGGGATCCTTTTTTCTGAGAGGTTACCATGGCAACAAAACGATAAACTGCAGCCTCATATGCACATGTAGAATGTATAATTATAATGAGCTCTAACTTAAATACATTCAGTGGTTCTCGTGCCATGTTCACATCAGAGTGGTAAAAAAACAACTCATTTAAATGATTGTATTAATGTTAAATTCACCATAACTACAGAGCTGCACGAGAGGATACTCCTTTAAATAGCATGGATGTGATATAAGTGAAATTTTCAGGAGCAGCAGCTTGTATTTACTGCAAATCTAACATGACTTGAACATGGCAACAGTCATGTGCCACTGAGGCTCAAAGTTATACAGTTTTATGTCCTGCCAAACTCTGTATCGAAATTCAATAACTCATTCTGCAAATACATCAAACCTCAGTGGCACATGGTTGCGAAACATTGATGAAAGCATGTATCTGAAAGCATGAGCACATTGTGTATGTGTGTGTGCATGTAACTGAGTGTTTGGGGCGTGTGTGTCAGCCCCAGAGTACCTGTGAGAGGGGGGAGTGTGAGGGGGGAGAGAGAGCGCCCGTAGGCCTCAGTCTGTCCCGTCCCCTCGGGCTCGGCTGAGGAGCCGCCCTGCAGCGGCGACACACTCTTCCCTGGGTACACACTCTCCAGCTCCGTGTACACCCCTGTCATCTACGGGTGGAGGCATGATCAGCTGGTTAGCACACAATCGCTGCGACACATTCGCTTTGAAGGTCTGCTGCTTTTAAAGTGTTTAAGAGGACAATTTGCACCGCGCAGGTTTACTCACGAATCTAATATCACTTGTTCCATTGTGATAATTACAGGCAGACCTTCAAATGATGTGAGGCCACAGAGCACAGTATCCATTACGCCAGGTGCTGAGCAGCTAGGCGCTGAAAAGCTGCGGTTATACCTACATGATTGAGGTCAGGGGACTCGGGGAAGGAAGTTCCATCTCCTGACTGCCTCTCCTCCGGGCTCCCAGATTCATCCACATGAATTCCTAAAGCACAATAAGGCATGAACAGTGACACATGGACCTGAGCCTCCTCCTTCCATCCACCCCCCAGCTGAGAGGGAGAGAGGATGAAGCAGAGAGGAACAGCGCGGAGGAGACAAAAGACAGAAAGCTTGGCTTGTTAGCAATAGCGATGGGAAACCATGAATGAAATCTGCTGGAAATAAACACTGTGTGTGCTTCCAACCTGACAGCTTGGGGACATTTTCAAATGCACAGCTGAGATATGGAGGTAATGTATGAATGTGTGATGGCCATTTTTGTCTTATGTAACCTTCAAGTATCTGCAGCAACAGTCTGACAATTACACACATTTCCACCTGGGAGCTGACCAATGCAAACACAGCCTTATTACGGAGCTCTGAGCACTTCAAGTGCAGCGAGTGGGGGTTGATGCTTTGCCACAGGGAATATTTATGGTACAGTAACTGCAGAAGGAAACTCATTTAGTGTCTTTACCCACATTTTCCTTGTATGTCCAGGGATTCACCCCAGAAAGATGCATCAATACTGAATACTGAATTAATAATGAAGAGATTTCATAACAAGCAAAATAACACACTCACTTTACAGTCGTTACTGAACCTGTATAACTGACTTTTTGTCTGCTTGGGGGCAGCGGAAACAAGTTATGAACACAACACAGACATCATCACTTTTTAAGTCGCTATGGTGAATCTTTGAAGCTCAACAGCTTATCAGTGAAGAGAAACGGGTAGGTAAAATGTCTCTGTTCAGCTGAGTGTCTAAAATTCCCATCTGGGTGAAAAGTTTTTGGTTCAGAATGAGGCTGGAAAGCTTTTGAAAACTTGGTATAAACCCAGCCAACCCTGTGGAGATTACACTGATTTTTGTGACAAGTTGGCAAATCCTTGTTCTCTTTGTTGTCATGTGCAGCGTACCCATTCCCAGGTGAGTCCCGATGATGCAGTCGTCAGAGCTCCTCTCTCGGAGGCTGCTGCGATACGACGTCCCTGTCACACGCATTGAGCTGCTCCGCCGGTGGTGCTCCGCGCCGACGTCAGGCTCCAACACCGCTGCAAAACGCACACATACACACATATTCAGCATCGTGTTTTTGATATTTACAAGCTAATTATATACAGCTGCTCCTTTGTATGGAAACCCATGTCTGCCACTGTAATGAACAAAAAAAAAAAGATTGTGTAGGTCGTTATAATGAGAAACTCTCTCAAAGTAATGACTAATTATCTCAAATAATGATTTATTATCTCAAAATATCAACTAACTATCTCAAAATAATGCTTTAGTATCTTAAAATAACAACTTACTATCTAAAATTAGTTGCCTAATATCTCAAAATAGTAGCTTAATATCTCAAGATAATGACTTAGTATCTCAAAATAATGGCTTACTATGTAAAATAACAACTTACTATCTCAAAATAGTCGCTTAATATGTCAAGATAATGACTTAGTATCTCAAAATAACAACACATTATCTAAAAAAAGACATAGTATCTCAAATAGCTTACTATTTTAAAATAACTATCTCAAAATAGTCGCTTAATATCTCAAGATAATGACTTAGTATCTCAAAATAACAACTTACTATCTCAAAATAGTCGCTTAATATGTCAAGATAATGACTTAGAATCTCAAAATAACAACACATTACCTTAAAATAATGACAGTATCTCAAAATAACGCATTATCTCAAAAAATGACTTAGTATCTTAAATAGTTTACTATTTCAAAATAACTACTATCTCAAAATAGTCACTTAATATCTCAAGATAATGACTTAGTATCTCAAAATAACAACTTACTATCTCAAAATAGTCGCTTAATATGTCAAGATAATGACTTAGAATCTCAAAATAACAACACATTATCTTAAAATAATGACAGTATCTCAAAATAACAACGCATTATCTCAAAAAATGACTTAGTATCTTAAATAGTTTACTATTTCAAAATAACTACTATCTCAAAATAGTCACTTAATATCTCAAGATAATGACTTAGTATCTCAAAATAACAACTTACTATCTCAAAATAGTCGCTTAATATGTCAGATAATGACTTAGAATCTCAAAATAACAACGCATTATCTTAAAATAATGACAGTATCTCAAAATAACAACGCATTATCTCAAAAAATGACTTAGTATCTTAAATAGTTTACGATTTCAAAATAACGACTATCTCAAAATAGTCACTTAATATCTCAAGATAATGACTTAGTATCTCAAAATAACAACGCACTATCTCAAAATAATGACTTAGTATGTCAAAACAACAACTTACTATCACAGAATAATGAGTAGTATCTTAAAATAATGACTCATTTTGAGATACTACGTCATTGTGTCGAGGAAGTTTCTCATTGTAATGATTTACAGACACGGTTTTCTGTTCATCACATTGGTGTAAATGGGCTTCCATACCTTTGTGCCTGTGTTAATTACAAAGAAACAACTTCACAGTACATCTAGCACCAGGTGGTTAATCACAAAAGCTTGATTTTTAATTTCATCAGCCATGTCTTTTTCCTCTTTTATTGATTGTCTGCTGTTACTGTACATGTCTAATTTCCACATTGCGATTCTGACTCACCGCTGCTCTTGAAACCCAGGAAGCGAGACAGCTTGCCCTGGCAGCGCTCCTGCTCGTCGTACGTCAGTAGCTGGTAGATGAACTGCCAGATCAGCTGTTTGGCCGGAGTGTCCAACACCGGAAACACGTCCACTATCAGAGTGTCCACATTCCTGCAAACACACACACATACTCCATCCTTACACATCTTTACATAACCAGCCCCGTTTCCTGCTGGGTAATTGATTGCCATATAAAGTGAGGATTTCGCTTAGATTTATATTCTTTGCATCTGTAATGACACGTATAGCTGAGACTGAGACGCAGGATTAAAGCACATTTTTATGAGAAGGTGGGAGGATAACAGGGATGTCAGTTATAGTAGGAGTTACGCCTTCGGGTGTTTATACTGTATGCACATACTGCGGAATTTAATTGTTTGTTTTTTTGCTTTTAATCCTGCAGCATCACATGTTTGCATCATCTGCTCCATCCATCTCCTCCTGCTTAGCTATGTGCATTTGTGTCTTAGCTGCTTTTCTTTCCACTGTCCTATCACCATCGTTTTCTCTATCTCTCTCTTTCGCATGCATTAGCAGCATCCTCAGCAGCCTGATATATTGAGTGCGGTAAAAAAAAAACACAGTTTCCCCGGCAACGGGTACATTTCTGTCAATGTAAACTAGCCTGTTAACAAAGTCTAGCCACCAAGGTAGTTTGACAAATGCTGAACTTTTAGGTACATTATTTTCTGCTGTCTCTTGCTGCCATCCTAATATACTGATTCCCCAGTGAAGCTGTGGGTATTTTAAAGAATTATTATACTTTGGGCTGCTCCATTAGAATGTCTAACTTTCCAAAAGTCTCTGAAAAAACTCCATGAGCTGCTTCTCTCTTCACTTCATCCCTCAGCTCTCTGTTTAATATCACGTTATTGCAGACTGCAGACCTACGTGTTCCTCACTGCTCATATATCCCTCCATGCGTTCTGTGCTAACGTTTATACACCCTTTCTCTTCCTCCGTCCCACTGACCTGTGCTGGAAGAAGGTCTCCAGGGCCTTGCAGACTGTGTACCTCTCCTGGATGGTCAGCAGGTGCTCCAGCTGCTGGCTGAAGGTCCGCCCGTGGACTTTGATGCTGGGCGGAAGAATCTCTGCCACCCACTGCAGAGAGCTGAGGGCTGGAGACCTGTGAGATATTATCATTATTTTACATTCATATATTCAAACGCACAATCAGTATTCTTTCTCCTTTGTTCTGTATTTTAATTGGGGGAAAACACGACTTGACGGAGGGGTTTGATGTTTGTTTGTTTGTCCCAACAGACCGTGAGCTGCTGGAAATGTCAAATCAGAATGTCAGATTTGTTGGTATTGCGTATTGACCTGGAGCGCGGTAATGTGGTGGTGGCCATGCTTGGAGATTCTTCTGGGTCGGTATGGTCTGAGGAGTACTCAGAAGGACCCTCCTCCACCACCAGAGTGGGCATCGCCCCGCTGCCCTGCAGCATGGACACCACCTTCTCATGGGAACAGTTTCTACAAAGAGAACAACAGAGCGAACATGAGCGGGAAAGGTGTAAGATGAAAAGTTTAGTTCTAACAAAGAACAAATCATGTAACGTTGATATAAGATAGTGGTTCTTATTTTCTGGCCTGTGAAAACAAAGATGTATTTCTAATCTCAAAGTTCTACCAGTTGTAACCAGTAAATCCAGAGTGTTTTCTTCCTGTTTACAATATCAGAATACCTTTAGCTGGTCAGGTCTGACAGAAGTAAAATTATTCAGTCACAGAGAAGTAAACTATTAAACTTTGTGTAGCAGAAATAGGATTCTCCTGCTTGCTGTCCTATCTTCCTACCTTTTTTCTCTCTTGAGCAAAAGCAAAAGTCACAGCCCTTTTCCTCTGTTTTCTCTGAAGATGTGGCACCAATTTTCAAAGTATTTGCATCTTTCTATTAGGAGTTTAACAAAACAGCCTAAATTGTGTTAAACCTACTGTTCTCAGTGCCACTGTGCTTGACAAGGCAGCCCAAACCATTCTGCCCCAGTGAGACACACTGGGAGGCGCGCTATGCTAAGCTAGCTCATTGCAACAGAAATAAAAGGTCCTCCTGCTTTGAATTATGAGGGTGATTTCGAGAAAGTGGTGGATTAAAAAAACAGTAGGATACAAGAGTGGGATTTCTTCAAACATGTCAGCTCATTCACGTCATCATTTAGGCTGCCGTTCTTGACTGATTGAGACAGGGAATTGTAAATCACACCGCCATTTGTTACATTTATAGCCGCAGATATGAGACCCAACTCTGTGGTGGAAAACACAGGCTTTATGAACATGCTTAATGTATTCAACCCCCTTCATGGGCCCATTTCAGCCAGACTGTAATTCCTACTTTGCACAAGTTTTATGTAAAGACCATCCCTCCAGCAGTGAAATACTTTTAAAAGACACATAATCCCTTGTCATCACCAATCTAAAGAGACTAAATTAACATCTAAATTTTCCAAAGAAATTCATATTAAGCCACTAAAAAAAACTTAATATATAGATACAGTGTGAAATGCATTGTTCATTGCGTTCTTGGCACTAAATCTACCCACCAACACTGTGACTCCTCTACGACTCCTCTCACACTTACTGTTTAACACAGTCTGGCACAAAAAGTGAGAACATCCTGTTTGTTACATGAGATACTGTACTGACAAGGTGTTCATAATTCACCTCTGTTGTAACGTAAAGATAAGATGATGGAGCTGAGATAGAGAATAAACCTGAGATGCACTAATCCAGGCACTAAAATATCTAATTTTCCGTGTTTTCATAGATACACCTTATGCTCACTTTGTAAACACGACACTGAACGCTCCAACATATCTTGTACTTTATTTTCTTTCTCTCTCTGGAGAACAACTCCCACTGTTTTGCTGATCACCTCCTACTGCAGCAGCAGCAGCAGCAGCAGCGTGTTATCAGGCAGAGCAGCGAAATTATACAGCGCCAATCAAATCAGTACATCAGGCAGCCATGGGAACGGCTCCGCAATTCTCCTCTCACATGGCTATCAGGGTGGCAGAATGAGTAATAACTGTTTCTTCATGCAGCTCCGGGTACATTGGCTTATATTGTATCACCTGATATACTTTATTTACTGAGCTCGTATAGCTGCGGTTCAATTTTCATCCACGCTGGATTTCTTACTGTATCTGCACTCCCACACTCTTTGAAAATCAAGAGGCAGAAGGTCAAGAAGTTGTAAAGTCCACACAAGAACGACGACTACTCCCACTGAAGAAGTTTACATAAAGGCTGCGTTCACGTGCAGCGGTGCCATACATGCATACTGTACCTCTGCAGGCACACATGCCAAGGTTAAAGGAGAATATTCATTCAGGGTTAAAAGCATAGTTTGACATTTTGGAGAAATACATTTATTCACTTTCTTGCCAAGACTTAGATGAAAAGATCAATACCATGCTCATATCTATATTTCATAGACAGTATTAAAGAAGTGGATCTAGCCACCTGGACATCGCCCAGTGGTTAATGGACTTCATTCTGAAGCCTCGCGTTTGGCATTTTGGCCATCGCTGTCTTAACTTTTTGGAGCCAGAAGTGACCATATGTGGATAAGAGGATGGAGCTATGGAGGGGTGAGGGATGAATCTGCCTGAAAACCAGAGGACAATGCCGTGGTAGTGACTTGTCAATCACAAGGTAGCTACGCCCTAGAGCTTTATCGTCTATTTTACTCTAAATGGAGCCATAATCTACAAAATGAACATCATGCTGTACTGAAGAAGACTTCAAACTGGCGACTGAGACCAGAAACTCATCAGGCAAAGGTTTACTGAGCTAATAAATCAAGTGGGCCCTTGTGTTACAGTGACCTGATGTGCTGAAGAGTTCCACCTTTTCTAATCAATTAAAATCATGAAAAATTATACACAAATATTGGTGGAATCATTTACATAATATGATGGTGGTTCCCAACAACTCAAGCCACGGGCCCAGATCTCTCCTTGATCATTAGTTCAAGGTCCACATAGTTTAATACATTTCGCGTCTTACTTGCATTTGACCATCTCGTCAAGCTCATTTGCTGTCTGTGTCAAGTAGCTGTCCATTAGTCACTCACTCTACATCAGGAAGCAGCACTTCAAAATAAAAGTTGTGTGCTGAAAATTTACTGTACGTCAAAATGAACTGTGTTTTTTTTTTCAAACTTGGACTTGTTTGCAAGTCAGCTGTGGTCCATTCAGAGTGGACCTGTGACCCATTTTTGGACCACGACCCACCAGTTGGGAACTACTGATGTAGAATATATACTGTATGTAATGCTCTACCTCTGTTATATCCAGCAGCAGCCTCCAGGGCTGAAAATTGAAGCCAGCTCTGAAGTCCCAAAAATTGTAGTTCCTGGAATGGCCACTAGAAGCTGGCTCCAGAAGTGAGCGAATCCCCATGGACCCCCAAGTTAAAATGCTTTACAGTAGTAATAAAATGTTTACAGCCTGGTATAAAAAAGGTTTTGGTCTCTCACGCTAATTTCAACATTAATGACAACTGTAAAGGGCGTACATTTTTATATAACTCACACATTTACATATTGTAAAAGATTAAATTTAACGTAAAACTTAAATTAAACGCCCAGTCCCTTTCACTAGACCGGTGTGGCTACACATTTTGACAAATAAAGGCCTGTCTCAATTAGAGGCCTAGTCTGGTTGCTAAGCAGTTAATTTCTTTAATAGAAGTTCTTTGGATGTACAAAACTGAGTTGTTAGCTACCTCAAATTATGCGTCCATTCTTCGATTACTCGGTAAGTTATTCATATTCCTTTAGTCCATAAGGGTCTACAGATCTAAAGAATCAAAAGGGTTTTCCATAAAAATGAATTCAAGTTGCGAGTATTGTTTTAACAGGATAAAGTGGTGTTGTGTCCATATGCTGGGTGCTGTAATCCTCGAATGCTGTAATTCACTCTTTCTGATGCACTGTCTGTCGGAGCTAGATCAAATGAATGATTCATAATTGATATATTATCCGAAGCTTTATTTTTAAACAAGTAATATTCATGCTGGTTTAAATAAACAATTTGTTTGTATTTCCCATCTTTGCTGAGCAACAGTTTTGTGTGAAAGGAATTAAAGCCCGTCCCAAATATAGGTCTGTTGATATCAGTGATATAAGCAAATAATAGCCCAGGCTATTAATTGAAATTTTAGGGTATACATAACTAGGGGCACGGCTACTTTGAGTGACAGGTTGTCTGTGAGGTATCACCGCTGTCTATGAGTCAGATCCACCCTCTTGTCCAAAATTGGTCACTTCTGGCTTAAAAAAACAACATGATTACAGCAGAAATGCCAAACTTGACAATTCAAAACGGAAGTCCACAAACCACTAAGTGACATCATGGTTGTTACATTCATCATTTTATACAGCCTATGGTTATTTGTCCTTGTTTGGTGTGTGATGCATTTTACAGGCAATGTATGCATGTACGTTTTTCCTTTGGAAAACTAATGAAAAAAAAGGGGGTTTGGGGGTGAAGGGAAAAAAATCTGGCTCTTCCCTCTGGATCACAAATACTTCCAACATCAGGGGAGTTTGATACATTTAGTAAAGCTGCACAGTTTTGAGGGTTTATTTCATAGCTGAGACTTTCATTTTCTCCTGAGGATGACTGATGGGAGGCGGACACGAAAAACTTCAGCTCCAAAACCAGTGAAATGATTGAAGAGAGACTACAACCGTACCCAAATAAAAGTACTCATGTGCTCTGTGATGGACTATCTGGCACAGTGAAAGATGGTTTTCACATGAGCAGCAGATGGTTTCTCCTGGAGAAAAACAACAATCTCTAAATATACCGCCTTAGTTCAAGAACTTGGAGAGAAGGCAAAGGCAAAATACTACTACTACAACTACTGCTGCTGCCACAAATAATTATAATAATTTTCAATCCATCAAAGACAAACCTCATGTCCAGTCCATTGAGGAAGAGGATACGATCACCTGTTTTCAGTCCACACTCCTCAGCAGGACTATCTGAGAGGGAGACAAAGATGGCAGATAATCAGAGACTGAAAAAGGGATCCTGGCACAACCTCACCAGCTAACAAGGTGCACCGAACAGACGGGCAGAGCCGGGGAAGATGGTGACTAATGTGAAGCTGTCAATCTGACGTCCAACAAAGCCCATCAACAAACTGATGATCTCCATGCTAAATTGTCATTACGTAAGGAAACAGTGCTGTCAAAACAATCCCCGGTGGAGTCTGTCCCGACTGCACTGTACCCGTCCACCATCGCCTCCTCATCTGTCAAATCACAGATGAATTCTCCTTTCATCGAATGTCATGCTATTGTTCTTTCTTAACCCAGAGTTTGGATGTGACAAACTCCTCATGTGAGAAAGTGGCGTGCGCACATTCATGGGCCACGAGACAGACTCGAAATCAAAGTTTTCCTGGTTCATCGGTGAAGGATCTGCGTGCAGATCACGACGAGAGACATGCTACCACCCCCACTATCTTCATATCAACCTCCATAAGGCCCACTGAGTCAGTCCGCGCTGGCCCGCTACAGCACATGATGGTGGGAGATGATGGTGGGCGGGAACAGTGCAGTCATCATCATCTCACACACACACACACACACACACACACACACACACACACACACACACACACACACACACACCTCCCTCATCACCGTGGAAGCTGGCAAATTCCCTCAACAGTAGCTTCGCAGCCTCTCTTGTCTCCTGCTTTTATTTGGTGGAGCAATAACAGTTAATTTAAGCAACCTTTTACTGCTGGAAAACATGGAAGTAATTAACATGCTTTTACCGAAAGCTCTTAGCAGCAATTAACCCCACAAATATTTAACAGTGAGGTTCATTTTTGAGCCAATATCCTCGCTGGTAAAAAGCAGACAGTGTTTTATCCAAACACTTATTCAGCAGTGGAGAGTGCTGGTGCAGCGACACTGCTGATTAAAAACAGACAATAAAAAATTCTGCATTGTTGACCTGAGGAAACCAATACATAGGGCTTTGTAGTTATTTTTATGTTATGATGTAAATTGACACCAGATGCTAGAAACATTCTGTAGTAAGACTGGACAATACAAACAATTCAATAATTTTAACGGTATAGTTTGACAGTTTGGGACATACACACATTTGCTTTTGTGATTAAAGTTAGATAAAAAAACTGATACACTCTCAAATCTATGTGGGAAATAGCTCACTTGGCTTTGTCAAAAGGTAACAAAATAAAACCACAAATGGTCGTTCTTACACTTAAAAATGTAAAAAAATATGGTTTATAGAGATATAACATGATAGGTTTTGAGTTTTGGAGGTGTTTTGGTTGCAGTGGCTTTGGATTTATATTCACCGCACAGCTACCAGAGTAGTGTCGTTCATCTCATCTAACTCTCCCCGAGAAAGCAAATAAGTGGGATCCCAAAATGTCTTTTTTTTTAAAGAGTATACTTTGCAAGACTTTCCTAAAATAAAAAAAAACAATAAAAAAAAAAACAAGCAGTCCCTCTCAATCATCACTCATGACCTTAAGTGCTATATCGTAGGCAAATGGACTTGCTTGAGTGTCTTGAAGATGTCTCACCGCTCATCCAAGAGGCTTCTTAACTAAAGAAGATATAGCACTTATGATTACCATGACCTGGATGACTAAGAATCTTCACTAACACCATCATTTAAGACCCGCTAGAAGTGTGCAGTGGTGTATTTTTTTCTGCAGTGACTCTGCCCTCTGTCTGTATTCTTCTTATTTTCTTCTTCTTTTCTGTGTTCAGGTTGTTTATGGGTGTGTACCCACACAGCGGTTAGATGAGGTCTGGGCTTTATCGAAAGGCAGCAACCGGGTGCCAAACTGTGAGCAGCAGATCCGAGAGATACGGCGCCAAAAGCCAATCTGGGGTTCGCTTTTACTCTCACCTACACTGGCAAGCTTTTGCAAACAGTAACCGACAATCCTGCAGAGTATACCTTTAAGGAAATGATTTTGATGTCACTGTATAATGGTATACATACATACAATGGTAAACAAAGGCACTATCCTCTTTCTGTTTCGGTTGTGCGGTGGTTGATGCACTTCCTTTGTGCCTCAAACTGAACCATTATTTTCCCAGGAGATCGTACCCAATGGCAGACAGAACACAGCCTTTGCACAGTACACAATCTGACATGTAAGAGCAGGAAAAACACAGGTCTATTTATTTACATTAATGATAGCTGCATTCCACTAATAGGAGGCCTTGATACTGTGCATGCTGGCTCGCTGACATAGCTTACTGGCACACTAATTGGAAGTAAGCCAGTCTCAATGTTTCATATGTGCTTTTCCTACTATGACAAATCAGAATGCCTGCTGTGAAAAAGGTCTATTGCATAGTGACAGCGAAGCTCGTAGGGAGCCAATTTAAACCCTGATGGTGTCGTTATTCTATTGCCATTACATTATGTAATCAATATTCATTTTATAACGATGAGTTAAAGCAAAAGAGGTGTCTACTTCCACTTAAGGGTTGTAAAATTAATCCATTGGATAGTCTAATGTCTTAATTACATAAGCTCAAGACATAAAAGGTAGTCAGTCTGAAAACAAGGGAGCTTTTATCAGAATTTAAATTTGAGTTTGAATTTGTACTTGCCTTTCTTCATCTTTTTTACAAAGCCATAATGCATCGTGACAGTTTGTGTGATTTGTACTGATTATAAGAATGAACATGAATGTGACAGCGCAGCATTGACTGACTGCTTTAAGTGTCTGTTACTGCACAGAACAGCCTGTTCTAAGTGTTTTCCTCTTAACATTTCATTGGGTGACTCATACTAATCCACTTCCTGGTACACTCATAGTCACACACCTCCTGATCACCTTCAACCCCCCAGCGGCTGGCACCACAACAGACTCACCCACATAAAACGCATCCGCCCCCCCCACCCCCCCTCGCCAGCCAACACAGAACAATGTTTGGGTCAAACCACCACACACACACAGCGAGTAGGCATCTATCAGGACTGTACTGTACGGGTTTTTATATAGAAGCAGTACCTGGGATAACGGAGTCGATGCAGACGGGGGCGTGGCCTCGCAGTGTGAAGCCGAAGTTCTTCTTCCCCCGGTATACACGAACGATCCTGACGAAAGGCAGGAAGTGAGATGAGCAAATACATAACGGGTTTACAGACAGCAGCATCATGAAAATACGTATTGACTGATTACATCATGACATAGTACATTTGAGATCAAAAGTTCATATGAAAAACTGTTTTCATCCAACTCATCTCAATCTTTTCCTTGATTAATCGATTAGTTGTTTGGTCTATAAAATGTCAGAAAATGGTAAAAAAAAATCCCTAGATGACATCCTCAAATGTCTTGTTTTGTTCACAACCCATAAATAATCAGTTTACTGTCACAGAGGAGTCAAGAGACCAGAAAATATTCACATTTAAAAGGTGGAATCAGAGAATTTTTAACTTTTTTTTGTCTTAAAAGATTATGCAAACTCAATTTAATGATCATCAGATTATTTGGCGATTAATGTAACAGTTGACAACCAATTGATTAATCGATTAATCATTGTAGTTTTAATCATAAAGTTAGTTTTCTGCGTCATTAATGTCAAACGCTTCGCAGATTTCTTTTGTTTTTGTATGTTAAAATCATATTACTTTTTATGGGGGAATTGTTTTGATCATTTGGTCGATAAAATGTCAACAAATAGCGATAAAATCTCCAAAAAACAAATCGCTTTCTTTGTCCAACCAAAAGACCGCAACTGAAAGATATTTAGTTTACAGTCATAGAGGAGTAAAACAAAAAACAAAAAACAAAAACAGAAATAGATTCACATTTGTGAGGTGGAATATTTTTTACTTAAAAAAATCCAAACCAATTAATTGATTATCATATTAATTGGTGATGAACGTAACAGTTGACAAATAACTGATTAATTGATTAATTATTGCAGCTCTAATCATAAAGTTTGTTTCTTCATCATTAATGTCAAAAGCTTTGCAGATTTCTTTTGTTTTCGTATGTTAAAATCACAGTACTTTTTTGTGGGGCAACCATTTTAATCATTTAGTTGATTAAATGCCAACAAATAGCAATCAAAATCTCCCAGAAACATGTCCAAATTCCTTAATTTGTCAAAACAATAGTCCTAAACCCAATGATGTTCAGTTTACAGTCATAGAGGAGTTAAAACCCCCAGAAAATATTCACAATTATAAGATGGAATCAGAGAATTTGGACTTTTTTTTCTTAAAAAAATACTCAAATAGATTCATCGATTATGAAATTACTAGTAACTAATTGGTTAATCATTGCAGCTCAAATCATAAAGTTTGTTTTTCGTCATTAATGCCAAAAGCTCTGCAGATTTCTTTTGTTTTTTGTGTTAATATCCTATTAATATTTAATGGATGAATCATTGGTTGATAAAATGTCAAGAGACATCTCCAAATTGCTTTATTTGTCCAAAACCCTAGTCCTGAACCCAAAGATGTAGAATTATAGAAGACAAAAATAGGTGGTAAAGTCTCACATTTGAAAAGCTGGACTCAGACACTATTCAGCATTTGAATGATTAAATGATTATTCATTTATTACAATGGCTTTCAGCATCGATTCTGACATCATTCGACAATGCTGATGCTTAACAGTCTTTCTGTGAATGGACGAGGAGCCCAGCTGTCTCTCCATGATGGAGCCTTCACTCACTGCTGTCAACAAGGCTGTTTGTACATCGCCTTTGTTTTGATTTGTCACTTCCTGTAGGTGGGAGTCAGAACAAGTGTGGCCATGACGCTCGACTTTACTGCGATCCAACACTGTGATTTACACCGATAAAATGGCTTTTTTTTTTTTTTTTTTACATAACAATCCCAACTAGAGCAGCTTCAACTCTATATCACTCCACATGTCTCTCTGTGTGTTTTATTCTCCAGCTTCCGGCCCAAAACAAAAATAATTCAGGACAAACTCAACATAGGAAAAAAGCTTTGACATTTTGCTGATGGTGGTGTTTTTCTCTGATTCACCCCAGTGGAGGAGCGCACAGTGGAACCTCACGTTAAATCAAAGATGAGACACTTCTGGTGTCTATCCACCAGTGCGTTGCCATGGAAACGACTCAAGGCAACACTGCTTCGATATGTAAACAGGGGAAAGACAAAAAAAAGAAGGACAAGGAGGGGGAGAGAGAGAGAAAACATAAAGATCTGGTGTTTGATCGCTGTGGTTACTGGCTCTTATGTAAGCCGAGCTAAATGCAGATGGGCACATTGGGTGCCTAGTGTGTCCATGTGTGTGTGCTGGGGGTGTTGGGCTGCGCAGCCACAATAAGAGGCGCAGCATCAGCCTTGAGCACACTTGGCAAACTGAGAGGCTATCAGGCCACTAAAGGCCTCGACTCCTGATTCCCATCAGTCGGCACCACTTTACACTTGTACATGGTTTTGCATGAAGTCATCTAGCCCAAAAAATATTACATAACAACCCAAATGAGTCAGTCTGTCACTTAATGGAACCACTGAATCATCAACCACTGGCTCATTGTGCAGCAGCTCCAATATTGGCTAAAAATGACTAAATTACCAGTCTACAGCGATTGATTTTGAGTATCTGAACCAATGAGCCCTCCTGTAATCACACCATCACCACCTAAAACACCACTTCAAACACATCTGGGGGCAGATGCGTAAAAAAAAAAAAAATCTCTCTATTTTTGAAAATGAGTTGTGAAGCATGTTTCACCCATCCATAAGTCTATCTAGTTTGTTAGTGTGGAAAGACAATAGTGTTACACAACACTCTCGAGAGGTATTATTCAGTTCAGCTCGGGGAAGGCACAAGCACGCAGCACAACTACTTATTGTGACTGTGCCACTTACACCACATGACGTAATCTCTCCCATTTTAACACTCACAGCTTGCCTCCTATTGTCGCATGACCTGCCAATATGATTACACTTAGACATATTCGGCCGTGTTTTTTCGCTCCCATGTGGCTAGAGACAGATCTTGGGGATTTGGTCAGTTAGTTAGTGTGGGAGTGTGGGAGCGCACTGCCTGCCACCCCTATAATCCTTCACTAAAGTCCACTGTGGCGTTATTAATATGACAGTGGTGTAATCAGCGTGTTAGTGGGTGGAGGAAGAGCGGTACAGGTTGGAGGGTCAGGGGCTCTACAATGGCGCGGTGGTGTTCTCTAAAACATTGATCTATCAGTGCAGATTCTGAATAGTTTAAATGCTTTCAGTGCTAATTTTTCACAGTATAAATACACCTTGTTCTCTGCAACTAACCAAGAAAAGGAAAGTCATTGTTATGATATAAACTTAACCTTATATTTAACTTTCAATAAAGTTTTTGAATTGATTGAAATATTGATATTTTTCAAGGCATTGTATCAAAGTTAAAAAATCGAGTATCGTGACACCACGACAGCGCAGAATTAACTTGTCCAACAGACGAGGAAAAACAAACAAGCAGATGGTAGTTTCAGGTTCAAGGAGCTGGAGGTGGTTATTTGGCGAAGCGAAAACTGTGCCTGAGCACTTTCTAACTCATATTGTAGGGCGTGAAAACATGTTATTGACATGATTTTTTTTTTTTTTTTTTTTTTGAGTTCAGCTTTGTGACAAGAGTCAGAGGAAAAGTGAGCTTGAGAACAGAAGAAAACAGAAGAAAACATCAAGGAGGGAATAAGAGAAACATTTTCCTCTGTTTTGTAAACATTTTCAAAACATTGTGCTTGTTAAATGTCTGAAAAGCAAAGTAAATTGTTTGCTGCTGTATTATGTGTTGAGATGAATGTGTCAGTGGCCAGGTTTCCAACAGCAAACAACTCTTAAGAGCCACTCAGTTATCATCATATTACATGTGTACTCACCTCTGATTGGGTCCGATCGGGGGATGTGCGGGCATCCCAGAGACGGACTTCCTCAAGCCCCTGTCTCTTTCCCCCTCACCCCTCCCTCCGGGTTCTCCATCTCTGGGCACTGAGCTGGCCCGTTTGGACCCATGGTGGCGGTCTGAATGATCCTCGCTCCGACTGCGCCGGATCCTGCCCTGCGGCTCGCTGATGCTCTTGCTGCGGCAGAGCCGGTTGATCACGTTCTGGTTCACGGACTCGTCGAAGCGCTGCCGGTGCTTCTTGGGAATGAAGATTCTGGCGAACATGGTGGCATGTGAGGGGAGGAAATAAAAGGGGGTGATGTTAGTTTGTTGTCCACAAGAGTTGCCTTAGAAAATAAAGGAGTAGGAAAGAGGAAGGATCTATATCACAGATCCACCTCGATCCATTGTGAGTCCAGAAGCAATAATCTTTGATTTCCAGTGAAACAAGGACAGCAAGTCAAACATCCAGCATGAGCAGAGATTAAAAAGTGATGATCAGCTCGATCGTTGCTGAAATATTCTTCAGAATCCCAAGTCCAAACTAAATCAAATCAACAGGCTTCCTCCTTCAAGACTCAAAGAAAAAGCCTTCTGACAGACAGGTAAGAGGTTGTTTCCCTCAGGACATGACTGCTGTCCCCAAACACAAGACGAGAGAAGTTGAAAAGGACGCCAGAGAGAAAAGATCTTTCTCTGAGGAGAGAGACAGTGAGGAAATCTTAGCGTCACTCGCTGCTTGCTGGAGTCTCACTGCAGCAGTGTGAAGTACCAGAGCCAGAATACAGCAAGAGAAAAAAGGTGTGGGAGTGAGCGAGCATGGGATTTCTCCTCTGCTATCTCTCTCTCTCTCTCCATCTACAGCATCGCACTCTCTCGCTCTCCTACACTTCCGTCCATGCTTCACCTCTGTGTCACTCTGTCATGGTGAGCACACAGCAGGAAGCTGTCATCATCTGACTGACCTCAGACCTTACCACTCTGATAGACACTTGGGTTTTTTTTTTTTAGCTATGTGAGGTAAGAGACAGGCATAATTAACCTAATCAAAGGCAGCACCCAGTAGGAGGAAAAGGTTTTTACTCAATTAATCATTCTCATTTAAATTTGGAGTCCACTAATTTTCCAACAGCTTCATCTCATTATAAAAAGGTTAGATGAGGACATTCTCACTTTCAACTACTGTACAAGGGGAACAAACGCCACACTAGAAGCTCCACTGTCTGATATGTTCTTAAAAGGGTAGTCCAGAGATTAAGTACTGCCCTTTAAACTAGCATTACCACCTCGTGGTTTTATGCCTCCACAAACAATCACAGCTTGCATCCATGTCTGCCCAGTCTCACATGTAGCCACGACAGCTGACAATGCTTCAAGTATGAATGGTGCCACAGAGAAGCTACGTATCCAAAAACAAGGATTCTTCTCACACATCCTCAACCAGGCAGCACAGAGGATCTATACAGTCAGCATAGTTTCAACATCAGTGTCACCAATTCAGTATCCAACCAAATGTCTTCCCTTCTGTTCCTGAGATATGACTAGGGATGCACTGATCCAAAATCTGGAACGAATATCGGCCCCGATATCATCAAAATAGATGGATCGGGTATCGGAAAATGCAACCGATACCTGAGGCAATCCTTTCCCTTTAAATCTACTGCGACGCGAGCTACGTCATTATTTTTGTTAAAAATAAATAGTGCATCATTTCATTAATCTGTTTCATCTTGTTTCATTTAAGAACTGTGTAGTCATCAATGCCTGATGCCTCTAGTCTTTTCTGTTCTACATGTAAAGGCATACAGCTTTTTAGGTCAACCATGGTATCGGATCGGTATCGGCTGATACTCAAAGCCAAAGCATCAGGATCGGTATCGACACTGAAAAAGCTGGATCAGTGCATCTCTAGATATGACGCAGAGAAACGACCAGAAAGCATTATGATATCACAGTGAAGTTGATCTTTGGCTTTTTGGATATAAAATGTCATCACTTCATCATTATATCCAATTAGACATTTTCGTGGAATAACTGACATAATTAGCGTAAGAATTCTTAAATTATGACCAAAAATTTGTAATGTGAGGTCACAACCTTTGACCACTAAATTCTAATCAGTTCATCATTGAGTCTAAGTGGACGTTTGTGCCAAAAATAATGAAATTCCCTTAAGGCAGTCCTGAGATATCGTGCTCATGAGAATGGAACAGACATCACGAAAACATAATGCCGCCGACCATGGCTTTACTGTCAAGAAGGCATAAAAATGAAGGGTCCAAATTGGTACAGCAGGAACCGAGACATGCTTACTTTTGGTCCATGGTATGTGTCAAGCTGTAACGATGCTGGATCCTGCAATTCCCATGATGCAACTTAATCAAAATTTTCATGGCACACTCCCTGCCTTTCTCTCCAAGACTTAGATAAGAAGACTGACACCACCCCCATGTCTGGACGGTAAAAATGGAGCTACAGTAAGAAGACAGTTAGCTTAGCTTAGCATAAAGACTGGAAACACAGGGAAGCTGCTAGCCTGGTTCTGTCTAAGTGTAACAATTCAAGCTAGCAACACTCTAAAGCTCACTGATTATCATGTTATATCTTGTTTTAAAACACTTTTAATCATTAATGTTATCATATTTCTTTCTAATATCCATCAACATTTTACACTTAACACTGGTACTGGCGTTTTCTGAAATTTTTAAATACACATGCAGATGACGTTTTGGTACCAAGACCAGAATCACCTTACTTTGTGGGAAGGCAAACTTTTAAACTGTTGTGTTGAAACACAAGCAAACTTATAGGGATTTAATTCAAATTAAACTGTCAAAAATCATCAAAATTGTAATTTTTTAAACAGTTAACATCTGAATACATATTAAGTAGGGCTGCTGATATGGAGAAAATCAAATATCACAACATTTTTGACCAAACACCTTGATATCAGTATTGCAGAGTGACTATTGGTGCTTTCACAAAATATTTACACAATGAGATTTTTGATAAATAGTTATCAGTGATGTGGATAAAATGACTTAGTGGGTAAAGGCAAACAATAAACAGCTAGAACAGCCTGTTCATTTCACAAAATTACATCATTTTATGCCTTTAAAAGCAGGAAAAGACAACACTTATATATTGCGATATCCAACATCTAAGACGATATCTAGTCTAGAATCAGATGTTGATGTCATATTGATGTATTGCCCAGCCGCAACATTAAGTAAACAACACTACTGATACTACACAATACTACGGAGTTTCCATACCAAGCCCTACTTAACAGACTGAAAGCATTTTGTGGCACAATCAACAAGCAAAATGTCAAAGTGGGGAATGAGTGTGGACTGTACGAGCTGTTTCATATTGAGCGCTGGCTGTTTACCAAACAACAGTGCCGACTATGAGAACAAAACAAAATGAGTCGTCCCCCACACAAGGACTCGGCTGACAACAGAAAACATTTCATTCAAGCGATCAGAGCTGCTGCGAAGAGACAAGGCAGCCACCCACACATGCATACACACACAGTCTTTGTAACTATACCTGTGAGGATATCCACACTCTACTCCTCTGACAGTGCTCTTAATTTGTTCTCAGGCATGTCTGTCCTTAAAGGAAAGTTCACCAGCTTTTATGCTGGGTACAGGCAGCGGTTTAACTGCATTACTTGGTCCTTTACGTTGTAGATATATGATTCTTGAGAAAAGGGTTCCAGTTATTTTGGGAAATTCACTCACACAGACTGATGATAGACAGTATATGGGCAGATCAGCTATTCTGCTTTAACCTGTACATAAACTTCTCCTTATATTCACTTCAATATCATAGTTTCACATTTTGGCAAACAGACTAGTCTACTGTATACAGTAAATATGCAGCTATCACTAGCAGCTGGTTAGCTTAGATTTGCATAAAGCCTGGAAACGCAGTGCAAAGTGCTAGCTTGGTATTGTCAAGAGTTTCAGAATTGCGGGTAGGTGGATTTTGATAGCTTCAGACAGAGCCAGACAAGTTTCAGAATCTTAATATGCTATGCTAAGCTAACTTCTGGCTGTAGCTTCATATTGGTGTCAACAATATTGGGGGGTAGTGAACTACAAGTAATTAAACTAGTAGTTTAACTAAATTTTTGCCACTTTTTGTCGCTAACAACGAACAATTTCAGGCCATAAAAGGAAAGGAATTATTTTTAATTTAATTTTACCCTTGTTTCTCTACTACCATTGAACCCCTTTTAACCAAAATTAGTCATAAGTCATTCTCATCCAACTACACTGGCTCCCTGTTCAGTACCGGACTGATTGCAAAAACCTTCTGCTCACCTTCAAAGCCCCCTCAACCTCACTGCTCTGCCCCCAGGCTCTGGAACTCTCTACCCTACACACCTGACAGTCTGACAGCATAACATCCTTCAAATCCCATCTCAAAACCCACCTGTTCAAGCTATGCACTTGAACACTGCAGACCTGACCAAACCCCAATATGCTAGCTGGAGTTTCTCTGTGCTCATGTAAACACCATATCCCGAATATGATCAAAACTAGGATAAGCCTCATAAACGGGTTAATTGTGTCGATGGAATTGCAGTGAGTGTCTACAAGTGATCAGTTGGATCATTTTTTACAAAGCAGTTTGAACTTCTTTTTCTGAGGAGCTTTAGTTGACCATGAAAAGAAAACACTGCTGTGGACAACTGAACTCCAGCTGAGGTTGGAATATTGAATTTATACATCCATGATATGTACCAACCTATAGCCTACACTTTAATAATGTTAGCCCATAGTGATATTGTTATAATATTCATATACAAGCTTATAATTGACCCAGACTAAGGAGGGTCGTGTGTATCTTTCCTGCTTCCATTTCGCACATAACAGGTGGCGAAGGAGACACAGACAGGTGTCCAAGTTGAACAACAGTAAAATTTAATTGCCTTGGCTACTATTATTTGAATATTTACACTGTTGCAGGGTTTATTTATTTCTTTTTAATAAGGATTCAATTATAAATCCATCCATATGGCGGCTTTACATTTTTAATGAATATTGTGTAGCTGCAAATACTTAGATGTCAGTCAGAATGCAGTCTAACAACAGTTTTCCAACTCAGCCAAATTTACGGCGCTGCACTGCAAGTCCACGCTGACTCAAACTTACATACACGAGCTGAGACCTGACGTGAGATTTAATTGTAGCCTCTGCTGATGTCAACACTGATGAGTTCACGGTTTCATTTACAAGCTGATGTGCAGTGGAAGCCAGTGAATTTGTGAGATGATAACAAGGACGAGGATGAGGAGAAAGTGAGCCACATCTTTTATAATGGCTTTTAGTGGAGCAGTGGCTGCTACTCCTGTACGGAGGTGTGTGTGGATGTGGAGGCAGAGCCAGAGCCACGAGTGGTGGGAATGAGATGTGAATGGCTTCACTGTAACAGATTTCATCCAAAATTTCAGGATGTAATAATGATGGTAATGTGTTTGTATTCATGGCGTGACTCCCGCCAGCGCAGAGTCGTGACGATGTTGATACAGAGTGGTGTAAAATTTGATTTCTGATGTGAATGTTCAGACTGAGGTCACATTGCTTGAAATAAGACCTGTATCTAATGTAGGCCCACGTATTAAAGTGACCCAAATCAGAATTGAAAAGATCAGATTCCATGTGACTTCACACTACGTGAAAAACTAACAGATCCAGTTTTGCCTGCAGTCTCAATGACGCCTCTGATTCTGTTTGTTAATTGTTAGTAACACTGAGATCCAACTGAGAGCGCAGCCCGAACACAGCTTTGCACAAACAACTGTTTTGATTCCCACCTACACCAGTCTGTTGTGTTCTGATGAGCCCATTCGCTGCTGATCTGCTGATCAGATGAATCAGCCATAAGCAGACCGGGTGTGGAGCAGTCTGTGAAAAAAAAAACCCCAGCCCCAGTGGAGTAATTAGCAACAAACACGCTGATGGAGAAAACAGAGAGACACCAGCTACCACTGCCCGTGTCCTCCAGAAGCTAATTAAGCTGCATAAAAACAACATTGACAGCTAAATAAAGCAAATAGGACACACTTATGGCACAGAGAGAAGGAGAAAGAGAAAAACTTCACAGCCACTGCTCATTTCATTTTCCAGAGTTTTAATATTCAGGTAAATACAGAGCACCTCCAGCCCTGCGCCGCCCTGCCGCACGCTGAATAATGAAGTCTCACTTACATGTGGAACCTAAAGGTCAAAGCTTCTGTTAACAACACTAGTTGCCTGTATGAGGAGCTGATTTATGAAAAAACTGCTCACCAGCTCTTCACTCTTTAGCAGTTGTACAGATATGTCTATAGAGATATAGAGGATGTAATTAGAGGCTGAACTATTCTGTCTTTTTAACACCGATACTGACATTCACATCATTATGTTTTGACTGACAGTTTCCTTTTTATCGCACCTGTCAGGATTTAATCTCTTGATGAGACGTGTATAAAAACTGCCAAAAAGTCACTAGTATTATGTGCTAAAAGTAAATCAGACACAGGTGATACAGGGCCTTGCACAATGCCACATTACAGATCTAATCTGTAAGCAAAAGTCTAATATTCCATGTATTAAAAGCATGAAGGATACAGACAGTATTCAGACACTTCTGGCTCTGGGCCCCCCGGTGGTGGAATCACCAACATACACTCATTACAATGCATGCTGCTCTGTACAGGAGCTCTCCGTTCAGCACCACGACAGCACAGGACAAAAGACCAGCGATGCAGCAGCAGCCTATTATTCTGGACACATTTGCCTAATCTGCTGCTTTAATTTTGTATTTTTCCCTGACTTTAAATGGCTCACAGCTCCTTCAGTGTAGTGCAATATGATTAAAGAAGCCAATTAAATATTTACAGAAGGGAATTTCACACATTCAGATCAGTTTAATTGTCATGGGGAGTACCACTCTTCATTACGTAACTTTTTTATGTTTTCACAATAACAATCTAGTCAAAGGACTTTAAGTGTTTTAGGAAATATAAAAAAGCACCCACTAATTTAGAATTAATGATAATAATACTCATATTGGGCCTCAAATTCATTATCTGTTTTAGTGTACGCTATATTTTATGCTTCACCTTGCCATCACACAGCCATTTCCGACGGGAAATTAAAGTAGTTATCTCAAAGGCACCAGGCTCCAGTTATTACTCCAGAACACTATAGCTGCTGGTCTACCAGTGCCTCGATTGGTGTGTAAGTTAAAGCAGAGAAACTATTCAAATATAGCATACGCTACCACTGACACTGATTTTTTTTTAGGTGCAGAGTTCCCACGTATTTTTACCAATGAATTTTCAAAACTTTTTGCATAATACTTTATGCCATTTATATGACTTTAAGTAGTTTAAAAAAGCCTGCCTGGACACCTCTCTGACATCAGGCGATTTTAAGTGCGCATTCCCAAATGTGGAGAGGTACTCACACTTTGTTCCCCTACAATTTAATTTGGATCCTATTCTGCTCTGCACCAAAACATCAAAAGTTTTGGTGCAGAGCCTCCATCCAGTGTGGTGAGGGTCTGCCTGCAATGTAATACATTTGTTGTTTGAAAGACATACATTATTAAACATGCAGTTCCAAGGCTTTCGTGTATAAGCAAACTGATAGCGTTTGCTAGCTTTCATTGCATATTAGATATATATTTGCCACCACCTAGCTTAGTTCTTATGACAATTAGTAGCATGTGATACTAGTGATATTTCAATGTTCACACAGTGCAGCACTAGATTTTAAATTAGTAATAATAGGAACTTCTTTTGCGTAACATTAGCCATGTAATTTTTATGAACATATTTTAAAGAACAGCCAAAACAACTAATATCCAGAACTTTTCCAAAACATTCAGTTAATTCCAAAGCATTTCCAGGCCGCAGCAGTAAATTGTGTAGTGTCTGTGCCAATAGATTTGGTTTATCAAAGAAGATGGAAAAGCAACACAGTACATAACATTAGCACAGAGGAAACGTCAGGCAGGTCGGGCCACTATGTTAAACCATATATTATTAAACGTTAGAGTTACAGCTGAAAATGACAGCAGAATTCAACAAATTTGTTGCTTTCATACTCCTCTGCAACTGAAAACCGATTGCCAGTTGTCTACCTAGAAGTGACTGTTGTTGTTAGCATGATATCATTGTGATTCAGTCTAAAAAGTGTCTTCTCTTCAGCTAATATTCCATCAGAATAGTTTGAGAGATGCTAAAATTAAACCAATCTAAAAACACTGCACATATAGTGGCTTCTGTTTTTGTTTGTTTGTGCGTTGTCTGTGCGATTGTGTGACGTTGGTGTTAGGGTTAGTCTGGATTCACCAAAGTCACATGATAACACAAACAAAGTAACCAACTGAGGCAGCAGTAGACCAGCACAGATCACAGCTTCAGCCATCTGCAATCTACACTACGTAATACACTGCATGTCCTCATACAACCCCACTTCAGAAAATCCGAAAGAACCCCGTAACTCAGCTATCCCTTTAAAAATATGCACCATTATTTTCAATTCAAAGCTAACAGTTGTTTTAGAGTAGCTGCCACTTTAAGGAAATGGTGGGTATCTCATTTTTGGAACAAATCTGTTGAGTTAAAGATATAGGCCACATATTCTTAGCCTGCTGTCACTGTCTCTGCAGATTCTGATCAGGTTTCAGGCGTTCATGTCGTTGACTGCAGCCTGAGACAGTGTTGCCTGAGCGCAGACTACTGGCTACACCAAGCAGACTCCTGAGATATAAATAAATGTTCTGTAGTGATGTAGGAGTAGCAACCCACACAGCCCCTCTGTGTTTGCTATCCTCGCTTCCCTGCTATTTGTCATCTATTCATATCACAGTACTAATATGTCTCTGTCTCTCACACAGAGACAGTACATGTGTGTGTGAAAGAGTGTGTGTGTGTGTGTGTGCTGCTATCAGTATTGTGCTCTTTACAAATGCAGATATTCACACCTCAGAGTGCACGACCATCTGTTGAAACAGCCACCTCATCACAAAAAAAAAGTTCTCCGCGTCAACTCTTGGAAACTAAATGAGAGTTCTGATTTGACCTCATTTATAAAGAACAGAGATCTATAATTATCTGAAGGAGGGTTGTGGAGGAGGAAGCAAGCAGGGAGGATGGGACGAATTTCTCAAAAGGGAAGAATGACAAGCAAAAAGCTACAAAGGAGGAGACCTCATTTCATTGCAGGTGTCCAGATGCGGCTTAGGGAGGCTAAAGAATGAGACTGATGTCATGTCTAAACACACATAGAGAGCTGTAACAGTGTGTGTGCTCAAAAATAATACGCTGCGAAGACTCTAGAATAATCTATTTGTCCTTCTCTTGATCACTGCCAAATAAGGCGCAGCGGTGGGTCACACATTTAAGGATAAAGCCAATGGAATTAAAAGATAATTATATGATTACTGATGTGCAACGCTGGGTGTCTGGTCTGTGTCCAGGAGCAAAAGTAGATGATTAAAAATTGTGCTGGTAAAAAGGTCAGTCATATCTTATCCACTGAATAAACATGAACACACCGGATTAAAGAGGTTTAAGACCCTCTCCGGTGAAATTAAGTTTAACTTTGCTAACATGTTCATATGGTGTTATTTAAACACTACAAGACACAACATGAGTGAAATAAGCTGTCAGCACCATGACTGAGCATCTCCGCACCAATGACAGTTTCAAAAACACGGATTCAGACAGCCAGGGTTTGTTACATCACAATCCTAAGGAACCAATCACATCAACTTGCAGGTGGTGCTTTCCATATCATTGTTATAATGCCACAACAAAGGTTAGCAGTAGCTACATATCAGTATTTTGCAAGCTAGGTTTCACTTCCAATTCAACTTCTCAGAGCCGGCCATCGAGAGCAAGGTTTATCTAATATTAGCACACACACATTATTAGTGCTTTGATAACGTAGTAAAGCTGACGGCTCATGTTACATATTACTGTTTACATGTAATGTTTTTGTGTTTAATGAGCAGAGTCGAAGGTATGAACAGTATGAACAGGCAGACTCGAGCTCCAGGCCAGCACCTGAGGGAGGCTAATTTGCAAATTCATATTCATAGATCCGTGCATACTGAATTAGATAAAAGTGTGGACTTATATCTAAGCCATTTTAAGGCATGAATGGATTTTTGAAAAAGGAAAAACACTTCTAACTATGTAATTCTGAGGAAAACAGATGAGTTTTTAGGGGTGTAATCATTATCAGTGCCAGGAGAGGAGCTTTAACAATACATGTGATCAAAGTATGAACTCCATCTGAAATTTAAGTATAGCTTAGGGCGATGAGAACAGGTATTTGGCCAAAAACCAAAGTACTGCACAAAATGAGACTTTGATGTGATGCTGGCACTGGATGAAAAGTCAGACAATCATTAAAAGTTATTATAATTAATCCTGCAGGGGGAATGAAAGTGTAAACTAAATTTGGGTTAATCCATCTGATAGCTGTGGAGGCATTTTACAAAAAACGCATATGTTAACCTCATGGTGGCACAAGGATTCATCCTCTGGGACCATGAATATCTGCACAGAATGTAGAAGCACTCTATCCAGCAGTAGTCAAGTTAAATCAGTCTGTGTATACCGACTGGCATTGCCTTTCCTAGAGCTGCTAGCATGGCTAAAAAGCAGACTATCATGGACGCTCCATTGTGCTTTTTGTTCTCCCTTCAGCCTGAACAAGCTACACCTATTTCTACCAACACAACTTGCTCCATACCAACTTATAAATGTACTGCCTTTGGTACCGCCCGCGCTCATCAGCCACTTTAATAAAAAGCAGTTTGCGAGGCACTTGTGAGCCACTAATGCTTCTCATCTTGTGCAGTGCAGCAGCTCAGCGGTAGTCGCAAACAAGCTCCGCTGACTCCTCCAGTTAAGATTAAACACCATCATTATCAGCACTACTGGAAAAGAAAGCTGTGTGCACAGCACACACTGCGGGGTAAAGAGGAAACTGATAAATACGGATAGAATGTGGATATTTACACCCACCATGAACATCCTCTAATTAATCTTATTCCCTCATAGGGCATCACTGCAGTAATAGAGATGTGAGTTGATTTCGACACAGCTAAAAAGCCACACTTGCTTTGAAACAAATCTCCATGACCATATTGTCACCCATGCAGGCGTCACGTGGTGCACAAAAGCCAAACGTGCCTGCTTTATTCCAAGAAGACATACTCAGGCTGATATAGTTTAAAGGGAATATTTATGCAATCAGTACAACCAACATGTACAAACACACACAAATGCACACGCACACACACACACACTCTCAAACACGTGGAAAGAGATTACATCTTAAAAGCAGAGCATCACTCAACCTAATGACTTCACTCACTGAAGAGAAAGGCACAATGACATGCCTTTGTGTTCCAACTAGCAGTGTCCATCATAGTGTGGTCACATCGCATCAAAGTACGTGGACACACTGCTGACGGCTTGAGTTAATAAATTATAGATGTGAAGCTCCAAATTGCCTTGAAGAAAGGTTAGAAGATGACAAGGGAATAGAGGAGTTCGGAGCTGGAAACATCAGATATTAAACATCAACAGCAGCCACCGTCTTGTTCTGTATACAATTAAATATTCACTCGCCTCATACATAATTACACTGATGGTAAAACACTGCAGGTGGCAGGCATAAAAAAGCTGATAAAATGCACAAATTCGCTCAAAAATCAAATATAAACCACAAAACAATTTCAGAAAACCTTCATAAATTCAACTACAAAGAATGGAAAGGTATACTCACCCCAGACAATTCATCGTTTAGTTGTCACCCATAGCTCAAAGAAATAAAAAACTAATCACTAAGTTGCACCTTCTAATAGTGAGCAGAACAGCAGACACACCTATGCTTTACTGCTGCCTCTCTGAGGGAGATAAAAGATATGGTGGGACCTTGGTGCGTGCGGGAGGCTGTCTTTACCAAGTGTCAGGGGAAAACGGTCACCACGGCAGAGAGAGAGCGGGGAACAGCCCGAGCTCTGAGCAGAATAATGAGAAGAAAATCCATCAGAGAAAACACACACACAAAAAAAACCCTCGGAGAGAGGGAGAGAGAGGGAGGTAAGAGAGTTGTGAGGTGGGTGGGGGAGGGAGAAACCACAAAGAGATGGCATAAATATGATTATTGGTGCCCGTGCAAATAGGAGTGTCCTTCGTTAAACAAATACCAATGAGGAGTTCTCAGTGTTTGAATTATTCATGGCCAATTTAAGGCAGAAAAATCTTGTGCCTGACGTCATTTCGAGTCGCAAAACTACCCTCACACTGCTGGAAACCCTTCTGACGAGATATTAATACCACTAAAAAGAGCTCAAAGTGGTGTAGTAGTGGAGGGAGCCATTGGAGTAAGAGAGGAAAAGGTTCGATTGGCTCCACTTGTGGACGGAGCGCAATCTGTGGACAAACTGTCTGGGGATTTAGAGGAAAGGCAGGAGCACTGGTCATTCTGGCACAGGGACAACCACATAACTCTGGCTACCTGAGTGGTTTTTCACGTTTAGTTATCTGGCGTCATTCCACTTCACGGAAACACACACTTTAAAAAAGAAAAAAAAAACCTGTTGGGTGTAGCTCCAAGTTTTTTTTTCCCTTTTTTTAGCGGTATGGCCACCCGTATTAAATTGTTTCCACGAAGCGAGCACTCAACTAAATCTGTCCGTGGCTCATCATCACACACACCTCCATGCTGTGAATGCTGTTAACGTTGCCAATCCTCATTTAAAAACTCTTAGCACGGGGCCCCCTCCGCGTCGGTTTAGTCTCTCACTCATGACACTGTAAGCGACTCAGAGGGGTCACTGTGGATTTACCCCAGGCGGCAGATGGTACCCACCTAAACCTAAAGCGTAGCTCTGAAATGGCTGGCAGCGGTCGAGACCCCCCCTCTAATCCATCCTGCAGAATGAGCAACAGGAAAAGCCTGTTTACTCGCTCGTTATTACTTAAATCCCTGCAGATTATCAAACTTTCCACTGGGACTTGAAAATGACAAGAGGGGATGTGTGTGGGATACAATACCAAGAGTGGGTGAAATAATTGAACATCACTGGGAGCTTTGCAGAAGCACAAACTGTCCTTGGCTTTAATGGACAGTTTGGCAGCATAGAATGACAGGAAACATGGGGAGAATGTAGACAACAGAGGGGGATAACGAAGAAGAAGAGTCCTCCAGCAATATTCAAACAAGGGATGTCTCGGTTACATTATATGTGTCTCAGGATGCTGCTTTGTATGGGCGATGGTTGGCCACTCTGCTAAATTTACACATGGTTTCAAAGAGTGGATTAGACAGAGGAATGCAGCCATCTTTCAAATCTTTCCTCCACTTTCTATAAGCATTGGAGTCTATGCTAGATCCATGATAATGCCCATAAAAATCAGACCTGACCCTACATGACCCTGCACATTTTTGTTCAAGCGCGACCTAAGCCCGATCCACTGTAGCAGTTCTGAGCCCGAGCCTGATTTATAACTTTAAATTAATTTATTATTAACATTTATTATGAGCTAAAGTCAACTAAAGTCTTTTCAATGTGGAGCTCCAACATGCACCGTCCTCTACAGAATGTCAGGCACAGCCCAGAAACTCAGTCAGAAGTGGGAGGTTGGAGTCCGGATGGGTTGATGGCAACACAGCCGATACATTATTCATGTATAAGGTCTATATTTGAGAAAAAAAAAACACCAGGAAATTGGAGCAAACTTGACTCGATTCAAGCCTCAGGAAACTTCAGCCAGCCCAATCGAGTTCAAGCAGAAAATCAAAGCTCTATTCCACACTATGTCTGGCAATCGATTGTGAGGTGAGTTGAAGTGCTTTGCCCTTACCTGATGCTGGAGATGAGCTGCCGGTGCTCATCCGTGGTGAGTATCTCGGGCAGCACCGCGGCCAACCACTCGACTCTCTTCTCGGCCGCGTACTGCTTCAGCACGGCGAAGAGTTTCTCTTTTACCTCAGGCTCGTCACCTAATATCTGGTCGACCTGACGGTGAAAGGACGATGACGTCAGAGGCTGAGAGGGGTTTGAAATGAAAAACAGGGTCGATGCTGTTGCCATGCCAGATTGTTACCATAACGACACTTCTTCTGCAGTTCAAATAAAGAAAATGAGCTTATCGAGGGCTATTGAGGTTGGTCTCCAGCTTGGGTCAAATCTAATTTTTTTTGGTCTAGTATTTTTTCTCATCCCTCCGAAAGTGTTTCAGCTTTGTGGGCTTCTGTTTTTCTCCTTTCATCATAAACTATTTAAGGCTTACACCTGTGCAGTGCTTGAAACTTCACACATATATTTGCTGGATGTTTAAGTATTTAACAGAGCAACTATGTGCCCTGTTCAAAGGAAACTCTTCAAGTATTGCTATAACATTTGCAAACGCATGGCTGTAGCATGTCCATTACAACAGAAGGGTCCAAACCCCACAATTCTAAGCAGATTCAAATACAATTTAGCTAATTCTGATTGAAACCATGAAGAAGAAGACATTATTGTAAAATAAGCAAACTTCTCTACGTGTCCTTAAACTGCCCTATAGAAATGAACCTAGATCCAGATGCGTATTTGAACGTACCTTCCTGTTGAACTCCAGAGCTTTATGCTTCCGGTCCAGTCTTGCCCCCTCTCCCCCCATCTGGCTGTCCTCTATGCTGATACTGCGTTTCTGCCTCGGGCCGAGACACAGCACCCCCAGACGGAGCGTTCTTCCCTGGGACGCTTTGATCAGTGCTGCGGCCATCTCGTGCTGCCTGACGGGGATGCCGTTGACCTCCATGACGTAATCCCCGGCCCTCAGACCCGCGCGGCCGGCTGGAGAGCAAGGCGAGCAGTCCTCCACCAGCAGAGGGCAGTCTCCTACGATGGTGAATCCGAAACGACCATCCGGACCTGGTATGATGTCCATCTGTAATAAATATGATTGTTTTTTAACTTAAGACATGCTTAAAGAATCTCCGGATCAATGAGTCTGGACTGCGACGTGTAACTTAGTAATACCTGCTGTATGCGGGACACCACTCCGATACTGGGGGGGATGTTCTTCTGAGTCTGAGCGATGGCGATGACAGCTTGGGGACCCAGCGTTGACACATTGTGGCCCTCGATCTCCAGGACTTGGTCCCCAGCCTGCAATCCCGCCAGGTGTGCGCTGCTGCCCTCCTCCACAGACAGGATGTAGCTGGGTCCAATGCCACCAAGTTGGAAGCCGAACTCCTCAGGCCAGCCCTGATTGGACGACGGCATGCTGAGGACTTAAGGGATGAGAGGATGGGTTAAAAAAAAAGGACGCTGATATTTGAGGATGGACGTTAGCACTTGTAATCCAAGGACTTCACAGAGTCAGGTCCTGCACGTTGGAGCATCACTGCAGACAGAAATCTACAAGGTTGTGACACAGCCTGCTAAAAAAATATAAGAGATATACACTCACCCACTGTGGCCAATATGTTCAAGTCTATTGACATTGCAAGAACACCTCTGGATCAAACACTCCTTTGCATGTCTTAAAAGAGCTCTAATTCTATGCATCCGTGCCCGATCCCTTCTCCCTGCCGCTGTCTCCCGTGTCTCAACTTGTACTATCGAGTGCGGCTCTGTAACCCTCTACCCTGAACCATGACACACTCAGCGCTCCCTGACCTGGTTCACAAGCTTCAAAGCAGCCAATCAAATTAAGGCATCGCAGAGATTGTGACCTTAATTAGCTTGAGAGACAAAAGTTCCCCCAGCAATTTTCTTTTTTTTTACTCCGTGCACATGCAAGACTATCCTGTTGAATGGTAATTATGCGATGGAGCACACCCGTGGCTGCACCTCTAACTTCTAACCAGGTAAGAGATACAAGGTGGCATCACATAACAACCAAATAAACTGGCATATAAAGAGGCACTTGTAGGCCAAACTTTGGAGTGAAATATTAAAATGATAATGAATTAATCTGCATGTGACAGTTTTCAAAAACAACTCTAATACGACAAATAGAGAATTACAAATATGGACATGTTGGCTTTTGCTACAGTATAAGCCCTCTAGCTCAGCTGGAAGCTAATGATGTGCTCCACATCGTCCAAAGCCACAGCGCAGCAGGATTCACACAGTGGACGCAGCTGATAAAAGACTTACAGAAATCTTTGGATGGATACCGAGAGCCCCGCCGGAAAGAGTATCTGCCTTTTTTGTTTTGCAAAAACTTCTTCATCTTGAATGTCAAATAGCAGGCAGCCTGCTGGCAGCCTGATATCCAATCTGTCTTCTTAAGTGTAATGTTTAAAAAAAACAACAAAAACAAGGACCGACCCAAAGTCAAACAGAGAGGGTGACAAACTCAGAACACTGCCCCATTCTTCCACCCTGAAACCTCAGCAGTGTCCTCATGAGCAAACGGTGAGTGCGCATGAGAAGCAAGTGCGGTCTCTCTGTGAGTGTGTCAAGGAGTTAGTCCTGCGTCTCATCCCTGATTCATCCTCGGGCCAGCCTGCTACCACAGTGTTAATCAGAAAACTGGGACGCATGCACCCGCGCACCTCGGTTCCTTAATAATTCTCTCTCCAAAAAGGGTATTGTGAGGCCTCATTTTTCTATAAATACACCAATGTGTCTTTTTCCTCCTCCTCCTCTCTTGGCTAGGTGGCTCTCCGAGGGACCGCTGCTGCCCCAGAATCACTCTGCGTCGATGCAAGAAAGCCTGATGAGTACTAATTGGAGCGTCTGCATGCCTGGAATTCTGTGTGTCCATTTGTGTGTGAGCACACTGAGATGTTCAGTCCATTGAGAAGGAGCGGGGGCAATTTAAGACTTTAGCCTGTAGGATTAGTAGGATTATGAGCTGAATCTTGTGCACTCCTCCACCCCCCTGTCATTAATACTGAAGGAGCACATGCTCCCCTCCCTTAATGAATACAGACAGTGACAGCACTGGAACCACACAGGACCTGTGCATACCAAATGACAACACTGCAGTGTCACAATACCATCTGCATCAGAGGCTGAGTTTAGGTCAACGCTCGAATGAAAGCATTCACAATTTAGGCTTAAAGGGATAGTGCAGACCTTTTTTAAGTGGGGTTATATGAGGTACTCATCCATAGTCAGTGTATTAGATAGCGGTCGCACACCCACAGTTTGAAGTAGTAGACAGGAGTAAAGCCACATAAGATAAGCAATGTACTGCTGTGGACAGCAGTGAAACGTATTTTAGCTACCTAAAGAAAGGCAATCAATCAATCTGGAGCAGTTCTATCTCTTCAAAGGCAGACTCCATTGAAAAAAGAGTAATTTAACATTGCTGATCAGTGTCAGTATCACGGGGTTAAAGCCATAATGCATACATGTTTTTAGGTGATAACAGCATCTTCCGAATTGTTCTGATGAAATTCATTTTATAGAAAAATGAGAACATTCTGTGAAAACTGGTATGATCTATTCATTGATTTAAGCCTGTTCTGATTGCAGTAGCACTGCTATCTGCCCCTCTAACCTAAATCTTTTAAACATTTTCAAACCCCTGTGTCCTCAATGTTGCAAATGACCATATATTATACGAAACCAAAAATAAGGAGTTAAAGCTGTAGAGCCCTGACAATATCCTTGTGGCTGTCAAATCATCTTGTATTAGAAAAACAAATGGGTTAAAATAATAAGTGTGTTTCCTTTGGGGTGGCGCTGAAACAGTGTCATAATGTCCTACTAAAAGTGCACTAATCAATATTGTAATCCATAATAGCACTAAAATGAATAACTATGAGTAAGTGGAAGCAGTGAGTCACATTAGGTTGTTCAGAAGAATCAATATTTAAATATGTTTTCTAACCATGTGTTTAAAACGATACAATCTCCTTTAATTATATGTATATCAAAAGTGCCAAAGCTATTAAAAAAAATTCTGCAATTAGATTTTCAACCCCAGGCTGCATAGATGAAATAACAGAGAAGAAAATTAAATGGTCCTCAACCTGTGGTTATTACTGCATTCTCTCCAGCAACAAACCCACCACGTGACTGGGGGTGTGTGTTCAGTGACTTTCTCTGTATCAGCACTGTGTGCAGATTAACTCATAGTGATGAACCGCCAGAGATCTGCACCTGTTAGCTTGAGCTTTACAGAGAATTTAGCACTTTTCATTTGAGCATCGTTATCTCATTTGTTTTCTTTTACACATAACTGTTCTATGAGAAACCCACAGTGCTCTACCTGCCCAGCAACAAACGGCAAAGCTAACAACTAGCTGGTGAACAGAGAATTTAGCAGTCACAAGTTGGTGGCAGAGCCAGGAGAGTGAATATTGGACATACATTTTTGAGGTCACTAAAACGCAAAGGTCATTTTCATCATCGAATATGAGATTTTATTTTATTCTTTATCTGTTTATTTATTTTTGGTGCATCTCAGATGCACTTGTTATATGGTGTTGCGCCAGAAGTAGGTTTGTACACAGTAGTTAGAAAGCTGTGGTTAGGAATTAATTCAAATGAGAATTCATTAAAGCTGCAGAGAAAGTACTGAGGAAGCCTGCCGGTTATTGGACTGCAAACTGTTATTGGTGGCAATGCACAGGCAGTCCAGTACCAACTGAATAATTAAACACAAATGGCTGTTTCTCCAAATAGACACTGCTCACTCCAATTGAACTCTCCTCTTACACTACAGCCGAGACAGCTACTCATGTGTGACAGACAGAAAATTGACATTTCACAGGCAATCGAGTGTGAGAAAAGCAGACCAGCCTTTTCACTCAGCTAGTAATACATCATTCTTGCTCAGAGAAGTCATTCGTGCATTTTAGCATACAGTATTCTTTAGATTATGCTTTTATATCAAATACTGTAATGTATCTTTATAAAGAGCAAAACTGGCACTTTATCAGTCATAAATGGGATAAAAAGCATTTAGGAACACTTCTCAACCTCAAACTGTAGCTGCAATAAGCTCAAAGAGCCATTATTGACCACTAATCTAACAAAAGAAACAACGAAAGTAATCAACAGCATATCAAAACATCCCGTACCTTTTGAAACGGCATCCAGAGATGTGCATGCAGAGCTCCTGAGTAAGAGTAACGCTCCCCTCTCCTGCACTGCCGGCTGTAATATGAGTGTTGGGCCATGTCAGCAACCAGATCCAACAGGTGTCTTGTGATGCCTTGTTGCATTGTGTGGAGCACTGGATGGCAGTGACAGAAGAGAAAGCAAGACTAAGTAAGTGGAGCCAAAAATGTTGAAAACAGTCCAGTCCTCTTCAGGGGTCTGATTTTGTGTCTGACTTTTCTGGTGGTACTGTGATCCTTGCAGGTAATAAAGTGAATCCAGGTGAAAGCTAGGAGTGTATCATATTGTTTAAATTACAGCAAAAAAGACAAACTTTTGATAAACACATGGGGGGCTGGACATTTTTGCTAGTTGTGTTTGGGAAAATAAAAGAGAAAGGCATTCAAGACACTCTAAAATGGGTGAAAACTTAATTGTAAACTTTAAAAAAAAAAAAGGATGCAGGATAATGTAAATTTAGGTCTTTCTAGCATTATGCATCAGTACAACTATTAATATGTGGACAAACTTCACATTTATATCCATATGCAGCTAGATACAACAGATGCTCTCACACACCCTCCTGCAGCAGTGTCAGCCTCCACACGAGCTCAACCCCTTTAGCTGCTAGCTTGGAGGATGCTAAGGAAGTAGCATTGTTTACACAGCAGCACCGAAAGTGATGCTGGTAGCCATAGCGCTAACAATACCAGCTATGTTGACGTGAGATAAAGCCCTACAAGGTAGCTATGTGTGACCTCGACTAGATGGTAAGGCTTAAATAATTATTCAATAGCTTTAAGGAGTAACGGAAGCAGGAATAGATGTACATGTTAGCTATTAGCTAACGTGGGGCGCTGACGTAGGTTAGCATGCAAGTTGTTCAGACGAGTCGTTTTATGACACACAGCCAATTTTATATCGCTATTTAAGTCTTTGCTAGGTTTAAAGAAACATAAACACGTAATAGTAATATAAGTGTAGCTTCTGAGTGAGTTTGCTACCTGCTCGTGGTGAGTTTGTGCCACAAACACCTGTTGTTTTGTCTCTTTGAAGCCGCCAGGTGAGACATGGACTTCCTCACCCTGTTCGCTATCTACGTAGTAGTGGTGCTGACATGTATCGTGCTAGTTTGCAAATACTCAGGCCAGCAGCAAACCCCCTTCACTATCCTCTTCAACTACGTGGGAAAGGTAAGCGAAGAAGCATTATAACTGCACTTTAATAACGCGACACTGTGTGGCGCCGTTGGAGCAATTTATCACAATATAAATAGACACTGCAAGTAAAGCTGCTGGCTTTATTTTCACAGATAGTTGCACCATTGACGCCAAAATGGCTCCAGACGTTTTCACAGTGGGCCATGCACAGACTGTTTCATCAGAGGTTTGTAGTTAAAGTGTCCCCAGAAATAAATTTATTCTCATAAGCCTGTATCTGGTCTTATATTGTACTTTGTGTTCCACTGTCAGCAAGTATAATCCTGTATATTTGCTTCTTATTGCAGGAACAAAATGTTCATCTATCTGCACATCCTGCTGGAGGCTGCTGTGTATGCAGAGTTCACCTATGAGGTGTTCGGCTTCTGCAGGGAGATGGACACCACTCTGACCAGCCTGTCCGTGCCTTACGTGCTGCTGGCTATCAAGACCTTCTTCTTCTACCTCTGCATCAGGAGAGATCCAGGTTAATATTACATTAGTTGAAATATATTCAAACACATTTGCTTTTGGTTGCAGGGGAGGAGAACCTTGGCTTGATGAGGTGGTATTCCTTGTCAGTGTGCTGCCATATTTTGAGTCTTATGAGAAAGGATGTTGGTAATTACATATCAGCCATGCAAATCAGTAATTTAATTGTCACCTGGAGGGTGAAACTATTTTCTAAAGGGGCCCGACAGTCAAGGGACAGGCTACACAGCATCACCTATGGTACAGTAAAACATTTAATCCTCATGTGAGTCCATGCCTTGGGATTGCCAGATTCTGCTCTCTATGACTGTTTCGCTCTTGAAATCAAACTCAACATCATCTGTCTTTTCATATTAATGTTAAGTTTATATTTGGTTTGTGTAATTGAATTTTTCTGTTGTTTACACATTAACATTTCCTATTAATTTCCACACAATGATCTTTCAATTTAGTCTTAAAGAGTGATGATAGTCTGCCTTACAAGTGATAATAAGGCCGTGCAAGAAAGCTGTTGCATTAAGTATCAGTTCTTACAGACTTTAAATGACTCCAGTTAATTCCACGTATGAAAGATAATTTCAGCTTGTGATTTGCAAGAATGAGCAGAGAAAATCACTCACAAGTTAGATCTGGTCAGGAGGAAGGTCATGTGGGCCTGAGGTATAAAAAAAACTACAAATCACCAGACATCTTCTTGTCATATTAAAGGGATAGTGCACCCAAAAATGAAAATTCACCCATTAACTACTCACCCATAAGCCGAAGGAGGCTCAGGTGAAGTTTTCGAGCCCTCACAACACTTGTGGAGATCCAAGGGGAGAGGGGGTAGCAACACAACTCCACCCAATGGAGGCTTACGGCGCCCCAGATTCAAACGTCGGAAAAACACATAATTGAAACCACAAAATATCTCCATACCGCTCATCCATAGTGATCCAAGTGTTCTGAAGCCCCGACATAAAAAGTTGTTCAGAAAAATGTCATTTGAACTCCATTTTTAGCCTCATTGTAGCCTGCAGCTCTAACGCACACGTGGTGCACTGAGAGGCATTTTTGGGTGCACTATCCCTTTAAGATCTGAGATACTAATATGTGTTTTGCGTGATTACACTTTAGTATTTTATTTACTCAACTCTCTCCTCTTAACTCTGGCAGGCACATTGACGAAGAAGAAAATCGCTGGCCAGCTGCACATCTATCCGTATGACAGGAGGCTGTTTCACCCAGGAGTCTCCTGTGAAACCTGCCAGCTTGTCAAACCGGCTCGCTCCAAACACTGCAGTGAGTAGATAAATAATAAATAGTGATACATTTGTACCATAGTAAATATTGAATGTATTATTTCAGCGAAACATAGAATTACACTCAGTGCTCACTGTCTTTGTCTCAGGGGTCTGCAACAGGTGTGTCCAACGTTTCGACCACCACTGTGTCTGGGTGAACAACTGCATCGGTGCTCAGAACACAGGTTACTTCTTGCTGTACCTCTTCAGCGTGTGCGCCATGGCAGGCGACATTGCCGTGCTAACAGGAGACATGCTGTTTCATGCCGTACTGCGGTCAGGGCTTCTGAGGGCCAGCTATATAGATGAGTTTGGCCACAGCAGGCAGCAGGGCCTCTGTTTGTTGTACAGGTGAGACTCAGTACTGCTGAACACTGTGTATTGTATACATATGTTGCAGCCATGTTTACTCGAATCTGTCATGTTGAATGTAAAATAATTCTTATTTCTCTTCCCTCCAGCATCTGTTCTGACTTTCCCCCGAATCGTCTTCATGCTTGGATTTCTGGTCTTTGTCTTCTTCCTCCTGGCGGGTTACGCCCTTTTCATTCCTACCTGGCTCTCGTCAACCAGACCTCCAATGAGTGGTACAAAAGTCGGGGTTACGTGTGTCAGCACTGCCATCCAACTACAACAGCGGACGATCTCTGTGGCTCAGCGCCAGACCACTCGAAAAGATATTACTACAGCAGAGGGCTACTTCGAAACCTGGGAGAGATTTTCTTTCCTCTGCAACCTGTTCAGAAGAAAGACAACTGAAGAAAAAATACAGCCGTCTGTGTTGTTATGCTGCTTTTACTGTACATCCCCTGGGAGCTACTTCTGACTGAAGAAATAAAGCTTAGAGATTTCTTTATGAGCTCCGGTGTCTATCCCCTACAAGGTGTTGCATCTTATTGGAAAGCTCTGGCAACACTGGCAGTGTACACAAAGGTAATCCTTTTGGATCAAATCGTTTTCTGTTAATTAAATGTCATAACTGCAAGCTTAGGACAAGTTTTTTGCCTGCCATCAACTAAGGCATGGAAGCATCTAAAGCTGGAACATACCGCCTCCTTATTGTATTTTTTTTCAATACATGATAAAGGCATTATGAATCAGCTTTTGAATATGTTGCACTGTATGTATTTTTATCAGGTGTGGGTATATTTTGGGGGTAGGCTGGGATTTGAGATGAATCATTTCTATTGTTAAAATCTGCCAGGGGATCAATGAAGCCAGCGAGGGGAGCTGTACACTGACGTTCATGACAATTCAATGGTGTTAACTACTTCATTTGTGCCTGTTTGACAGCACAGATGCAAAAATGGAAGTTGCATTCACATGCTATGGGATAGGTGCAGTTGCCCTGAGATGTAAAAAACAACACTGAACTAAACACTAACAAAATAAAATGATATTTTGCAAAAAAAAAAGCAACGTTACAGAAAACAAATCGACATGCTGAATGTTTGCCTACTTTGTGTTTTCTATTTTTGTGTCTTTGGATTTGTCATATGTACTTCTGCTGTTTCTTTAGCATCAAATCAAACATAGCTCCCACTAGGTTTTGAACATTTGCCCTGAAGACTCATGGGAACTGTAGTTTGATCAGGTGCGGAACCAGACTTTGTAAACATTTGCGGCTAAGCCCAAAGCCAGAGGGGAGTTTTTTTTCCCATTTATGGCAGCTATTTGTGCTATTTTTTTAAACCATTTAAGATAATAGAATACCTTGAAATCTTCACATCATTTGGGAAAAACAGTATATGCCAAGTAAAGAAACTTCCTGTAGGAGCGGACAATGTATTTCGTATTTTATTGTTCTCCAACTGTCTTCATCATTCTGAAACCATTACACATTAAATGTTGAGGATGAATAATTTTCACTCCCTCCAAAAGTGGCAAAACTTGTCTGATGGTCTGATTTCAAGTTGTGACAATGTAAATTATCATGTTATAACATGCAACTTTTCATGTTTTTACAATATAAATTATCACGTTATAACATGAAACTTTTCACGTTCTTACGATATAAATTATCACGTTATAACATGAAACTTTTCACGTTCTTATGACATAAATTATCACGTTATAACATGAAACGTCACGTTCTTACGATATAAATTATCACGTTATAACATGAAACTTTTCACATTTTTACAATACAAATCACATTTAACATGAAACTTTTCACATTTTTACAATATAAATTATCACGTTATAACATAAACTTTTCACGTTTTTACAATATAAATTATCACATTTTAACATGACAATTTTCACGTTTTTACGATATAAATTATCACGTTATAACATGAAACTTCACAGTTTTTACGATATCACGTTATAACATGAAACTTTTCACATTTATACAATACAAGTTATCCCATTTTAACATGAAACTATATTGTTATAACATAAAAAACTTCTTGTTAGAACAATAAACTTTTCACGTTATAACATAATACTGATCCATTATTTTTTTCCTTATGTGGCAGCAGTACCCTTCCGTAGAGGATAAACAACATGGGCATTTATTTATTTATTTATTATTTTGCACAATAAATACATACCTTGAAAAGTATTGTATTTTATGTTTCCATCTGCTGGTGGGCCATCATACTAAGTGTATGCATGCATAATATGATGTTAATTCCACCACAGAGGAGATTTATGTTCATTAAAAGTAGGTAGGGAAAAAAGTGGATTAATCAATATTGGTATTGGTTTTCAGTCATATGAGTTAATAAATATTGGCATATTAGATATTGGCAAAAAAATAAATCCAATATCGTGCATCCCTGGTATTTAAAAAATAAGAGATTAAGGGTTTGAGGAAACAGGAGCCTCAGAGGACACCCCCTGCTCTGCCTTTGAGTGTGATGCTAAGAATATAAGTTAAAATAACAGGGTGTTTGGCTCTGGCTGTGCAGCTTAGCCTACCCCAGTATTATGTTTGGAAAGACAATTACAGGTTGTGGGCAGTGGTTAGTGACAGAAGCCTGACCGGAAGTGGGACTGTACTTGTTCCTGTTTGGTTCCTGTCCCTTTAAGCCGGTGCGGAAGTAGGCGCAGAATTGATGTAACACTCAGTGGAAGGTCAGGTTTTCTCTCGGTGAATTTCAACGCTACATTTAAACAATTGCCACTAACGCAACGCGTTTCTACCCACAGCAGTGCTTAACTTTATGCCAGCTGCAACGTTCGTGACTTTGCTCGGTAACGGAAACACCGTGTAGTAACGGGACAAACTGTCCGCACAGTTAATTCATCTCTGAATCTGACTCGTCCCTGATGTCTGGGTCAAAATGCACACGGCTGAGCGGCGCGCTGGTGAAACAGGTGCTGGACTCGGTGGACAGCGTCCTGTTTGACTGCGACGGGGTGATCTGGCGGGGGGACCAGGCCATTCCCGGCGCCTCTCAAGTCGTGAACCTGCTCAAGGAAAAGGGGAAGAAGGTCTTCTTCGTCACCAACAACAGCACCAAGACGAGGAAGATGTACGCCGACAAAATGGCCATGTTGGGGTTCAACGCGAACGAGGAGGAGGTGTTCGGGACGGCGTACTGCTCCGCCGCGTACCTGAAGACTGTCTGCGGGCTGGAGGGCAAAGTCTACCTGATAGGGAGCAATGCCATGCGAGAGGAGATGGAGGCGGTGGGGTCCAGCAGACCGGGGTGGGACCTGACCACATCACCGGGAAGCAGCACGACTGGGCCACCGTGCCTCTGGATCCCGAGGTGAAGGCGGTGGTGGTCGGCTTTGATGAACACTTCAGTTACATGAAGCTGAACAGAGCCCTGCAGTACTTGACCCAGCCGGACTGTCTGTTTGTGGGAACCAACGGGGACACCAGGCTGCCTCTGGAGGGGGGCAAGGCCGTCCCAGGTAGGGATACACCTTGATATACACATTATATTGCCTTAAAGCAGATTACATACTGCAGCACCAGCTAACCGGAATTACTGGTGTCTCTACACACTTCAAGGTCTCACAATCTGTTAGTTTAAGAGTAATCCAGTTGTATCAGAACAAGTATGCACAAGTTTTTGCTCAGTTGTGCTGAGGCTAAGATGAATGCAGGGCCAGAGAGCTGAGGCTTATCAGTTATTACTGAAAAAAACACACACTCAAACCTGCATAGGCTTCCATACTTAAAATACTAAATGTGTCAGATAGGAGGGAACTGTAAATATTAAGTCTACTTCCTGGAAAGGCTTGTTTTTAGGACACAAAGGCTTATCTTTTACAGGTAGAAGCTTTGACACCCACCTGTGTGAACCTTCAGGCTCCTCCCATTCAAAATGCTCTCAAAGTTGACACTCCATTATAACTTTAACTGCAAGCCAAAACCTTACCAGAAACATCTTCCAAAGCCTGTGGGAGGTTTTATTTTACACTCTCATATTTGAGGTGAATGGGACACATAATGTCAAAGCTTGTATCAGAAAGTCGAACTTGATGCACCTTGCTCAGTGAAGACAGGCATTAGATCACTTAGCCTAACAAGTTGTATGACATGTCAGGCTCCACAATAACTCAGATTTTTTATTTAACTGGATTACTTTGGTAAATGAAACTGTCAATTACAGGGACGGAGCCAGAGACTGTAAATTTTTGGGGCCTTGCCCAAACCTAGGCAGGTCTGGGGGCATGGGGATTTTTTTTCCGCATCTACAGCAGCTATTTGCACTACTTTTCAAGCTATCTGAGATGATAAAATGCCTGAAAATCTGGACATTATTTGGGTAAACCATGTCAACTATCAAACATGTTGTTGCCAAGGGAAAAAGTCATCCCAAATTTGTATCTACCCAGGTAGCTATCGGAATCGGCCCAATTGCGGCCGAGTGTCAGCCAATTTGCACCTCGGTGCTAAATGTGAGCCAGCTTTGGCCTATTTAATTTTGCCAGATTTAGCTACTACAGACACGGGCCTATTCTGGCTGAGACTCAGCTGCCGAAAGAAGGTGGCCAAAATGGGTTCTGGTCCGTTAATGGCTATTCCATGCCTATTAGGCCGGCATGGAAGACACGGGCCTATTCCAGTTGAGACAGGGCAGCCGAATGAAACGGTGGCCAGCACCAAACGGGTTCTGATTTGTCAGTGGTCGCCAAATCTAATTGTTCTCCAACTATCTTTATCATTCTGATCCATAACACCAACCCCAGCTCTGCCCCTGGTCAGTTGATAACACAGGAAATAAAACAGATGGGATATTTAGAGGAACTGACTGAAAGGTGTCCCCACCTTCTGCCCTTCTTTCCTTACTCCAGGTACAGGCTGCCTGCTGAGGGCTGTGGAGACAGCAGCTCAGCGCCAGGCCCAGACAGTAGGCAAACCCAACCACTTCATGTTCGACTGCGTGGCCTCCAAATACGGCGTGGACCCCGACCGCTGCCTGATGGTTGGCGACCGCCTGGACACCGACATCCTGCTGGGCTCCAACTGCGGCCTGAAGACCCTCCTCACCCTCACGGGGGTCAGCACGTTGGCAGACGCCGAGGCCCATCAAAAGAGCGGCTGCGCGGAGAGGCAGGGGATGGTGCCGGATTATTACGTGGAGAGCATCGCAGACCTCCTTCCAGCTCTGCAGGGATGAAACTCAAGTCTTTCAGGACTTGAATGTAGCTTTGTGATAGCCTAGCAGCTATAAGCTTGAGGAGTTAGGCTAGCCTGTCACATGCCAGATGACACTGTCTTCTAAAAGGGAATATTTTTTCATAAAATTTATATGATTATATGCATCTCTGTATCAAAGTCACACCCAAGCAGCTAGCTGCTGCGTGACAGGAGACAAAGACTCCTTTATTTAACTAAACCATTATTAAAACCTGCTTATTTAACATATTAATGATTGATTTATTATAAAGAACAGCAGAACAATGACTTACAGTATTGTTTCAGTGTGTGTATGTTCGTTTTTGGGGGGAAAGGAGAGTGTACTCTAAAGACCGCCTGTGATGCAATCACCCCTTACGCAACTCCAAGTCAACTCAAGGAGGGAAATGAGCACACAGTGTGTCAAAGTTTGGCAATATGTGTGTGTTCAGGTTTACAGCTGTTTTAAAGTCTATAAATAACGGGCAAAGAGTGGGACTAAAAGGCACTGAACTAGTCTGGCTTCTGTTTTTATGTATTTTCACACCTCAGCTGAAAATGCAAACGTGTGCAGTTACATTCATGGGACGGTGCAATCATACCAAGCTGTGTCATGTCATGTCAGTTCAGTAGTGAAACCATGATTAGCATACATGTTTTTAAAGGTCTTCCTTGTACCTTCTTTGTTCTCCGATTTGTCCTTAACTCCCCGAATCGCTGAAAGCAACGCTTGAATCTGTAATAAAAGTCAAACTATCTTTACTAAATCAGCGTCTGCTCTTTGTGACTTCAAGTTCAAAGTGAACGCATCAAACTTTCCTCCAGGTCCTGTGCTTAAAAGTCACCTTGGGCTGTCATCGGCTGGATGCTGCAACAGTCAGAACTGCGTATCTCCACTCACCTGACGAGAGAGGCTTTCCAAGCTGCACCTGCCTCACCCCTTTGTCCATTGTCTGGGCCGCGGACAGCAGCCAGTTCCTCTCGTGTAAGTGTGTGTTCAAGTGAGGGGAGGGGGGGGCAGCAGAAAGATGGATAATGTTAGAGAGGCATATTAAGTCATATTAGACATAAAAAAAGAAGGAAATTGCAGGAAGACAAGACTCGAAAATTGGGTTTGGCAAGATCTGGAGTTTTGTGTGAAGTGGTTGACTGTTTTGGGAGGGAGACAGTGAGACTAATGGGAGGAGAGGGAGGAAGAGAGGGGGGAGGTCTGCAGGGACAAAGAGAAGCTGGAAGGTGTACTGAGTCTCAGTCATGACCACAGCTCCATGCCGGTAGCTAAGAGAAGGGAGCAGATCGAGTGAGGAGCCGTCAAGGGACACAGGATGGTGAGGTGTTGGAAACATTCGGAAAACAGTTTGGAGGAAGCTCAGTGCACGGTAAGCAGGTGGCTTTTAATTTGTAGAGCAACTTCTGATTGAAGGAAGTATATCAGCTAGGAAAGGGGTCAAAGCAGGACACTGTTTGTTTTTGCGTATTCATATCCAGCCACTTTTACTACATTACAAGCCAGCAACAGTTGCATAATAAGATGAGTCTTTCAGGTATTCCTCTGAAGGCACATATCATCCCAAAACGTTTTCTTGTTCTTTTACCCGTTGTGCTTTTTAGCGATTTTGATTGTTTTCGTGTGTGTTGCCAAGCGTTGGAGATGTCTGCCTTCTCATGTAGAAACTATTATCTGTCTACCAAACTACACCCGCCAACTGTATCACCGTGCACCCGTACATCAACTGCTAGCATCTAGCACTGAATGTGCGGACGCAAGTCACAAATTCAATGATTTTAGAAAAAAAAGACTTGCAACTCAACTTAGACTTTAACACCAATGACTTTTGACTTCACTTGGACTTCAGCCTTTTGAGTTGAAAATACTCAATCCAGTCAATTGAGTAGTCAATCCATTTCCCGAATCAACTAAAATTAACACTTTTCATTCCTAGCAAGTCGTCACCCCAGACCAGCTTTGTTCGAACTAATCCAACAACATCCAATCAAGTTGCAGGAGAGAACCATGAAGAATAGACATGACCTTACTGAGTGCTAATTTTTTTAAAAAAAAATTGATACCAAAGGTTATTTTGTTCATGTACAGTAACTGTGGTGGTCAACAAAAACAAACTATTGTTGTATAGGTTGAAAATTACAGACGAAGACACAACGACTTCAAAGTTAGTTTGATATTGCATAAAGAACGGCAAGCTGGGCTAATATTAACATAGTGAGCTATTGCTTAGCTAATGTTAGCTTTAACAGCTTTAACAATAAAAATAACAAAGAAAGACAAATTTTAGAAATTATTCAAGATATTTGTGAATGTATTCGTGGCAATACTTTTACTGAAGAGCCCATTATGACTTGTTTAGGACTTGAAACTCAAAGTTTAGGACTTGGGACTTGACAGTGTTGACTTGGCACTTGCCTTGAGACTTGCGAGCAAAGAGTGAAGCCTTACTTATGACTTACAAAATTATGACTTGGTCTGGACCGTACCTATGTTCCCCGGGTCCTATATTCCCTGGGTCCTATGTTCCCCCATAATATAGGGACCAGGGAACATAGGACCATTTTTCGGAAAAAGGGTCCTATGTTCCCTGCTTTTCCGAAAAAGGGTCCGATGAAACGCAAAAGAAAAACGTACTTACTTCATGGGATCACGCGATTCAATGCCCAAAGGCGCAGACAACGCTCCCCAAGAGTCACATATATTTATAAAGGGCTCATTTTCTCCACTATAATTGCAGAATTCCGTGACAAATAGCTTATGCGGGGTTTCCCTGATCATTTTCCCACATAGTTTAATTTTGCATATGAGATACAGCCATGTGACGCGCATATTCAAATATTATTATTCTAGGTTGTAATTGGCTATCGGTTTAATGTGAATGAATGGAGAAGCTTGATGCCTTCGTAATGCTGACAGTGTCTGTCCAATTTATGTGTAGCATATTCAACAATTACTCTTGGGGAGCGTTGACTGCGCCTTTGGGCATTGAATCATGCGATCACATGAGGTAAGTGCGTTTTTCTTTCACATTTCAGGGGGGAACATCGGAAAAAAGGGTCCTATGTTCTCCGGGTGCAGAACATAGAAGGGAACATAGGACCCTTTTTCCGAAAAGCGGGGAACATAAGACCCTTTTTCTGAAAAAGGGAATATAGGACCTGGGGAACATAGGGATGACCCCCTTGGTTCCTACCTCATAACACCACTAAGCTAGCTACCGCTACAGCTCAGCCAAGGAGGATGGCATTAATGTTTACATCTCGCACTGTCATGAACCTCTCGTCCATAGGTAGCTGCGTGCTTCGTTTTGTGCGCTCTTGATAGCGGTTGGCAGGTTTTGTTTGTGGGCCATGATTTCTGGAAAGAGACATTGCTGTTGAGTTCTTCAAATGCACTTTTTAGTGTTTAGAGCACCACAAGCCGAGTGCCATCTAGTTCCATTCTATTCAAGAGAAGGCAGACATCTCTACTGTCAATATCTCCCAACATTCTGCAGCTAACTATGCTAAGGGAGAATGTGTATTTTTAATTTTGGTTGAACTTTCCCTTTAAGTACAAATCTCAGCAGCAGTGTTGTTTCCCACCCTGCCACATTTGATGCTTGCGTCAAGTACTGTTTGAATAGCTTGTCACTGTTTCTTCTGCGCAGGATGGGGGCTCTGCTGCATCTTCCAAGTCCCACTTCCCACACAAGGCATTCTGGGTCAGCCTCTCAGCCTCTCTGCTCCTGGTCGTCATCGCCCTCGGTGTGACTGGGCATCTGCGACTGTCGCAGCCTCACTCTGAGGTACGTGACTGTCACCACGCGCCCACCAGGACCACATGTTGTTGTGTATTCGTCACTGTTGATATTAACCGATAGTCTGCTTCTGTAGTCTTTGCAGCTTGTCCGAATCACAGTTCCAGATCAGACCGGAGTTCTGATCAACCAGTCAGCTATCGTGGACCAGCAGAATGACTTGGTGACTTTTTCTGTGACCTCACCCACAAATCAGACGTCCACTGTGATGTTTGATATCAAACATGTACGTTCAGGTGACATGCACAAGATTTAAGGTGTTTTGTTGGTAATGATACAGTAGAAAAGGTCTGATGATGAGAGAGATGTGTGATTCTCTGCTGTTGTGTTGCAGGGTTTGATATGTTACAAACCTGTCAACCAGGAGAGCTGCTTCCTGCGAAAGATGGACAAGTCTGACTATGACAACGTGCACTCCCTCCTCAACGACTCCGCACACAAGGTAGTGACATTTCAACACGTGAGAACTCAACGATCAGGTTATGTAACAGGGTCTCCCTCGTTGCGTTCAGGATATGTGAGACTACAAAGCTCAATGTGAAAACGCACCTGGGCAAACGTAAAAGCACGTTTGCCCTTCTAGTTCTGCCAAGTGTTTGTAAAGTCACCGCCTCGTTAATGTGTGAACTGGCCTTTCTGACCGTGACTCATAGCTTTATCCCCGAAAGCACCACTGAGCCAAGACCTGCTGGGTTTCATAGGTTTTGCACGACTTCCTCGCTGCTCTGTACAAAGAGAGGGGTGAAGCGTACAGGGCCATATAGTCTTCCATTCTCGCCCTCCATGGCTGAATTCCTCAGCACATCTGATCCCTCCAGGCTCCCTCAGCGTGCCCGGGATCTTCTTACAGGAGGCTACGGCAGCGAGCCTGAGCCACGGAGTGGGCACAATGGCCACTCTGTGTGAGGGCTTTTTAGCTTTTAAGACTCCTCTGTTGGATTAAAATACAGGCTGGTGAAGTGGCAGAGAGGGAAGGGCCTGTGTGTATCTGCTTTGAGGCAAATTCCTGGATCTCTGATGTTGATTCAGTTTTGAGTTAAGCTCCTTAGATATGATTTATGTGGGACAAAACAAGCAGGTGAAAGGCCACGATGTGGGAGTTTGCAAGTAAACTGAGATGAGACTTCTGTTTCTCCGCCTTATCTTTCGGCACAATAGCGCCGTTTCCACCTGGAGTCGAGTCTCCCAGTGTTTTTTGTGATCCCCTCTCGTGGTGTCACGTATCTCATGCAGCTCCTCGGTGTGTCATTTAATCTATGATAGGAGGAATAGGCCCCTTATGGATGGGGAGAAAATGTTCTGTCCCTCTATGCTGCAGCACAATGGTCTTCTTGGTCTTTTTCAGCGGCGGAAAAACTGGTTGTTACGTGACCCACTCAAGCATAACAGCACGTTAAGTGGTTCACTATCGGAGCCAATCACAGGTGTAAGTGGTGCAATTACACACAGCCTTTGTGACGAGTCGGAGCGCAAATGTGCGGCTGTGTTGACCTCATCAGCGACGATATCGGGCTAATGGCTGCTTGAGTTTCAGTCTTGGTTTTATTCTTCATATCTCCCTGGCTTTGACCCCAATTTATTCATTTTACTTTGTCACTGTGAGTCGAATATGATTTCTCACACTTATTATGTGACACTTCAGCTTAGAAGTCTCCATTCAGTCCCATAGAGGACAAAACTCTTTCATCTGTTGTGGATTCTCTGTGAAGATGTTGTGATACTGTCGTCAGCAGAGTCAGTTCCAGCTGTCCGGGAATGAGACCCAGAGGCAGATGGAGTTCCTGGGGGTGATGGCAGCCAGTCAGGTGGATGTGTCCACACTGGAGGAGCCCCTCCAGGCTCTGTGTCAGGACAGCTCCGTCCACTGGACCAGGAGGGTCGATGGTGAGAACCTGTATTTTAGACATGATCACTTTGACATAAAACAAAACTTTAATATCCAGTGTGTAGGATTATGGGAGATATACTGGCTGTGAGTGAATATAATACTCATGACTATGTTTTCTTTAGTGTATAATCCCCTGAAACTAAGTATTGTTTTGTTTTTTCATTACCTTAGAATTAGCTGTTTACATCTACTTCCAGAAAAGGTCCATGATATTATTTCTACAGTAGCCCAGAACAGCCAAACAAACTTTGTCCCTAGATAGGCCCATTTGCATCAGCCACCACACCACGGGAGATGTTTCAGTTGGTTGCAATCTGCAACCTTACCACTTGATGCCATTAAATCCTACATGCCAGACCTTCTATAAAAGTTAGGACAATATTCAGGGAAAAATACTCTTACTCTGATCACCACCTGGTTGGAAAGTATCTCAGTGCTTAAACCTCCATGCCATTGCACTGGGTGACATGTTCCTTCAGTGTACAGTGACGATGGACACTGTAGATTATTTTTAACTCAATCCTAAATACACCATCCGGCTGTCGCACTGTAAATACACACAAGAGAACCACATGTGTATTAATCCGCCATTAAAAATGCCCTATTAACTCCTGTTTAACCAATGTTTGCTAAAAGCTACAGTGCCCAGTTGTGTCATTAGCTTTATGGCTTTACATACCGGGGCTTTTTTTAAAAAAAAAAAAAAAAAATCTAAATAATTCATTATTTTCATGCCAGTGTAATTTTTCAGACTGTTGATTTCATCATGAACACTTGCATACAGAATAAAAAATATTGTGCTGCAAAAAATCCACATAATTTTTTCGATTTTTCGCACCACAACATTCGCACCATGGATAAAGGCATCAAACAATAATGTTGCGCTTGTATTTAGAAGGGTTATAAGCTACAACACAGAGAATCCACAGTCCGAACCAAGACGGCACACTTTATTCCTCCTTGGACCTTGAAAATGGCAGTGCATACCAGATCCACTCCTTGTGTTCTTACTTTTTACATTAAGAACAAATGTTAAGAACAGAATAAACAGCTTACCAGAAGGAACTCAGATTCACTCAGGGCATTACGCTAGAAGGAAACTCAATAAAATAGCTTAGAGTAGCGTAGGCTAATCAACAACTTACCTCACGCAGGCTGTCAGACACTCCTCTTGGTCATTAGGATCAGCCTTTAATGAAGAAGTGTTGCAACTGTCGCAAATTCACATCGCTGTAGATACGAAAAGTACCGATGCGAGACATTTGTAGGTGAGATTTTCATAACGTTTATTCGTCACACCCCGGTCTGTAAAGGTCTTTAGCTTTAAAATATGTTTCTTCAGTTTAAACACGTGGCCTTCAGGATACAGACTAAATAAATAAATATTTAGACAGGTTAGTTTTGGTCTTTTTGTGGGATTTTCTGACAGTAAAAAATACAGACTGATGCCAGCCATATCTGTTAAATCCTGGTCAAACAGATGTGAAGTCATTATGCACACCTTGGAAAAACATTTCAAAGGTAAAATGATGGTACAGGCATTATGGTGATATGTGTGTTTTCATTTTTTGTAGTGTTGTGACATTTTGGAGTGTCAAATGACATGTTATTTTAAATACTATTACAGCATGCATGGCCATATTACACACCGGGAGAGTTCATGAATGAATGGTGTTTTTAAAGAGCCAGCTGGCAACTTCATGAAGCACAACGTGTCAGGATGAAACCGAAGACTAATCTATGATGTCCAATGACCTTTCCGCTGTCGCAGTAGATGACAGGCTGAAGAAAACATACTTGTACTCACTCAGCAGTCTACATGTAACTGGAAAAATACAGATCTGCATTTCTTTCCCAAAGCCCAAGATGACATCCTCAAATGTTTTTTTTTTGTCCACACCTCAAAGATATTAGGTTTACTGTCATGGAGAAGTAAATATAGCAGAAATATTCAGATTTAAGAAGCTGGGATCAGATAAAATTATCAAAACCAACTGTTATAATTAGTTGGCAGTTAATTTATAGTTGATGGCTAATCGATCAATCGTTTCAGCTCAAGTTAGAAAAGCAGGTTATTTAATCTTTTATATTTCTGGCCTGTTTTCCACAGCGAGGTTGTATTTACTAAATCTGTATTATATCAAGGAGTCACCTGTGGTGTCTGTCTTGTTTACAGGCCCGGGGAAACAGAGGCTGGTCTACTTCTGCATCGACATCTGCTTTCCCAGCAACATCTGCGTGTCCGTGTGCTTCTACTACCTGCCCGAGTGACTGTGCGTTCTCTTCCTCTGCTCCCAGCGAGAGATCAGGGAAACAAAGTTGTCTTTTTAGTCTCTCTACAAGAAAAAAAAATTACACAGAACAAAAGCCAGCTTTGACTGTTTCCTTTGTGCCATACAGCCGCCAGTAAACCAGTGAAGCAGCCAACCCTCCCAGTCCATTTATTCCCATCCTTCCGAGAGAGAAGAGATGGAGACAGGCTGTCATGGTTATCGCCAAAGCCCCATCGTCACTCTCTTCATGTGTAATACCCTCTCTGGTGGCACACTTCAGAGATTACAGAAGAAAGATCCCCTGTTTTTGTATTTCCTGTAACCCACTGCTGCAGTATAACTACGTGTAATCGTTCCTGTTGCGAGTGTTTTGATCTGTCCAATAAAAGACTGTTGTGTATTTGTGGCCAATTTTTCTGAGAGAGGAAGAAACTCAAAGACTGTGAGGAGTTTTCTGAACAGCGTCTTTACTGCGGAATCATTTTCTGTACATCACTTTCTCTCCACACCTCCTAATCCGCATCTAATGTTTAAGAATAGTACTTCACTTTGTAAGTTGAGTATAAAATGAATTACACATACACAGGAGAGATATCAGTTCCGCAGCACATCCAGGCTGACAAGACATGTGGTCCTTTCAATACAATAAATATGGTGCACTATAAAAACAAAGAGTTGAAAAGAATCTCCTGTTGTGCACAGAGTGATGGCATTAAAAACATAAAGGGTCACTGATGGACACTGACATATGCTGTAATCAAACTTGTGCCAATTTGCTTATATGTGGTGCAAAATAGTGTACTTGGCCCTTTAAGCTGGATGTATGAGTTCACATTTTGGCCTTGCTGCTCAGCTGAATACTTACAGGTACCACACACAGCTGAGATTCATTGTTGTGTTCTAACATGCGCCCCCACCTTCTCAAGATGATCATTTCTGGGGAAATAATATTTAATTCCCAAAGAGTCCATTTCTTTTCTGTCCTTGTCCCACCTCTGCACAGACCATCTGCCATCTCCTGTCTCTTCATTTCTTTCCTCCTCCTTTTCCTGTTCTTCCTCAGCCCAGCACACTGTCATTGAAGGCCAGACACACCACGGCTTTCTGGTGCCCGCTGTATTCCCTCTTGATCTCCCCTGTCTCCACGCACCACAGGCGAGCCAGGTTGTCTGAGGAGGCTACAGATGGAAACACAAGTCAGAGCCAGGAATTTACCTCGAGGTGTTTTTACACTGAAGTGATCAAACCTTCACCTGCTTCTCATTTGAAGGCTCTAAAAGTCACTTAATCTGTGCCTAACTATACACATCTTTATTCAAATGTGCATCAGTACAGAATAAATGTCATAATCTTATAGACTGCTCCCAGTCCAGCTTATGGGCATCTTTATCACTAGCTTGCAAACGTAAGGGCAGCAGATGCATATGGCTGGAGATTTACTTGCTTATTGACAATGCATTTACACAGACAGCCCACTGCATCGTGAACGGAATTACTCACATTACTTTCCTATGAACTATGTGTTTTACTGTAGGATTCTACTAGAGGGCAAACCCGAGAAGCAGAGCATATCTTGACAATGGTAAGTGTCTTTCTCTCGTTCTCGTTCTTGCGGCCACGTTGCGTTAATTTCTGAGGACATGCACAACCAATGCTCCAAACGGACGCAGGTGACACAAGGCAGCCATCATGTGCATGCAAACGCGTAGTTAAAAAGAAGGTATATGTCCAGTCTTTAACTCCAAATCTAAATTTGCATTACTGCAGTGTATGGTCTTTTAATATGGGAAGTGACTGACTTGCCAAATAATTAATTTTCAATAACTGGCGAGTGAACAAATCAACCAGTGACGAGGGAGATGTGATACCGTTTCCATAGTTACCATGCATAGAGCACCTGGTGTTTACTCCTGGAGCACTGTGTGAGGAGCGCATCTAGACCCCAGGGGTCCAAGTGGGTACGCAGGTGGAGTGTCGCTTAACACAGCTTGTTTTTGACTCAAGATTACACATAAACTACAACATAAATTTTTCCCACTGTTTTAGTTAAAAAAGAAATCTTAAATCATTATCATAAATCCAAAACAGCAAGGTTTTTATGAGTGTGGAATCCTTGTGTTTATGTCTGATGGTGAGTAACATTACTCTGATTAACTCATTATAGAATGGTTTTGATACAAGTACACTGACATCACAAAGTAGTGTAACTTGCCACAGCGCATGTACTGACCAGTCACGATATACTGGGAGTCTCCAGAGAAAGCACAGTCCCACATCCAGCCTCTGGACGTCTCTCCGGGATTGTTGCTCTTAATGCTCAGCTCTGTCATCAGGGAGAAGTTGGACGTCCTCCAGATCTTACAGGTCTGGTCTGCTGAGCAGGTGGCCAACAGACTGGAGGTGACGACAAACACAGAAACTCATCGTCAGCAACTGCGTCAGAGAAAGATTTATAGAGTGAAAGAGGAGGAGGAGGCACTCACGTGGAATCAGGGCTGAACTTGCAGCGGAGGGAGTAGCGTTTGTGTGCAGGGATCTTAGTCTTGGGGATGAGCTGAGTCACCTCATCACCGATGCCTCCAGCAAGGTTCCACACATAACAGTTCCCCTGTTAAGGAGATCCAAGAGAATGAATATGACTTAACACGCCAAATATTAATATACCACATCCCTCTCTGCTGGGGTACTGACCGAGCTGTTGACCGCTGCCATGTAACTGGCATCTGGGTCAATGTGAACTGAATTAACTGAGACTTCTGGCTCAGGAATCAGCTGCTCATTGTGGTCGGTCTTCAGATCCCAGATGTGAATCACTCCACTCTGGTCTCCAACAATCAGCTCTGCCTGAAAAACACACAGCACAGACTGTTTACTGACACACACTGACTTACATTAAAATCACACATATATCCTAAACAATTAAAAATGCATAAACAATAGAATAAGTGCAGCATGTCTCACCTGGTTGGGGTGCAGGCAGACACAGTTGATAGGAGCATTAACCTGGAATATCCTCTGGCACTGCAGGTTTCTGGATCTGAGAGGAGCAGTAGGGATCAAAGTTAGGTTGCTCAACACAGTACTTCATGTGTTTTAGGCACAGTGAGGTTCCTTTGCAGTACCTCAGGTCCCATATGCGAGCCATGCAGTCCTCTCCTCCTGTGTACATCCAGCGCCCGTCTTCATGGAAGCCCACGGATGTGATGTTCTTGCTGACACCGTCGTAGTTGATCACCGGGTTGGGGTTGTTGGAGTTCAGATCGTACATGCGGATGTGCTGGTAACCTAAAAGGCAGAGTGGACATCAATGTGAGACATGGTTGTTATGAATGTTATCATGCAATCCAGGATAAGGAGAAGGTTTAAGATTTTAAAAATTCTTAACCAACCTGCAGCTGCAATCATACTCCTGTCAGGTGTGACCTCAAGTGAATTTACTTGCTGGGAGCAAATGTTAAGGAAGGAATCAGTCTACATGAACAAGTCTCGTCCCGACACGCTAGAGTGATGATGTCGAAGCTGAGCTGCTTCAAAGACGGTAAACAACAGTTCCTTTGACAGCATTGATTTTATAAGACACAAGGGGATTTTCTGATTCAGGGTGCACTATTTTAAACCTAAATTGTTTTCAAACAGTTTGTTAAACTCTAAGTGTAAAGTCCTGATGTCACTTTTTCTGCAATTGACCAGTGGTGTAATGAAACAAAGTAATAATATATCTTTATAGTGCTTAAGTATTTTTTAAGGATCTGAACACTACTTTTCAGTCAACTTTCACCTTTACTCCACGACATTTCTGAAACAAAATTTATATTTTTGCTGTAATACATTTCCCCTCAGCATCTTAGTTGCTTACTAAATAATGGGGAAGGAAGAAGGGAGGAAGGAAAGAGGAAGAGACAGATGAATGAAGGAATAGGAGGAAAGGTAAAACTGGATTTTGTTTAAATCCTTTTTAAATTGTGAAAAAGCTTTTCTTCGAGTGTAAGGTACACTTCATTTTTAAGGAGTGTACATGTGAGGAAGAAATAAACATAATTCTCAAAATTCTGTCTGCTTGCTTTTTTGTTAACATTTACTTGCACTTTTACTTTTGGTACTTAAGTTTCATACAATTACTTTTGATGTTTAGATACAGTAAATATCAAATACTTTACTTAAGTCATATTCTAATAAGTGACTTTAACTTCTACCACAGTCATTTTCTGGTAAGTTATCTGTACTTTCACTCAAGTATGGCTCTCAGGTACGTCATCCACCACCAGCTCCTACAGACCAACAAGACAATACATATCCTTGTTTGTATCACAGTGTAAACTCATTTGTCAGAGCAAACTTTCAGTCAGGGTGAGGATACAGAGTCCTGGTGCTGGACAGTCCTGGTGCAGATCCCGCTGTGAGCCTGCCAGAAGCGGACAGTGTGGTCGTATCCAGCCGTGGCCAGAATGACCGGGTCGCTGCCCACCGTCCCCTGGTTCACATTCATGCTTGACTGCTGGCTGTCACTGCTCAGAGTGACTGAGGCAGGTATGACACTGCGTAGGAATATCAGACACAGTCAGTGAATGCAGTTTTCATGCCGTTACATGCCCATTATTAACAGGAAAGTGCTTTAATTATTACCATACCATGAAAATAAAAGATTTGGCTTATAACGTGCAGGCTAACGCTAGCATAGTAGCATACCGTCGCTATGTTTACGTCCAGTTAGCTAGCGTTTCTACTTTACAGCTAACACAGTGTATCTCCAACGATATTTCACTGTGAGATATTATGTATTACTATTTAGACTGCATGACGGAATAATTAAATCTGATAAGTTTACAGTACCTTCAGTTGTTGGTGTTGTCGACAAATCAGTACGTCTTTGTAATGTGTCCGTTAGCAACATACGACGACATTTTAAAAGTTCCGCTTTGATAACTAACGCTTTGCCGCCACCTACTGACTTATTTTGTTATAGCAGGACAAATACACCACAGACATGAGTGACTTCATGGTTTAAATTTCAACACATGCTCATTTAACTGTACAAAATATTTTGTCGTTTGTTGTGCTGCTGCTTGTCAGAATTTACTACTGATAAAAAATACTGACTGTTGCTTTGCTGGAATTTCAATTTTGAACTGGTGAAATTACTGGTGCAAAACTGAATTTAGCAAATGTATGATAATAGATATCATTTTTGAATTCTGAAGTAACAGATGTGCAAATAATTGAGTCAACACATATACATAGATAAATGTAAAAATAGTAACCAATTAGAAATTTGGGCAGCACAGTAGTTCAGTGGTTAGTGCTTCCTGGTTTGAGTTTGCATGTCAGCGTGGGTTTTCTCCGGGTGCTCCAGCTTCCTCCCACAGTGCAAAGACATGCAGGTTAACTGGTGACTCTAAATTGGCCGTAGGTGTGAATGTGAGTGTGAATGGTTGTCTGTGTCTATGTGTCAGCCCTTTGATCGTCTGGTGACCTGTCCAGGGTGCACCCCAGCTCTCACCCAATGTCAGCTGGGATAGGCTCCAGCCCCTCTGTAACCCCTTATAGAATAAGTAGTTATGAAAGATGAATTAATAATTAGAAAATTGTCATATTGTCCTATTATTTGTAACTGTCTGCTCATCAAATATCCTTTCCTGATTGATACATTTGACACATAACATACTGACATAAGCTAAAACTGTTTTTAAACTTTTATTTAACAGTTTTATAAAGCAGTCAAACAAACAGTACACTCTTTATATTATATATATTTAAATAAATAAATAACTTAGATAAATACAGCAGAGAATGTATCAATTCTCAAACCATAAATCCCACATGTATGAATAACTCTTGCCCTTTTGTCAACATCTCAGTCTGAACAGTACCACACAGCAGGTAAAGCAGCCAACTGCAACATATGTGCTCTCCTGCTCAGTCAGTGTGTGTGTTGTGATCACAGGCGCTGCAGCAAGGCAGACATGTGCTGTTTCACCTCTCCTGGGTCAGCCACCGAGCAGGCCAGGACCATCCCCCTGACCCCAGACTTCATTCTAGAAGACGGCAGTATCTACAACATATTATACGAATGTTTTAAACTTGTGACTAGCTTTTAGAGCTAACACACACACACACACAGCATAAAATCAAAAGCTACAATACCTTCACATATATTTTGCATCTCTCCAAGAGAAATTTCCACTTCAGTGCAGTCCGTTCATCATCGGTGAGACTGGTGAACTCGTCCGTCTGCAACAGGTGAAATGAAAATGCTGTTTATCTCACCTGAAGCACAAATGCTACACCTTTAATTGATTCTTCTCTTATGTTCTTTAATCCCTACACACAGGGGATACTACATATAGACCTGGGGCTGAATAAACATCTCTCTGTGCAATGATACTGACCGTACAGCCAATTGTCTTTTCTGCCACAGGGCTTCTGAGGGTGCAGGCGTGCAGGGTGCCGGTGTGGTCTGTGAAGTCCACCAGCAGGTCAAAGCCTGTGGAGGCTGAAAGGGCCTGATCCCTCCCTGGACACAACTCATTGGTGCAGCTCTGCATGTCATCAGTCACCTGAAACTTACACCTGGAGCTGAGACAGGAGGGAAAACAGTCTCATCAGGGAGTTTATTAGCTAAAGCTCATCTCGAGTGGCAGAGAAACTAATTTATATCATTGAGCATGTTCAAATAATTGAAGTAGAACATCAGAGCTGTGAGGGGAAATAAAAAATAGTGCAGTAACTATTTAATAATACATGCACTGTGAGAACTTACCACCGTGTCCTGATGACTTTTGAAACAGAGGAGTCGAGGTCGAGCCTGGAGATGAAGCTGTATGTGATGCCAAAGAAAGCCTCAGGGTCGTCCCGGGCCTTCTGCTTCAGCTGGCTCACTGTGTACACATCAGTGATGGACTCCACTGTGGAGACAAAAGCAGCACCACATATAGTCTGCAGTCTTTTCCTCTGGGAAAACAGACACTGACACATGCTGCACTTGTCACACTGTTATCTGATAATGGGATGTGTTACATCAGGAAAAAATAGAGTGGCAGTTTGTTTTTTTTATTGTCGGCAAATCTAATAGAAAGACCAAAGTGAACAGTGCATCTGTCGACAAGTTAGCTCCACAAGTCAAATGGCTCTCAGAACTAACAAAGAACAAATAGCTATCAGCCCCAAGCCTTATTAGAAAATGACTCACAAATATGCAGTTTTTTAAAGTTTAAAACAGGATTAGTACTTTCCTAAGACTGATAGGCGCTAGCTTTTAAGAAATGCTACTTAAGTCTTGCTTTCACAATGCAAGTATGTCTACCCATGATCTCCCAGGAAAATTAAGATTTGATTGACGGCACAAAGGAAGTGCGTCAACCACTGCATTAGACAAAAATAGGAGAAATATAAGCTGAGGACTAAGATCTGGGTTCCTACAGATTAAGTTAGATTCAAGATTTCAAGAATTTGCAATGCCACTGAGGGTAAAATTTAAGACCAATGTCACAATAACCAAAATTGAAGGGAAAAACATGTACTGACATCAATTGCTTACGGTAAGGGACAATGTTGCCCAAATGTTTATTATAAATAAAACCAGACTTTTTGGTCAAGTTAAAAAGTTGGATGATCCACTTCAAATGCTGATTTTTTATTTAATTTTGCAATACATTGTCAGAAAAAAGATGAATAAAATCCTACTTCCCACATCTTAGCATTTTTAAGACAGCTGAAAGAGTGATTTGACACATTTTAATACCAATTAAGGCCTTATTTTTGGATAAATTCATTGTCTTTTAAGACTTTTTAAGGGTCTGCAGGAGCCCTGAAGAAACAAAGAACATTTTATATCAAAACACAGCCAGACATCCCCTCATTGTAATAATAACAGTATCAGACTGAGGGGAATTCTTTATCATAACCTACCAGGGACGTCCTCTGGCTTGTCATCTTGATCCAGAACACCAGACTCAGATGCCTCTTTAGCGTAGCTGTAGAGCAGACTGGCCTCTCTGGTGTCTGAGAGCACATTATGATTGACTTAGACAGCAACAATATTCTACTTGCACTGCAAACCATGGCTGCTTGGTTTCAACCATGTTTTGATTTACTGCACAATACATCGTTATTTTTGTGAATGTTGTTGTGACATCTTACCGGGATTGACAGTGATAATGGTTTTTGAGTTAACGGTTGCTGTCATGCCGTTGCGAAAGCTGTCAAAGCTAATCTTTGCGTCAGCTATGAAGAGCACTTTGAATGAAGAATAAGAGTTAAAACAACAGTAAGTTATCTTAAACATAAACACGCAGTCACATCTCAGATATCCACTTGCATGTTTCTCTTCAGTACAGTACGTTAATGGGACACGACAGGCAGGAATAACAGTTAAATAAAGATTCATTTTGTGGCTGAGAATGAGCAGCAGCTGTTAACCTACCCGTCTCCTTGGGTATCAAAGTTTGCACGAGCTGAATGGCTTCTCTGTCCCAGCTGTGAGTGAAACAGAGGTCAGGGAGTTACTGAATGAAAATCAAATACACATGGAGTTCAGCAGGTTAATCTAAAGCTTCATGTCACCAAAGTAAATTTGTGGTAACCTAAAGATACGTAACAGAGATCCGAGGGGCCTATAAGATGGAATATGGCACAAAAGTAATTCATCTTTATTCATTTTCCAAATCAATAAAGGAGCATGACGCACCAGATGAGAGGGAAGGAAGAGACAGAGTCATCAAAGAGCTTCACTTCCAGCCTCTGCCCTTTGCGTCTGTCTGAAGTGGTGAACTGCTTCAGCTCTCCAATCTGTTAATGTAAACAGAATCATCTGAAGTTCCTATCACAATATCTTCCCTTCCTGTATAAAAAATGCAGTGACATTAAGTGAAGTATCTGGCCTCTGTGTGAACTCTGAGGCATGTCTTTAGGGCCATTATGGTAAGTTGGTCTGTTCAAGGCAAACAACGAGCATACCACCATGTAACCACACAGACAAAGCAGGCACAATGAAGTCTATTAGGCAATTTATAAGATATGAAGTCAGTAAATTTAGAAAAGCAAAGAATTATTTGCTCGGTATCCACACTCATTGTCCAAAACGTCCCACTTCATGCTTATCAGGCTTCCCACTCTGACCTCAGTGACAGGTTCCATGACTTTTCCATGGCTGGGACTTTCATAATGTTACTTTTTAATGACCCTTCCCTTCTTGTTAATGTTGTTTTTAAGCTCAGGAAACTTTAACAGCCCATTTTCCACCATAGTTAAACTTACAGTGGAGCAAAAGTCAGCCGAATAACCACCATCTAATGCAAGCAGTGTGTGAAAAAGTTGGAAAAAACATTTTGGTTTGTCTGTGAGCTTCAAAATTTTCTTCTCATTCGATGGTTGAAAAACACCTCTCGAAAAGTGGTGGTTTTCAAAACATTTTATGACCAGTGTGAACCACGATCGAGCCAATAAGCAATTCTTATTTGACTGCAAATGATAACTGTGGTGTCAGAATAATGTGAAGACTGAGTTTGTGACCAAGAAAATTCAGACTGTCCCCTCAAGTTTAAACGATTTGAAAAGTTGGTGAAGATTTTGGTACACGACCTCTCGAATTTGATGTCATATATGCAGAAACATGGCCAATGGAAGTATTTGTTTGGTTGATGGTAAGAAACTTTTTAATAATTCACATATTTCTTATCAATTTTGTGCTCACATAAAATTTGTAATATGATTTTAGGTTGTAACTGTTGGTTCCTGTCCATGTAGAGTGACCTAGATCTTAGTAGCATGCATGATGTTTCCACATGGTAGCTCATGAACAGAAGGACTTCCAAAAAACATTTTGGGAAAGGTAGGAAATAACTAATGCAAGTAAAGGTAGATGCGGCAGGTTGACGAAAATGTCGGCACACTAAAAAGTTGATTAAAAAATTGCAAAAGAAAAGTGTGAATATATTCAAAGGTGAACTTCTCCTTTAATATTATTTAATACTAACAGACTATGACTTCATTGTGCCCTACCGATTTCACTGCAGCCAGTATATTTATCACTATGCCATCCAGCTTCTGCCCGTTGGCCACAATGTCTCCCAGAGAGTAGAAGTCTCTGGAGTCCTTCACTGGCAGGTGGATCAGTGGCAGCATCCTGTCGATAGTATCCATATCAGCACACAGAGACACCTGGGAATGAGCCTCCGTCACCAGCAGCCTGTAGAGGCTGAGACAGCAAATACAGGCTTTTGAGCCTTCAAGTCCCTCTGAAACCATCATCAGACATTACACGCTGTTACATCATATTTTACACGGCATTACACTGTGTTAACCTCACTACCCTTCAGCTATTTAAAAGCACCACAGGGTGACAGTGACTAATTCTTCTACAACATCTTTATTTAAGTATTAATTACCTTGGTGTTGTGGGACAGAATTTGTCGCCTTTCTCTGGGTCTTTGCTGGTGACTAAAGGATTGTCAATGATGACTAGAAAATAATGAGAAATAAATTTGTGCAAATTGTTGATCACATTCAAGCACTGGCAGGTTTTGAAGCAAGCAAGACACTGGACACAACCAAAGCATCATTTGTACTATTTAGATAAACCTGGAAATTACTGCATGTATTGACTAGAAATGTAAGAATTTCTATTGCATTTCATCCAGAAAAAAATGCACATATATTTGACAATGAGAGTGATTTCCTCACCACAGTCTCCAGTGCTGAAGCTGCTGGAGAGCCCGATGATGTACACATCGTTTCCCCAGGCTGTCACATTGATGAAGAATTCAGGTGAGTCCTTAATGGTGAAGCTGAAAGTGTATCTGTCCACACCTATATCTGAAATTCAGATGTGTAGATTTTTTTAGCGTTGCAGTAAAGAAGAAGAAGAGTGGAGAATGGCTATTAGTGTATCTATTCTCCAGAAGAGGGGGCCAGTGCACAACACACTGAGGTGCAGTGTTGTTAGAAAAATGAAAGCAACAGCTTAGATGCACTACTATAAAGAGATACTAACTTTTTCTGTCAGGAAAGCTTCGGACATCAGATTTCCCAATGATGATGCCTGCCACTTTCTGAAAAACATTACAAGGGTAATGACAACGTGTAGCCATTTGAAGATATTTTCATAATTCAACACAATTATGAAACTAACTCAGAAAAAACAGGCCTGAATTACACCCTGTTCCATAAGTGAAGAAAATTATTCCTGTGTATTTGAGGGCTGCTCTCAGTTGGGCACAAAACATTAAATTGCTGTAGGATAAGTACTGAAGAATGAACTCACCGGATGAGAGAAGTTGGGATGCAGCTCAGAGATGGCGATGTAGGTCTGAGCAGCCATTTTGTTTATTCATAACTTAATACAGTCCAGTCAGTGTTTATAAATTTACTCTGAAAATGGGCAAGACAAATAAAGCTAACGTTGACAGTTTTTTGTAAAAAGGTATGAAAGCATTTGCTTTTTCCAACATAACCTAATACTTGAGAGCTTAGCTTAAAACTATAGAACTACTGTACCTGAGTTAAATTATTAGGTCAGCTGTAGTTAGCTAACTCTGCTAGCTATATTAGCTACAAGGCTAATGTTAAGCTAGCTGACGCGTTCACTGCTATCACCTCTAACTGACGACATAGACATGAGTATATAGAGGGCTCCTATTTTTTCTTAATTACTTATTGATTTAAACATCTTAATGTTAGCTTTACCAAGGGCGTTTCCAGTTTTATTAAGTTATTATTATTTTTTGTTTTACCTGCGTCAGTTTCCCTCAGTTTACGCGGCACAGCTGTTGCACGCGACACAACCTGCGGAGCTCAGATGCTGCATTCAAACGCACTCGGAAATATCACAATATCAAATTGTGATAATCAGACAAGAAAAAAAAAAATCAGCGTGAGGTAAAAATGTCTGACAATGCAGAGGCTTTGTCACATACTGATATTTTAGCAATATGTCCTATAATATGCTATGTGTTATTTTATGTTATGTCCTAATTGTCAAGACAGATTAAATCAAATTCTTACACATAAATAAGGTCAAAGGGCTACATTCAAAAGCCTTATTCAGCCATTAGCTATAACATACAGCTGCTTGATTTTTAAAATGAAACCAGCCAGCCCATTTTCATTCCAAGCTCGTTAAATGCTGCTGCTTTGTTCGTGATCTGGGCATTTCGTCATACAAAAGCACCTTTCCCAGCGTTATAATACTGACTGACCAGTGGCAGTTTGTAACGCCACCGGTAAGGTAATATAAGGAGCTGGAATGTCCCTATAGGGTGAGTGTGAGGGTCCAACAAACCCTGGACTTTCACCTGGGAGCCCACTGTTAGCTTCCTGTGTGAAAATTGAGCAAAACCATAATTTTTTTTTTTTGTTTTTTAAAATTAAAACTTGTTGCCTAAACCTAACCAAGTGCTTTTAAGGAAATGAATGTAAATACAAGGTGTTTCACTGATGTAAGACTATATATTGAGCAGAAACTGTACATTTCCCGTGAAAACCAAAGACAAAATGCATGTAACAAGCATAAATTGGCATGACATCCTGGTACTTCCATAGCAGCCGCAAGAGGTTGCCTAGCTTGTCATATGTAGACCTGAAAGTCCACAAAGTGATGATATTTGACAAGATGGGATGAGAACACGTTGATAAACACACGGTATGCTCGTTTTGGTCTTGGGAGCTAGTAACTGTTGCTGATTTCCTACAGGCAGAAATGAAAACTCCGTAACATAAGATGAACATCATGTGCAATTTATTCTTCAGTATCACGTTCACTTGTCAAAGTAGCACAATATCATTTTCTCAGTCAAGTGCAATACTACCTCTTATTGTTATATTATATTCAACATAACATTGACTATCAGGAACAGTCCGTTTTTTCCCCACCAATTTAGTTAATTTTAGTAACTCTTGTATGTATCATACTCCTATTGCTACTCTATTAGGCACTGGTTTTTGCTTCTGCTCCTTGAAAACACTTCTTATCTTGCATATTTATGTATTTTGCAAGCTATTGTTCTAAAACTGAGCCCAGTGAGTGACCCTGACCCGGGGAACACAGGTTGACTGGTTGATACTGGTTGTGAATTGTTAAAATTGTGGTTACTGTTCTTCTCGTCACTGTAATTTGAAGCACTCTCTGGCACAAGAATTTCCCCCAGGATAAATAAAGTTCTATTGAATTGAATTGAACTGAATTAAGTATTTTTGCATCTCAGCATCTCAAGTCATTTTTGAGAAGCACACAAAGGCAAGTAAATATGCATCCACCCATTTTTTCCATCTGAAAATCTTTATAAATAGTTTTATATGGTTAAATTTCTGTCAGATGTATGATGTATGAAAAGTCTATTATTTTACTATATTTTCTTTCCTCCATAAAAATCTCCAAAACTATTTCACATACTCTAATATCCTGTGTAAATGTATAATTTGCTAATGCTCATTTAGACGTTAGAATGTGACTCAGCTGTAATTAAACATCCACTGATTCACTGATTCCTAATTTGCACAGAATATTTACATGAGTCACCACCTACAACTGTGATTAGTTAAAATCTCTTGAAGTGAAAAGAGTCGTGCATTCATCCAATGTTTTGGTAGACTTTATGTGATGTTGCCTAGGATGAAATCTACAGTTTCAACACGCATTCAGTACAGTAAACATCTGTACAGCTGTGCAAACATGCATGAAATGGAACTGAACAGTACGACTGCTATCACTGATGGACCCATTGACTGGAAACTGTCAATTACACACACTTATACACACATTCACCTCACACACACACACTATATTTGTGCACTATGGGAGTCATTTTCTTAAAAGCCTCTTCTGTGAAAGGTATCCCTGCACCCAGACTTTGATATCACCTTGATAATCCATCCCAGTCATCATCCACAGCACGGGATTTGTTCTCAGACGGCAGTGCTGAGATGAATTTGACAGTTTCCTGGTTTGCTTTGATAGCACAAAGCTGTATTTGACGTGTGATACTGTCTCATACACCTAAGCTGGAATGAAAAGGTGTAACAGTAAACCCTCATTCAGCTTCACACCGCCTTGTTCCACTTCCACGGTGACTAATCCTCGCGGTTGGGCGTTTGGATCGGATATCTCATCCCTGTGACTAATGTAGATTTTCAGGCAGTCATATGTCTGTTGATGTGATTCTACGGTCAATGTGTTCCTAATCGCTGAGAGAAAACAGTGCAGCAGCAGCGGCAGCCATAAAGCCATTCCCAACACAATAACACAACATGGGGAGATTATTTCTCAGCAGACAGTCTGGTGTGTAATGTTCCATCAATGTATTGATGGACTTTGTATAATGCTGTATAATGTGAACTGATTAAACACACTGCACATGTAGCTACGCAGAGGAATCGATTGGTTATTTGCACCAGTGGTTATTCAAATGACACCAAATTTCAAATTCTAATTTCATTAGGGTTTTTTCTGACTACAGTTTGTGAGTCCATTAATCACAGGGTGCACTGTAAAGCATCATCAGATAAATCAAGTAAACCTTGCCTTTGCTTCAATGATTTAACCATAATGAATTCATGGCCTCAGTTAATCTGTCATTAATCATACTTTGGTCCGATATTCGGCTGCTTCTTTTAAAGTAATCTGAATAAACTATTTGAATTTCTTTACGATGAGCAGTCGCATAAGGTCCTGCGTGTCCCTTCTGATGGCATGACTTTATTCAGAGGTGAGCAGGAAGTACCTGCAGGGCTACACACACAGTCACTGCAGGAATGTGCTGTGATTGGGTGGCCTCAGGTCGGCTCCCTGGAGGGCCTGCAGCCGTCTGACCGCTCCTCGGCTATTAATCCATCATCTCACTGTGTGTGTGTCTATGAGTGTGTGTGTCTGTGTGCCTATGTCTGTGTTCTGTTCCCTATGCATGTCAATGAATACAGTAGGGTTATGTGCTGTGTGTAGAGCTGCCATGTTCATTGCCACACAGGCATGATAAACACAAGGCTGTCCTTAGTCTCCATAGAAAGTATAACAACTTACAGGTAGTCACACTGAGGCTCCTTACCCACTTGATTAAGCTGATTGTCTTAAGAAATATGCAACATGTCCATCGCAACTGAACCAAGCAGATTTTTGTGATGTCTCTGCTGCAGTGGGAATTCATTACTGTGCCACTCGTACATCAATCAGCACATTGTTGCGGACACATTTGCTGCTACTTAAGAAAACTGCATTTCTGCACTAAATACTTGGAATAATAGGAGAAACTTTGTCTGGAAAGGCAGACATCTTACCAGAAATTCAAATACCACATTCGAAACATTCTTCATGAGGAATGTGACAGTTTTATTCCCCTGTGTCATTTGCTATTTATGTGAAATGTTTTTTGAAATTACTGGTCTCACTGATCTACGCCTCTTTGACAAGGCATCTCTTGGAAATGAGAAAATGTATCTCAAGGTAGATAAAGGCTAAATATTAGTTTAGTATAAAAAGTGGCAGATATAATTTACTCTTTTAAAGTAGGTGGACTGGCTAGTCAGCAAGAACAACACACACAAAAAAATAATGCTAAGATTGAGGGTATGATATGCAGGATTGTCAGTCAGTGCAAAAGTAAAAGTATGTAAGCGATATGTCTCTTGGATGCTGCTGCTTACAGTCTGGCATCTGGTCTCTACCTTTTTATAAAGCCTCATCTTCACCTGAGTGCTCTGGGGTACACGCACATAAACATCCTGAACAGAGAGAATAAGAAGAAATGAAGGCAGAGTGCAGAGTCTCTGCAGAAAAATACACCACCTCACACTAAAATTGGGTCATAAGTGATGATTGAGAGGGATTACTGGTCCAGCATAGTATATCAGGGTTGACTGTTTGAAAAGCTTTATCTCATAGTGTTGTGGGATTCAGACCAAATGGCATATAGTGTCTTTGGTCAAACAAAATTTCAAGACCTGGTTTTTGGACAATCAGACGTGAATATTTCTAATAAGCACAGTGCATTACCCACTGAAACACTGGATCACATGCTGCTAAATTGCTTTACGTCCTTGCCCGTTGCACGCCAGTCAACTCTGCACGGGTATGTATGCAACATCTATTTTATTAACAGCATAGCTAACTCTCTGTCGCATGGCTTGTGTGTTAGTGCATATGACCGCACATAATGGTCGATTTGTTTGTGCTATCACTGTTTGTTGTTGCTTGTTGCTTTCTAATTGCTGTAGTTAATGCTGTATTTATGTCTTTGTGTTTTCTTTGTCCTGAGAATTTGATCCTTTTATTTGTTTCAAAACATCTTGCTAAAGAACTGCAGTTGAAAATTAGAAAGTGTTTCTCTTATTCTTGCCTGGTTATTGAATCATAGTGGTGGACAAAGTAAATTCACATAAGTGGGCCACTGTATTTAAATACAAGTCTGGGGCAAATTTTATACTTAATACTACATATACACACAAATTTTCTTTATTGACATTGTAACTTTGCAGAACATGAGCATATGATGCACTGATATGTGGTAGATTGAACAATCCAGTAGTATGAAAACCAGCTACAATATTAAAATGCTGCTTGCATATTAATACACTAGTAGAACAGCATTGATTAGAAAATGAATAGAATACAATACAATATATCTTTATTGTCCACCAAGGGTGGAAATTTGTCTTCAGCTCACCAAACAAAACACGTAAAAACATTAGATCAGCTTATTGTCTGTCTGTGGGTTAAAACTCATCAGTCCCTTTTCTGAGATAAGAATACTGATGGCGGACTTCTTAAAACATTTTTGGTCACAAGAGACTTTATAGCACCTCCAGGAGCTCAAACTGGCTACAGAGAAGGTGGGAGCTGTCTTCCAAGATATGCCTCGCTTTCTTCCTCGACCTCTCTGTAAAGAGTTGGGTCAAAGGCTTTTGTGGCTTGCCAACTGTTTTACTTGCCATTGTCACAACCTTACAGAGTTTACTCTTGGATGTACAGGTGAGATGAGCATACTAGACAGGAATGTGAAACGTTAAAACACTCTCAACCATATGCACACTAATTCTAAAATCTGCTGACTGATACCAAGGCCACTGAGGTTCCTAAGAAGATAAAGTCGGTGTGAACGTTTCTTTAAATAAAATCAGTATTTCCAGAGAAGCTCACATGGGAATCCAGAACTGTACCAAGATATTTAAAAATTTCCAAAGTTTCAACACATTGACAATCAAGTGTTTCCGGCAAGTAATCATCAACATGGTGGCACACCATCATTGGTCTTGGCCACATTGATTTCTAACTTGCTGATGCGACACCAATTGGCAACTGTTTTAAAATAATTGAATAATTGTTTTAGTAAAAAAACTAATTAACTGATTAATTAATAATGAAAATAACCATCAATTGCAGTCCTAAACAGTAGTAAACACACCACCATACGATACTGAATTATATACCAGTGACAGGACCCAGTGTGTATCGGCCACCAGTGCTTTAATTTTTTGCTCATCATTCTTCCACTCTTGTACTTTTAAATGCACAAACTTTACTTGTAATGGAGTATTTTTACATTGCGGTATTCCTAGTAAAAGACCTAAATACTTCCTTCCACCGCTGTCATATTTAGCGACTGTCCTCTGGACCTCCACGATGGCACCAGACAGGAGATTTGTGTGTAAAACATGAGAAGACAGACGGAAGCAAAGACAGTGGCGACTGCTCAGAGGCATGGCAACACAAAGACAAACACAAAGCCAAGCCCAAGAGACGAAGGGATTGAAAGGATGTGACAGCTACATATTCGCTCTTTAGTCGTCTGTGTGCTCGTTCTTTGTCCAACAACCGACTTTTGGTTTGATCTAAATGAACATTTGTAATCAGGAAGTCTTAGAATTGGTGTTTACACTGTATCCACATGTGATGTACCAAAAAACCCTGCACAGGAATACAGGAAGTGGTTAGACAAGTTGTAGTATTTAGATCGGTGAACCAAAGGGTTTTAGCTCACATGCAAGCATGCACACACACACATAGACAATAGAGCTATTGTTTTTCAGTGCAGAGATATTCTGTGAGGATCTAATGGAACCAATCATCATTATTTTATTGAATCCAATCATTAAAACATATTGTTCGGAATGGTGAGCAATATTTTGGCACGACCCATACGTCTACATCCAAGTATAGCTTTCGCAGTCGTTGGCAGCAGTCTTTATTGGCTTCCAGAAGTGGAAGACGTCCAAACTACAAGTATGTGTACACTGTAATTTCCCTGCCACCTGTGTGACTAACTACACTGTAGCCGCTGCACCGCTGGGTCTGCTCACAGCCATTGAATCCAGCTGGGCTCTGCTAGAACAATGCGCTCTGTCTCCTCATCCCGTGTCTAGCGAAGGGAGGGTGCACGACTGCGGAGGAAACCTTAAATGATGTTAATAACGTGCTGTTGAAAAGCAGCACAGAGACAGAAATCAGTGGCATGCATGATGTCAGCTCCCATTATTGCTGTGTGCCACCATGTTGAGGTAATGGGAGCAACACTGTGGCGCTAGTCATGTTTTTGCTATGAGTCCTGACCGAGACTGAAGTGAGACAGGAAACGTTACATTACATGACATTTAAATGAAATGAGGGGGAAAGTGACATTTATGTTGCGAAAATATGACTGAACAACAACTCTTTTCAGTCGTGGTGTGTTTTCAAGGAACATTCCCACGCTGATACTGAATGAAATGCATGTTGTTTTGATGCTGCTTGAGGTTTGGGCACTTTTGCGTCACTGTCTACAAAAAACAGGTATCAGCACCTACACGCCCAACTGAGGCATGTCTTTTATCCCTCTGTTGTCTGGTTTGCACAGTTATGGCCTTAATCCAAACTTGTGGTGTCCTCATATGCAAGTTAAAATGAGTGTGGGGGATGGTGGAGATATTCAGTTAGTGGCCTTGCCTCACAAACCTCTCTGCAACCTCGGCTGGTGCCATGATAGAGGTGGAGTCAGTAATTAGCTGTGCATAGATAAAGGCGAGTTACTGCCTCAAGCGAGGGAATTCAAGTATCTCGGGTCTTGCTCACAAATGAAGGTAGAGTGTGAGGTGGATTGGTGGTTTGGCACAGCATCTGCAGTGATGCTGGCGCTGTCTGGAAGGTAAAGCTTTCGACTTACTGGTCTATCTACGTCCCAGCCCTCACCTATGGTCATGAGCTCTGGGCAGTGACCGAAAGAATTAGATCGCGGATACAAGCGGCTGAAATGAGTTTCCCCAGAAGGGTAGCTGGGCTCAGCCTTAGAGATAGAGTAAGGAACTCGGACATCCGGAGGGAGCTCGGAGTAGGGCTGCTGCTTCTTCACTCCGAAAGGGCGCAGTTGAGGTGGTTTGGGCATCTTATCAGAATGCCTCCTGGATGCCTCCCATTACAGGTGTTCTGGGCATGCCCCACTGTTAAGGGGCCACAGGGCAGACTCACAGAACACACTGGAGGGATTACATTGTCTGGACTGGGAGCGACTTGGGGTGGCCCAGGAGGAGCTGGAAAGCGTTGCTGGGAAGAGGGACATCTGGAATGCTTTGCTTAGCCTGCTGCCCCTGTGACCAGGCTTCGGATAAGCGGTTGAAAATGGATGGATGGATGGATGGATGGATGGATGGATGGATGGGATGGATGGACTGTCATTAGTTTTGCAGCTATTTGGTCATATCAGCATTGGAAACATTTAAAATTTGACCTTGTGATGCAAAAGAAAAAGTTAAAGTCTGGGTAAAGTAAAATCAGGGATTTCTTTCTAGACACATTACACATGTATATATGGAAAATACTAAATGTAAAAAGACTGGGAACCTTGTAGTACAGCATTGTGGAGTAAAGAACTTTGAACACTGAGTCTATTATATTCGTATGTGTTTTTTTAATCCACAACCTGTAAAAAAAAAAAATCGCTGTGCACTGCAACCTTGCACACCAAGTCCAGTGTATCTTATTGTTTCATTCGTTGTGAAAATTTGTAATACAATGTAATACAACAATTTTGCTCCCTTGATGTACCTCCCTGTCTGTCAGCACCACACTGTCCTGGGGCTGACCCGTCACACTCTCCCTGTCTGTGCCATCATCATCCACCTTAATATTATTATCTTACCTGTTGAAACTGATCTGAGTTATGAAATTATATTGTGTGACTCACTCCTCTGTCCTGTTGCCACATTTTCTTCACTGCATCTTGGTCTAACAACTCTCTAAAGGCTTTGCTGGCTGTGAAAAACACAGAAAATCTAACCTGTTCTGAAAGCTATAAGAATGGATAAAAGTTTCAGAGTCAATGTGCAAACTTGTCTGACACAACAGGAGGTTTTATTTGTGTCTAAATGTGTAATAATTTGGGATGAAAACAACTGTTACAGTGAGGAAATGTATTTAGACCATTTTTACAGTTATTGTGTCCAGGATTTTTTGGGTGGATCTGAAAACAAGGCTTAATGACTCACTGGAGCAATGCTTTCCATAACACCTCCCTTACACTATAAAACCTATGTCACTGCTAACATTAGAACGCATAGCATTAGTGTCATTTCGTTCACCCCTTGTGCGTGAGTGGCAAGTTTGCTACATTCGTCAAGCTCTCTTAGCTCTTCAATTACATGAATAAATGACTTAAATGCCAAAATCATATACACAAGCAAAATAGTTGTCAGTAACGTACGAATGAGAGTCTGTCTCTGCGCAGTGGCTCACTCGTCCTTCGGCTCAGGGGCCTATATGTTACTGTGCTACTGGGTAAACTGCTGACGTGATGGGTCTGTTGGTCACAGCGGTTCATTCCTTGGCTCTGCTCCTTCGAGGGACACGTCCTCAACATTTCAGCGCAGAGAATATTGGCTATTTTTCCATGATTTTGAAACCAAATATCATCTACTTACCAGGGGCGATTGCTCTGAGACAACAAGGGAGGCTGAACTTCCCCTAAAATTTCATAGAAAAAATGGTGAAATATGCACTATTGAATTTACATTAAAATAAGAATTTACATTGCATTAAACGTCCACTACGATGTGTTTCGCATTATGACTATGATGTTCAAACATCAGATGTTTATCACCAGTTTTCAAACGCGACCTCCCTGTCACACATTCTCGTGTCAGCACGATGGACGCGGAGCCTCCAAGCATTCCTGTGAGACAGCGCTGAGCAGGTGTTTTTCATGCAGCAAAGCGAGACGGTCATTGGATGAATGCGACAAAATCGTCACTTCCAGGGATGATGATTGGAGGAATTGTGTAAAGGGCTGAACCCCTTTGTGACTGACAGCGCTTTGAAAATACACATTGGCATTGTCGCATTTCAAGTGTGGTTGTGTGGCATGAGTGTGGTTGAAAAACGGCTTCAGTTGAATGTTCCTTTTATAAGTTACTGCCTCGTTAAAATATGATGAATTTTATGAGGTAAACTTAAAGCGAGCGTCCCCTGCTTGAAAGACCAGCAGCCGCCTCTGCTACTTAGCGACTTTTTTAATCAGTGGAATTTTACTTTTATTTTTACATTATCTGGACTTCAAGGAATCACAAAAGTTATTACAATTCAACCTGTGGGGAACATGAATGTCTGTACCAAATTTCATTACAATCCCTCCCACAGTTCTTGAGACGTTTCACTCTGAACTACAAATGTCAACCTCATGGTGGCGCTAGAGCAAGCTCTGATCACTTAAGTCATTAGGATTCATCATCTGGAGACCATGAATCCATCTAATCCATCTAATAGCTGTAGATATTTCAGTCTGGACTGATGTGGTGGACTGACCGACCAATGAACCAGCGTTGCAATCCTTAGAGCCATAATGCTAGTGTGGCTAAAACTGGATCTTGAAGAAAATATTTTTTTTTTTCAGTTTTAAGTCATATGTTTTATTTCACATAGGCTAATACTTTCTACACGCACACACACTCGTCTTCAGCTCCCAGTACAGTAAATCATTACTTTCTGATCTGCATTTGGAACACACGAGATGTTTCGTATGAGATATTTCATGGGAAACAGAGGGGTATTATTTTATTCATCCTAAATCAGATTTTCAGTGTGTAGGTGAGTGTGTGCATCTTGTCACGCATGTCATGTGTTTAAATGTGCGTATGCGCATGTGTGCACGCATAGTTTTCAGCATCGAGTCGAACATCGCTCAATTTAAACTTTTTATCCACTCAGACAAAAATCCCTCCTGATATACTGCCTCTGTCAATTTAATGTTACCCAGAGAAGTTTTCACCCATTCATCATTTTAACTGTGGAAGGGCCCAGAGCTGTATTTCAGCTACATCAAAGCCCGCCCTGCTGTCCCAGTCTATCACAAACGTCTTCGCAACATCCACTGTTTAGGTAGTTCCCCTCTGACATGCCCTGACAGAAATATCTTGCTCCACATTTGACCCCTACCAGTCTTTTTTTTTTTTTCAATATAAAGAAAAAAATCTTTGAAGTGTTTTTCCTTCCACAAATGAGGGGAGAAACACATTTCTTCAATTATTACAGAGTGATATATGAAACAGAAGCTTTCATTTCTTTGCCGCATGTGTTCCACTGAACAATGAAATCATTATATTCTGGAGCATCGCTCCTAAAAGTTGGTACAAAGCAGGACACAGTTTCACGCTATAATGGCATTTATGAGCTGATTGTTAAATGATTTCAGTGTTGCTTTGTTTAAGTGCTGATTTTATGGTATGCAGGACTGACGGTCTGTGCAAAGCATCATCTGTATGGCCTCAACATATGCAGACAAGCGTCTTTTCTGTTATTTATAATGGAATATTGTCTTTGGAGAGTTTCATTAGAGAGTGAAATATGCAATGTTTGAATAACAGTGACATCAAGTCTAGTAAAGTGCTTACTATTTGGAATATAAAACTCATTATGGTGTATTACTGGACTTATTGTAAGACTTTGACTTTCCAAAGCGTACCAGATTTGGGCATGAATCATTTGTATGTTTTTTTTTTTCCAAATGTGGAATGAACACACTGGCATTTTTGTCCTCTAATTTACTGGTGCCATGGTTAGACGTGCTCGGAGAGAAGTTCAGGAATCTCATTGTTACAATATAAAACAAAGTATGATTTATCAGATCTGCATTTTTATGCTTATTCATTGTTTATGTTCATTGTGTGGTTGAAAGTTTTTCTCTTCCTCTGTCTTTCTCATTCACTTATCATAGTTACGATCTGTTTACTGAAGAATTGAATATGCAGCACAGCAGAGACAACCAGATCATCTGATACTGTGGTATCTCCAGATCTCAAGGATGTTCTGCCCACTGACGACAGATCTCTGCTGTCTGTGCTGTACACCATGTCCTGCAATCAATACTCCTCTCATGTCTGTCCATTAAATATGAAGCCAGCCAGCAGATAGTTAGCTAACAGTTAGCACACGACCCCTGCGGAAACCCGAACTTGTTGTTCTTACACTTCTCTTTGTAGAAACTAGATTTAAGGGACTGTTCTGTATTTGTCAAAGGATGGAGGTGGTTAGATTTGGTAATGTTTCCTGATGATATAATTATGTTTTCAAGGACTGTCCGAAATGTGAAAATCTCAAGCCAGGCTTGTTGTTTCACCCTGTTTTCAGTCTTCAAGCTGAATTTTTTAACAAACAAATATATGAGCGGTATCCATCTTCTCTTCAAATAAGCAATAAAAACAACAACATTGATTTATTTTATTTTACGCAGGCGAGTTTCTTGCTGTACAGCCAGTAGTTGGTTAGCATAGCTTCAGCTTTACACATAAGCCCCACTTACACTTCAGTTTTTATCAAAGTCAAACTAATGAGATATATATATTTTACCTTTAGACAAAGCCAAGCTATATTTTCTCCTTGCCTCTAATCTTCATGCTAAGCTAGCCTAGGGTGATTATATTTTCAAATCCCCAAACGACCCTTAAGTGAACCGCACGCTCATGCACTCGCATATATAAGCTTACACATGCACCATAGGAACTGTCATCAGGATGGGGGACAATTATTTCAGTGCTTGGCACACCTACTGAGCGTACCTTGCAACACTATGGATACCATCAACAAAGCATTTTCATCATGCACAGAAACACAGAGAAAATGTTAGCTTCAGAAAAAGAATATGGTATGTTGTATTTATGGATGCTATTGGACAACGGATGTTCAGAAAACTGACAGCAGTTTTGCGTGTGTTGTTCTTGTGTGTGGATCACACTGGGTACTTTATGAAGAAAGGAGTAGAAGAGACCAACATTATCTTAACCATTAGCATACTGACAGGTTCTGGCAGAGAGAGCCGCAAATGTCATAGCAACAGCCGTTGATTAAATAGCACACATATAGACAGATCAGTGTTGGATTCAGATGCGTGGTGCATTAAAGTTTTTAGACATTTTAATGGTTTGCAGATGTTTGTTGGGACTGGGGGACACCCAGGTTGAAGCTGGGGAAAACCAAGCCGAGTGCCAAAAACTGCAGTTCATCGAATGACCACTTGAGGCTGGCTCCAAAACAGTCAGTCCCTATAGACACACATTTTAAAACGCCCAACTTTACAGCATCAATTAACAATGTTTACAGCCTGATATAAAACCAGTTTTAGTCTCGACAGCTATTTTCAATATTCTTGATTACTGTGCAGGAGATGCCTTTTTTATAACTCATTTTATTAGGGCCCAAAGTCACGCATGTGTAAAGGCAGGGATGTTTGAGTGACAGGCTGTCTGCAGGGCGTCGCAACAGTGCGTGAGTCAGATCCACCCCTCGCTCCTCTACAGCTCCAACCTCTTGCTAAATACGGTCACTTGTGGCTTAAAAAACCAAGATGGCAACAGGCAAAATGCTGAACTCCCGATTTCAAAATGGCAGTCCACAAACCAATGGGTGACGTCACGTTAGCTATGTCCATTGTATCTACAGTCTATGAGAAAAAAACAGCCAACCTGGATGCTGCTGCTACTGCCAAGCGGCTGTAGTAACATGTTAAGTGTATAAGCAAAAGAATGGCTTCTATCGTCTCATCTTACTCAGCAAAAAAGCAGGTATACATGTAGGCCTGTTTCTCAAAAGCTTAAACTCTTCTTTAAACACCTATTTTATAATAGAGCAGTATTCCTGAGACAAACAAAACATATTCATGCCACTGACAAAGCCTCACTATTTTTTACTTTACTAGAAGTTTGATGAAATGCTGCGTACATTTTTCAACCTCAAGACTAAAAAAGATTTTCTCTTAAAAAATTCTCTTAAACCAAATAATCTAACAGACACTTGTACCTTTCTTTATATGGAATATTGTATTTGTATTTAAGATACAGCTGCAGGAGAAGTGCATTAAAGGCAGACTTCTACAGAGATGTCCACAATGAGCCTTGCATTGCAATGATGCACTGGGCGCCTGTAAGAGCAATCCATGCCGCTCTGCACCCATATCCTGCTGGATGTTACTGAGGCCTTCTTCAGACCAAACTCCGCCATTAGAGAGAAAAGGCTCAGTCTCATCTGTCTCTCCCAGTCCTCTCTCCTTGGGATGGTACTAACATCACATATGGAAGACATCATGCTGTTTCAGAGCAGCTCTCCTCACCGAGCACTAATAACAGTGTGGCTATGGGTTTAATAAAAAGGAATGGAACGAATTATGGCCCCGTCCCAGCCAGGGCCATCATGTACTGCAGCGCATTAGCGTGGACTCAGCAGCCAGTCCAGACCAGCAGAGACTGGGAGGGATGACGGCGAGAGGGAGAAAGAGTGGGGGAGAATGTGACTGGGAAGAGCCAGGGTTCCCAGCAATTAACCAGTCAGGCTCTTAGGGTTCGATGCTGTGGTGAGAGGGGGAACACACAGAGAGATATATAGAGGGAGTAAGCCTGTGGGCAGCACTGAGACGGACTCTGCCAGGGGTAATGGGACATCAAAACCAGTTTTACAAAAGATGTTAAGCTGAGTCTTGATTAAAATGGAAGTCAGAGTATGTCATGCTCAGCTAAATGAGTGCATAAATGGGAACGCAGGGAGTCTCTGGGGACTGAGCAGTAAAGAACCCAGTGAGAACGAGAGGAAGATGTGGAGCTGCAGGAATGTAAAATTTGAGACAAGGAAAATTTAACTGGAAGCTGGTTGATTGATTTGCTGAATGAGTGATTGATCAAGTTAGTGACTTATAATAACAGTCAAAACTAAGAGAAGTGGGCTGTACTTGTTTTCACTTTAAATCTCTCGAAGTCAGTGGCTCTCAATTTGAGGTTCAGTTCCCCTTCTATGACCTTTTCAATGCGACCAGACTCCATTGAGAAAAACAGTAATTTCAGCTCACCCCACACAGGAGCTGTTGGTCTACAGCTGCCTCAAACAGTGTAACTTTGGTGAAGCCAAACTATTTGGTAGCAGCTCCTGTGTTTAGCAATGTTAAAGTATTAGTCTGAGTCTGGCTTTGAAGGGTGCGATATAATGGCTTTACTTCCCATCAGAAATCACTGGTAAAGCAGTGAAAATCTAGCGTATTGACTGTTTTACATGGGACTTCAGTTAGGTGGCTAAAATGTTTTGCTGCTGACCCCTCCACAACATACAGTGCTTAGAGTCCATGTCAGTACTCCTGTCTCCAAACTGGAGCGTGTGCCGACTGACTTAACCTTCTGAAAATTCTTAAAGGTGCCCTGGAGTATTAAACACACAACAGTTTTTTGTACATTCAGTTTTACCATAATGCATTGTGTGTGTTTCCTTTCTTTACAAAAAACAAACATTTGCAAACACAATTTTTAAATGTCTTAAATCCTGCTCTGTTTATGTCGGGCCTTCCCCAAGACACCCCCCGACATGCAACAGCGAGTCAGCATCAATGCCATCTTACTGACCATGTTTTTTAATGCTGTATTGTGTTCAACATGGAAGACGCTCTGTACAAATAAGTTCCACGTCTACCCTTACAAACGTAAACTAAGATAAAATTTGTCATACAGATGTTAACATCTTAAGGGTAACATTGTATAAGATAGAAAATATATCCTTTTCTAGTCTCTAGAAAATAGTTGTGTTACTTTGAATGTAGTGCTGTATATTTACAAGAACTGTTACAAAAACCAAGCAGCTTATAAACAAACAGCAAAAGGTGTTTACAAAAAAGAAAAGAAAAGAAAAGAAAAGAAAAAAATGCTACCAAAGAAGCTTACGAATAACTTTTATTTCTATTTTTTTTATTAATTATTATATATATCAATTTGTCAATTAATTTAATTTGTTTGAGTTATTTATTTCTTTTAATGATAAAAACATAATATACAAAAATTAAGGTAACCAACTGTTGATCAGTGAAACAATGGGAATCCATTGTCAGGATTTTGGCTAAATCATTACATGCATGATTCAAACACAATGGATGCCCATTCCTAAAGACTATCTGTTACATTTCTCTGCTAGTGGTGAAAAATTCCACAGGGTACCTTTAATATATACCATGCTTAACATGTAGATATTGCATTGTTTTAAGGGGACACAACCCTATAAGGTTGGGAACCACTGCTATAGGGTGCCATGAGTCAAGGGCTGAGATCAGATATAAGTGTGGCTGAGTACTTGCAAAATTCTTCTTGCAATTTTTTTGTTGTTGATGAAATCAAACGCAACAGAGCAGTGACACAGAAATGGGACGGGGACACACATATTTGCATGTTTTAAAATGTTATTTTAAGTAATAAGTAACTACAACAAGCGCTCACACAATGCACAAATGTTCCTCTGGAGATGTTCTGTTTTCATTATTAAATCACTGGCAACAGTTCACTTACACACACACACACGGATGTGTCACGCTCTGTCTTTCACAGTGTGTGTTCCTCTCTCATCTTTGTGTGAGTCAACTGTTGCTTTTTTTAATAAAAAAGAAAATTGCATTACGAAAATTTGGGAGCGCTCGCCCTTCCTTTTTAGTTAATCAAAGTCAAATGCAGTGACGTGTTAATATAAATTCTTTATGTGCCAGTTTGGCAGCTTAAACACAAACACCTTAAAATATGTCATGGCCAGTTAAGTAAATCTAGTTTGTGGTGTAAAAAAAATCCTGTTATTTGTATTAAATTTAGTTTAGGAAAAAATCATTATTTTATTCTACTTGACATGGTTGTCTTTGCCACATACAGGGAGCCTCACCCTGACATTTCACCTCTCATGGGGGTCTGGACCCCACCTCTGAGACCACCTTGGAGTGTCACCCCTGTGATCACCACCTTAACGACCATATTGCCTCTTGTCTATTTAGGTAAATCTAAAAAGTCCACCAAGCTTGATTAAGAGAATGACAGAGCGGATGAAGGCACGAGCAGAGCAGTTGGCAGTTGGTAGTGAAAGTAGGTGCCGTCGCTTCCTGGGTGGGCAGACCTGGCCGTAACCTTCGCCACAGTATGCAGTGACATGTCTGTCCTTAGATCAGCTGCCAACGCAGGAGATGACATGTTAGTTCAGACCTACAGCAATGCAGGGAATCCTAATGGCTCCATCAGGACAAGTGCACCGTCTGTTATGTTTTATTTCCTCTGCTTCTGACCTGCGTGTCACCGTTTCAGCCTCTGCCTGAGATTAAGTCTGTTCAGGCAGCAGGCTTATATCTGGTCGGTGGCTGTCTGGGCTATTTTGAAGCTTAGATTCAACAACTTTGCTACTGTCTGCTTCACCCTTTTACTGTGTTTGGTCATTTGATACAGACCTCCATGCCAGCTCACCGTCTCTTTCTGTCTGTAAAACGGGTCTGTTTCATTGAACCTACACAGACGTCTGTTATATTTGGATTAGAAGACACCAGCTCGCCTGATTTGCTCTCCCACTCTCTTTTTGGGACATTTATTTTGACCTCTAAGTCGTTTTCCCCTTCACTGTCTGTCAGTGACGTTATACTCCAGACCACCAGAGTTGGACTTCTGCTATTTCACTCTGGCACTGGGATTACATACCTACAGTATATGTAGGAATAATTACATCTAGAAGGTTTTTCACTGAAAGCACTCGTTCCCACTCAAGTCCTGCTAATCCACACTGTCGCAATGATAAAATAACACAGAAAAATGACTAGAATAGTTGAAGATTATTGTATAAAACTGAATATCAGTGACTTGTTAGGTAATCCATCTTTAAAAGATCATTTAGAAGATTTTCCCTGCTTGTTTATTTTTCAATAACAGCTAATGTATGTGTAAATGGGGACTCTATCATGAGTAAGTGCCAATACAGTCCTGATATTAACAGCCTAGCCGCGGTGTAATTGATTTCCTTTTGGCCTCATGACTACTCCAGTGTGTCAGAGTGATCAGGCCCAGCGAGCTGCAGCCTGGTGAGCGGCTCTTACGAATGCATTGGCATGTCAAGTTGGCCAGAGATACATTTGTGTTGTAAAAAGATATATTAACTCAGACACACATGCACGCACAGACGCCACATACGCGCAGGCATAAAATCGCATACATCTGCTCACCATCCTTGTAATTGTGGGTCCATCAATATCATATTACCTGTTCCTTTAGCTGCCTATTGATCACGCCTGCAGCGGCTGTTCGTGTGCTGGTTACGATGTGCTCTATTACCTGTGTGTAAGTGTCAGCCTCTCAGATCGGGGGGTGTTAGGACTGACCGTGCATCATGGGAGGGTTGGGAGTGGAGGGGGGATTATGGTTTGTCCAGGCTACACATTCATCTCTGGGAATGTGAAGTGTCTTTGGTTCAGATGGACACTTTATGGCATCAGGAGCATGTTACGGCGGCCTGCATAGGATGTATGGATTAGGTTCTGACCGGTATGGATTTTCAAAGGCTCATTATAAATGTGATGGTTTTGTACTGAAGGTTGCATTCAATTATTATTTTAAATTGACCATTACAATACAAATATATGATCTGAAATAACTGCCTTCTTCACTGATCTCCCATTCAAACCATAATAAACTCTCAATACAATTTACTGAGCAGTAAAAACAGTTTTAGACACATATTCAACACTGTTAGCATCTGGTGCAGTGTTGCATGACATTAAATAAATTCATATGAGACAAAGAAAGAATTGCATTATCGGGCTTGTAGTAAATCAAGATAAGTCTACAGACATGCTACTAACTGTAATGTTTTACTTAGGCATACTTATATTCTCACAATGCCAAATTACAGTTCACCATCGTATGCTGTATCTTAAATCAGATACTTCTGTACTCATGCTTGATATTTAGGGCGCGTAAGTGCGTTTAGACTGACAAGTATGAGGATATTTTTCTGTAGGCAGATGCAGAAGTTAGCACCACATTGGTTCCCTTGTCGAAAAGCCTAAGGGATTTTTTTTATTTGATTTTTTGCAGAAAAAAAAGCTCTGTGACAAACAAACATTTACCACCTTTTTAAAGACAGAATTTTTAAAGTTCACGAGAAGGTTATTTGCTTCATATTTTATGTCGTAGAACAAAGCGTGAAAGTCTCTTAAGCTTTCGTTAACCACAAGCCCTTTTTCAGGCATCTCATCAAAAACCTATTAGAAAAACCCATTGCCTTTGAGTCAAGAGAACTTTGAGTGCTAAAATGCTAACTCATTTCCAGGTTTCAGGATTCATTCCTGCTGCACTCTGTGGTCGCCATGTTGCCTACGTATTGGAAGAAGCAGGGCCACAGACACATTTCAAACCTGTGGAAGGACAGCCAACTACCACAATAAACACCAAAGCAATTCTGTAGCATTTTGATAGGCAACTGCAAATGATAAAAGCAGGACATTTTATCAGCAAGCACTGATGAACACTAGCCCGTCAAAATTTGCACAAGAGTAAGTACATAGTTTATGCGGTGTAGCCAATTGTTCGTGTACTAACAGATGTGTCTGATTTGAGACACAACATAGATTGTTTGTTGGCATGCTAGCATTTGCAAATTTGCACTAAACACCAAGCACAGCTGAGGCTGATGAGAATGTCCTGATTTAGCAATACCTTGACCCGACTGTTGCACTACAGGAAAAGTTAACGGATAACCAAAATTCAGCAGGAGGCGTACCTAAATGTCTGGACAAAATGCTTTTGAGACATTACACTAAACCCCACAAATGTCAACCTTATGGTGGCGCTAGAAGAAAAGTCAGAGAATCACTGAAGTCATTCGGATTCGTTCTCTCAGGGTCATGACTGTCTGTACAAATTTTCAAAGCAATCCATCAGATAACAGGAGATGAGATATTTATTAACTAACTGACATTGCCATTTCTAGGGCTAAAAAACGTGTACATGCTATTGACACGACATTTTTTATGGCTTCAATGCACCATTTGATACTTAGTTCTAGCACCCTTGAAAAATGGTAGAGTAGTACACTAGATACAGTAACGCGGAGGGAATGATTGTCACAGTCTGGAACAATCTGTGAGTGTAATTGTAGATGAAACTATTAAATCCTTTACTTTAGATAACTCTGTCACATCCTGACAAAGAGTGAAGACTTAATGACTTCTTCCAAGAAGCCGAAGGAGGAGAACAATAACTACCATCATATCAGCGAAGAATCACAATGTCTTGCCAGTTATCAGATTTTTTCATTAAACGCTCCAATATGTCTAGTATTTCAGTCTGCCCTTGCATAGCCTATTTGAGTCTGTTTCCCAGAAGTGAATATTCACCCTGACAAGATCAGACTTCAAATCTACATCATGTCTCTTAGTATAAAAGTTAACCTTCATTGTGGAACATGTGCAGCTGTATCGCTGCTTAGTGTTGTGGGCCTTCTGATAAATTAGACGCCTGAGTTTACATCAGTCCATCAGTAACATCGGAGCAGTCAGTCCATATGATAAAAAACATAATGATATCTGTAGTGATGTTTGTCTTTCCAACATATTCCCATCTGCTGAGTACTATTTAAAGTCATTGGGATTAACGGCAGAAATAATAGATATGTAATTTTTGTCTTTGTTAATTTCTGGTTTGTCTTATCCCTCAAACCAAAGGATGTCAGTCTGATGTGGGAGCAACTGCCTCAGAGTGACAGAAATGACAAAACTGCAGTTTACAGCCATTGTGGCCGGAAAACAATGTGTTATTTTGGAGTAGATGATGAACAGTTATGACTCTATATTGTCAGTGCATTCATATTATTTTTCGTTGATTTGAATTGTGAATGATAACCACATCTGTTTGTAGTTATAGCCGCTGATCTTCTATCTCAGCCTGTGTGCCTCTTATTGTGAAGGGAAGGGAAAAGAAAGATGGAAAGTGTGTGTGTATGTGTGTGTGTGTGTGTGTGTGTGTGTGTGTGTGGCCAACGATTTCTATTTTTCTTGGGACCTCTCGTCTCATTTCTCTCCCCAGTGTTGAAGGCCTGACCTGGACACTGGACTCATTCCCTCTTTCTCCATCCTTGTCTAATCGCCTTCATCCCGTCTTTTTGCTCTCCCTCTCTTTCTCAGTTGCCCTTTAGCCGTCTGTAAGCAGTAAGTAAAACAAGCAGTGAACAAAGTGCCTTTCATTTGAATATTTGTACCAAACGACAAGCAAAACCGTTGAAGAATAAGAACAAAGTAGGGCAAGTAATCATAATGCAGCTGAGAATCAGGTCATTACTTTGTTCACAGTGCTTATAGAACAATAAAACATCCTGAAAAGATAACATTAGCTATACATTGTACATTCAATGACATGAGAAAGTTTATGAACCCCTTTGGAAATTTGGTATCACTGATATATATATAATGAATCACTGTCATGTTAAGTCAGTACAGTCGATATTTGTAGCAGAGGAGCTACTTGTTTGGAATGTCTGATGAACTTCTACAGTATTTTATAACTTGTAATCTGTTAAAGACAACAGAGAAACCCTTTCATGTTCGGCTGGATGGATAATTCTTTGGCCCTGATGAGACAGAACATGTTTTAGCAGCCTGGAGCAGCTTTTTGTAATTGTTTTCAATCAGAGTGAAGCATTTTTCTCGCAGCTTTTTTGTCGCCGAGCGCCTCACATTTTGTTTTAACTCAGACCAGAAAAGTGGTCAACATCACTGGTGTTCTTTTCTGATCGTCCAATCAGATAAATTGAAAGGTGGTCCCTCCGTGGTGGCATTGACAACAAGCTAGTGGAGCACTGTGCATGGTTTGCGTTAAGCTAGTTCACTTTAAACACTGTCCAAGGCAAGCTGCAAGACATATCTGAGCAAATTGTAGTCTTAACCACTGTCTAACGTTCTACCAAATGTAAATAGGACAGACAATTGACAGCAGATTGTCAAACTATCCCCAACTAATCCTAAAATAAGCCTTGAACCGACCATTAGGCCTATCCAGATGAAGCCCCTGGATCAGCTGCCCTGTGATTTCTCGTCTTTCAGAGGGTCTTGTATATGCACATAGAGCTCTGTTTTCCTGTGTCCGAGGTACTATCTCAATGTTTCCGAAAAGGAGTTGTTTTTCAAAGAGTTGGAGGACCTCAAAGGAAAAGAAGGCCTCCACCAACACTAAGCTCCAGACTGAGATGCAAGTCAGCTATGGCCTCCGTACTGAACTTACCCAGCTCAAAGAAGAGCACCAGGACAAGACCAGGGAGCAGGAGAAGGACTCCCTCCAGGATTCACAGAGGGTGGAGGTGCTGGAAGAGATAAAAGCCTCTGAGAAACAGCATGAGAAGGAAAAAAAAGGAACCTTCAATCAGGAAAAAATTCAGACACCGCATTGGTTTGAGGAAGAAAAAGAAGCAGGAGGAGAAGCTGGAGGATATCATCATATTTATATATCTATTCTAGCCTATTCTGTTATATTTTAATTGTAAAATTAAACTGTATATAATGTTACAGCACCTAAATTACATTTGTGACAGTAAATGGTTTTTTTTTTCTTAGTATTTTTTCTCATTAAAATGGTCAAAACACAGCACAAAGTATCTTTCACAGCTCTTTAATCTTGAGCAACTAAAGATTTAAGAGTGACAAAAAGGCTCCCAGAAAAGTTCTCATGTGATCTGCCAGCCTGCTGGTTAAGTTTCGGCAAGTAAAACTGCCGAGGTAACATTTGCAAAAGAAGCTGGTTGTGGGTAAAGAAAAAAGACAGGATCAATAACCACTCACAGCTGTGCACCATGTATGAAATCAGCATGCAGTTAGCTTAGCTTAGCACACAGAGCGGAAGCAGGGGGCAACAGTCTAAGCTTTGCTCGCTCCAAAGTTAAAAAATATGCCCACAAGCACCGTCAAAGCAATAGCAGTGCTGCTGTGCTCTCTGAATCTGCAGCAGTCTTTCTCTGTGGATCTCTTGGTCATCTCTGCAGCAAAACTAGCGTCTGTAAACCGTGGGCTGGTGTGTGTCTGTGTTCCAGTTTTCTGGTGTGTGTGTGTGTGTGTGTGTGTGTGTGACATGATTCTTATTGAACACTGACTATAAATCTCTGACCTCCGTGCAGCCTCTGAGTAAAGCGCTCTGATATTAAATAATGAGACCAGGGGACGTGATCTGGTCCCCTGTCAGGCCCCCCGAGGGATGAGATGTGATATTGCTCCCATCTCTGGCTCCAAAGTGGGAATTAACTGTAGCCTGGCTCCCAGCAGTACACAGGAAGAGGACACTGTTTCCAGTGCGCTCGGGTAATCACTGGAGATAATAAAGCTTGATAATCTTTCCTCATACCGACAGATAATATTTGCTCAGACTCAGCTACTGACATTCAGTGAGTACACAGTGAGTCAGCACAAGTACACTTTGACCAGGAGGGGTTTTTAAAAGAAAAATGATACTAATGTGTGTTATAAAATTTCCACTGTGGTCTCGAAAAGAAGAGACGTGCACTTGAAAATATAGAGGTTATGAAAATTAAAGCAAGGTGTTGGTGAACGTCCAAGATGTGTTAGTTAGCTGAAGTAGACTTTGTGAGGTAGCATACTGGCAAAACTACTGTTACAAGCATAGTGTATATAAGAAGAATAAAAAGACACAGTAGCCAACGTCACGTCACCCACTGGTTTGTGGACTACCGTTTTGAAGCCTCAAGTCTGGCATTTTGGCTGTTGACAGATGATCATCTATCATCAATTTCTCTCTAAATGGGGCCATATTGTACAAATCATCATGCTGTATTGAGTAGGACTTGAAACTGGCGATTGAGACCGTGAACTCATCAGGAAAATGAGAAAACTAAGGTTATAAATCAAGCGAGAAGTTGGGTAATTTTCTCATAGACATCTATAGTGTGCGCCAGGGATAATGTTTTTCTGTAGGCAAGGTAGCGTCATGCTGGTTCCCTCATCCAAAAACCTGTGGAATTTTTCCATTGGATTTTGGATTATTGCTGAAAATTTATGGCACTTAAGGGGCCATACACATGCTGCATTTTCAAATTCATTGTTTTGAATGTAGCCGTGCGGCATTCACATGCGTTCCCCAGCACCTGTTATCAGGATGCGAGTTCAACTTTCAACACAACATGGCGCTGTGGTCTTGAAAGCTGGCACAGAAAAGGCACAAAATTTGCATCCAGTGCCTGACCTTGACCTTTTCCAGGTGGTAAAAGACACGGCATGTGCGCGGCCCCTTACACAGTTTGTTCAGGAAGATGATCTTCACAAATGAACACCAATTTTAATTATATTTTTTAGCCTAAATGCAATCGCCAGAAGTAACAAGCAAATTTTTGGCCGTGGAAAGTCCATGACCAAACAGAGCTGATTTCAGGAATCTAACCAAAAATACATTTTAAAAAAACCCATTGACTTCAAGACAAGGGAACTGGGAACACAAAAATGTTTCCGGGTTTTAGGCCACACTCCCGAGGCACTCTGCACAAGCAATCAGTGGAGTCGCCCCCTGCTGGCCATTAGGAAAAAAAAGCAGGTTTTAGGCACCTTTGCTTCACTTGGCTGCACTTTTCAGAAACGAAGGCTATGTCTGCTTCATTTTTAGGTCTCGTGTATTTGTAGCTGCAAGTATTTTCTCTCTCTCTCTCTCTCTCTCTCTCTCTCTCTCTCTCTCTCTCACACACACACACACACACACACACGTGCATGCACAAGACCAACAAAAAAAAAAAAAAAAGTGAAACAAATGAATTATTAATTCATTTTATTAACTGATTGGTGGTACACAAAAGGCCTTTTTATAACTAATAAAAGAAGTATGGAGCCTCATTTCTTTACACTGTAATTTAATAATTCAGCAAACAATATCATTTATTAATCTATTCAATTAGCCAACATTTTTGACTTGTCTGATGACCTTTTACTGCATTTTGTTAGCTCTGGGGCTCTATAATTAGAGCCTAAAATAGCAGTTAAACCATCATGGGGCACTAAATCAAACTAACAAAAAAAAAACCTAAAGAAAGATTAAATTAAACAATAAATCCATAAATAAAAAATGAAAGTAAAATGAAAACAAAAGTATCTACTGTTTTCACAGTTTCACTATTGCCAAATGTGACATTGGTTATACTATATATAATATAGGTTATAAAGGTTATAACTTAACCTTTAATATATTTCTCTATTTTCTAAATGACCAGTATCAGCAGCAGACGTAGGACATACATGTTTGTTGGATTGCCTCACACTGGATTGTCTCATAACATGCAGAAAACCATCATGAATTGGTTTTCTAATAAACTAAAAGGAGCCTTACAGCAGCGACACATAACAGCAGCAGCACATTTTCCATATGAGCAGGAGTTTTTTGCTTTTTCCTCTCTGCAGCGTCCCCCGAGCTGCTGAAAGACGATCGGGTCCTTGAGGACATGCTCCTTCTCCTCAGCGGGAGCGAGAGGAAACTCCATCTGACCTGAGAGAGCCTTCAGAGAGAGGCTCCAGCGTACGAGGGGAGACCTGACTCCCCAGACATCTGTTAGGTGGAATGGCATCTAATTTACCTTTTGGTGCAGAGGGAAAAACAAAGGACAGGAGGGGAGGGAGGGAGGGATGTAGGAGGGAAGTAGAGGGTTGGGAATGGGAAATAGAGGTCTGTATGTGTGTGTGTTTATCTTTGCTACTGCCTGTCACATCTGCCTGTGGCATTTCCCACATACATTTTGCCCCATGAATACTGATTCGACTTACACAGGAAGTGATGGATTTTATATGGAATTAGAAATAATATCACAATTGTGCATAGAAAGAACACATCACACACTTTCAATTACAGTCCAGAAGCACAAGGCTGGAGCATCTCACTGTGTGTGTACTGAGTGAAACAAAGTCTCCCATGTTGTCTGTGAAGGGAACTCGAGTGAGCAGCAGCCTGTTGTCAGAGAGCAGGCTTCAGAAACAGCTGTGTAATGGCAGGTCTCTCACACTGAGGAAACTATAGGGAAGCAGAAAAGTGAGCAGGTGAGGTTTGGGGTCATTCCAGGTCCTCAGGTTAACTGCAAGTCTCACTTTGCAGAAGCTCTTTTGTTAAGAAATTGTAATGGCATGTTTAAAACGTAAATTAAACAAAATAAATGTTTATATATAATCAGTGTTCCTCAATAAATTATATCAGTTGAATTAAATAATTGTCAAGTATTTATCCAATAAAGCTTTAGTGTATCAAATATATCTTTAGCTTTTACTGTTTTGTTTCAGAATTTTAGTTTCTCTGTCTGGACTGTCAATGTCAAGCTGAGCATGTAAAATATTTCATTTTCTGTACATGTTGTTGAGTAGTGTTGGGCAATTATGATTAAATTACAAAATAAATTTAACTTTAATTAGCTACAGTCAGTGAAAAAAATATGTAATTAAATTACAGTTACTTATCAAAACGTTGGTGATTACAAAGTGATGAAATCTGAACTTTTTTTAATTGACAACAAATATAAATCCATATAAATAAATAACATATGCACAGCTTCTTCAGGGGCATCACATCTTTATACAATGATATTAAAAGGGAAAAAAATACAATAGTCCAAGTCCTTACTTCAATTCATGTAAATATATTCTTTTCAGTGACAGGTTTAAATGTTGAATTTAATATGAGACATTTTTCTGCTTTATTGCCCAGTTTAAAACATTTGTTAAAGAATAATCAAAGAGCAATTAAGAGTAATAAGTATCCTTACTTTGATGAAGTCATTAGAATGATTACATTACTTATTACATTTTAACAGGGTAACAGGTAATCTGTAACCTATTCAATTTCAAAAGTAACCTTCCCAACACTGGTTAGATGCACAAATAAAAATGTACATTTGAATTCTGGCTTTGGTCAAAGGGTGACCACTGAGAATATTTTTAATTGTTCACCTTTGTATTCAAAATAGAGAGAGTTAGGTTAAAAAAATCACAATTATTCTAGTAAAATTAAAAGAAATAAATAATGGCCAATACAATAAATAAATAAATAAATAAATGATGATCAATAAATCATTAATAATTAATAACCACAGTTCATTTAGAAAAATAACTGCATATTCCCAGTTAGACAACTCACCTTTTCTTTCTAAGAAATAGCCTGTTTCAGGAGTTTGACATACACTTTAAATCAGAAAAGAATCAGAAATACTTTATTGATCCCCGAAGGGAAATTGTAATTTGCTACAGTTGCTCTGTGTGAAGAATTGAGAATTATAAGAAGTAAGAATAGTGTATGAAATAGAAGTATGTAAATATAAAGTAATAAAATAAAATAAAATAGACATAAAAATGTGCAATATGCTACAAAGTTAACACGGGCACTTAAGATGTTAAGAATGAAATATATCTCTTCACTGTGCTGAGTCTGTAAGTGTGTAAAAAGGTCAAAGGTCGTCCATAGATACCCTCTGTGGGGTCAGCTTCATTAGGTGTTAATGACCCTCCCTGAGGGCAAGTTGTCAGCTGCGTTTTTTAAACCTTTTGTCTTATTAATCACCTTCTTTATTTGTGATAAAAAAAACAACCTGTTCTCTGCGATCTCTTCATCTAGCTGTTTCTGCACTTTCCACATCTCCTTCCTTTCCCCGAAACGCTAACTGACTGAACCACCAAACATCTTGGATCTGAAACAACACGAAACCTCACTGAACTGGCTCTGCTGAACATATGGTGGAATCAATGAGAGGGCCCATTCATTAAGCAAACTGTCATCAGGAGGCTGCTCAAATGGAAAATAGCATACGAGCATGTAACACAGGAACTTGGATTTATTCCCAGTGATTTGTAATTAATGTATGGTACATGTCTCTGGTCCTCCCTTGATCTGCTAATTAGAGAGGAAACACGGGTGCAAATCCTCTCCGCTTCGTTGGAGGAATGCGGCTCTTGCAGCCAGAACCAAGTGTTTGCTCCTAATTTGAAGCTTGCTTGTCAAAGTATTGAAGGCCTCGCATTAAACTAATCACAGGCTGTATGATTTGGCGTCCATTCAGGGATTTTATGATAAACAGACAACAGCAGGACCGAGAGTTTGAAGGACACCTTTTTGATGTTCAAGGCTTTGATTCCAGTTCCCTTTGGAGCTGACCAAGTTCTTGTTAGCAGGATATGGGTGAAATACAACAGTCCTCTTTTACAGAAGAGCTGGCCTCTAGTTCAGTCACTTTACTGCCAGTGCAGTCCCTCTAGGGGCCTCTGAATGTGGGGGTCTACATGGAACTATTTAAAGAAGGGGGGCACAATTTCAAGAAGTGTAAATGTGTTAAAATTTTGAATTAAAATCCCTGCTTCTTGATGACAATTAACTGGACTTTCTTCATAGTTTCATTATCAGGGAAGTAAATGAATGCCAAAAACCCAATTATTATACGAAACTAGATAAATATAGAGCTTGTCTGTAACACTTAATGGCCTACAGACATGGACAGATTACGAGACATGTAAAAGGTCCTACACCTGTCCTACATACAGAAGCAAGACACACAGACTAAAAAGAGACGTACAATGACTACAAACAACTGCATTTGCTTTGCATATTTTTGCATCTCTTTGTGGTCATTTTGTGTCTCTACATAGTAATTTTGTGTGTCTTTGCAGTCGATTCACATTGTTTTGTGGTCATTTTATGGCTCTCTGTAGACATTCTAGTCGAGTCTGTGGTCATTTGTACCTCTTCTTGGTCATTTTGCATCTTTTTTTTGTCATTTTAGTCTCTTTGTAGTTGTTTTGCAACTGTTGTAGTCTATTTGAAGATATTTTGCATCTCTTTATGGCTGTTTTGCACTGCTTTATAGTGCGTCCTCATGTGTCTCTTTGTGGTCTTGCCGCATGTCTTTGGGGTCGTTTTGCGTCTTGGAGGTAATTTTGCATCTCCCCCAGGCAATGCATGTAATGACCCAGAACATCAACAACCAACACACCCGGGGTACCTTACATGTCGCATCTGGATGAGGAGAGTCCATGACCAAATGTCGATATGTGATGAGGTGGGAGTGAGAATGTGTTGTTCTTTTTACTCTACACAATTACACTTCTAAGTGAAATATTATTTATTTCCACAATTACAGTTCCAGTGGAAAATGACGTATTGATGTTGATCAACGGCTTCTGCTGGGGTACGGAAACACCACTTGGACAAACTACATGCAGAACTGCAGTAGCAGTAATACTAGAATTAGTAGTAATAATAATGGCAGTTTGTTACGTGTATTTATGATTATAATGAAGTTTGCTAATGATTTTTTCAGAAAGAAGTGTCTGTTGTGGTGTAACAAATTTTAATTTAAATATATGTCTTTCAGTCAATATAACAGTAGACATTTTGAGCATATCTGAAAACTGGAGGGGATATGTCCTCCTCAATATTGTTATTGCCTTGCTTCATAGTGATTTTGTATCTCTCTGCAGTCCTTTGTGGTCATTTTATGGCTCTCTCTAGGCTTTTTGTGTTAATTTGTGGTTGTTTTGCACCTGTTTTTAGGCATTTTATGTCCCTTTTTAGTCGTTTTCCGACTCTTTGCAGTCTCTTGTAAACATTTTGCATCTCTTCATGTTCATTTTGCATCTGTTTATAGTTACTTTGTGTCTCTTTGTTGTCAATTTCCGGCTCTTTGCAGTCTCTTTGTATGCAAGTTGCATCTCATCATGGTCATTTTGCATCTGTTCTTAGACATTTTATGTCCCTTTTTAGTCATTTTCTGACTCTTTTTAGTCCTCTGTAAACATGTTTGCATCTCTTCAGGGTCATTTTGCATCTGTTTATTCTCATTTTGTGTCTTTTTGTTGTTGTTTTCTGATGCCTTGTGGTCTCTTTGTAGTCATTTTGTGTTTCTTTTTTGGTTGTTTGATTGACTTTCAACTGGAAATGTTCTTCACTCAGAGGGTCTGGTCCAGGCCCATTTCAGTAATCCATCCATAATACTAACAAGCCAGCTGTCCATCACCTCCTCACTCTGGTAGGTGGGGTACGGCGTGGTTTCTACAACAGAGTTGCATGTTTTGATGTTAGCACGTTAGCCAAGAGTCGGTCAACTTGAGACAGAGACGTAATAATTATCTGAGAATTGTTTCAGCCTGTGGCCAGTCCTGGACATTCAGTGTCCGGTGGTATATCCTGAGAAAGATCCTTTGGTTTCTGGCAGAAACACTAAATAGAGGAACTGGATATTTACTTAGAAGTGAAGATTTGGGCCAAATTCAGAAAAGTGTCAGAGAAAATGTGGTACGTATTAATAAAGGATCTTTGTGTTGAGAGTGATAGAGTTAAAGTGTCAGACTCAGGTATGTCTGGCTGACAGCAGACTCTTCCTTTTCCCCACACTTCCGTACTTTGAGGTCAAAGGGCAACAGATGACTCCTCTATTAAATGACCACCAGGATACACCCCACCCACAAAGAAATCACTCTGCTTGGCAGTTGTTTCATTAAATCTATGCCTCTGTTCAGATTATGTTACACTGAGTGATCTACATTTCAGATTAATATATTATTCTGTAGCTGATTGAAATCCCACCACAGTCACACTCAGCCGCAATCTGGCAAAACATAAGGGATCATACATAATAATGTCAATGAAAGGGTTTCTTCACGAGTAATTTCCTCAATAATGACCAATTTAGCTCTATCATTCACAGTAAATGAGTCCATTACATGGGGACGGCAGCAGATCGTAATCGCTTTCCCCTCATCAGTCTGAGAATAACCCTCAGCATATGAGGATCAAATGACCATAAGTGACCCTGGTAGTGGAATGCACTTTGAACCCTGACCTCTGTGCAGGCCAGAGGGCTGATCCTGACCTCCACAGAGAGGAGCAAGTCCGGGAGCGGAGCAGTGACCACTGACCAGTTGCTTAAGTCACTTCAGGAGTGAGAGGAGATGTTGTTTGGGTCATTAAAGGGGAATGTGGGCAGGCTGTGTGTGGACACTGTGGGAACAGAATAGGCTTGTTTTCAGTAACCAAACTGAAAACCAGCCTGTTTTAGTGCTTATTCAGCGGGTTTTTGAGTACAATGATGGCAAGAGTTGGTCAACATATTAAGGAATGTGAAGCTGTTAAAGGGCCAATTCACATCCAATTCAAAAATCTATTTCCTCTTACCTTCTATTTTGTGTAGGTGTGAGTTGCTGAGTGTTGGTGAAATTGGCCGTAGAGATGTCTGCCTTCTCTCTAATATAATGGAACTAGATGGCACTTGGCTTGTAGTGCTCAAGTGTCCAAAAATAAAATAGATTAAAATAAAATAATTATGAACAAATGAAAAAACCCCAGAAATAACATTTGAAAAACTCAACAGCAATGTCTCTTTCCAGAAATCATGACCCGGTTACTCAAAATAATCCACAGGACTTGTTGAGAGCAGTTTCATGTTTTTTTTTTTTCTCATCACACTTCACCCATCAACCGTATCACCATGTAGAAGGAAGCGTGCTTCTACATATGCGCTTCATACAGCTGTCTCCTTATACGTTGGTAAAATGTTTGGTATTTCAGAGCAGAGACTGAAATTTCACCAAATGAACCAAGGAATCATTGGCAGTAGCAGGCACTGTGTAACTGGCAAACAAGTGCTGTGGTTTATAAAAACTTCGCCCTGTCCTCCAGCTGTTGGGTGTCTGATTGAAGCCAGTGCAACGCCCTGTAAACAGGCTGGCAGGCAGTGCTCAAGCAGCCACTCCCTTCCCACCCGAGTGAGGACACTTGACCTCCTCAACAAGGGTCACCAGTCACTTTGATTCAGGGTGTAAGGATCTGAAGGGGTGACGTTCGCCCATCCATCCCAATATCCGGGTTTGGGCTAATCCATGCTTGTTTGGATCCTATGCACCCTCAGTGGAGCCAGATGCTCGCATGGACCATTGACAGGCTGGTCATTGTGTGTGTGACAGAGAAATGTATCAGGAATGGAGCCGGGGCCTTTTTGGATAAAGGCCTGTTCTGCAGACCTGCAGCTGAACCAACCTGTTTGCATATCAATACCTTCAGACCTGAATAACTTCAGTCAGCTGATGAATGAGAGATTTGCTGCTATCTCGGGTCTCAGGGATCTCTGGTGCACAGAGAGGCATAAAGGAAACTTTTCACCAGCTGGGAACTCGGCGATATAGCTGGCTGGTTCCCTTTACGCGCTCCTCATCAATGAATGGTTGGGGTTGTGTGACTTGAAGAGTTTCTATAACTGGAAAACATGCAGGTTGAAATAAACACCACCCACTTGTCAAATGCTACCAAGTTTTTGTAAGAATGGTTGGTGATCATCAAATCTACCCTGAAAATGTAGTTTTTAAAGAAAAAAAAAAGACTTTTCCTGCCCTAAAGTTATGTTGTAGATTTTCTAATCCTGTTTTAGGTTGTTTTGCTTTTTAAATCTGCAGTAATTGATTCATTGGTCATTTGGCATTGGGATTCATTTAGTGCCATGTCTCTGGATACCTGGCAAATGTAAATCAATTATTCCCCCTCCTTTAATCTCTAATTTTGGTCTCCACCAGAATAAATATCTGGAAGTATCTGTCTCTTTAGCTGCTAAATGTCCAGGATGTTCACCAGCTGACATTAGTTGCTAACTTTAACCTTGTTTCCACAAAGCAGTGCAGTTCCTTACATATTAGAATGGGTATTTTTGCATACTTTGGTACGGTACCAATATAACCGTTCAATACCATCCTATTTTTTCGTCACCCCGCTTTTGAGGCACCTAGCATACTTATCCACTTGCGACAACGACTCAGTACACAAACCCTCTATTTCTGAATATCCCATTGATTGCGACAGTGACTCTAAACACTCCAGCCTGTTCTTTTTTTCTTCTGAAATGTTGGTGTTGCAACCCCCCATTCGTGAGATTGATAAATCAGTAAACAACAAAAAAGTTGTAGGCTGGAAAACCATACAATGAGCTGAAAGTTGCTTTAAAGGTCCGCAGTGTTCAGGATAACGGCAGAATTGGGTGATAATTCTGGCTCTTCAACCACTTTGACATTACATGCATTTTTTGATTAGTGCAACTTTAACCTCTTCAGAACTCTTGTCATTTCTTCTGACTCTACCCAAATGCAAAGACTTATATGAGTGGAGCCAATCACACTGTTCTAAAATACAGCATGGATGACTGTGAGGCAAGGAGGAAGCACAAGGCACATTTTAATCTATAAATCATATTGTTGAAGGACATAATTTGTGTTTAAACAGCTTTTAAAGTAAACATTAGATGGTAATTATAAATGTCAAAACATCATATGAAAAATTTATAGCTTTTACTCAAGATTTCTTAAAAAAAACCCAAAATCTGTCCATTGGAATGATCCGGAGATCTAAGTGTCATTGGAAAATGGATTGGGGAAATACAGTTTAAATGTTCTAGATTTCATTTTCTAATGATACAATCAGCTTATTATGCATATACACAGGATGCAGGATGCAAATATGCTGCTGCTTATGTACACAGAATATCCATCTCAGGAATTTTTGAACATACTGTTTTGATATTTTGAGTTGTGATGAGAAATACAGTACAGAAGAAAAATATATATCTATATGAAATTGATGAGGTAACCAGTCATGAATAATAAATAAACTCTTGCTTTTTGTTGAAAAAAGGTGTATTAAGATTATTTATTGCCATTTTTACTATTACCTGGTTACATGCATTCAGATACTCTGTCTATTGGGATGGAGAGAAAAAAATCATTCTTTGCTGATGATTTATGAGTGCATTAAGAGTAGAAATTCACTTTGACAATATTTTTGTGTTTGGAACATAATTTGGCTCTAAACAGGTTAAGTTCATCTGCTATGTTACCTTAACAGGAAAAACTACACATTTATAAACATAAATATAAATGTCATACACGCGCATTTAACAACCACGTAAATGAGAAACTAGATGGATGGACCAGGAATCGTGGAAAGATTAAAGCCGCACCCTGGTCCAGCGTCCTTGCGTGCTCCCCTGTGTATGTGTGTTTAGGCCTTGCATCGATTACAGATGTATGGAAGATATATCAGGTGTTAAATAATATTTTACAAATGTATGATAGCGACCCGTGCTCGACCCCTGAGTTAAATCACAGTGACAGTGGGACATGGTACGTATAAGCACATATCCCCGCCGCCTATAAACTAAACAGGCAGTTATTGATCGTACCATCTCCCCTCAGTGGAGGTCCCAGAGGTTGAGAATGCAATATTAATGGATCAGGGGGGAGTTGTTGTATGCCTGTGTGTGTGTGTGTGTGTGTGTGTGTGTGTGTGTATATTTGTGTGAGTGTGTGCATGTGTGTGAGAGCATGCATCCGCACTCATAGCTCATGCAGGGTGACTCCATTAACCAGCTTGGCGGACTGGCGGTAGTGGTCAGCAGTTTATGGCGGCCAGGCTCACAGGTCAAGGGGGAGTGAAGAGGTCAAAGATTGTCCATTCCCAAAAGGTCTCCAATCACAGCAGTGAATTGATTGCTTACACATCAGAAAAGCCACTGTCCGTGAGTTAACTTCACATTTAGCCCCTGCAGCCATATGACCCCACCTTCACCGCCCCAACCAGTCGCCCACTCCTACTACCAACTCCTGCAACTGGGAAGTGTTTGCCAAAGACTGATTAACTAAAATAACAGCTATGAATTTTGGGAGATATGCTTATTTGTTTTCTTGTTGATAGAAGGAAAATAAGATTGAAACCACCCTCATATCTGTGTGTCCAATAAGGCCATAGCCAGCCATAAAAGGTGCCAAATCATTGTTCTGATGGCTTGTTATTCAGAAATCCCAATATCCTTCAAATCTTCCCATTGGACCTAAAGCCCATTGTCCGACAGTACCCCCCGAGAACAAACGGCTACTGCTCCTGAGGCCTGTCTCTTTAAAAATGCACACTGAAGTTAGAAAGATTCACGCCTGCAATCAGTCGGCCCTGCTTCCAGTAATGTTTCATACCATCTTTTCCCCAGTTGATTGGGAGCATCTGTGTATATACGTTGAATATACATCGCTGTTGAACCTGATGGTAAAGCACCTATTACAATTAAACTCGGCTGCTCCAAACATTGGACCTCCAAGCTAAAAACCTATCACCCCTGTGAGTCTGTGAAGAAACGTGAGTAGTTCGTTCTTCTTTGAGAATTAAGCCTTTGTTACCCTCGTAATATTACTGCTGCATGGAACAGTATATAATGCGGGAACCAGGGAATAAAGATTGTTAGACTAAAGCACCCAGTGTATTTAGGTATTGTTATGATATTTCATATTTTCCTGAGTGAATGTCCTGACATTGTTGTTAAGCCACACTGTGCGTCATATATTTTGTCCTCCAAGCTTGTGCAGGTGCACTGTTATAAACATCATACACTTAGCCAGTCATTCAATCTTGTATTTTTCCCATAATTGTAGCACGATAGCCTTCATTATCCCTCTCTGTGTAGTTACCCTCCACCTATTGTGTTGTTTATTTCCATATTGGCATTTACAGCCTCTGTGTGGTAAACGGCTGCGTTAAATGAAGTGAATTACATAAAATCCCACCAACAAAAACAGCACAGCACACCTCTCTCATTTGCTCTAGTCTCTCGGTGCACCATGGTCCACCGTCTGAAATGCAGTTTCGGGACGTGCTCAGAGTTTGCACCATCCACCAGCAGCTGCGGCTCCCATCAATTGTTGGGAAGTGCACAACTTCAGTTAAAAAATTTAAAAGTCCCATTAGAATAACCAAAAGATATAAAAAGAATTAGTCAGTGATTTGTGCTAATTGTTACCTCAATAGTGCTCTGATAAACAGTAAATTATTTGAATTGTGCCATATTGTTGTTTTCCAGTACTGTAGCTGCTATCTCATTGCTATAGAAATTAATTAACGCTATGTGTGACTGTTAACCACACCCAAACTCTCTGATGAAGAAAGAATGTTAACGTTAAACAGGAAGTAAAGCTGGTAGGCATGAGATCCGACAGCCTAACTTCAGCAATATTACTTTTCCTACCCTTTCCCTTTTACACTGCCAGATTTTCCGTGAATGTTGGGCGGTTTTGCCGGCAAGCTGAAAGCGTTTAGACACAGAGATTGGCAAGTTGATCCGAGGTGCCCATTTTCTGCCTCGTAGGGTAGTCATACTGATGGAACCCTTTTAGTTTAAACAGACTGAAGTGGCCTTCCGCAACGGGAGGGGCTGTTGAAGACTTGTGGGAGGAGCTGTTGATGACGCCGCACGTGCGAGCCACTGGCGGTGGATAAACAGGAAACAGATGGTAGCAGGAATTAGCGAGCAACTAGTAGCAAGAGGGAAACGCAAACCTGACAGACACTGTAAAGAAGAGCAACTGGGGAGATAAGGAATTGCGCGCCCTCCTTGTCCTCGCAAACGAAGAGGCCATTAACCGTCAGATGACAGGAACGGTGAAGAAAGGGCCAACTTATGAGAGAGTCGCCGAAGGACTGACTAGCTGCAGCTTCCCTCCCACGTCACTGTTTACGTCACACGCTGAGCTGCACATTACTTGCTCACGCCCCCATTGCCCCGAAAAAGGCACATTCTGTATAAACAAAAGTAGGTAGGCGGCATTTTGCCGCACTCCCCGATTTTGTTTTTACACTGCCAATGCTGAAAAAGACTGATTGGGCTTTCCTGCAAATTTACACAACTCCTATCTAAAAAGGGCTTCTGACTGACTGACTGACTAAAGGCATAGTAGGAAGGTCCGATGACATCATTTTGCGTGATAACTTGTCATGTGGTTCTGTTTAGGAGAATGTGTAGCCCTTGTGTTTGGAGCAAAAGGCCTTTGGAGCCATGCGCGTTTGTGTTCAGGATACCAGCTGTTGAACCAATTGGTTTTCAGTCAACTGTGACATTTTTTGGACAAGTGGGGTTTCAAAATTAAGAGCCGTCGTAACAATGGACAGTCCGACTGGAAACGAGTTACGTTATTTTGGCTCTGTTTGAAGGTAACAACATCTGAATCAAACATGTTAATTTTTGAGTTTAAGGGGTGCTAGTAGGCTGATTTTGTTAAGTTTGGATAAAGCTAAGCTCGCTGGCTCATCATGTTTTTAGCCTGAGCCAAGCTAACCAGCCGCTGCCTGTAGCTTTATATATATAGCAAACAGACAAGAGAGTAGTATTGACATTCTTACCTAACTCTCAGCAACAAAGTCAATAAGCATATTTCCCAAAATGTCAGTCACTTTGACCATGATGGCAAGTTTTGCTGTTAAGTTTCCAACATGGCTTCCTTTGAAGGATTGAAAACAGCTTTTCAAACTGTGGCAGGCCTTATTGTTGTTTTAATTGTGTTGTACTAATATAATGTTACTGATCTATTTAGCAGATTTTAACTCAGTGGAACAGTTGACTCAATGTCAGAAACAGCGAGAAATGTTTTAAAAGTTGCAATCACCCTGACATTTAGCTGCAGGTTGGTGGATTCTGTTACCTTCGGTCAGAGCCAGGCAATGTGTTTCCCTGTTTACAGTGCTAAGCTAAGTGGCTGCAGACTCTAGCTGCAACTGTTGTTGTGAATAATATTCCTCATTCATTTAAGTCCCGGATTTTAAAAGTTATTTTTTCGCCGTTTGTGAGTTTAACACTTGGTTTAATAAATAAGCAAAGGTTCAGTATTAAACTAACGGTCCACAAGATTTCCATACACTGTAAATAAATGTCAGCTTTCCTACTAAATCATCCCTTAAAATCACACAACAATGATTAATTGCATTTTCTTTTCTAATCATCCAGTGTCTGCTCGGTCTCTTCCAGGAAAACAATCATCTGCTAAACAGATGTATTTCAGATTCCCGGCAGCCGCAACATGGGTTTGTTTGGAATAAATACAAAGAGGATGAACTGAGTGCTTCTCAGAAATGCGGTGCAAAAATCAGCCCCAAACACATGTTTCAGAATAAAAGTTTTAGTCAGAACTTCCAGCAGAATTTCATATACAAAAAAAGGTCTCAGAGAAAACATCTCAACAATAGTTTGTCATCTTATAAATTAAGCTTTTAGAAATATACAGTTGCATGTAAGTACCGTTTGTGGAGGTGAATGTTGATTAAATGAAGTAGAGAACATTCACAGATACAGGTGTTGTTTGCAGAGAACACTTTATACAAGCATTGTATTGACGACATAAATAACAGCAAATTTACAGCACATGGTGGACTGTTTAATGTTTGTCTTGGTATCTTTTTGCACCAGTACCAGGTATCCTCCTGCGTTTGCTACTTCTTTCATTTTTATCAAAGACAGTCCAGAAATGGAGATTGCATCGAAAGAACTGAAGAAAAAAAGAACTGCATACACTGTATAAACAGATTTAAATGAGTCTGAATGATTACTTTATGTCTCAATAACCCACATTTACATTTATTTTGATTGTGCCATTGTGCATAACTCAAAACCCCTTTGCTTCTTTTCTCTGACTTTTTTCTTTTTTTCAAGCAGAGCTGGTTTATCGTAGCTTTGCCAGCCTGTCAAGGTTTGTTACTCTTTTGCCATTTGGTTTAACTTTAGGCACATCTCTTTGCAGTGTTAGCGTCTTTGTGGAGTTATTTTCAATATAGAGGCTGTGCTGTTAAGTGTTCTGGACAGCAATAAGAGCTCAGTGTACCTCTGGCACTCGGGGTGCCAAGTGCTCGTCACTCGTCACACTGCAGCAGCAGCAACCAGCACTTCTCACAAGGTTTTCCTCAGCACTGCTTGCTAAAGTGGCTCAGGGGATCGAAGCTCTCACAAACTTTGCTAGCATGGCTGTAAATCTGGAGGAAGGCGGGAGTTTTCATAGCTTAAGAAATGAAGGAAAGGCATATTTTGCACAGTAAAAGCTTTGGTAACACACAACGTCTTCAAGATATCCCTGTCTGGTTCTGGTAGTTGGCTTAACAAGAATGCTACTAACAGTTTTTAAGAGCTTTGGCGAGTAGCCGTTCAGTCCCAGCCAAAATTGTGGCCAGTCATTTGGTAAAACTTGAGATTGAAGGGTCTGTAGAAGTCTCTGAGCCGATGCAAGACCTCAGAGGGGATCTGGGGATGGGGCCTGCCCTTCGACTTCCCCAGGCAGCGCGGCCTGCTGCTCCCCTCGGGCTTCTTTAGGCAGGGGAAACCTTTGGTCTGGTTGAAGTAGAAGTGCTTGTCTGTCACCACGCGTTTGAGCCCCAGAAAGTCCTGGACCCGACCCATCTCGCCCGCCGGGTCCGTCACAAGGCGTTCCCCGCTGACGAAGAGGAGGCGTGAGAGTGGGAAGAAGCGCAGCCAGTTCTCTAGGTGCTTAGCGTAGATGCCGATGCGCACGGCACTCCACGATGTGTCGATGAGGCCTGTGGTGGCGTTGCGGAAAGCCAGGTTCTTGAAGGACGGGAGCCCGGGAGATTTGGTAAGAGTCTGAGTGTAATCAGAAACAGCCCGGGTCACGGGGTCACGCACCACCACGATGAGCTTGGTGTGGCGGCTCATGGAGAAGACACGATGAGGGGCTTCTTTGGTGATAAAGTAACTGGGCGTCTTCTCCATGGTGATTTGACCCTCCAGAGTGCGAGGCATCAGGTTCCTGCATGACAGAGGAAAAGAAAGCAACCATTAATAAAACTGTTATCTAACATACTGTATGTTCAAAAATAACATCCTCATATTAGAAGAAATGAACACACTCCCATGACTTTCTCATAATTCTCAGAGCATTCCTGTGATGATGCCTCACTTGCCTTGAAGCCTTTTTGATTTTGCTTTGTAATTAGTGGGCTAAATCTGCGATTAGAGGGAGATAAACATGACATTAGCTGCTGGCATTGATGGAGTGACCATGTCAGCGCAGACTGGGAGGGAGTCTGTGAGCGGCTACTGTAGGAAAACCGCAAGGCTATATTAACCTCAAGAAAGTAATTTCCTCTCATCCGCTGCCTCCTCCTAAACAGCCTGGACTCTCCCTCTGCGCTTGGTCCTTGAAGCTGGGAGACCGTCCCGCAGGACCGAAATAATAGCCACATTACTGTCATACCACTGGTATTTGTAGCCTTACAGCAGGGTTGGAAAAGTTACTATAGAGTTTCACTTTAATTGCTTGTTTTTCCTTTTTGTGTGTACTACGGGGTAATCTTTATCACATGACAGTGTAAAAGCAACAAACAAAAAGAAAAAAAGAATTTGGTTTAACAAGCTCCCAGCCTTGTTTGGATATATTAACTGAACATCACCACCTAGCTTAACATTAGCTCCACATGACTGAACAGCTGCTTTCCAGGCTAACAGTGACACTGTGGACTTCACACGCCCCCCAACTCTGAACAAAAACAGTCGATTCTTAAATGCAGGCTAAACAATGGCATTTCTAACATTTACTCTTAGATGCAAACAAACGTGAATTCACGTTACAGTAATGCAGGGGTGTCACTAAATAGTCAACCTTCCACCATTCTTGAAAGCAGCTGTCAGCTTCTTTTGCTGTGGCCTCTCTGCTAAACAGCAGAAATATCTGCTGCTAGGTAACTGTTTGCTTGTTACCCTCTGCTTAAGAAAACACAAACTGTGTGATAGTCCTGCCATCGTAAAATGAATGTAAAAATGCAAATATAGTATGTCACATACAGTATATTTTGAAAGACAAGTGGGCTGTTTAAAATCAGTCTGTGTGCCAGGCTTTGGACATGCCTGCAAAATTGGATGACTTTTGTCAGTAATTAGTAGTGTAAGGGATTGCAACTGGTAATTCTGTAACCACAATACAGTCACTTATCCTAGTGAGCCTTGGCTCTTGAACTGGGGGTCTGAGACCACTAAGGGGTCCTCTGAGTTGCCTGTTGCAATAACTTATCCTTGTAGGAAGTTTCATCCCTAATCTACATGAAAAGCAAATACAGTTCAAAACTGCAGACTGAGGCTGATATGGCCCTCTGCCTGACATCCTGTGCATGTAGTATAGGGGTCCCTGCTGTCTTTCTTTCAGCTAAAGGGTCCTTAGCCTGAAAAATTGTTGAAGACTCCAGCAGTAGAAGAATTGCAATCCCTTACACTAGTTACTGACAGAAGTTATCACATTACACATTTCTAAATACCACATTACTGCCCGACACCAGACATTAAATACATCTTTCTTGCTCTTATGTCTCAGTTAAAAACAGCAGTTCGTAGCAGTTAGCGTAGTAGTAACATTGTACTTCCAAAGCTGACAGGCCTTTTTCATCGACATTTGACTCGCCATAGGAAAAAGCACATGTTACTAACAACAGCGAGGATAGCTCTGTCCTCAAGTGTCCCAGTAAGCCATGACAGTGTGACAGTGCGCCAGCATGAGTAACCGAAGCAGCAAAATGGAATTCAGTCATCATTGATTTTTTTATTACAAACACCTGTGCTTCTCTGTAACATGTCAAAATATCCTCAGTGAAAAAGGTCGATTGCTGACGTCTGGGTACTCAGGAAGATTCCTAAAAAGAGATCTAGAAGGGCAAGCAACATAAGAAGTGAGGCAATCACACAGTTTGAATAAATGCCCAGGTTAGCCAAACTTTGGAAGAAAAAACAATTGTCTCACTGAATACAGTGGTTTAGCTATTAAGGCGAAACTGGTCTGATTATCTGACCACTTGTTTCTTGCCCTGTCATTTTATATTGCCACATTCCTGCTTCTTACAAATTATTTTGGTGAGTACAATGTTATCATTACTGATAGAAATGAGGACCAAGTTATAAAAATAAGACTCACTTTGTAATATACTGGAATTAACCTTTAATTTATTGAATATCTTGGCTGCAGTAGTCGAGAAAAAAAAAAAAAAAAAAGAGTTCAAAAGTATCCTGTAACAAACAGTTAGCGGAGTTTTGTCTTATGGTAGCCATGTGTTTGCATTCAGTCCTAGTTGTTGCCTTTGGCCCTGTGATTGTTATTATCATCAGTGGTAGAGGTATTCTAGGCACACTTTGGCGCTCACAGGACTGGGCTGCCCTCTTCCTCTTGATCTTTACCCCTACTTAGATGACTCAGAGGCCGAGGAGACGAGGTAGTACCTAAAAAAGATCAACAAACCCTGACCAGAGTCTGACTGAGAGTCCTCATAGCGTGCCAGTGCACATTGTATATAAAACGAGGGAAATGGGAGGGAAAGGAAAACCTATTTGTCTTGTGTCCTTTATTACATTCAAATGCTACCGTAACGCTAAAATGGAATTTAATAACCTCCGCTGTAAAAAGAAATACCCTGCCAATTTTTTTTTTGTTGAGTTTAAAGAGGAGATTCAAAGCTCGGGCTTAGTTTGTGTTATAGAAATCTAAGGGATGAGGAATGCCAGTGGTGCAACTGTGAAAGATCCCCCAGCTAATTTCCATGCTTCTCCCTCCCTCCTCCCTCCTCAGCAGGCATGTGGTGACGGTTGGGTCGGAGTCTTCGTGGTTGGTCTGTAAGTGAAGGGCTTATAGGGCTCTGAGCTCTGGTGTGTGGTGATGGAGCCGACTCCATTCCTCTCTCTCTCTGATCCAACACACACAGTTAGCTCCAAGTCCGACATGTCCCCTGGCATGAAGCTACAAGGGTAACACCAAATACATAACTTATGGTATTCATAAGGAGCCCCTGAGATGTATTACAGAGCTAAACAAAAAATCAGGAGTAATACAGCAAATACCAAAGAGAGAAATGTTTTGAAAAACAATGCTGTTTCTATGGCTAGTCTCAACATCGGGATGTATTACAATGAGCATTTTGGGCCAAAGCGTGAGCTGCAACCTATCGCTCTGAAGCCAAGTTTCTGTGAGGCTGTGGGTCGCGGGCTTATTTCTGGTCACCACATGACGTGAGTGGCAATATAGTTTTTATGGATCTAAAGCTAAATTTCTCATTTGGATCCAAGGACAAGTTTAACAGCTCTGGCTTTGACAGGAAATTCCACACTTGGATACTTTTACTCTCATGTGCCATCAATCTGTCAGGTTATTTTGTCGTAATTACCGCTCCTTTGGTTCATCTATCTACCTCCTCTCTGAGCTACCTGTGTTTGCAACGTTTCACAAACTGATTCCCGACAACCACAGAGAGAACATTCCTGAGAAATTAAGTGTTTCCAGTACAGAAAAAAGGCAAAGTTGCATCCTTTAATCATCATATTTTTGGCTGCAATACACTGAAGTCCCTCAATATTACTTGTCAGTGGAGTCTTCCAGTATGACTGGTGAGCATTACTTTGCATTCATGTGGTGTTGGAATAATCGGAAAAATGATTTCCCGGCTGGGAAAATTCACGTGATGGTCGAAACTCAGAAAGCAAAAACTTTGGTACTGTGATGCCGAATTTACCTCATAAATGCAGACACACGACAGACGAAAGTAAATGTTTGGTCGATTGTAAAAAAGTTTTGCGTGATATTCTACGAATTTGCATCCCAAGAATGACATTTGTACTTAATTACAGAGGTTAGATTTAGGCAAGTAAAGTTAATGTGGTTAGGTTTAGGAAAAGTACCATGGTTGGGCGTCTTTAGCTTTAGAAAATAAAGGTACACAGGTTCGATTTTGGAAAAGACACATGGTGATGCCGTACCTTAAAATGACTCAAAGTTAACACGCTTCCGAACACCAGTTTCCTGAGGAAAGTCCAATGCTTTGTGACTCATCCTCCATTACAACCTGCCACTTTGTGGGACTGCTTCTTTCTTACACACATCAGGGCATTAGTCATTTTGCTGCAGTCTTCCTAAATTTGTAGGTTATACACAAATTACTGGCTCACGTTTATGTGATATATATATACAAATTTTGGTGCATTACTTTTCGTAGGAAGAATGCAAGAGCCACATACACATACAGTCCGATTTGATTGCAGGTGGAACGGACCAGTCACACTATCGCAATATCCTATAAATGACAAACACCTCCAAATATTTTCCTTTTTTTTGTTAAAGTACATTTAAAAAACGTCAATCCATTTAGAAAAAAGCCAGTGATGTCTCCAGAAGAATAAATGCAGTTTTAATAACGTAAATTTTTTACTCAGTCAGTCAGTCTGCTGCTCACATGTGCATTGTTCTACACATTTCACACTACATGCCTCTGAAGCTGCATTTTACACGAGGAAAGCTACTCAGTGTTTAACTTGCTCCTGAACCCTGGAACATTTTAGCCTTCACAAGTGCATCACTATTACAGTAAGTGTGCAAGGTCATCCAGTGGGCTGGATTGGACCCTTTGACGGGACGGTTCTGGCCCCCAGGCTGTGTGTTTGAAACCCCTGGTGTACTGGTGCAGCAAGTTTAGGTACAAAAAATCCCTTTGAAATATTAGTTATCAATGTGTTGATTAAATGCTCCGAACAATAAAATACTACACACATTTTATTTCAGAGTCAATGTTGTTTCTGACTTCAAGCTCATAAACACTTGAAAGCTGGAGGAACCACATCCCAACTCGGAAATTGCGATCATCTGAGGAGCACATGAATGCAGCATTAGTTCAAAACAGAGGCTGCACAAATAAAAAATCTCTGCTCTACAGGGACTGTCACTAAAACTTAACTGTCCGTGTTTCACATTGTGGAACAGTTGTTTCTTATCAAACAAAGTTGTTGTTCCTCCGAAAAACCTCGACTGGCATCTTCTTTTTTTTCTATCCAAAGGAATGCAAAGAAAAACACACTACATAACAACACTATGGGCTCAGATATGCAACATGCAAGATATTCTCAGTATTTGTGTTTCTCCCTGTGGCTGCAGGCGCTGACATCCAAAGCCTGCAACCAGATCTGAGAGCTGAAAACAACCGAGGTGCCGGTGTGTTTGCACTGTTTGGTGTTTTGCGAGTGTGTCTATGGCACTAAATGGATGTTTGATTTCATCCAATCAGTCTAATGGAAGCCATGGTGTTCCATTCGGGCTGAGTGGGGCTCCCATTGACATCATGTTTACATTTTGAACCACTAGCCTGTAATCACAGAACAGCGCGGCTACAACAGAAAGCCCAGGAGGAGGCCACACTGGTGGAGTACAGGGAGGAGGGTAGGGGGGATAAAACAGAGGGATAGAAGAAGAAGAGAAAGAGAGTGGGCAAGAGTAAAAGGAAAGAGGGAACGTGAGGAACGAGCACAGATGAAGAGAAAAACAGCAGCAGCGTAATCCTCTCATTAACCTGGAGTCGTTGCTCAAAAGCGTCTAATCTCTTCTTCTCTCATGAAGATAGTGTTTGTTCTTTTATATCTGATACCAGCCTCTGTACGGCTTCCAAGCCGTGTTTTGGGAAACCTAGCGACCTCATGTTTGTTTTCATCACACCTTTACTGTTAGCATCTGGAGCAGGAATGCGCTCAGCTTTGAAAGTGCGCAGATGTGCGTTTATCTGTGCGTGCAAATGTGTCCAGACGCTCTCACTCCACATCTCGCTGCGCTCTGTGTGGGTGGGCTGAGCTTTATTAGGGCCTGTTTGAAGCACTGCAGGCTAATAGGCTACTGTTTATGACTAGAGTATGAGGGCACATGGGTGAGCCGTGTATACCGACCTGCGTCAGGCTCTCAACAAAAGCAACAGGAGACAAGCGGCGGCTGCTTCATGTGAAGACAGATTGGATGAATAGCATTTTCCATTTCTGCCTGACAGGCCGAGTTCAGATAACAACATATTTGGTTAGAAGTGAGTTAACACCAGAATCTTTGGACATTTGTACTACAATAAAATGATTGTGCCAAAGAAATGTAAAATTTCCATGAAAACACTATGCAGGATTTGCAGTAAGTGCAAATACAAGCCAAACCGCACTCTGCACCCTGGCTTGCTAAACTGCACTCACTGCCACAGACAGACAGCTATGTCAAGTTAAAGCTAGTGGGTGGTGAGATAGCCACAGCTAGCCTTAGCTAAAGGTATATTTAGTTTCAGTGCCTACTAATAATAGCTGCTCTCTGTAATTGAAAAACATCAACTTTGATGAACTGCCATCTCGGTACGTGTAAATGATGCAGTTGCTAAATCCAATCCACTTACGTTTAGCTAGTGCTGCTAAAGGGCAATTAGCCTAGCTTAGCATGGTAGAAGTAACTGCTAACCTGACACTATGTGATCTGGTTTAAGGGGCATTCATTCGATTTTACGTACAAAGTTGAGTATATATGTCATGTGGAGCACTACGCTGGCTCTGGAGGACAAAAATAACCCTGGTGATGTCATCATTCTGTTGCTTTCCAGTATTAATCCTGATGTATTCAAATCCAAATATTCAAGTTTTGGTCTAAGTATGTTTGTTTTTATGTTTTAGCCTTAAAATGCTATGTTTCAAAACCTTTTTAAGAACTTTTTTCCAGCATGACCTGGTGTAGGTTTCTGCATGCTGTCTTGGTTGCATGTTGTAAAGCCCTCACTTCATTCCAGGGCTGATCGGCAGTCCTTGAATTTTCGTAGGCTCAGTCACTGTTATTTGTTCATTTATAAAGCCACACTGGATAAACTCCCCTCATACATTTGTACTTTGAACAGTAATCTGACTGTAGCTACAGTGCGCAGACTGAGCTGGGAAAGAAAGCTTTTATCTGCTCTGCTCCTCTCATTTGGAATAACCTTCAAAAAGAGCTGAAACTCTGTGAATTGGTCTCCCGGCCTGATCTTAAAGCTCTTATAAGTACAAGGATGAATAAATCAGTTGGCTCTTGTCATTGTGTGTAGGTGTTCTAACATTTCTACACGTTGCTGTAAATCTTATGTGGTTCTTATTGTGGTTGTTGCTTGGCTGTAAGTTTTCTTTTGCAGGCAGTCTCCATTGAAAAAGTGACCAATCATCTCAACAGGATATACCTGGTTAAAATCTGTGAATAAAAAAAACCAAAACAAAACAAAAAAACAAGTACAACTGTGGACGCCACGTTAGTTTGGTTCTTGAAGTCTCACAATAATAAAATAACTAAACAATCAAGTTGGCAGGAGACCAACAACTCCCATGTGCTGTGAGGTAAAATTACTATTTCTGTCAAAGGAGTCTGGTGGCTTAGAATAAAGATAAAAGCTTCAGTTCCGCGGTGGAAAGAGCTGTCTGACGGTAAAGCGATACAAAAAAAAAAAAAATCTTAATATAGTGTACACTGAAACTCATGTTGACTTTTTTAGGTGCTGCTTTTTTTAGGAGGCTAAAATACATTTTGCTGTTGCTCCTGTTCAAGTCTTTCTCTTGCAAGTCTCAAAACTATGTGAAGGTGCAACACTTAATCACTGAAGTATCCCCTTTAAATAAATAACATTACATCACAATAAAATGTTTAATGGAATTAAACTAAATGATATCTGAATGATAAAAAATGGGCCAACTTATTGTTCAAAGAACAAAAGGCTGAAAGGATTTAGGTTTGCAGACAAGTACAGATTAAAAAAGCAGAGGCCCCTGAGCAGAAAAATCTTTTCCCTGATGATCTGAGTGAGTTGCAAATTTTTCGGAAGTCTCTCTTTGGAAATATAATCACCAAATCTAGCGAGAAAGTCGCCAAGTTGGCAACGTTGATTCCCAGAAACCGATCGTCATATATTCCTGATGTGCAACTAAGGTAACTCTCCATTCATTGGTTCATATTTTGGCACACGCCATTATTTGATTTGATTTTTAACAAAGCAAAGACATGATACGTTTGTGTTTGGTGGCCCCTAGAGATCTCCAAGCACTGGCCCAATTGGCCTGATGGATTATTCTAACTAGGCATTCCCTGAAGACTGTTAAAGAAGCGCAATATTTGTATTTTTTGGGTGTTGTGTTTAGTCCAAACAAAATATTTGGGAAGTAAAAATATCTAAAAGGGCCTAAAACGAAGGCATTACATCCTGCCTATCTGTTTTGCAGCCAGAAAACCCATTCTTTCCTATCAAATTCACTGTTTCTGTTCTGTGACTTTGTAGGGCACGAAAGGGTTCACACTGCTTCTCAGATGTGTGTGTGTGTGTGTGTGTGTGTTTAATTCTATGGAGAAAAAAAAGGCACCTGCAGGTACTGTAAACACAGCGGTTATTATCGCTTTTCTAGTTGGAAGCAAACACTCCATCCAGTCTGTTTGTACACCACCCATCTCTCCCTTTCTAATGCTTTCTAGTATGACATACACGACACAGACACGTACACACACACATCAACCATCTGAACATGCCTTCCACAGGATGGATCCACATCTGGGAGCAATGAAGCCCTCAGTATGTGTGTGTGTGTGTGTATGGCGGAGATGAGGGAAGTGTTTCTGGGTTAGGAAGTTTCCCTCTGGTACCGGGGTTCAGAGCTCCGAAAGCTGTGATCCATACCGGCTCTGCTAGGCCCGGAGCCAGACCCCCAGACCCTCTTAATCCCAACCAGCCTGCACTGCACGGAAATGTACTCTTCCACCCCGAAGGTCAGCGGCAGATGTTTGTGATTCAGAGGGCGAGACCACCTGGGATCACGGGGGATCATGTAATGCAACATGTCATCGTGCAGAGTTCTCTCTTGTACATGCAACGTTTCCCCCTCTTGTCTTCCCTCTATCCCTCCATTCCTCCTTCACTCACCTCTATTTTTTCCACTTTCCCCTCTCACAACTTCAAAGCCTCCACTTGGCCTCTGCTGTATCCTTCGCAGCGAGATTGTTATGAGTACATTTGACACGTATGACGGGATTTTAAAACACATTGACATCCTCAACCACTACAGAGGGACACATGAAGACAGATACAGGCTGCCTGTGTGTGTTCAAAGCTCTGTAAAAGCTGCTGCGTGGAGGGAGAGGTTTGTCATTACTGACGGCAAATACAGGGCTGAGGAGCTTCTGTGGGCTGATTAGAAGTCAGCGGGGACTGTAAGCAACTCAATAAAAGGGGAGGTAAAGTAGTACTTCTCTTTGTGTCTGTTGGAGTCGAGCCATTACATTCGTTGGACGATGTTTCTGGCCAAAATGTAGCTCTTTGTTAAATGTATCAAAAAACATATTTCTTGGACATTTTCTTATTTTTTCAGGTATTCTGGTCATCAGGCTGCCAAAAGGAGATTTTAAGTCTAAAGTAATTAATGATAAGCAATTGCATCTGGTTTTCATTGTGGAGTTTTTGTGTCTTAATGCAAAAGAATTCAAAAGGAAATGGTCTATATTTTTAAGTTTAACATTTACGGGGTTTCTGAAGTGTTCACCAAATTAGATTTAAGACTTCTTAAAGAGTTTTTAATACCACATAGTATGTGATTTAATGCCTTTTCCACAGTCAAAGAATAATATTAATACCAGTGGGGACAATAGGGCCTATATTAATTTATTAAGCATATGAATTTACTGACTTACATGTCACATTTTTGTTAGAACTTCCCAGTTAAACATAACAATAATTCCTTCCTGTAATAATATAATGAATCAATTCACGTGACCTGGACCAGAATAAACAGTAGAAATTTGTGGATTATCATAAATATAAAGCAATATGTCTGTTGCGGGAACTTAATTCAGTGCTTTTAATGTCTTTTCTGATCCACTCTGAATATTGGCACATGATCCACCCCTTACACAATATTTGCATTACGTAAATTGCCCTCAGCTTTACTGTATCACGCTTCAGCGTGTGTGTGGCAGACTATTACACACTCCGAAGGTTACCGTCTGGCTGACGCACCAGGGTGGCGGGGAGTATTTTTACCGAGGAGGTTTGCATCACTGGGGTAGGTCGGTAGGAAAGAGATGAAGAATGTGTCTAGCTGAGGGGAAAAATAGAGGCGTAACAGTTAATAGAGACATCACAGGGCCTGAGAGCGGTGAGTGAGTGAGAAGTGGTCAGTCAGAGTTTCCTCTGAGGAGCCAGGGCAGCCCTAATGACAGAGGAAGATCTATATGTGTGTGTGCATGTGCTCTTGTGAGCGAAGCCGCCAACTCTGCATAGTTTGATCTTTACCATTAGCTTGCAAATGTTTGACTTAAGTCTGTCTCTTAATTGCTGACTGATGTACCACAGTAATGATTCATCTTAAAGGAACAGTTTGACATTTTGGGAAATACGCCATACGCTTTCTTGGTGAGAAGTAAATGAGAAGATTGATACCACTCTCATGCTTGGATGTATAAAAACAACTGGATACAGTGTTCGAGGCACGGCGCCATTCATTCCTATGAAAGCTGCTCACTGGTGCATGAAGTGGCTGACATCAACAACAAGTGGCGGTTAACTTCCGTTTTAGCCCTCTGCTAACTTGAATGGGGAGAAAATGATTCAATCATGCAACTCTTTTAGAATCTCAAAATGTTATTGGACTGAATGGATCAAATTTTAATCACAATGATAAATCAGTCCCTTGAATTTGCTTTAATTATTGCAATTGCAAGATCGCGATTTTCTGGAGGGACTGATAAATGAATCATTGTGTTGGGGCTGTGATGCTAAAAAATGTATCCACTGGTTTAAAGACATCTCTTTTACAATGTAAGTCTATGGGAAAACGTTTGTTTGGGCCCAATGGCATCACGTGACAGGCCCAGAAGAAGTAACACTACCTTTTGGCCACTAGGAAAATTGGCTTCAAAGCCTAGCACACTTCCTGGAGGCCTGCTCTCATGTATATACGCAAAATACATAGCTTGAGCCAGCAGCCGGTTAGTTTAGCTTAGCCTTAGCATACAGACTGGAAACAACTAGCCTGGTTCTGTCCAAAGGTGACACATTATGTCTCATTAGCTTAATTTGTCTGCTGTTTCATGGGAATTTTTGTCTGGCACATATCCCCCATAAAACAATGTAAAATAAGATATAAAGTTTTACTGTAATTAGTGAGTCTTAGAGGAGCTGGCAGGTGGGTTTTGTTACCTTGGAACAGAGCCATGCTAGCTGTTTCCCTCTGTTTCCAGTCTTTATGCTAAGCTAAGCTAACTTGCTATATAATATTTACTGTACAGTCAGGACAGGGTCAATCCTGTTTTCTAGCTCATGGCAAGAATGTGAACAGGCTTACACCCCAGCTAAATATAAATTATGATAAAGTAACAAAGTGAAAATATTTTACAGTATATTAATGAGAACCATATTATCACCCAAGTACTTAATAACCTAAAGAACGACCACAGTAAGAAAATAAAGAACAGGAAGAAAGGATGCAGTGATTTTATCTCTCTGATAGCGTAACAACCTGTAATGGCTGAACATGGAAATAAGCCTGTTATGTGTTCAAATGTTTATGTATGAGTTTACTGTATGTGTCCACATGAGCCAGTTTAAGTGTGTGTATGTGTGTGTGCACTGATTGCTCCCACCCCTCCTAACTTATCAAATGGGAAAATCTGCAGTCGTGTTCCTGCCGGGCCCACAGTGGCCTACTTGTGTGGCTTTATCTCCCAGCTGCCGGGGGCCCCGGGGGCCCCACCCTGCCTTCATCCGATCCCCTGAACACAGGATGGAGGGGAGGGACGGACAGCTAGATCGGGTAGATCCTGACCCTCGTGATGTCATGATGTCCTTGCCATAGTTACATAATTGGACTGTTCGTGAGATGAACGTATGTCAGTGCAGTTTAGGTTGCTGGTCATTTAGATTTAAATTTATAATGAAATCAGCACATTAAAGTTAAAGCAATTAGCCAGTTACTTGACTAGTTAAATGACAGAAAATTGAATGGAAATTATTTTGATAATCACCTCATTTTTCAAATGATTTTAAGTAAAAATTCAGCATATCAACTGATGCTCATATAATTTTTTTATGAGACTAGACTCACATGTCAACGTGGGAGTGTCTGACGGACATATGTTTTTGTTATAAACCAAACAATAAATGAATTATTTGACAAAAATACCACATAAATTAGCTGCAGCATTAGTACACATATTCATATTAACATATACTTAAAGTATTTAAAAATATCAAGCAATGAGAATCTTACTTAATCATTAATATCAGATATTATACTGATTGTACATCACCTTTTTTTCTTTAAAACTCTGGCACATAAATTGAAAAAAATAAATGACATCATATCCGAAATGTGGGAATATTCTGAAATATATCTCAAGGGCATTATTCCATGTTGTCCAAAAATATATTAAATATATTAAAATATTTTATTATATACAAGTATTCCCTGTTATACATTAAATGTATTTATTTATTTATTCATTCATTTTTGTAGATGGATGCATGGATGGATGGATGGATGGATGGATGGATGGACAGACAGATTTACAGATACAGATAGATAGCTAGATAAGTAGATAGACAGATAAATAGATGTGGCCTTCAGTTCAGTTCAGTTAAAGATTAAACCTGAGTCAACACGTACATACTGTAATGTTTACCCTCCTCTCTGAATCTGCACAGGCGACAGAGAAAACAACCACGTTTTCACTAATTAAACAGCTCCTCTAAATGAGTACACACACACACACACACACACACACACACACACACACACACACCTCAGAAACACTGTAATCGACTCAATATGGACTTTTGCTCATCTGGCAACTCCCCAGGTCCCAACCAATAAGAACACTCGATACTGTCCGATTCTGAAAACCCACTTCCGAGCAGTTTCAGCCTGCCACTCCTTGTGGTTTCTCAGCTCATTGTTAGCAGCGTCTTAAGCTGAAAAAAACGGAAATCACTGCTGGCAGAGGCATGGCTTTTACAACTGGAAACAGTCCATTCAGCGGTCTGCTATTAGTGCCATCTATCAGGCTCGTCAGGGTGGACTCAGCACGCCTTGGCTACATTTACACACATCAAACATGCAGGACACAGTGGAGTTTGGATGCACATGAAGCGGGAGCTGGTGTCCGTTTCCAGATTTCCTCCCATCACAGCGTCTTGTTTGATGTTTTGCTTGTCCTCAAATTCAGCTCCAGCTCTGTGTGCCAGAGTTTCAGGCATAATTAATCTCATTTCCTCTCAAAGCCGGCACAGACATCACTGACAATTAACCGGTTCAAGTTGGTTAAGTCAAACCGATGGGAGTTTTCTAGGAAAGGTTATGTAGCAGACAAAGAAAGGTGTGTTTCTCTGTGGGATCCTCAGGGTGGCTGTGGGTTCTCACGACCCCCCACCCACCCAGGCAGTCAGACATTAAACAGAGATAGACACCAGTGAGAGGTCTACTACCACACATACACACACACACACACACACACACACACACAGTCAATAATTACCTGCCTCTCCAGACAGAGCAGTGATGGTTAACTGGGTGTGGGTTTGAGAATCTGTTCTGCCCATAAAAACCAAAGAGCAGAAACTATGAATGAGCGTAACCATGTCAGTATGTATCTCTTCTCCTGACAAAATAAGTGATGTAATGGAGAGTGTGAGTTCACATTGAATGTCTTTCTTCAGTGTGTATTTGTGAGATAAATAGAGCCAGAAGAAAGCAGAATTAAAAAGTAACTCAAATCCGTGATCCATGAAATGACTTAACCCGCATCATATTAGCTAACTACTACTCGGACAGGGAAATATGGAGGAAATCTTATGTCGCAATATTTTTTTTATTTAATGCCTTGATACTGATATTGCTACGATATTGTCGGATTGATTCTCACAATGAGATTTTTGATAAATAATCATCAGTAATGTAGATGTAATGACTAAGCAGATAAAGACAAACAATAGAACAGCTACAACAGTTTGCTGTATACAGAAAATTACATCATTTTACTGTAATGCAGCCTTTACAACCAAGAAAAGACTTATGCTATGATATCAAAAAGTTAAGACGATATCTAGTTTCATATCACAATATCGATATAATATTGATTTAGTGCTCTACCTTAACTACTATCTTCACTGTTGGTCAAACAAAACAAGTGAGCAAAGACCTCATTTCAGGCTTAAGGGAACTGTAACAGACATTTTCCACTATTTGACAGACCAAACAACAGATCTCTTAATTGTAAAAGTAATCTGCAGATTCATTAATAATGAAAATAATGGTTAGTTTTACCATTAATATTCTGAGCAACAATGTCGTCATCAAAATCACAGTAATGATGTGTGTTGATGTTCAAAGTAGGGATGATGAAACAGTTACTGCTTTCACGATAAACTGCTGTAAAATTCCGGATGATTACTATCATTATTACAACTATTATTACTACAATTTATTTTGTATTTATTTATTTATCAAGTTTTTTTGGGTTTTTTTTTGGCTTTTATTAGACAGGACAGTCCAAGCGCAGGGGATAGAGTGAGGGGATGACATGCAATGACGGACCACAGGCTAGAACTTACATTGCCCTGTATATGGGACGCCTGCTCTGCCCAAGGACTCAGCCTATGTGGGGCACCTACTGTACCAGGTGAGCTACCCGGTTCAAAATATGAATTGTGTTTGAGTACTGTGTTTTGAATGTGGATGCTCATGCACACCTTCAAAAACATGCAGACAGGTGCGTAGGGAAGAAATTGTCCCGTCATTTGTGGGTTTTAATATAAATCTTGGTGATATTTATGTAGTGTGTTTGTGTCAGTACTTTTTTGACATTTTCAGCACTTTTTACCAGTACTGTGAAAACTATCACTATAAATGTCATAAAAAATTGCCACGCTGTTTCATCTCCAGTTGAAAACAAATTATTTTACTGCATTTTTGAATCTTCAACTGAGATCACAACAACAGATTCTGATACAATTTCAGTGTAATTAAACGATTTTGGACAAAAACCCACAGTCCTTGCTCTGCATGTGTTCAGTGGAGGCTAACATGAAGCTTCAGCAGTCAGACAAATCGAGTTAGACAAATCGAGTCAGTATCTTTCAAAGTTAAAAAATTCCCTCTTTGTGTTACGATCCCTCTACTCAGCTAGGAATTCCTGTTCAAACACAAAGAGGTCATTCTCACATCGAGTGAACTACATTAAGAAGGGATGACTTAACAGCCAGTATGAAAAGGAGGAATACTTACAGTAACCGAAAACTCTTTCAACGTACATATGAGCATGTGTTACTCTTGTGTAGTTTGATAGGAACGTCATGTTTTATTATCTAATCATTAGTAGTGCAAGTATTAATTTAATTTAAAAAGTGACTGGTAACTATGGAATATGAGTCAAATGAGTGTAAAAACAGAAAGAAGTCGAAAGTGACATAATTTGGCACGAGAACCTCAAAACTGTGCAGCACTTCAGTAAATATATTCGTCACTTTCCACCACCGCACGCACCTTACACAATCACAATTTTTTTCCATTTTTTATTCCTCTTTCAGTTCCTGTTTTCCTGTAAATACTTATGTCAAATGTCTCTAGTATGCACGCAAAATAAAAACACAAAGTTGGTGACACAAAGCAAAGACAGATGAAAAAAGAAGAGGTTGAGAGGAAGTAAAAACATGACATAGAAAAGGACAGTGGAAGTAAAAACATAATTAATTTGTTGTGGTCCATCAAACACGGCGGCTAAATGGTCATCCTGATCTCCATCTGTTTAACAAGGAAAGGCAGACTTTGACGAGTTTGTGGCTAAAGTAAAAGTACGAGTCTTTTACTGTAAATGCACATTCTCGGTCTGATCATCAACCCAGACGATTGAAATTAAAAATCACTCTCAGATTTTGATGAACAACACAAACCGTCTCTTTCTGCGCACCCTAGCTGTGATTGAAGTGTGGTGAGGTTCATAGTTTCCCTGGCGATCCTCTCATCGTGCATCTGACTCCATTATTTCTGATTGGATGAGACACGGCATGCTGGGAGTCGAAAGGTCGACCAATGACAAGCTGTCAAAATATTGATGACTGAGTTGGATCAGACCCTTTTTTTTTCACCGAGTAAAAATCCATACCTGTCCCGCACCAATTTATCAAGTCATGTTTGATTATATACATATACTTTTAACAGCTTGATTTACACATTAATTCTAAAAAAAATCCCTTTACATGCAAACAGCAGCACATGTCATGTCATGTTTATTAGCTCTGACAGACTTGCCGGATAGGGTTGCTCATGTTCATGCATCTAACCGACTAGTTTTTCCTTCCTACACTGATGCGGCTCGAAATACTCGCAGAGCATTCAACCCTGTCTTCTGCACAAAGCCTCCTTTCTTCCAGTGAGATCTATACATTTTCTATTTTTCCAAATTCTTCCCTGAAAGCCTCTCTTTCCCCCCAAAACCCCTTTGTCAGTCTGAGAAACACTCCCTGCAACATGCGGCTTCCAAGAATGCGAGCGGAGAGGAATTCAACCAGAGAATCCCCTGTGATTGGTAGAAAAGTCTGACAGGAAATAAAACCTGGACATTCCTGTCTAGGTAGCTGAATTATACAACATGCTTCCTGAGAGAGAGAGAGAGAGAGGAGACTATGAGACAAAGAAATGAGTCGATAAGGAGAGAGATTTAGAGACAGAGAGAGAAAAACATCGACTCTGAGGACAGCCACTCTAACAGGAGCAGTGGCTTTACATTACACAGTTTGAGTGACCTGAACAAGCCAATAAATCCGCCCCGGCAACACTCCGACTGTGTGGTATAAATGTCAGCAGTGGAAGGGAGTAACAGCTCCTTGTCAACAAGATTGAATATTCAGAAGTTAATTCATTTCTGCTGCAACAGCGTGATAAAGGCAGAGAGAGACAGATCAATAGAAAGAACCTATTTTAGGCGATCGATATCGGGAAATGACATTTATATCTGCTGGATATTTATAGTGTCAAGAGCAGCCTGTGAGGCGCTGAGACATACGGGGGGAGTGGACGGACTTTCAGGTAGAGCTGAGGCAGTGTGAATGAATCTCACACACATGCTCACACTCACTCACTTTGCACACCATGGCTGTCTAAACCCTCATTCCCCACCACGAAACCACAGAATCGTTTTCCAGTAGATGGCAAAGCCAAGGCTTTTCCACATATAAGCATTTTTTTCTAAAACAATTTGCCAAATGCTTCCTTTAAGGATGTCCATGTGTTTTACTTGGTTACCAGCTGAAGACAGAGGCCAAGGCTCTCTCTCAGAGCTCAAAGACGCAGACAGCGCTTTGAAATGAAGAGCTCTGTCGGAGAATAAATGTTTAAGTGATACTTTCCAGCCCGGTTTCAGATGATATTGTTGGCTTCACATTCAACGGTTCTGTTTCAAATTGATATATGTGAAACACAGGGTACTTAACATGTAATTACACTAAATGAATAATATTTTTATAACTATATATGATATCTGGCAGCATAGAATAGGCCGGAGGGCAGAAAGAGAGGTAGGAAAGGACAGGAGCAAGGCACAAGGAAGTCCGATGCGTCTACTGATTATCATTAGCTACAACATATGCAGACATGCAATAACTAACACATTATTACACTGAATGAATAACATTTTCAGAACTATGTGTGAGGTGTGTAGTGATGTGTGAGACAAAGGAAAGGCAGCGCCCTGCCACTGTTCTGACGATTATAATACCGAAGCTCCAGTAGTCCGAAAAATGTTCCATTGGACCGAAAGCCCATTTTTCTTACAGCCCGGTATCCCGAAAACAAATACCCATTGCTCGAAAGGGACATTTCTCCAAAAATTGGCTACACCCATGGGCGGATCTACCGGGGTGGCATAGGGTGGCAAATGCCACCCAAAAAAAAAGCCATGCCACCTCTGCTGCCACCCCAGTTGGCAGCAATGAATTCAAAGAAAAGTTATGGCCAATTTGACATTTACAAGCGTGAATCTCCAGTGTCGGACTGCAGTGAATGCAGAAGAGACTGCTTTGTTTGGAAAAGTGAGTGGAGCCAGAGGGGCAGCCTATTCCAGAAAGCGGGTTTAGTGAAAACTCTGAGTATGTTAACCCTGAAATGAGGGAAACTCTGGGTTTCAGTTCCAGAAAGAGACATTAATCAAACTCAGTTAATCAACTGAGTCTGTCAATCTAACCTGCTTGCTGGTTAGGTTTTTCTCTGTCTCCTCCCTCTTACACGCTGTTTCATTTCCTCATTCATTCATTCAGTCCATGTCAAAGCTTGGATCGAAGCGCGTTAATTAGCGGAGATTTACTGTCTGTCACAGTCTAAATCCTGCTGGATATTAGTTTGTTACTCAGGACTGTCTTAGTTACTGAATTTAGGCACACCAATCAGTTCTTTGGACATCAGTTTTTGTCTTTACATTCAAATATTAGCCTACACAGCGAGAATTCACCCTCAGCTCAGAATCAAACCTCTGTCCTTTTTATATTTATTATTTTTTATGACACTGCACAAGGATTGGACTGTCAGTCTGTTAGAGCAGCTCTGAAATGTTTATTGCACATAATGTGCAGGTCTTATTATTTAAATTTCAAAAATCGGCATGAAGCTTTAGACACGTAGTATCAATGACTAATGATCTCCATCACTGATGTCATTGGTCGCACTGATGGAACATAATTCCTATAGCCTAATATTGGGGATTATATGTTAATATTTCTGAGTGAGCAATAGTGCAGCATTCCAGTGTCTTTAAATTTACTACATTTGTAGCTGAAATAAAGTCAATGAATGCTGTTGAGTCAAGATACAAATAGATGTCCAACATTTTAAAATCTACTGTATTTTAACCATAAAGTTAATAAAAAAGTTTTATTCAGTGTTGTCTGTTTATTCATCATTTATCAGACTTACATTACAGATAAAGTGGTGCAATCTGACTGTGTATCAGGCTGTAGATACATTACATTAATAATATATAATAATATATTTGTTCAGATTTAATCTGATGGGGAAAATAGGAAGATTTAAAACATATAGGCTAGGCTATAGATCTAAGACATAAAGACATGACTGTAAACTCACAGTCTGACCCAGTAATAATATGTTTGGTGATTTGCACTTAAAAAAACGTTGAGGTTAACTTATTACACTTTCCTCGCTCTGACTCAGGCTCTTCTTTTAAAGATAAACATGCACCGTCTGCTACACATGCATTAATATCTCTACATCCACTGGATTAAAATGGAGGCACTGTCTTTTATTTACCTGTTGCCATGGTGAATCGTGGAGTCAGAGCTCCATTGATGATGGCTTTTTATTGTCGGCTTAACTCAGAGTGAACATACTCAGAGTTGACTGAACTAACTCAAATCAGCTGTTCTGGAACCGCTAACTCAGAGTTTCCCACCTCAGGGTAAATCAACTCAGAGTTCAGGGTTAGACTCAGAGTTTGTTGAACCTCCTTCAACACTTATTCCTAATATGAACTGTTTCACATGAAACCTCAAGTGCAAGACATTGATTGCATGAGATTAAGTTTGTCTGTATGAGTTTGTAAATGGCAGCCTGCGCCCTTACGTAGTGTGAACATTCTATTTCTCATCAAACTGTTATAACTGTGATTAAATTCAGTATGTATATGTCTGCCATATGTTGCCACCCCTCAAAAATTCCTGCCCCCCTCTTGCCACCCCATAAATATTTTTCTAGATCCGCCCCTGGCTACACCCTCTCACACAGAAGTACATGGCTAATTATTTTGTTGAATGACATCATCTGACCTTCTGTTCCTACCATGGTCAAGGCATGATAATCGTAAAACCTGCTCTGATTGTGACTGGGTTACTCTGATATTCTTAACCTAGACCAATCTCCAATCCAGGTCATGCCTTGCTATATTGGGAAGGTCCGATCAGTTGATTCTGTGTAATAATTAGCCATGTGTAGGGATGTCACGATTACTTGATTTCACTATTAACCGCGATTTTAAACGCCACCGTTAATTATTCGTAAAGATTCCTCAACACCGTCACTCTCCAAAGATTATGTCGGGACGCGGAACCATATACAGCAGGCAGATCAGCGCAACTCTCACAGAATGAAAATAAAGTTACACAAGCGGTACAGGTGAATAGGCGTCTCCGAGTGATGAAGTATAGATTATTTATCTTTCAAAGGGCATATATAAGTCCAAAGCTAGCTAGATGTTTTTTTCCTGTTTAAAAATTATCTTCTCAGGCCCAAAAGAAACGTTCAGAAACATTTTCGTAACATAGTTTACAGAAAGTCTGTAAAGAAATACATGTAGCATCCCAAAAGAGAAATCCTGCTGTGGCTGTTTAACACAGAGGTGATTTTTGTTTAATTCCAGTGGGATTATTATAATTAAATCTTGTACTTTTTAGTTACTTTCTTTGTTGCTATATTATTTTTGTTATGTTGGCATGGCAATAAATGAAACTTAAAGATCTACAAGAAGTGTTCATGTGATTTTACACATTTATAGTGTGAAATTAATTAATGCATAATAATCATGATAATCGTCAAACCGTGATTATTTCTCTGAAAATAATCATACCAAGAAAATCTAAAATCGTGACATCCTTAGCCAATGGCCCTTTAGCGTTATGGCATTTGTTTTTGGGATACCAGGCTGTTGGACAAATGGACTTCTCAGCAGAGGGTACATTTTTCAGACTAACAGGGCTTTGGGATTTCTTTGGAAAAGCAAGGACCCTTTATCCATTAATATTTGCAAACTATTTCAACCATTTATCCATCACTTTTGGCCATTTCAACTGTTAATCCATGACTTCTATCTAACCATTTCAACCATTTATCCATGACTTCTATTGAACCATTTCAACCACTTATCCATGACTTCTATCCAACCATTTCAACCACTTATCCATGACTTCTGTCTAACCATGTCAACCATTTATCCATGACTTCTATCTAACCATTTCAACCATTTATCCATGACTTTTAGCTAAGTATCAACCATCGGTATAACCATTTCAACCACTTATCCATGACTTTTAGCTAAGTATCAACCACCGGTATAACCATTTCAACCACTTATCCATGACTTTTAGCTAAGTATCAACCACCGGTATAACCATTTCAACCACTTATCCATGACTTTTAGCTAGGTATCAACCATCGGTATAACCATTTCAACCACTTACCCATGACTTCTAGCTAAGTATCAACCACCTGGATAACCATTTCAACCATTTATCCATGACCTCTAGTGAACTCTTTCAACTATTTATCCATGGCTTTTAGCCAACAATTTCAACTATATGGCTAACAAATTTAACCATTTATCCATTACTTTTAGTTAACAATTTCAACTATTTATTCATTGCTTTTAGCCAGCTGCTGAGACCTATCTGCTTGCTCAACCTGGTCTCATTACGAAGTCATCGAATACCAACGCTTAGGCAGCGACTTCTGTGTCAGACACCAATGAAAAAAGCTGCCCTTTCATGTCAGGATGAGATGTGGCAGGGCACTGTCAGTGTCTAATGGCTTCTGACGGGTCAAGGGGAAACATGCCTGGACAACATCGTAAGTTAAGGGGGCAAAAAGTCTGAGTAGGATGGGTGGGAGGTAGGGCTGGTACATGGTTCCAAGAATCACTGACTTTCACCCTAGAGGTCAGTGTTTATTTCCTCCATTAATGTAACTTTCTTCATAATCCTAACCACATGTATGTGTTGGCTAAACGTAACACGTGTTTGTTGTTGAAGGGAAAAAGTAAAATTGTGGTGTTCATTTATTTTGAAAGAGACTACATGCAAACTGTGCATTTCCTGTGAATTTGTAAATGTATTTTGAAAAGACACAATGCATGTAACAGCTGCAGTTGACACGGCATCCCAGAACGTCGACAGCAGACACATCTAGGCTACTTTGCACATCATATGTCTACTTGGAAAATCCACAACCAAGTGGCGATATGTGACAATGTCGGAGTGAGAATGTGTTGGCTTGCTTGCTAACTGCTTTTTGTGCACTCCGAAAACTATGTTGTGTGTAACAGCCCTGTAGAATGATGCATTCAGTGGAAGCTGTTCTGACCTGATGCCATCATTCGTCTGTGCCTTTCAAAACACTTACTGTTGGGAAAAAATGACTACTTTGTTAAGGTCATTGGACTTTCATCATCATGGTCACAGTAATAACCACATAGTTAGGGTTAGGGAATGGTCCCGGTCGTGATTAAAAGCAACCAGATTTGACCGTCAGAAGGAAACAGAAATGAACAGAGGTCTCCCATGGCGACGTCTGACATTTTGTGGAGCCATCCATCCAACCTGACTGCATCCCTCTGCGGACTTTATCCTGTCAGACTCAGAATGGGGTCGTATTACCCACCTCTGCTAAAAAGCTTTATCACTAATTGAATGTAATGTTGTTTTCAGGCACTTGCTGAATTGTACTTTATTAGGAGGACAGTTTCTGTGTTACAGAGTCAATACGTGGATATATTTCCTAAAATCAAATCACAATTTCTGTGTTTTTTTTTAAATAAGCTGAGATACTCGACAATCTTTCAACAGACCACCTGACAACTGCAGAAGTACATGCTTCGGACATTTACATCTGTCTCATATAAATGTAAAAAAAGGTGGAGTGACTGTTAGTACTTGTCTGAAAGCCAGTGAACTACACAGCCCCTGGGTCCAATAAGCTTCGCCTATAGCACTAAAGGTTGAGGCGCAGGGATACTGAAGCGCTCATCATGGACCAGCGCTGCGAGATGAGGGGATGGCTGGGTGGTGGTGTTGACTAATGCTTCATAAGGCCTTGTTTAACTGCGACTGGGGGCCTAATCCTTCTCAGCCACTCTGCATGTCCCTGAGCTGTCCACGTTAATGCCTGACCTGTCATTACACGGGTCCAATTCACAAAGTGTTGACACGAGCTGTCGGCAGATTAGGACGGAGCGAAAACACACGTTTCATTACGCCTTCAAAAGACAAAAGGAGAGGAAGAGAAAAAAGATAGGTAGATACGTCATGTCTGTGTTGAGAGAGTACAAGGTAAGGTCAGTTTCCCCACAACAGAAAGCAGTAAAATGAAACCCGTAAAGGTCGCTCATCCTCTCACCTTTAACCCTTTCTAGTGCTGCTTTGCCACCTTTCAGGTAGCTACAGATCCTACAAAGCTGAAAATGCATGTTATCATACACTTATGAGATCAAATTTAAAAAATGAAAAGCTATTTTTTTTAATCACCAAAGATGGGTTGCAGCTGGTCTCCAATCAAAAACATTGTGCAAAGATAGGCCATTTTTTACGATGGAGAGAACTTAACTCAACTTTGACCCACGCTGACCTCAACAACACACATTAAATGAGATTTACTGAGGAGAAGACAGTGAAAGACTTTGTGCATCTCAGAGAGTTCTTTAGACCTACTGTGCAATCATATCAGGACTTGATTAAAAAAATCTGAAGCCGGGTGGAAAATATTAGAGAGGACAGAGATAATAGTTAAAAAAAGAATTTTGTGATTATTTAATAGTCCAGTGTAGTCCATATGATCCTAAAGTTGCTGCTTTGTAGGGTTATTTCCTGCTGATTATTTCAGAAGAGACATGACTGCACAAGACAACACATTTTCAGTCTCACCGAACCCTTATATTCCCCTTAAATATCCCCTTACATCTGCTGAGAATAGGACCGTAATGATAAAAAAAAGTATGGAAAAAAAAACACAACACACATTTGTAAAGAAAAAATGTAAGACTTCTCCGTCTCCTTTTTTATAACTTCAAAAAATGTTGAAAATTAGAATTGTTGTGCATTTTTTATACACATTTCCCTCACTTCCAACAAGCTAGAGCTGAAACAATTAGTCAATTAACTGATTATCTGATCCACAGAAGATTAATCTGCAACTATTTTGATAACTGACTCTCAAATGTGAGGATGTGTTGCTTTTTTGTTGTTTTATATGATAGTAAACTGACTGTATTTGGGTTTTGGATTGATGATCAGATAAGACAAGGAATCTGAAAAAGTGACCTTGGCCTCTGGGAAAAAATAATGTGCATTTTTCACAATTTTCTGACACTTCACAGACAAAAATATTAATTGAGAAGGTAATCAGCAGATTAAATGTTAATTAATAACTGTTGGTTGAAAAATAATTGCTGGTTTCAGCCCTATCCCCTGTCATTAAGAGAGTGGGAAGACGTTACGTACAGAATGTACAACCACTAAGCTTCTTGTTCATTCTGTATTTTTGCATCTAGGCGAAGTGATTGCAAACAGCTGTTTTACAGATGTTAGCTACTTGAATAAAACTTACATGTCTGCGTTGAAACCGTTCCAGAGGATTCAGTTTTAGTAATTCCTAAACTCAAAGTTAAACTGCCTCGACACAGTGCTGCCCACATCACTCATATCTGTCTCATCACACATGCATCGGACATTTTGCATGCAGCAGGAAAACCCCAGCCTCCTCATGTTCCTGAAAACTGTACAGAGTAATAAGAACCACACTTGGTGCACACGCACACACACACACTTTGATCTCTGATGTCACTGAGTGCTGGTCCACCTGAGCCTCGCAGTGAACCGATCATTACCCGGCCGTATTGATCTCTCCCTGTGTCTCTCCGTCTTCTTCTCCCACCACACATTTTTCTGCCACACCTCGACGTTCTCCCCTCTGCTCTACTCGTCTCTTTATCAAACCGTCATTTACTCCCCAGATCTTTTTTCCTCATTCCTCCTCTGTAATGGTTTTCCCCTGTCCCTCCCTCTCTCTTTTTCTCCCATCTCTGTGCAATCACATATCAGGCATGTCCACCCCAAATAGAGCTTCCTCCTCTTCATTCTTTAAATTGCAAAAATATATTTTTCACCCATTTTATTTTTTAATTTCTACATGCAAACTAAGATTACAGTGTCTCTCTGCGTGCTGCTATGCTGAAAACAATCATATGTGTCTGATTTTCATTGGAAAAATTAAAATAGAGGCGATGCGTGACAAGAAAAATATCGCCGTCAGCCTTCAGAAACCCATTTTGGCTGATCCTCAAGCAAACACCTGACTGAGGGGTCATCCACACTACCACCATCCACAACAACCCATCCTCCCTCCGTGATCAGGCCGGTGGCGAGGCCCTCAGGGGACCAACATCGGACACTTAGGGAAGCAGCGTGTCAGCTCAATAAACAGCAATTTATTGGCAGGGGACTGAATACGCTGCCATCCTTGGAAGCTATCAGCACAGGCTCTTATTGGTGCTGAGGGATATTAATGAAGACAGAGGAGGAGATGGACGGAGCACACCATGCGTCAGATGATGTGTTGCCTGCAGAAATATGCTTAAGTGAAAAAATGAATTTAAAATACCTGTGTTTTTGTTACATGCTCACTAATGTCTCTTGTCATTTATTGTAAAAGGAAACTATAAAATACATGATAACTGTCTGATGACAGCACATGAACACACCTTTTTTTCCACTGTGGTCCCAGTGTGGTCAAATAAAAATCAGAAAAAGAATCCCTGGTACACATAAAGCATTAGAAAGTATTTAAAACTCGCTTCTTAAATTGAAATCCTCATCATTTACTTACTTATATTTCTAAAGACATTTTTCAGCTCGAAGACCAGACAGATTCCACAGATGCAAAATGAGATTTAACTTTTACATCTGCCTAATCAGACATCACCCACGCCATCAGACTGGTCAGACAAGATCTGTAAATACACTCCATGTGTAACTATTGAAGATAAAAGAGGTACCATGCATATTTTGCATTGCAGAGAGAATTGGTAGTTAATCTAGAGCAATCTAGAGAAGAACAGGGGACTCTTTTTTAGAAGGGGGCCCCTGTCTACTTGCCCTGTATGACCTGATTTTGCACAGAATGTTAACACTGCTAAGCCTAATGCAATGCATATCCCATCACGGGACTAATCAAACATTTTGCAAATTAATTTATTTTAATATTTTCTTTTTGTTGCCTTTAAGGACCCAGTTTAATGTAGGAAATATTCCTGTAGCATATGCAAATCCTTAAGGCAAAAAAGGAAGTCTTTAACTTAACTTTATCAGACATAAATTAACATTTTCTTTTAGAAGGTGAAAGCAAACAGCTACAACTTCTCAGACGTCTGTGACTCCTGCCCTGAACTTTGACCCCTACAGTTCATTGCTATTCCGGTCAATTTCCCGTTTGGGCACAGCAGCATATTTATCCTGCTTTTAGATAAATATTTAATGACTTGTATCATCAATTCAAAAGACAAAATAAAAGAAAGCAAACAAAGAAAATCTCTGCCTACCTGTACCAGTCCAGTCCCTTGTCATAGAAGCGGTCAAAGAAGTGCGGCTCAGAGCCGACTGCTCTCACGTCCGGATGGATGCGCAGAAACTCCAGCAGCGCCCGCGTGCCACCTTTCTTCACCCCGATGATGATGGCCTGAGGAAACTTTTTGCTGCCGAAAGTGTTGGCTATAGAGATATTATGAGACGGAGCATCGCTGTTCGACAAGTCCGACAGCTGATCCCGGACAACCTGAGACGCGTTATACGCGCCGAGCTGCTGCTGCAGGGACGCGTCATGTCCATCATTTAAAATTATTTTGTTCTGAAAATTACTCTGTTGGTCATATACAGGCCTGGGCAAGGAGTCACAGTATCCGTTGAGGCAGTAGAAGAGGTACATGAAGAGGATGATCATGGTAAAGAAGACGGACAGCTTGGACTGCACCCTCAGGTGTCCAAAGTTGAACGCAGCTCTCCATTTACTACATCCCATGAGTCGCAGCCCTGAGCGTGAAGACACAACGGAGGAAACATGCCACATCAAAGGACTTCATGCTTTAAAAGTTGCTCAAACTGAGAACGCTTTGGGAAGAATCAGCGCGCTCCTGCCACAGCAGCAAGTGGCGTAAAACTTGCCCCCCGCGCGTCAAACAGCTCCCCATGTTCCTCAGCTGATCCCTCTTTCGTCAAAGCATCAAAACAACTTGTAGATTTGTTTACAAAAAAACTTGAGCGAAGTCCCAGTAAGGCTCAGCGGAGAGATGGCTGCGAATTAACGTCCCGCAGCGCTCCGTGCCTTCTGTGCGCTCCCGTGGCTCCTTGGCAGCGTGTCTGTAGGAAACCCTCAACACCCCCCCTTTCCCGTCTCACTGCCAAATCCACGCCCTGTTTATCAAACGCACGCCCCTTCCATCCTCTGCCCGCGCGACACTAAAATAACACCGAGAAATAATTAATCTCTCCAGGTTGTCAGATGGGGAGAAACTCTCAAATCAAATTATTATTATTATAGAGAAATATAGTCATTAGTGTAATTGTATCTAATGTATTGGAAGAGGAGGGAAATATCTGGGACATGATGAAGAGGGGATATTAGTTTCTGATTGCGGACTGAGGGTGCAATTTCCCCTCATTTCCCCTTTAAATCACCACATCCACCGTGAGACGTCTTGCATTACTGGTCTGTCTCTTGCCCAGTTTGTTCTCTGTGGATGGGGCTACTGGCCACCTGCTGTCTGCTGGCCCTCCTGACCACACACCCCCATGGAGCCAGCTATGACACACACATTTAACCTTTACACTCCTGCCCAGTAGGGACAGACAGGTGTCAACAGCTTTCTCTAATTCTGTGTGTGTGTGTGTGTGAGACCACAGTTAGACCTGCTGTTAAATCATGGAGACCAAAACATTCAAACACTTTAAGTAAAACAAATCTAAATTTAGCTGTCACATGAGATATTTGCTGATATAAAGGATTTTTGGAACCAAATCTTTAGTATGTCCTTGAAATCTACCCATGTGTTCCTGAATCTTGCCAAGAAAGCCTAAGGACACAGATTATATTTTCAGCAATGACGCAGACAGATAAAATGTCTGGATCTCTTCCTCTTTGTGATATTGTAGCCTATGTTACTGGAAGTGTACAGCTCCACTGAAAAACCTATAGCCCAGTTTCATTTCTGCAATCTGAAGATGCACACTGATGGCCTTCACAGTTTAAATCTTGCTCTTCCCTTTCTACTCCTTTTTTAATTTATTTTGAACCCATATATGATCCAAATATTTAGCTTTAAATCCCCCTCAAGTGGCTTCAAAGCTGTAGTAGCACTGCATATAGCATAATGAAATTTAAAGATGTCATGTTGCATGTCTGCACTGTTACATCAATTTAAAAATGTAACATCTTTGCCATTGTTCTGGCACTAGACAGCTAAAATTACACAGCTATATTGAGCGTTAGCAAGCTGGTGAGATATCCATGGTCGGCCTCAGCTAAAGCTAAAACTTAACATTTTTTGTTTTCCCTATTGTTATTTGGTTCCAAAAATATTCATTGTGATGCCATTATATTTTGGTAATTTGATTAGTTAGATGACAGTTGTGGAACCCATCGGCTATCATCTGACAACGAAATAGTCTCTGGAGGCAATGACCAATATTTCAAGAGATCCAGTTTAGCCAGATTTAATCTTCCGTGTGTTGGTCACTGATTACAGTTTGATTCAAGGGTGTAGGTTTGTTTCAACATTGGGGTGGACACATATGAACAAGGGGTTTGGAAGGTACATCGACAGCAAATCTTGAGCATCAAACACTTGATTTTTCTGCACCAATTTGTGCTTTTTCTGCATCAATTAACGGCATAAATGTCTTTAACTTTACTAACTAAAAGTTTTTGGAGAAATGTATATGCCCCCTCCGTTCCCCCTGAAATCTATACCTATGGTTCGATTAGCAACTTGAGACAGGTCCAGACAACATTTCAGCTAACAAACAAGTATTTGTATATGAGGTCAGCTAGGTAGTATTGTCTGATGCATTAGATCTCTTGCTGCAGACTATTCACGTACAGACAACCAAAGCCTGCTCAAGCATGAAGAAACGGTCGGTACTACTTTGTTTATAAACAAAAACTAGAATGCGACCAATACCAAAATGTTGTAACATTACCTACAGGGTCTGCATTCAGATATAAGTTTATGAAGATTGGTTAGGCTATCACACATATGTAAATGAGGTAGTAGCTAAATCCAATCATGATGGAAAGAGCTAATACAGAACTTTGGCTAAAGCTAACAAGCTTAGCAGAGAATTATAACTGCAATCTCTGCTTTGGACAAACGTGTCCAATTGGAGATAAAAAAGGTAAGAACTGTTTCTGAAAAAACATCAGTCAAACTGTATAACAATCTTAAAGGGAAAGATGCATCACAGAAGAGACAGACAGACAGACAGACAGACAGACAGTTCCAAAACCCAGAGAAACCTTGACAGACAGCTGCAGCTCCAATCTTTACAGGTGTGTTGCTGGTAGAGTGCCAACCTCTTTTGCCACATTACCAGATTTTTAGTTTTGTACTGTCTACTGCTCTTTTAACCACTCATAGAGAACCACACTTTTGGTTCCTTGTACTCTAAGGGTTGAGGATATGACATTATTCCAGATGTGTTGTGGAGTTTCAGATTCATCGTGTCATAGTGAGAGATCCTGGGCTGATCAAACCCGTAACGAGCCTTCAGTGTCAGACCGTTCTGAAATGGATGCTTCTGGATACTAAACCCATTTCCCCAAAATAGTTTTTGACAATATATGTGTTACAGTATAAATCACATTTTATTGGCACTTTCACCCCATATGTTGAAATATAAGTGAGGTGCTACATGGCAGCACATCCATATGGATGATAAATCTGAAGGGGATGACAATATCTATCGACCCAGGCCTCCTCCAACCTGGCAGTATGTCAATTTCCCCAAGTCTCTAAACAGAGAAGGCATCATTTACCCTTCTGTACTCGGCGAGCACTCCTCCATATTGATCCGCTGTGATGTTGAAAAACAATCGGAGACGTGCCACTCTGTAGTCAAAGTGATCAATAATGTGGGCTTGCTTTGTCTTGTTTAATGTATGCCATACAGAGCAGTGCTCTCTCTTTACTTTAAGTGCAAGGGTCAAAAGATTTAGGTTTGTGAAGGCAGTTCGTTCATATTTGATTGTCTGCAAGTTTATTTTTTAAGGGCACTCTGCTTTTGGACCGAGATGCTCTGTCTGCTTTTCACAGAAATTATATGTTCAGTGTTGTGATATCATAAATCAGATGTTGAAAAATCATAGCCTGTTCAGGTCATAACTCAATTTTGGCCAAATATAGTCGTTATATTTTGCTTTTTGAGAAAAACATAGCAACATTTTGTTTCGAATAATGCTCATATTTAAAATTGACCATTTCCATATGTTTATATGCTTATTTTCTGTTTGTGTACATAACTGTAAGACACAAAAATGAAATAATGCAATGTATCCTCATACAATGGTGAATTAGTGTCCTACGAATGGCATCGTCACAGTATGTAAAGTACCTAATGTAAAGTTACATACTTAACATAAAGTTCTGTAGGTTATGTTTGGGAAAGTAGAGTTAGCAGTTAAGGTCTGGGAAAGTAAAGTTACCTTCTCAACGTAAAGTTATGTAGATTAGGACTAGGAAAGTTAAGTTATGTAGGCAAATTTAGGAAAGAAAAGATATAAGTTAGGATTAGGAAAAGAAACACGATTGGGTATCTTCACATCATGCACCTAACATAAAGTTATGTACTTCACATAAATTTATGTAGGTTAGGTTTAGGCAAGTAAAGTAAAGTTTTGTTCTTAATGTAACATTCCGTTGGTTAGGTTTACGAAAGTGAAGTTACGTAGGGTAGGACACTGACGGGAAAGTTACATAGGCAAGGTTTAGTAAAGAAAAGTTTTAGGTTTGGATTAGTTACGTACTTCACATTAGTTACGTAGGTTAGGTTTAGGCAAGTAAAGTTACGTAAGTTAGGATTAGAAAAGTAAAGTTACGTAGGTTAGGACACGGACGGGAAAGTTACGTGGACAAGGTTTAGGAAAGAAAAGTTCTAGGTTAGGATTAGAAAAAGAAAGTTATGTAGATTAGGTTTACTAAAGTAAAGTTACATAGGTTTGGACTGGGCAAGGAAAGTTCTATGATTAGGAAAAGAAACCTGATTGGGCGTCATCACGTCATGCACCTGACTTAAAGTTAGGAACATCACATAAAGTTACGTAGGTTAGGTTTAGGAAATGAAATATGCTGACGATGCACCTTAATATAACTCCAAGTTCACTTGGTTTTACGGGGGACATGATTACTGGCCTCCTGGGGAAATGTCCTGTGTTTGTTTGACCCTTACATCACCCCAACCTCCCTCACAAAGTTTTGCTCTTTCTACTACTTGCATCTTTACTCCCATCAGTGCATTGGTCACATGATCACGGCCTAACCCGATTACCTGGGGCATATACAAATTCTGGTGCATTGCTTTTCTGAAGTATACCTACGAACAGTGTATGAGAACAGCCTGGTTCATGCTATCATGACCAACTTAAAAGAAAAAAAACATAACCACTAAGTTATTCTTATACTATTTTCTAGCAACGAATAAAAGAAGCCATGATATCGGCAATGTGTGTTATGTTCAGGCCGATATCAGCCGTCATGTACAGTATGTGTCTAATCCTGAATGACAGTGTAATGTATGGGAACTTCACTCCCTTTGACAGTTTACAGGGAACACCTGAAGTCAGGCATTCCCACACACACCTGTGTCTGTGAGTGACATCCTCTGTGTTGAATTCCTACCCACCTGTGTAAGGTCTGTGGCTGTGGGAAGGCAGACAGCTGTACAAAGCTCAGCGGTGACTGTTGTGCTCTGTAATCCTTGGTTAAGTCCCTGTGACGAGCGGCGGCGGCTGCTTCAAAGACGGGAGGCAGAGTACTCCAAGTCCCGACTCACGCACTTGGGAGTTCGATCTTGGCAAGTTTCCGAAAACATCAGAAACATTTCCAAATAGGCATTATTTAGATAAAATGACCTCATATTCAAAAACAAAATGATTACTTCCTCACCTGAAAAGCAGTGGAACTCCAAGAGGTGGCCATGATACAATTGCTGACCCCTTACTCACCTCCCAGAGTGAAAATAATTGGAGGCTAACATTTCTGTCTGTAAGAGACTCATTTTTTTAAGCCAGGTAGTGGTATCTCGTGAAACTAGACCACCTGAAGTGTCCATTTGTACCAACCATGTTGACAAAGCTTGTCGGGAAGGGGGCTAAATAACACTCTAAAGTTCGGCTAACTTTTGTTAAGGTAACAGTAGAGTAGGGGCCCTTGAACTCTCAACTAAAGATGAATGAAAATGGGTCCTGTAACGTGAGGGTTCGATGTGCTGTAGTTGGGTCACTCTTGTTGAGAGTACACATCAGGATGGAGATGGATATTCTGTTAAGCGGCACTTTACTTTGCTCCACACTTCAGCAGCTTCACAACAACCACATGTCCTGGTTCTGCTTCCTTGTTATGGATCACATGTCTCTTAAGTAACCAATGAGAAGCTAGAAGGACTTAGACTGACTTAAATGTGTGTGAGAATTACTGAGGTGGATCCAGCAAATTATATATATAATATATGTTACTCACACATAAGACATTAAAACAGGATTGTGGTGGAACTCAAAATGTTATCTGTACCGGTATTATGCACATCGGATAATTTAATATAATTTAATTTAATTTAATTTGATTTTTATTTGTTCCACTCATGCCTATACGCAGCAGTCACAGTCACAAACAAAAAAATTCTAATACACAATAAACACAAATAATCATGAGAAATAGATTGTCTGTCAGTTACAGTTAATAACCAATATCTACAGAAACATAAATAAATAAATAAACAGAAGAATTGGAAGCCATACACAATGTCCCCTTTGACAAGGGAACAACTTCTACATGACAACTCCAATCTTAATATTAATATTAAGTGTAAAATTTGAAACCATAGTATATCAATATGGACTTCCTTAACTCTACAAATAATTTGCCATTAACCTATATATTTCTATAACATAATAGAGTTCCTGAAATTCAGTTATGGCTTTTGCTTTTAGTGTGCCACCCCAAGATTTTCTCGCTGTTAAAAAATATCAGAGTTCGACATTATAGCAGTCCTATGTCAAAAAGATGTGGCCTTTTTTTTAAAAGTTGCAGTCTCATTTTAAATTTTTGTCTCGTATCAGTTCATAGTGGAATAACAGAGACTTCCCTCAGAGGTTAACAGATTCAATGCATTTAAAACCAATGCATATATTTCCACTGACTTTGTGTCTCTTTTAAAAGGCCTCCTGTTTTTGTGTTCCTCACAATACCTAATCCCATCACTGTTTCAGGTCAAAGTGAATACACCAGACTTCTCAAGTTGTCCGGGAGGGCGTTGCAGTCATTGTCCCGCAGGAGAATACAGAGCATTGTCCCGGTATTGTACTGGATCACTGAGGATACAATACATGCGACCAGCTACTGAAGAGCTGCTCTTCAAATGGCCTGTTAACTCACCTGCATGGAATGCGTCTCACACACACACACACACATACACACAGAAACTTGTCACCAGACTCCACCAGACATCACCGTCATTAAAGGCCAGCACAGATTAAAGGATAAGTTACACGCAGGTTTTCTTTAAGTCAGTCCAAGTGATTCAATCCAATGTTCAGGGAGAGCTGTTTCACTTTCCAGGCTGTATCTGTGTGTGCAGATGGTGACAGCATTTAAACTTGTTTAATTTGGTAAACTGATTGCATTAATCTTAATTTTGGACTTTATTTAGATGCAGCTGCTAGCAGTGATTTGCAACCACCAGTTTCTTGACACTAATATACTTCTTTTTTACCAAATGGTAAAATTCTTGATATCTCTAACTAGGAATTAGCGGGCTGACCTGAACAATTTTTTTCTTCCAGCTGCTTGTAATTATGGTTGTGAACGTGGCATAACCCACAAATGTATTATTAGAACTAGAAATCGAACTAAAAGATGGCAGCCATTCATTTCAATGAGAGTTATTTCACTTCCTGATTTGCGTCTGTGCTGTGTGGTCCTTCTAACATACTGTACATATTACTGTCTCCCTCTCTGGCCTTGTCTGCCCATCCCATAGACTTCACATAGAGATTATGTCACATACAGGAAGTTCTGCAGCTTTTAAATCTTTATGATTTAACAAGATTATATATTTAAAGACATTTTAGTGGCTCTGTGAGGCTACTTTCTTACGTGCTAACATCAGCATGCTCCCAATGATAAATGATCATTTATCAATCATTGTGTAATTCAGATAATAATACATCTCCATGTGTGTTACTCCCTAAATAAATCTAATATAATTGAGTAAATGTTCTTCTGTTGGCCTAATACTTAATTCCACATTTACTTGACATTGTTGAGGATCTTTGATTTAACATTCATTCTTTGAACTCTACTCTACTCTACTCTATGGTATAATACAAATCAGGTTCAAAGTAATGCTGTTATTGCCAAATTCCTTCCCTACCTATGTTTTGTAAGTTAGAAGTAGTAACATCTAGGGCTGCCCCCGACCAAGAATTTTCCTAGTCGACCAGTAGTCGTCATTTAGGGCCATTAGTCGACTAATCGCCCGCATGTTAATTTAATTATTAAATTATATATTTTGGTCGAGGCCACACAATAGTTTGAGTTGAAGGTGTGAGAAAGAATAGTATCAGTAACATTGTTAACACTGTGCTACATTACAGAGAAATACAAAACCGCTCTAATGAACCTTCATTAATATAGGCCTATATTTTATCAACAAGTGCACGTCACACACTGAGCGAGCTGCCTGTAAATGACGCTGTGGGCTAATGGGCATGTAGCTACTGACATGTTTCAGATGATTCGTCATGTCTGTGGTCGACCAATGAAGATGAGTTCACATTTCACCTTGGGTTCGTCCTTCACATTCTCAAAATGACCCCACACTTTTTTTTCCTGGCTGACATGTTATTAACTAGCTTGTGTAATAACTGCAGGTACCAGCCCTGGAAATTAAGGGCTGTACACATGCTGTGTCTTTAACTGCCTGGAAACGCGAGGTCAGGCGCTGGCTGCCACTCAGATTTCAAGAGCAGGTTGCATCTGAGGTTGCTAAGCAACCTTAACAAGCATCATATTATGGCTTATTTACCTGAAATCTTGTGTGCAGAACTGATCTTCTTCCAGGTACTGTTTTAAAGTGTGTAGGCCCATCGTCTGTGACACAGACATGAAGCTCTTGGTAGCACTTTGTTTTTTCTGCAACTTAATGACCAATGAATAATGACCTAATGACCTTTCTGGTTGACTAATGTTTGGTCGACTATTAGGGGGCAGCCCTACAATTTTTGCCTCCTTTTAGGTGGCAGGCATGAATATTATTCATCCTTAACTATCATGTTTTTTCCAAACGATGTGCATGTTTTTAGGCATTTTATTATCTCAAATGGCTTGAAAAATAGTGCATATAGCTGCCCCGAAAAAAAAAAAAAAATCAAAAAGAAAAAGCATGACCCTGCACCTCCTTTATGTTTAGGCTGAGCCTTGTATGTTTACAACATCTGGCTCCGCCCCTGCTCAGCACAGAAAACAGGAATTTGCACTCAGCACTAAAGATGCCACCAAGAAAACAAACCCTTGCAGATGGCCATTTAAAAGCTTTACACACAAACAAAGCCCAGACACCAACCAATGAGAGAGTCCATACAGTCAGAGCATCTGTGTGCACTGCCTGTGTGTTGTGTGAAAGCCAGTGGCAGGGCCATATTCTCAGCTTAACTGCAGGGCAGAGCTCTGCGGCGAGCTGGGTAAGTATAGGGCACAGCAGCACTGTACATTATCACATGGGTGTGGCCAAGAGCTCGCTGCTCGAAAAATGTTTTCAACTGAGGAGTAAAGAAGGCACGTAAAGTGCCAGGCATGCCTGCACAGGATCGTCGCCTCACTGTGTCACATGGGGAAATTTCAGGGTAATAACAAAAACTGTTTACGGTTTAAAGCAGAGTCATTACAGAGGGAAAAGGTGAGTGTACCTGCTTTATGAAACCCAGCCTGCAGCCTCTTATCATATTTCAACATTTACTGCAGGTCATTGTGGTTAAACAGTGACCATTGTCTCTAATAAAACCTCACAGTTTTTCTGCATCAACCATTTACAGGGAGTAATAGCAGCTTTTTCCTTGTGTTTATTTCTTGGCTGATTTTTTTACTTGATTTCCTTTGATAGCATAAACTGTGAAGGAAAAAAGCGTCTTGGTTGAGAGCAAAACTAGAGGGGAACAAATCAACTTCAGATGGTTCCTGCTAAGCGGAAACATTCTGGTTTAGCACTAAAACAAATATTTGGACTCTCATTGAGTCATTATAAATGCACTCTCTGTGTAATAGGATTGGGGGAAATCCATAATGACCTGTTGATTTGTGTTGACAGCACGCTGACCAACCACATGCCCCAAGCTTTCCGGGCCCATTCACAGCCTTAAGGAGTAAAAATGCAGGGAGAGATAAGGTGTCAGGTGTGTCATGCAGCGTTGCGCTCCAGACAAAACAACATGGCGAGAAATCAGCTTATCTCTTGACTTCTGACATGTCTGTTGCTACAGGATCGGGAGAAGAAAGTGGCTGAGACGAAATGTTACATTCAGTGGGACGAGGAATGTGTTTCTCCTGCAATTTAAAACCCTACCGTATACAAGTATTTCGTGATGAAAGATTTAAGACACTTCATTTTACAAGTCAAGTGGTCAAACACTTTCAAAATGTCCACTACAGGAACAGGAAGGAAAACAGCTGTCTGCAGCCGTGTGCATTTTTGAGGCCGTTGGGTTTTGAAAAGGTTTGAACCCAAAGCTTTTAGAATTTCCTGTCTCTATAGAAAGCACAGAGTCCTTCGAATTAAAAAAAAAAAACCCACAAAAATCACCAAAGTGAGAGCTGCAAGGTCCGTATCTGGCTGCATTAACAGGAACTGATTCCTATCTGCAGGAGCAGGTGCCACATTTTTCAAGTAGTTCAGTGTTTCAAAGCTCATGGCCTCAATTTGCTGCCTCAGTTTTCTTACCAAGAGTTAGATTAGAAGAATGACAACAGGGGCAGAAGCTCCTGTATACACATCTACCGATATTTTTGAAAATATCCTTCATTTAAAAAAAGAATTCTGTCCACATGAGAACACAAAGACGACTCAAAACACTCAAGGGGCCAGTAGGTGGCGATAAAGGCGACATCAATGATGCGTCAAACACCAGGGAGGAAGATTCTGAGCGCACGTAGTGAGTACTGACATATATCCAATTTGTATTTTATCTTTATTCTATAAGTATTATATTGCCATTCAACTTGCTTTTCTATCTGTGCTATTTGAGCTGCTGTAACGTGAATTTCCCCGGTGTGGGATCAGTAAAGTTTTATCTTGTCTTATCTTAAAACAATTCACCAAAATAACAAAGCGGACATGCTTTACTGCGTGATCCAAATCTTTGTTGAAACTCTCTCTGAGCCAATTAGCTCGGAGGTTGTTGTTGTTTCCTGTGCTGTTACTGCTTCCTTGAAGACAGTAACATGCAGACAGTGAAGGCAGGGGCCTAAATGTCAGGCTTAAAGTCACGGTCTGCATCTGGTGAGTCAAACTGAGCGTCATCCTGCGATGCTGGTAGTCTGCCATTGTTGTTATTTCCAAATGCTTAGTTTTGCATGTCGACACAATACGTTTCAATCTTCAGTCTAACATTGCATCCACTCTGACTGATTTTCCCTGACCAATTACTAGATACCAACGTATCTGCCTGAATCTAGTGTCATTATAATTCCTCACTGATGCACAGGGCTGCCAACAGACCTGTTATACGGGGGTTTTGAGTGGCACACTGCTTGACAATGGCATTAATCCTGACTGGTTGATTATACATCTCTCTGATGGCGTTCATTCATTGGTTGTTTTTTTATGTTAAGCAAGAAAAAGAGGGTGGATGATGGGGGGTAGCACCAGTTGGTCCAGGAGCTTCCCCTTGCTGGTGACTGTTTACAGGCATATCTTTGGCTGACTTGGAGGCACTTTGACAACCTGCTGCTAAACAACAAGCTGCTAAAATGCTTTCTGTGTGATCAGGGCCTTAGAAGAAAATCTTCATTTCATTAACCTAAACCTCAGTGTACCTGTAGACAGGGCCTTAGAGCTTTTTACCTCAGGACAGAGCCAGTTCCCCTGTTCCAGTCTAAACATATCAGCTGCTGGCTGCAGCTGCGTCTTTACCACACAGACTTGAACGTGGTGTCAATATTTTCATTGAACATTTGGCAGGAAAGTGTAACAGCCAGACTGGTGTCGATCTTCTCAACTAACTCTCAGCAGGAAAGCTAATAAATATATTTCATAAACTGTTCCTTTAACTGAAAACATTCACTTGAAGTTGGACAAAAACAAGTTAGGTCATAAAACAGCCTGGATCCAAACACGGGAATGGAGTAACAGCACAGGTGACGTCAGGCTCTTTTAATGACAGCGGAGCTATCAGCTGATCTGTGCTGCGCTAAACAGCAGTAAACAATCAGCTCCTTTGATAGGTTATCAGACGGCCAGGTGTAACTGGGGGTAATAAGGCCACCCTGTAAAATGTGCTGATTATCACTCCACTCTACACACAGGTTATGTGAGAGCAGTAAACATGTGTGTGTGTGTGTGTGTGTGTGTGTGTTCTCGCGTGCAGGCATCCCCTCGTTGACCTTCCATTTTCCTCTGCATCAAATTCAAACATTTAGCCAAGAATCTTGGACTGCACGCTACAGCTACTGTGCGATTTACTGCGCCGCGTACTGAGGATTTGCAAAACCGTACGATTCCATGATCTACAGTCATGATGTCATTCATGCAACAAAAACTGGCCTATAATCATTCTGGTCACTTCTTCTCTCTGCTATGAAATTCCACAGAGGAGGATGATATATCAGAAGCTGGACGCGGCTGTAAATATAGACACACACCGCGCTGGTAGACCATCTGATAGGTACTTGCAGAACCCAAGGACAAAATAAAAATGACTAATGCCAGCACGGGCCTCTGACATGGTGTTTGTGTGGATGCCTGGCTTTAGCTTCATCAACATGCCATACAATCCTCTGTTTGATTATTTGACAATTTAAGCTGCGGAAATCAATGGCCTGTGGAGCACGAGGGGCCTCAGGAAAACTTTGAAAACTACTAAGATCTTCAGCAGCCTCACCACAGAATTATACCTCTATGAGCCTGAGCCTGACCCACTGAAAGAGACAGGCAGCCTAAACAAACATGACCCCCTTAACCACAACCACCACACACACACACACAAACAGCACACACACACACTACCGTCTGCTTTCACAGAGAGTATCACAGTTCCAGTCTGCAACAGAAGCCAAGAGAAAAGCTCCTGATTAAATAGTTTGGAGCGTGCGCCGCTCCGGCTCAGGGAGCTCAGCCGCTTTGAAGCCAGTCCCTGTGTTCGGCTGTTATCTGCTCTCGGGGACTGAAGATAACGCAGTTAGACAGCGCTCACAGACGATGTTTACTAACAGTCAGCGGTGCCGTTAGGAGGGATCCATGGTGATGCAGAAATGTGGCTCAGCACAAGCAGACAGCGATGATTGGGCAGATGTAGCTTGAAACCTGGATGTGCTTCTACCTGCTGCTGCCAGACACGCCATAAATCACTTTGTGTAAACTTTGAAATAGCTCATAGCTGGTCCTGCTTTTCATTCAGTGTTTGTTAAAGGGTCACTTCATCCAAATTAAGTAGAAACATATTTTGTTTCACTATAGCTGCGCAAACACTAACCTGACGCACCAGCTGGTTTGTTACACAGAACAAACTGAGAAGCTGTCAATGGAAACTGTTTGGAAAAGGGCAGGCACTTTCAAAAAATACTTGGCAGGTGATTGGATCTGTATATCATGGGCCAGTCGGGAGAGGAGCAAATATATCTCTCTCATCAAGAAAAACCTTCATATTGTTCTTTGCTGTTTTTTTGATGAAGCAATACTCTCCAGTATAACTCATGCTATTGCAACATCTACACTGACTTTCTTAAGAGCTGCCATTTTTGTTTTGGACAAACAGTTGCCTCTCTGTGTCGTCACACACAACTAAACAACACTGTAGCTGCAGTGCACTCTTCAGCGAGCTTGATGACTGACTCAGCCCTGCTCAGCCAGTGCTCTGAGTTCACGTCAGGCACCCAGGAAGTGCATCACTTGATGCCACTGGGCCCAGAAGGACTTTTTCCCAGAAACTTATACTAGGAAAGAGATGATAAATCAGTGGATAATTTATTTTAAACATCACAACCCCCATCAAATGACTCATTCCACTATCAAGATTTAATCCATTCAGTCTAATAACATTTGGAAAGTCTGGATGGTTGGCGCCTGCTGTATGGGCCCAATGATGCGGAAGCAGCGCCAACCATCCAGGATATTTCATACTGCAGAAATAGAGCAATTTGGACTTCATGCTCCACTGAGCAACTTCCATAGGAATCAGCAGTCAGGTACAAGTTGTCTGAAAACCTGAGGGAAGTGTAATGTTAGCCATGGTTGCAGCCATGTGAGCAGCACAAGCAGTAAAAATCTTTCTTTGTAAATCAATGATCAGAAAAAATTAAACAAAATCATCTGTGTTTCAAATTACAGTGAGGTGCGATTTCTGCTGTAAATTTAATTTCGGGATTAAGGCAAAGATTAGATTAGATCAATAAAAAACTTTTTGGTTATGGTTTTGCTATCTTATCCAAAAAGTGTCGAGGTGACCCAACAAGAACGCACATCAGGCACACAACACTTGTGTGATGCTGGACATAAGGTCTCGTCCCTTAACACCATTCGTCTGCACACATTGCCCACACCACAGGCTGACACAGAGCTGGTTAAAAATCCGCAACATATCCCTTTAATTTGTAGTGCTTAAAGCATCAGAAAATGACATTTAAAACCTCAAACAGCGGGGGCACCCTGGTGGTCTCGGGTTTAAGGTGTCAGTCATGAACTGCAACGCCCCAGTTTGTGTCTGGTCAGGAGACTTTGCCATTCAAGACGAAATGTCTAAACCTCTTCAAGAAACGCAAGCAAGTCCATTTGCATACGATATAGCAATTACGATTACCATGACCTGGATGACTGAGAATCAGTCTGAGGCTTCGTTGCCCTCAGTTTTAGTTTTCTGGACTGAGTAACCCTTTTGCAAAAACAAATTTGGTGTACCAACTCCTCTCTAACAGCAATACTGTGAAATAGTGTTGTAGCAAAATAGTATTATACATACACAGACACATATTTAACACACAGACACTTAACAGAATCAGAGCCATTGTGAGACATTTAGAAAGAAAGGCAATAAGTCAGTAAAGTCCCTTGTTGCTCTCTAACTCAAATCCCATCTGAAGCTGAAAGTGTCGATACCTCACTGTCTGTGCCGCCTGTCCACTGACTTATTGAGCAGCAGCTCAATGCTCTGGACCTCAGAACATGATGCATGGCGATCGTGTGTGGGGTCCGCAGGGACCTGAGAGAGGCCAACGCTGACGCTGGGGACACGCCGCAGGCCCGGTGAGCTGGGCGCTGCAGTCAGCAGGCACCACATGTCAGGACATCAAGATGGATGGTGGAGATTTGCTCTTTGTCCAGGGGATGGAGCATAATTTAGCCCAGATGCCGAGCGACTCTTGTCCCATTGATGGACTGGTTAGCTGCCTGCGGGAGGATGGTGGTTGCAGCCAGTTTATGATTAAACTTCTGGCCACACAGTCTTCACACATCAGAGGAGGATGACTAAATGCTTCAGAGAAACAGCTGGTGGTGAGCGATTTTGCAAGTATGGCTATTTTTCCATCTCTAGTATTTTTGCCTTGTGTGTCAGGTCGATGTAACAGGGATTGGAGAGATTTTTAAACTGTCAATAACATCATCAGTTTAGGTGTCAGGATCCAAATTTCACACAAATCTCCACAGATTTTACACGTGTAGATTGATTTGTGCGTCATTTGAAATATGACTCAGGCTGTGAAAACAGTTGTAAAACAGTTATATAATGTCATTTATGAGCTGACTTTGTCACTGGGAGGTGGAAGGGATAGTGGATGGTGTGAGAACTAGGTGAGACGCCTGCCAGGACCACTGTTCAAGACCAACAAACAACAAACTCAAAATGGATTTCTATCCACCAAACATGGGTGATTAGCAATGCTTCTATGCATTTCCAAAGGGGATAGTGCCATGAAAACTGATCGCTGACATCGCTGCTCTTCCAGTGGTGATTGTGCCCCCAAACCAGATATTTTAAGCCAGAGCATGATCTTTTCCAAACCATGACCAAGTGGTTTCTGTGCTCAAACCTAACCACACTTCAGCCACAGCTTTGCTGAACCAAATGAACATTAAGTTTCAACTTATCCGCTGGATAATAATGTACAAATGTAACATATCCGTTGGGTTGCATTTTTTGCAATGGAACTCTTCTACGACCTGGATCGGCCTTAAATCTCTTAAAAAATCAGCAACTGCATTTGAAAATATATGGCTCTTTGACAAAATTGAGGGAGAAGTTAACTATGACTACAAAGGCACATCTTGGCAAAACTGTTTTTTATAATTAACTCTCCTAACTTTATAGAAGTGCAATCAGCAGTGTGGTAGTTGGTAGACCCCAATGACAGAACAGGCAGAGGATGATGGCTGACTTTAGGGGAGCATCACGACGAGGGGAAAGGCAAATGAAGGCTGCGGCAGAATTGGGCCCCCATTCGTCTTGGACTCTATGCCACTGGATCCTGACCCATATCTGTCAAGGACCATGTGGTGGCTGTCTGTGTGCCAGTCTCCCCATGTTAAACAAAGTCACGCACAGACGTCCTCCATAAAGAATAACCTAAAAGAATGTACCAATAGGTAGATGGGTAGGTTACCAAGGAGGAAGTTAACATACTCTTTAAATGTACATACTGAAAGGTGGGTATTTTGTAAACCCCTAAAGACTCTAACCCTAACCCTGCAAACACCCTGCATACAACACTGAGTGCAATACTTAATCGGTAGAACAGCCCCCTCAAGCCATGTACAGTAGCTTGACGCCCATTTTAAAGTAAAGACTGCTAAACAAACGAACAAACAAATAAAAGAAACAGCTCTGCATGAATGCTACCATACTTTGCCACATTGCACTTGCAACCATCAAGTTTCATCATTTTTCTCTAATGTTTAACAACCATACGCAGTAAATTCATCACACTGTAAGATGTACGTGGCTGACATCATAAACACACGCTGCTGTTAAAACTTTGTTGCCTGCCAACAGCCGTTAAGCAGAATATAATTGCTTTTGTGCAAAATTACATCACATGCCTTTGCGTGAAAGCAAGTCGAGGCCCGAGGAACGAAGGGAATAACAGGTTGAGACATAATGTGCCAGAAATGTCAAGTACAGCATATTTCTGATGTACCAGCATGAGACTGTCTTCCTGTAACATCCAAAGGCATTTCAACAGTTCCTGTTGGTGAGGGAGTGGTGGCCATTTTACAATAACACTTCCCTTTCAGTGAGGTTTAATTGAGTCAGATTTTGTATCTGAAAAAGGAGATTAGGCAGTTTTCCTGTTAGACAGGATACCACCAATATGCCCTGATGCTGGTGTGGTAAAGCCTTCACTGCCCCTATGAGTAAAATGCGCTTACATGAATGTTTAATGGTTAATTATAACTTTATCTAGATCTAGAGAATAGTGCTTCACTGTCCCATAACAAAACCACCATCCGTGCTTGTGTGTGTGTTAAAGTGTTTGTGTGTGTTTTGGCACGGCAGGCTGCTCTAATATGCCCTAATAACCATGATGTCATCCACCTGTTTTTTGGCTCCGGGGCGTCGATGAGTGATGGGACAATTTTGAATAATCATCTTATCTGATCTGGAGAGCTCATGAGCTGAAACCCGAAGAAATTACAAACCATAAACGTGAAAAGTCGACTATTTAGAAATACCCTGAGGGTTTATCTACTGTGGGGAAAATGGTACAACAGAGGTTTTTCCACACAGTTCCTCTAGAATAATGTTTATCAAGTCTGAATAAGTGTTTGTTTTGTAGACCAAAGCATTTACTTTCATAGAATACACTAATTTGGTTTCAGTTACCCTTTCAATCATTTTGTGGCAGGGGATTTCTTCCTGGGCTCTTCACATTTAATGGAGGATTCACCTGTACAGCCCCTGAAAGGAAAGGTGGGGGTCCTTGAATGCAACAGTGCAATGAAAACGACCTTTAAGAAGACGCAGCTGTCCTCTGAATACCCTTTCCTTTTACAACATCGTGTAGGTAGCACTTTTGTGCTAACACAAACATCCCCCCCTCTGAATCAAACATTAACTCCATGTTCAAAATGTCTCAGGGCAGCCGGGTTAATGCAGTGCCCGTGTGACCCAACAGCGTACTGTCTGCTCTCTCAGGAGATTCACCATTAACCTCGAGCTCACTGGCACACAAAAAAGGTGCCTTGAATTCACACTGCATTGAGAAAGGACATCTCTTTGTTCACCAGTGGAAAACACAATGTGAAACCCAAAATGCTGCGTGGGTCTGAAGATGAGTCATGCAGTGGGTAACGTCAGTGATGAGAAGATAATTTATTGCTGATGTATTTGTCTCGTAGTTGAGTGCAAAATGCCGGGAGGAAGCATTTTATGAAACGCATCTCTGTTCAAACCAGTTTTGTACGTATTTGTGGTCCAGACACGCCACTTTGTTTTTGCCGAGACACTCCTTTGAGCCCTGGTTTCCTGGGAAATAGAACTGTAAAACACTGATGGGAAGGTTACTATCATCCACCTACGTCACCCTGGGAGGAAAAACATTTAAGCACTGTCTCTCACGGTGTATTTTCTTTTCCCTGAGGATGACATTATGTCATTAAAAATGTAGTCAGGTGTCAAGTCAGGCAAAGAGAAGAATCACAGGAAGAAAAATAATAGTAAACCACCTGAAGGAAGGTTCAGTCTCTGAAACCACAGCAGTTCTGAAGCATTATAAATCACAAACTGAAGTAGATAAACTGTAAATGACACATTTAGAATTAACCAGTTGTGGTGTGAAAGCATCGACTTCATTAAGCACAGAGTTGAGAGGGGAGAGGAGAAACTGTGACAAAAACAAAAAACGAAGAGAGAACAAGAACACGCACAAAAATGCTAACAGCTGATGCGCAAGTCGCTAGCTATCTTACAGCTATAGTCTGCAGCCTACAATCAATATATTGTCTGTCTGAGACAAATACACACTTTCCAGTTCCAGTGTTTGAATTTGTGTAAATAAGGCAAGGTGAAAATGGACTTTGCTTTATGTTTGTACCATAGAAATAAACAAATAGAAAGGACATTCCTATTCAAATTAACCATTTTTATGCGTACCATTGCCACTGCAGTCATTGTAGTGAGCTGACTTCTGTATAAATGTCCATATTCACTTCTAACTCTGAATTAGGGGATGATTTTGACCAAACCAGAGTTGGTGAATTGTGTCCATAGTTCCACACTCAACTTCTTGACTGTTTTGATGTACAGCCGTATTTTTCTGTTTCATAACAAAACTGGTGTAAGAATAAGCCAAATCTGAGTTTTCAAACTATTAAGCGTGACATGCTTTATGGCTCCACTGAACTCTGTTGTCACCCTAAAGCCCAGTTCAGACCAAAGCTTTGCGACAAGAAAAAACTGCTTTGGAAAGTTGCAGAGAAAAGTCGCAGCGGTGTGAACTGGCTGGTCTGAGCTTGACTCAAGTTGGCTGATGGTGTCACCTGCAAGTCAGCTGGTCAAATTGCCGGCAGCTGGTTTTAGAACATCAAGTTTCAACAGCCAATCGGCTTGTAATAAAGTCAAGTCGAAACCACTGCAGATGGCACGTTTGCTTACTGCGGCCGATGCTCCATCCCCACCAAGTTCTTTGTTTCCACCTAAACAGTGTGCTGCTGCTGCTGCTGCTATTTATTTTATTGTGATCTATTTATTATTAATACAGTCCATCTGATGCTCGTTTTGTTTGTTTTTCACTGTTTCATCACTACCACAAATGCAACTGTAGCCAGTATCTCACTATCACGATCCTCATTCATATTTTAAGAAGCTACAAGTCATATTCAGCCACAAAATAAGCCTGAAAAGCTGGAAATCACAATGGAAGTAGAGCTGTTGCATAGAGATGATACACCATCTCATCTAGTTGCATTGGTGTGAACTGGCAGGTTTTTAGAACGTTGCAGAATGGTGCTTTGCAAGCAGCTGCCTGTTTCAACTTGTCTCATCAAGTGAAGACTTACAGTCGCCATTTTCTTTGGACTCCTCAAATTATAATGTCAAACAGTTCAATGTCCTTTCTGTTCTGTTTCTGTGGTTTGAACACCTTAATAACTTTGGTCATCCCTTACTTTTCATCTAGCGCCATTAGTTTAATTTGTACAATACTTAAAATTTTGACATATAGTTCAAAGCAAGCACAGCCTCACAGAGCTGCCAGTTAAGTCTTTTTCAGCAACACGTATTCCCCTTCTAAGCTGCTGAGGAAAAACTCAAAATAAGAAGAAAAAGGGAAACTGAAGAATAGGACACAAGGGAAAGCTAATGTGGGAGGCAAAGCTGAAGTAACCTAACATAAATGACAGACTAAAGTACTGTGAGTAGCTACATCAAAAAGGTAAATTACAGCTGGAATGCACCAAACCTCAGACTGATGGAATAACAACAGGAGATGATCCAAGGGTTGTTTTTCAGCTTTAATTAGAGTTCACCTCACTTATCTGACGCTGCAGTCACATTCTCATCTCTGTGTATTTTGCTTTATGCTTATCTGGCATAGCCACTCATGTACAGTTAGACGGGCAGAGCGTAACACGACCACTGCCAAGGCTGTGGGTTTGATTACTAGCGGGACCACCTATGCTAAAAATGCACGTACAGTGAAGGCAGCTTGGGTAAAAAACATCCACCATATGGACTACGCTGTGTAAAAAAGAATAAACTGCTGAGCGTTTGCCTGCCAAGACAACACAAGAGGAAATTTACTCAGCCATAACAACCTCAATGCAAGGTCAGGCTTCTCCACCACACTGAGGGCTGAAATTCATTTGAATACCTTTGGCAGCGCGCAGAAGTGCATTTGGATGGATGTGGAGTGGCGCTCCAGAATATTCAAATTGTTGATGCTGAGAGTTCAACGACATCTCCCAATGTTATGATGACCTCCCGTAATTGCACACTACAAGAAGTGATGTTATGAAAGAAAATATGCTTCAAACTTAACTTGTCTGTGGTGAGACCAATAAAAGTGGAGTACAGTGTGTGTGTCTTTGTGTGTGTGAACGCTGTATGTAAAGGCGGTGTGTAAGACATTAATGCATGCAATAACATGAGGTGAAAAAAGACACAAGTCCAAGGGGAGCATGGCAGCGTGTTGATTGGCACACATAGTTTTTCTGGGATAGTGTGCGTGCGTGTGTGTATACTTCCTTTGTAATGATAGCTCTCAGTCTCTCACCAGGCGGCCAGGCTACTCCTCTAAACCTCATGGTCTTTGCCAACCCCCAGAGCCCGGAGAATATGGCCTGCAGCTGGGCCACAGAGAGAGCCTGAGCCCCCTGTTAGTTACAGAAACAACCAACAGTCATAATTAATCCAAGAAAGCAAACACATGCATTTCTTTTCATGTAAATCAAGCTTCCACAGGTTCAGATCGTACACCACAATAACAGATAGTATCACATTGTTTACACCAGACTGTATGAGGAGGAGTGAATGTGATTGAGCAGGATGATGGCTCCCTCTAGAGGTCAATTGGTAGCAAGTCCTCTACTTGCCTAAAACTTCAAGACTTCCTCATAATAAACACTATTATAACTACAAGTCCTGCATTCAAAATTCTTTCAAAATAAGAGTATGTCTTACCTGCAGTGGTGGGACAAACTCATTGTTTTGCAAGTCACAAGTAAGTCTCAAGTTTTTGCACTCAAGTCCCAACTCAAGTACCAAGTTCTTAACTTTGAGTTTCAATCAGCAGAGTAATACTGTTACAGTAGCTAAGCCATCGCTCACAGTGTTAATGTTAGCCTTGACTTACTATTCTGTGTGCAATTTCAAATGTTGAATGAAGTTGGAAGTTGTTGTACCTCCATCTGTGATTTTCAACCTGCACATTTTGCATACTGCAATTTGTTTTTTGATGACCACAGCATAGCTTTTGTACGCAAACTAAATTATCTCTGGTATATTTATTTCTAACTAGCACTAGTAAGATTATGTTAGTTCCTTATGGTTCTCTCCTGCAACTTGATTGGATGCTGTTAATCTGATTCAAACAAAGCAGATCTGGAGATTTAATTGCCGACTTCCATGAAATGAAGTGCACTAATATTAGTTCAGTCAGATAATTTATGTTATAAATGTTTATTTCAATGGCAGAACATAGTTAAAGTTTGGCATCTAGACTCTGGCTATTGGGGAGTGATGATTAACTATGTCCCATTTAGCCGGAGCCTGCAGGTGGATGCTGTGGTGAAGGTGGGGCTGAAAGAGGAAGCAGTAGCACTGATGCAGGGTAGCAGCGGCATAGACCAAGCAAAGTTTTGCTGTTTTTTGTTTTGTTTTTGCAATTGGCACATTTTAACATCACTAGACCCACAATTGGTTTTTAAATTAATTGATTGATCATGGCATCCTGTATATACATCCTGAGCTGCACCTCTGTTCATTTGGTTTATAATTGAAAGACAACACTCCAACATACCAAATAAAATTAAAAAAAACTTTTTATTTTGTTTTGTTTTTTTTAATGTATTTTGACTTTGGCTTGCATGTGTTTGTCTGTTTAACTTTTTTTGAATAAGTGGTATAGGAGAGGGGAAAAAGAAGAAAGGGTTAGAGGCCGCTGCTCCTTCTTTACCACAGACACGACTGTGAAAACGTTATGAATATGTTAAATGTAAAATCCCAATCCGATCTTGTAATAAACGTGCATTAAGAAAGAACTCTGCGATCGGCCTCATCCTTGCATTCTTCAGATCATCACAGTAACATCTACTCTCAAGTCCAATCATACAAAAACGGATAAATGTGTAGTGTAGCATCAGAATGTTGCATTAAAGTGTGTTTATTTTCATCTGCTATGGTAAAATGCTAATATATCAGTAATAATTCTGCCATATGTATTGATGTGTTTTTCTGAACCGAGTATTCAACTTTTCATACTTTAAATACATTTTTAGTCTGGGGTTTTCTTGTTTGTTTTTGTGACAAATGAAATTCCATTCCTCTCCATTCCTCTGTAGTTATTAATGTAAATAAGACAATCACCCCAAAATTGCATTTATATGTAAAAAAGAATGTTAACTTATCATAAACGTAGGTTACTGGATTATTCACCTCACCATCTGATGTCACCAGCCCCTGACAGGTAACTAGTGCAGCCAGAACTTCAAACTGACAAATAAAATGGGGCCCTATTAGTCCAGTGGCTAAAGGGATCGTTTTCACAACTTGGTAGGCGCCTATCACCCACAGAGACCAAACAATTTTGGCATTTTTATCTCTCTACAGGTCTCTAGTTTATATTTTGGTATGATAGCCCTGCCTATCTAGTAGCTTAATGATAGTTATCACTCTGTAAACAAACTTACACCCGTGTAACATTACATTTAAAACATATGATGAGCAGATTTAACTCCCCACTTTGTTACCATCAGTGTGTCAATAAATGGTGAACTAAGTGAAAAACATGCCCTCTAGTAAGTTGACATTTACTTCAAATGAACTGTGTGTGTGTGTGTGTTCATGTGTTTTAATTCATGGGTGGTTTTGGTCTTTTAATGAGATTTGTTGATTTGATGAAAATTTATACATTATTGTTAACTATATTTAACAGCTTTTAGAACCGTAAGTGTTGCTTTACCATCTTTAAATAGTTTGTGTGCAACTCCCTCTCTCGCTTACGGCCATACCACCCTGAACACGCCCGATCTCGTCCGATCTCGGAAGCTAAGCAGGGTCGGGCCGGGTCAGTACTTGGATGGGAGACCGCCTGGGAATACCCGGTGCTGTAAGCTTTTCTTTATCCACACTCACCAGCAGAGGCCGCTGCTCCTTCTCTGTCTCTGTCTTTTACTTGGTCGTCTGAACTGTATGTTTTCTGTATTGTGATTTTACTTTTTATATTTTGGTCATTTTCAGTGATCACTTTAATTAGACACATGATCCCTTTCATAGTGATTTATACTGCAGTATATTAAAGGATTATTATCATCATCACCACGAACTGGATGGCTGCATCAACAAAATGAATTAAACAAAAGTGTTTATCAGTTCTTAAATAAAAATGCAAAATATAATAAAATATATATACAAATTCTTCATTCGGAGATGTGTGTTTTACTTTTTATGTATAAAATAAAAATGAAGGACTAAATTCTAAACCCAAATGACTTGATTAGGGGGACTGTCACTAAACTGGCATCTCAGAAGCAGATTGCTTTATTTTTCTTTTCTTTTTTATAGTTAAATTACCTCAATAAGAATAATCAACAGAATATTTATAGTAAGTTACATAAAACTCAAGTAAATGTATTAAGATAGGTCCCACCACTGCATTTTACTCTATATGTGTGAAACATGTGCTTTACTGATACATTTATGTCACAGTCGTTCATTTTAAGTGTGTGTGCACTTAAAAAAAGCAGTGCACACTTTACAGAGACATCTTCCCACTGTCTAATGACTGTGATTGCTGAAAATGACCAAAATATAAAAAGTAAAATCACAATACAGAAAACATACAGTTCAGACGACCAAGTAAAAGACAGAGACAGAGAAGGAGCAGCGGCCTCTGCTGGTGAGTGTGGATAAAGAAAAGCTTACAGCACCGGGTATTCCCAGGCGGTCTCCCATCCAAGTACTGACCCGGCCCGACCCTGCTTAGCTTCCGAGATCGGACGAGATCGGGCGTGTTCAGGGTGGTATGGCCGTAAGCGAGAGAAGGAGTTGCACACAAACTATTTAAAGATGATGAAACAATACCAACGTTCAAAAGTCTGTTAAACACAGCTAACAATAATCTATAATTTTCATTCAATCAACAAATCTCATTAAAAGACCAAAACCACCCATGAATTAAAACACATGAACACACACACTGCAGTTCATTTGAAGTAAATGTCAACTTATTAGAGGGCATGTTTTTCACTTAGTTCACCATTTATTGACACACTGATGGTGACAAAGTGGGGAGTTAAATCTGCTCATTATATGTTTTAAATGTAAAATCCCAATTGGTAAACTGACGTTAGCTGTCGGAGCAACGTAATAAAGCAAAACAGCATCATATTTCCCTCTGAATTGTTTTGAATTAGAAGTATAAAGTAGCCTAACATAAAGTAGAAACAGTCAAGCAATGTACAAGTAGGTAGCACCACTGCAAAGAAATCACAAAAGGCAAAAGTCTATTAAACTATAATTTATTGTTTGTACCTGTTCAAGTAAACCGTCTTACAGTACATGAAAAATCTGAAAAAAAAATGCAGCTGATAAATAAAGTTAGTTAATTTTTATCGCTGTTGAATAATCTTGAAATAAACATACAAACAGCCACAGAGAGTGCAGACTGACGAGGAAGGTGGACTTCTTCAGTGCATAGATATTATAGTTATATTTACCTTAAGGAGGTGAATGGGAGTAAATGATACCTGCAGTAATGTGAAATTAAAGTGACAGTGAAAAAGATGATGTTGTTGCATCTTTCTGTGTCTGGAAAACCTAAATTCTTGCCAAAGTGACGTCTGCTGACACATTGTATTAGAAGTGACATAATAATAAGTTAATGTGTGTTTAAATATGAGGTATTGAAGGAATGTAAGATATTGCAGAGGTGTGGTCCTGTCACTGTGTCACAGGCTGGTCAAAGATTCTTCAGTGGACAGGACGTCCTTCTCAGGCCTTTCTCCCGTCCACGTCACCCACTGACCGACCTGATCACAGTTCCCGGACCGAGCAGCAGATACAGCAGCTGGAGTGGAAAGTCATAGCTCGCTCTTTACTGCTTGTCCTTACCTGGGACGGAGACAAGAGAGAAATACATATATGAAGTCAGAAAAATGTAGATGCACAATTACACAAAACAGTTTTCAGAAACACTAGTGTTGTTTCATAATCTTTAAATAGTTTGTTTGCATCTCCTTCTCTCGCATGATTTGATTATCACACATTTGGCACTCTGTGAGTTTACATTAGCTTTGCATTTGTATATCAATTACTCATCTCATGTTATGTTGAATTCATAAAGAACAGAGAGCCCTTTCTGACAGGTAACTGGATTTGAAGTAAAACCTATCGATGCTCTCCTCAGAGACAGTAGTGCTTAAATACTTCTGGCCTGCACATGTGCCGATGCCTCAGCGTGCCTGTGTTCCTCTTACCTTTGTTGGGGACAAACTTGAGCGAGTGACTGAATATTCAAAACCGTGAGACTCCTTCCTCTGGGCCGTCATTTACAAACTCGTGGCCTAGCCCGTTGCCACACTTGCCACACAGAACCTGTGTACATAAAACACAGTCACATCAACTTCCTGGGTCACTTCCTGATGGAACAGGTGCCAATTAAAACCATGTGACCGATGCAGCAGCAGTGAAACAAAGAGGATCCAGAGGAGTCTGACCTTATAGGCAGTGAGAGTCTCCATCATCTTGGTGACACTGTCCTCCCTGATGGTCTCGGTGAAAGCCGGCCAGGGAGAGTGGGCGAACTTGGACCGACTGGTGAACAGTGGATGGTTACAGTTGGAGCACACATATATACCTGCAGGAACAGTTAGTTTTTCATATCGTACCTGAGACACAGAGGGGAGACTGGGGTTGGTTGGCATGCTTTTTACTCTCCATATTCCTCTGGCATAAATTGTGATAGAATATTTTAACCAGCCGCAAATGGCAGGTAAAGGTCTCGGCTATATATATATATATATATATATGTTTAATGTACAGAAAAGCCTTCTAAAATTAGATGATTTGTCATTAAAGACACATTGTGCCAACCAGCCACATCACAGGGTTGCTTGACACTGTTAAAATGCTATAGTTACAAACAAACAAAAAACAAAAAAACATTTAATCGAACAAGATCCAGAAAACATGAACATTTAATAGAATACCTCCTCATTTAAAAAAACAACAACAAATATTCTCAAGCAATTCATGGGTAGGAATATTTAAATAATTAAATAATAATTATAGATTTTATTTAATAATAATTAATTTCGCCATTGACCATTCAAAATAATAATAAAAAAATAAAAAACAATATAAATATAGTCTTAATATCTTAAAATACAGTTACAGTTGCAATTGTTACTGTTAAAATTGGACAGCACATGTGCCAACAATAGAAATAAAAATAAAATAAAATTCTCATTCTATTTCTTTGGCGCCAACCAACAGTGCACACATCTCATCCAACTTAATGATAAAATTATGTTAGCCAGTTCCCCTCACTGATCACAAACTTATAAACTTATATCAAACTGTAGCTGATTCCTATGACTATTAACTGAGAGTAACACATTTTAAATATCTCTCTGTGACACAGTTTTACAATATAAAAGTTTATGTTATGCTACAGTCTCTGTGACCTTTGAAGGACCAGAAAACAGCTGTGTCCCACATTTACTAATAAAAATCTAATAGGGCAATTGGGTCAAATTTTTCTTCAATGTGATTTTCTTTCTTTGCAATACTCAATACATTTATCTCTACTGAATGATTGCTGACTGAATAAGTGAATAATAACAATACTAATTTATCAAATTTCCCCTTGAGGATTAATAAAGTATATAAAAATAAAATAAAATAAAAATTAAACTTCAATTCCCAGTCTTTGGTTGAACAGCTGAAAACTTGTCAACACAAAGACCATAACATGTGATGATGGGGTCCAAAATGGTTTATCATAAGAGCTCACAGGCCAAAAAATAAAATAAAAAAGGTCAGAAACACTGTAATAGGGTCATTTTAATTAAATATACCACAAGACTATGGCTAGTTGGTTTTAAATATGAAAGAAAATTATATTACTGTTGTATTTTTACAGTAATCATGACTAACAGCTTTATTTTGATTATTACTATTACTATTTCTGTTTTACAGCTCACTTAAATCTTACAAACCTTAATTATTGTGGTGTAAAAAAGAGAAATATCCTCACATACTGTACTGTCACATCACGTGCCCCTCCTCTCTACTCATCACCATGATATTGCACAATAATTGAACAACAATTTCTTCATGAAAGAATCTCATGTGGAGCCAAACCTCGGCCCAACATAACAAACGAAATGTAAATTTTGTCCTCTATAATCCAGACTAAAGGCAGGTTACATCACTTCACTGCTGACCGAACAGCAGCCACAGCCTGCTCACCTGGTTTGAAATGATCCTTGTAGATCTCACCGCCAAAGAATTTACAGAAAGACATGTTGTGGTGTGTGCACGGAGCAGCTGAAGGTTAAATAAATCTGTTATCTGTTTCAGTTCGTCTTCAAACGGCCGGACGCTCCTCTGTTTTTCCTCCTCTCGTGTCAAGCGATCCTGGCTGGAGATTTACAGGGAGCTCCGCCTACTGCTGTTACCTGTATTTACCACCAGATGTCAGTGTCTGACCACAGGAGCTGCAGGTGGAGCGATGGTACTCCAAGGAGGTATTTACTGGCCTTGTATTCACTGAAAGGAAAGTTCAGCCTAAAACAGACATATTATTAGCTCTATGATTGGTTTCTGAACAAACATTCACAAGTCTGTCTAATCTAGATTCTAGAAAAAAATGGTTCAAACTGAGACATTAAATAAATCTAAAGATCACAAAAAACACGGATGGACACATGAGGGGTCCTCCCTCAGAAATTTGACAATCAAACACTTCATTTTCCCTTTCAAGTGAATTTTTATGCTGTAATTTGTGACTTTTTTTTCATTATTTTATGGTGTAAATTTCTTTAATTTTGTCAGAAAGTCCACCACTATTTTTTTGTTTTCATTCAGGGAGACAAATCCAAACCTACACCTATGCGCAAAGAAATACAACACTGACAGTCAGGTCCGCCTGTTTTTACCCTTAGCCATGTTTTCATATCATATTCTGATAACCAGGATTTAAGTTATTTACTAGTTAAATGACACTGATCATTTGAAATCACAAAAAGATACAATAGACAAGACATGCTTCACTTTTTGTGAACTAGGGTTGATTATATTAAAATCAATGTAACTTTTCACGATCATCATGTAACTTGTTAGTAATGTGACTCTGTTCTTGTGGGAGAGAAAGTAGTGATGAGTCACAGTGCAGTTATTCCTGACGCTGACACTGTGAGGAGAAATTAGACGCAGAATCACACTGAGAGCCAAACTAACAAATACCGTGAATTTATTTTAGTTAGCAGTTGTCATCACGGACAAATGATGTCAGCGCTATCAGTGTCTGGCAGGTTAAAAACTGGGAGAGAGTTCAGATATTTTGTTTCTGTGTCCATGGCAGGGCGGTATCCTTTATTCATACTTGCAGTAGTGCTTAAGTGCCTCTGGCAACTCCAGCCAATCAATCGCCATCCTGTGGACAATGTGCTTCTGGATGGCCTTCCTACATAACGTCTGCAAGGACGAGACTGAAGGCACATGGAAAGAGAACAAGAAACAAAAAGACAGTGGATGAGCAGAATAAAAGTAGAGAAAAGAAATTATGAAGAAATCATGAAGAAATATCTATTAAAAGCATGAATAGATTACTGAATGGGTTCTGGAGCCAGAGCCTATATATGTATATAGTGACAGTTTTAGTTCTTGTGGGAAAGTTGATGAAATGACCACAAAGAGTCGTGCAACCACTGGAGAGACATAAAGCAACCACAAAAAGATACAAAAGGACTGAAGAAAGACTCAAAATGACCTCAAAAAGACCTAAAATAACTACAAAGACATTCAAAACAACTTCAAAGAGACAATAAACAACTTCAAAAGACACAAAATTACATCAAATAGACGCAAAGTGATCAAAAGAGGACTGTAAACAACTGCCAAGAGATGCAAAACAACCACAAAAACACTGAAAATAAGTTCAAAGAGACAAAAAATGACATCAAAGAGATGCAAAATGACCACAAGATGACGTGAAACAACTACAAAAAGATGCAAAAAAAACCCCACAAAGAGACACAAAGCAACTTCAGAGAGACATAAAGTGGCATCAAAGAGAAGCAAAATGACCACAAAGAAATGCAAAACGACAATAGAAACTACACAAAGTGACATCAAACACATGCAAAACCACTACAAAAAGATGAAAGGCGACAACAAAGAGACTCGAAATGACCACAAACAGACAAAAACAACCACAAAGACACTCAAAGCAACTTCAGAGAGAAACAAAGCAACATCAAACAGATGCAAGACGACCACAGAAGTGCACAAAATGATACATATAACATCTCTGAGTCATTTTCGTGTCTCTGAGAGTCTGCGAGTCCTGGATTATCTGCCCAGGGGCCCTTTGTTTTACAATCCATCCATGATTAAATACATGACTGTGACACTCACATCCATACTCCACCTGGACAATCTGGACACACTTAGTAGCAGCAAAGACGTCCACCACAGCGTGCAGAGGCTGGATGGAGGGGATCCCCTTGGCAGACGCTCCCATGTCCTCACCATTGATGATAATGTGCATGTCAGCCAGGCCTCGCCCTTTAGGCACATACAGTACTCCTATGCGGCTGCGTCTGGCTGTGGGAGGCAGAGCGTTGGTCTTATACAAGTCGTCCAATATGTGGCTGTAGCGTCCGGGCCTGCTCCGGCCGACCAGCTTGTCTCTGGGGATGCGAACATCCCCGATGTGCAAGTGAGAGTCAGTGAAAAAAGTCTTTGGTTTGATGTTGCCTCCTCCTTCATCTCTCTCACCACCTCCAATTCCACCCTCAACCTCCCCTCGTCCGAGCCTCTGGCCCCCACCCAGTCCTCCGTCTCCAGCCTCTTGACCCTCCGCTTCAGGATCCTCTATGATCTTGTTGTGGTTGCGAGTGATGGCAAATATCCAGCTGTCCCCTGAGTCTGTCAGGTCCGGGATGGAGTATTCAGGCACCTTGTCTAAGCTCCCGGGGTCCCTGGAGGTCAGGCCGACACGCAGGTGGCCACACCAGCCCAGCTCCTTATCCTCGATCTCTATGAGAAAAATCTCCCCGGGCTTCAGAGGGTGTTTGCTGAAACACACTCCATTTGCAAAGCTCTCCACCCTGGTGGCCTTAGTCCCTGAGTGGTCCAGCCTGACATTGGTACCATGGATCGGGTGGAACTCCGTGAACTGGTCAGGAAGGGTCTCCATTTCCACTTGGATAGCTGTCAACAAACACAACAAACAGAGGCAGACTTACTCAAACTTTCCAATCAATCAGTCTTGCCGTGGTTTCAGACTTTTCCGGCACACGTGGTCACAGCAGAGACACAACAACTTCCACCGACACAAGCAAAGACCGCTGCTCTACTTATCTGTCAGCCACTCAGGGAAGCTTCTGGTGGAGGGCTATTTTTGAAGCTGCATGTCAACAGATGGGCAAGGTATGTGTGTGCACGCACATGTGCATGTGTGTTGAGGGGGGGGGGTGGCTAACACGCACATGCCCACAGTCACTCACTCACACCGGACGTGCACAGAGGTGAGGTTAGTGGGAGCAACAAAGCCCTCCCGGACACTGTGCTCATTCAATTTCACAAACCCATGTGTGCTGAAGTAATAGTGTGCGTAATTATTATAATACCATATGCCAGGGAGATATGTTACACAGAAGGCCTATCTGCACTCTAAATATAGTCATGCTGCGCAAATACAGTGTGGATCTCTTTCTTATGTAAAGCAGCAATTAAAGTAATAAACCAGGATAGAAGGAGCTGTGGAGATTTATTATGATAATGGAATTACAGCATGAGAATGTGAGGAGGAATTTTAAAAAAGATCATTTTTATATTCGTCATATATAACTGAGAGTAAAGGATCCTGCACACTGTCACTGCTGATTTTCAGTAGCTCATATCATTTCAATCTAAAGGTGTCAGTTTTTTTTTATTGGGTCATATTAATTATACAGTGTGGTAATTAGGAGCTACAGTATAGCCCTCATTAGTTACATAACAGGTCTAATTTTAACAGCGCCGGACTTATATCCAGAGCCCCAGGAAACACCCGACTCCACCATTTCCCTTACGCTCAGTTTTTTGAATATCAGTTGTAGTTGTGCTCCTGCGATGTCTGACAACTCTCTCTGGTCTGGCAGTGTGATGCGAGGCAGGCTGCCAGCTGACGTCTGCCTCGGTCTCCTCAGTGTCCACTATCACTATGTAGGTTTTCAAGGTAGGACCTCTGAGCAAGGCTGTGAGAAAAGCGTGCGATGTGCTGATCTTCATCCAGCTGCGGCATCTTCACAACCAGATCTATTAGTCTCTCTGGCGTCCACTCATCTTCATCACCTGCTCAGGGCCATCAAGACATCTGAGAATGATGCTCTAGGGTCTTAAATCTCTGGCCCAGAGTTTCGATGATGAAGCTGAGTACACTGTAGTTCATCTCCCCAGGGTAAAGTGGGTACCCTGTAGACAGCTGTGCAGCTACATATTGATGGCCTCGTTAAATGAAATACGCAGCATGACCTCGGGTGCTCTTTACCAGGTGGTGTGCACACAGACACCAGGCTGAACAGCAAACAGGACATGCCAGGCCAAAGACAATGAGTTTGACCTTTTTAGTGACTGCTGCAGGCGGTCCAACTATAGCATCGTCCGGTTTGAGAACCGCCTGTTCAGTTCCACCTTCATTCTGAAGAGACTGATGCAAAAAGACACCTTTGAGTATTTGGCAGTGTCAGTTTGTAACACTGCCAGTGACAAGGTAATATAAGGAGCCCTATAGGGTGGGCAGGAGGAAAGGTGGATGGGTCAAACAAACTCTGGACTTTCACCCAGGAGCCCGCTGTTTCGTCTGTACTTCATCTAAACTGCACCTGCACATTTAGTGTTTCTTAGTAACCAATTTACATGTAAAAAAGTCCTTCAATAGTCACATGAAGTTCCCACCGCCATATCAAACAGGATCAGATTCCTTAAGGAGGCTTCAAGACAAGAAAATAATTCTGGAAGCAAGTCATCAAGGAGCTTGAAGAAGCCAGTCTTTCACCCTGGAATTTTACCCGAATGTAGAGCCAAATTATGTGTTTTTTCTAAACCTTACCTTGTGCTTTTGTCGCTGTTATACCCTGAAGTCCACATCAAGATCATATTTCCTTGTTTCAGTTTTGTTAGTATTTCCTGTTTTATTTTGACACTTACCCTTATCGCTCCTTTCAGGAACTTCACTTCCTGCCCCTGTGTGTTTCCCTGGCGATTACCTGCCCCGCCCTGATTGGTTTCACCTGTCCCTCATTACCCCTCCTCCCCTTGTGTATTTAGTCCACCTGCTGCCCTTTGCCTGTGCCAGTTTGTCTCTGTAGTTTAGAGCACATGTTCTTGCCTTTTGTTCCTAGTGTTTTCCAGTTTTTGATCTGATATCTTGCATCTTTTATGCATTCTGCGTAAGCCCTAAGCTTTTGGAAATGTTAAAGTCCTTGTGTTTTTGAGTCCTCTCTTTTGTTGGTACCAGTCTGACGGTTGCAGAAGGAAATACATGTAAAAATGAGGTGTTTAAACTTCATTCTTAGTATATTTTGCAAAAGACTGTATGCATCTAAGGAGCAGAAACTATACATTTTCTATGACAATGGAAGTGTTTTTTGACAAGACACAATCCATGTAACAAGCGTAAATTGACACGCCGTTCCAGAACATCAACAGCAGATTCAGGAGGGTGCCTACACGTAAAAGTCCACTGATAAACCCGATATTTGTCAAGGATAAGGACGAGGAGGAGAACGCTTTGACAATTCCCATCAACCTTAGGTGGGGTAGGGCTGTGACCCACTGGTGTCTGATTCAGCTCTGTCATGGGAAGACACTGGTTGTTTCTGTCCTCCATTTTATCGCCGATTCCAGTGCTGTCACAATACTGGAATTTCTAACTGTATGTAATACCTTGAAAAAAATTGACATTCGATACTCTGGGTAAAATTTTGCAGAGGGCATGAAGTTTTTATTAAAAGATAAATATAGAAAAGGCTATAACGTGACAACAGCAGATTGACTGTCATAACCATTAACAATGAGAGAGCAAGAAAGCACAATTGCATCAATACTCTGAACAATGATTATTGAAACCTTTTGAACTTTCAGAATCAATATATATTGATAAATCAATATTTTTGACAATACAAGCATTGACCCTGGAGTTTGAGGCAATTACGAGATTTAACAAAGAAAAGGACACTTCACCTAAGGATTCTGCTGCCTGGATCCAGATCATACAGTCATCAGTCAGTGAAAAATCTCTTCATATTATAGCCCTCTTTTCTTAACATCTCTATGAAGCTTTCATTATGAGGATGTGGAACAATATAGACAATATTACATGTTGAAAATAACTTGTCCAACGCTGTTAACAACACTTCAAATTTCAAAATTGCAGATAAGAAGGTACTTTTGACTCCAGGGTCCTCCTCATGTTGTGGCCCTGGGGACATGGATCTCTTATGCTTCTGCTTAAACACAAATAAACTGATATAAATCTGTGAACCATAAGACAACAGATAATGAGAGTAAGAAAGTGTGTTCTGTGCTAATGTGGTCCGGAGGGTGATATTGTCAGCCGTGCATCCAGCGAGCCGGGCTATTCAGGAGCATCTCCTCCAGCCAGTGATGGATGGAGGTTATTGTCTCTCACCCCAGCCGCAGCCTGCACACCACTCAGCCCCGTTCTTTATATTGTCATTTCTAGGGCTTCCAGTGTGTTTTATGTAGGCCAAGATGGAGGGAGGGAAGGAGGGCAAGAAAAGGAAATTCATCCTTTTATCCTGTTCTTCCTCTCTTCACTGTCACGAGAATACTTATCTTTGCCGGTGGACACATTAATGAAGTCAGTAGGAAAACAACTGGAGCCCAATTAGCAGTTATTTGGATGCTGCTGCACTTGATAATAAAGTGAGTGCCTCAGTTTTGCATGTGCTCACCAGATTAGAAAATAACACTATTTAACCCTCGGGCTGAACTTTAGCTGTCACCGTGTTTTGTGCAATTACACAGCGTTTACACTCTGGATGGAGACTTTGTGTGGGTGAGTTTTATGTGTGCGTCTGTTGGGGCTGCTGCAGGACACTTAATCTGGATTATCATGCAGCACGGCCATGCTTTTCATAATCAGTTTTGGTGAGCTGTGATTCTCAGCAGCGTCTGACACATCTGGATGCAGGCAGTCGGTGAAGGGGAGGTGTGTGTGTGTGTGTGTGTGTGTGTGTGTGTGACTGTGAGAGAGAGAGAGAGAGAGAGAGAGAGGGAGGGAGGGAGAGAGAGAGAGAGAGCGCGTTGAGACTCACTCCGCGGTCCTCGCGCACACAGATGGAGAGGGAACCAGCAGAAGACATCCCTGACCGGTGGGTTTAGTCACATTTCCATGCACAGAATAATTTCTCATGTAAGTACTGCTGTATATATTCCTTATCTTCATTTATGTGTGTTTTTTTTTTTTATCATTATCAACGCTGCACACATTTGCATTTCAAAAGTAAGCCCAGGAGTCTGCATGAATATTACTGTCCTGGGTGCACTGACTGCAACAGTCACTGTAACTTCTGCTGTCATGTCTGCATGTCACTCTTGTCTTGTGCATGGGAGTCATCTAAAAAGAGAAAGAATGCAGCTCTGGAGGTGAAGGTGGAGGCTATTATAATGTAAATACTGCATAAATTGGGTGCCACGTGCTGTTTTGTGTGCATTTATATTTTTGGCCTTGTTGTTTATTGTTTGGCTCACATATTGTGCAAGTTGTGACAGCACAAATTTATTTTTACTCCCTCAAGGATCTGTCTGTCTGCTCATAGTTTACCTATTTTAGTGTATCTATGGCTGCAACTATTATCATGTATTCATTTGTTGATTATTTTCTCAGTTGATCAAATTATTTGCATTATTTTGTCTATGAAATATCAGAAAGTAGAGAAAAATGGTCATTATAACTTCCCAGAGCTCATATGCCATGTGAGTTGCACGTTTTATTTGACTAAGAGTCCAAATCTCAGTTCACTCAGAAAAGAAAAGCAGTAAATCCATCACACTTGAGAAACTGGAGCCAGCGAATGTTTGATTGATCAGGCCTTTATTGATTATCAGAACAGCTGCAGATTCATTTCTGTTACTGAACAATTAACCCACTAATCGTTCTGATCTGAAGGTCAGCTTTTACAAAAAAATGATATACAGTGCTACAAGAAATCATTTATAATGGAGAAATACTTAATTGTATTGTTCCCAAGCAAAATATAAGTCTATGTCATTTGGATTTAACAGCTAGCTCCAGGACCGAACATAACAGAATAAAAAGGAGAATGCTTTCTGAGTCCCAGCTGTTACAGGTGGGTCCATGGGGGTCCATCAATGATCATGTTCATCCTAAATTTCAGCAATGAAATACCATTATTCCAACAACAAAAAAAAAACATTCTTTCTATTGCTTTAGTAAATTGTTGCCTGTTTCATAATAACAACCCCCTCTCCTGACAATCACATGAGTCCCTTTTTTCTGTATGCAACCGTTGCAGGATAAAGAAGAAAAAAAATGTGAGCAACAAGCCTGTGCAGTCTTTCACTGAGTTAGTATCTTTTAGTTTGCATATGTTTGTTTAGTGGGATAGAAGTAAAGCAGGTTTGGGGAGATGAGAAGATGCCCTGCCAGGCTACGTCTGGTGATTTGCATTTACAGGCGTGTACTTTTAAAGTGACCTGATACAAATTAAGTGATTACAGGGTACATACAGGGGGCCGCTGAGCTTGTCTTATATGTCGTTTCACAATAGGTGCATTATGTAATCAAAAAGGAGCCAAAAGGTGTGACACTCACTACATGCATGAAAGGGGGAAAACTCTCTGTTTAATAGTAGGTTTATCATGACTGAGACTATGCCACAGTCACTGAGAATAAGGGTTGCTTTCCATTTCATTGCAGGGTTTGTTTTCATTGGTGAAATACGTTGTAAACTCATTAAACCATTAGTGACCCCCTGCACCCTGGACAGGAACATCTGACCTTAAGCATATGGGTGAGAGCGCTGACCGCAAGCAACTCTGAAGGATTGTGATGTTACTAATAACTACAATCAACACCGGGTCACGAAGATGAGCTAGCTTGGAAACACATCCCACCAAATGTTGATTTAGCCCATAATCCGGCTGTGTGATTTGTCAGATTTCACAGTAAAACCCTGCATTAATGTTAATCTGAGATTGTTACTGTTCGTGTCTGATCAGAGGGTGGCACAGAAACACACACAAACCCCAGCACACACACACACACACACTTTGTCACAGTCACAGATATTCTGTCAGGCCGATGCTTAACTGATTGAGAATGTACAATATTCATCAAACATGTTACAGAGCGCTCAGAGCAGATGTGTGTTTCGTGCTGCAGTTGTCACATGATCGCTCTGTGTTTCACACGCAGCCTCACGGAGACATTAACAGCTCCCTTATATTACAGTTTATCGTTATAAGCATCACATGCTGCCGGTGAGGGACCTAAAATGACTCGTCGCAAACAGAGGCTCAGGTGACGGGAAAAAATAAAAAAAAACCTTGCACGTAATAGGCGATATATACAGAACAACATTCACCCCACTCTTCCTTCTGTTCTTTTCTTTAGTTGTCCTCAGCTTTCTGTGGCCTCTGGGGTTGTCACAGCTGGATACTTCCAACGACACGGTTAAAACAAAAACCCAAAGGACAGAGTCGCAGGAATCACACAAACACTTTACAACATATTGGGGAATTTTGGGCAGAAACCTTTGAGAGAGTATTTCTGCTAAATGTACACTATTGGGTCAGTATACGCATCAGCTACTATCAGTGCAGATATATTTATCATTTTCAAACCTTAAACTGGATCATATTTTCAGCCATGACTATGCGAGCAGTGTGACTTTATGGATCAATTAATTTGGTAGACACACACTCATGGTGCCCAGAGGATTAACCCTACTGACTTTGTTTATCCCATGAGTTTTCCTCTAGCGTAAACATGAGGTTTGTGGTTTTGGGTGAAATTACTAGACAACTGTTGGATGGATTACCATGAAATTTGGCACACACATTCATGACCCCAGTGGATAAATTGTAGGCTAATAACATTAGCTTCGCCATCTTGTCAAAACTTTGTTGATTAGCTACTTTAGCTTATTGGCAACAGTTAATGACATTCTCATCAGCTTCAGTTTTACTTTGTGTTCTAATTAGCAAGTGTTAGCATGCTAACACACAAAACTAATGCTGTGTTCATACTACGAGCGACACAACAACAGGCTACAAGTCATTTGTAACGGAGGTCTGTGACATAAAGCTATAAACTGACGGCCATCACGTTGTGTGAACACAACATAAGACGATAAACATGGTAAACATTATATCTGTTAAACTTCAGCATGTTATTGTTTTTTTGAGCCAGGCCCACAGGAAAGTCGCTCGGCCTTGAAGCTAATTTTTCCCAGTGGCCACTTGTGGTATTGCACTGAGAAAATCCCCTGCGGCCCAGAAAGCATTTTCCCCATAGATCACTATTGTAAAAGAGACTTTAGTAAAACTGTTGACGGGACATCTACGACTGCAAACAAGGTGAATGAATCGTTCTATTCTGAATTTTTGAGTCATGGTGGTCTACAGAAGCTACTGTAGAAACTTTTTTTGGGGTATGCACCAGGCGAGCAAATCCATTGGACTGAATACATGCCATCTTGGCATGAATCTAGTATCATCTAGTATCTAGTTATTATTAAAATCTTTGTTTTGAGCATGTTAGCATGCTGATGTTAGCATAGCTCTAATCATTACTGTGCAGTCAGCCTCTCAGAGCTGCAGTTAAATACTCTCGGCGCAGTGGATGTTGTAACACTCAAGGCCAAAAGCTGTTTATTAACTTGTTGATATTTGGTCCGTCCGCCATAGAAAGGTTTATTTCATACCCAGTTGCCATGAGATTATGTACAAAAACTGACTTGTAGCTTCAGTGATTTGATAAATGAACTTTTGGATTAGTGGAAAAAGTACAGCAGCATCTGGAGTCCCTATACAGCACTCTCCACACTAGCATGACAATATGGCAGCGCTGGTCTGTCCCGATTGTGTTCTACAATTAGCTTGGACAAAACACAGTTAGCTTAAGAGTGGTTTAGCCCTCCTGATGTGCGTGTGAATGCATGCGTGTGTTTTCTGGCACTCTGCAGGCCCTGGTCCCTCGCTCACCCTGTGAAAAGCTATGAGGAAAGTCTAATGCCGCCTGGCTCGTGTGTGTCTGTGAGGTTTATCTCCCCACCGTCCATTTTGGGTGAGAGCAGATTAGTCAGAATCCACCAGCTGCTGTGGAATTGGTTGAAATTGTGCCACACAGCGCTGTAATACAGTTACGTAAACGCCACCAGTCAGAGGTAGGGTTTAACTTGCATGAAGAGCAGGGCACTTGACCCAGAGAGACAGCGAATGAAAGGGTCCCTACTGGGGCTTTGTGCTGTTTCCCAGCTTGTGTCCAGTGATGCAGAGCTGCTCTTTTCTCCCACTAAGTGACGGCTGATAGCACACATCGCCTCTCTGTTCTGTGTTGGGCTCTGCTTAGTATCATTTTTGACAAGTCAGTAGGTGGTGGCTCAATAATGCGCTAATACCGCTGACACACAACAGCCACATGTGGGGAATGACAACGGGCATATCTGAACTCCCCTCATTTTTCCTTTCAGGGTTACATAAGTAACTCTTGAAACAGTACGAGAGGACACCAGAGGGAGGGTTGTGACTCGGCTGACGGTTAGCTCTGTAGGGGTTTGAGCTGTAGCCGTTTCCTTGGGGGGATAGCGTGCTGACTACTTCAGAGATTACAATTTTAACAAGCCAAAAATATACCCTCTTTGTTTTATACAGAAAGGCTGCGTCTTTATTCAAACTATGCTTTTTAATGTGGACAGAAAACACATAAATCTAATAAATTCTGTACAGAAATTCAATCAGCCCCAAAAGACATTAGATCAAAGCCTGAGCTGTCCTAGTTTGTGCAACATTTGGGGGAGACAGAATGTCTATTTTTGCATGCCTCTAAAGCCCATTCACTATGTGGAGCGACAGCTATGGGAGAGGTAGGCTACTTACTTGGATCTGATTCAGTCACTTGTCTTCAGATTAATGTAGGTTCCCACAACTCTTCAGAGCTAAACTACATGACATTCACACATTAATGCGGAGCTGGCACTGGTAAGCACTTTCTGTGAAAATGAGGCACAAGCGTAGAAAAGATGCCCTTCCTCTCCCTCTGTGGCTCATTCCCTCACTGCTTTTATTTGTTCTGCCTCTGAGGCTTAATAATGTAGCTGACCATGGTCTTTATTTATTCACTATCACTGACTCTTAGGTGCCTTGGCTGTGCGATGTAAAGTCAAGAAATGGCAGAAAGTGGAAACAATGGGGAAAGAAGAAGCGGGGATGAAGGAAGAGGAGGCGGGAAACCTCTCCAGGAGCCTCGCAGCTCGCCTCTTGGCCTCTCCCCAGGTGGTGGGAGCAAGAGGCACCTCCCTCGAGGGATCGTGATCCAGCTGACTGGGACAGAGGGAGAGTGGGACAGTCTGGATGACAGTGAGCTCATCTTCTCCCTGGACCACGATGAAGATTACCCATCTATATCTTTATCCAGGGAGAGGCAGCTTTCTATTGAAGATGACAGACGGTTACAGTCCCAAGCTTTCCACGTCCCTCTTTCCCCTTCGTCCCCCGGCTCTCTGGGCAACTGCTCTACCACTGGCCCCAGCTTCCTCTCCCCGGGCCCTTCTTCACCCACCCACCGACCCCTTTCAAGCCTGGTCAAGTCTCTCTCCACAGAGCTGGAGCTCAAAGAAAGCTCCACCCTCAGACCCAAGCCCCTTCTCAGCCTTGTAAAGTCCATCTCCACGGAAATCTCCCGCTCAGAGCCGGAGGTGTCTCAGTCGAAATCAGACTCCCGCCTCAACCTCCACCTGTGGAAGCAACTCACCCAAACAAAGACCCGCAGCAATGGGGACTCTCGCACCGCACCCCCTTCTCCTAGCTCGCTCTCGCCCAGCGGAGAGGGTCTGAAAGGGGGCTTCTTCAAAATGGAGTTAGAGGACACCAAGAGGAAGCTGTCGGAGGCCATGCACGAGCCTCTGAGCAGCATGTTCAGTAAGATCATGAGGGAGGAGAGCGCAGGCAGCCCCAAACACCAGAGTAAGAGCCAGGGGCCTCATCAGGGTAGCTCCAGAGGTCTGGGACGCGAAAGTAGCACGGACACAGTTCTTTCTGAGTCTCCTGTGAGGAACACTAGAAAAGCGGATGCTGATGTTTTGCCAGTGTTTGACTGGCCGTCTGTTAGACATCCTGGGAGAAGCCACCGTAGCTCCTGCCCTGTGCATCCCCACAGACAACACTACAGGGAAGAGGAGCTGGAAATATGCACAGACGGTGATGTGATGCAAGTACTGGCTACGGAGACTCACAGGCAGGAGAGGAGATCACCTATACTTGCAGCACCCCTCATTAGGACTTCTCCTCTCTCTCAGCCCCCTCGCCCTCTGCCACGCATGAGTTTATTCTGCGTGGGAGTGCTGTCCTATGGCTATTTCATCCTACCTCTCAGTCCATACTTTTCTGGCCTGGCGCTGGGATTAGCACTGGGCTTCTTGTTAGGACTGTTGCTCATTAGGATGGGTTCGCCCAGGTCTCGCTGCACAGCTCCTCCACACAGACCAGCACACACTCTGTTGGGAGAGACGATTCTGACAGGTGGCACCATCAGCGCCGAGCCTGACACCCTCAAGGTAAATCCGGTGAATCATTAAGGCGGCAAGTGTCACATTTTTATTCTCACCTTATTTTCAGCCACCTCAGTCTCAATCCAACACTGACACATTTCTCAACATGTTATCCAATATTGGCTTAAATAACACCTGAGAAAGTATAAGAATCATTAAAGTTACAATGTGTAATTTAGATGGTTGTTTATTAGCAAATATCAACTATTGCTTTCATAAATATATATTTGCTAAAGTGTAATGCAATTCACATACAAATGGAAGCTTTCTCATAGGCTTAGAATGATTTCTATATACGTATTTCTATATGCTGGAGGCCTAGAACTTGCCGTCACTGGAGAAGGTGAAGATCAATCTCGGGCGCTTCTGCGTGAACCTGCTTTGAGCTTTTATGATTCTGTCGCACTTTAAATGGAGGACCACACATATGCCATCAAATAAAAGAAAAAGATCAGATAAGTGAGGATGGGACAAAACGCGAGTGAATACTGGCGTTGCTTATTCCAGGTGGAAAAAACTCCTGTGGAAGAACACTCACATAAAACATAAAACGTGTTATTTTAGCATTACAGACAACATGACTTAGATTCCTAAATAAATATTCACCTCATCGCTAGATAGGCCTACTCCTGAAAAACTTGAAAACCTTGTGGATTATGCCATCTCTGTCTGCTCAAGGCTTTCTGTCCTACAAGGCCACCATCACATACCCGACGGGAGGGGTGATCGAGTGAGCCCTGCAATCTAGAATTTGACCGCTGATGTCACTGTTACTCACCATTTTTACACACTGAGGCTTTAAGCATTGAATTTAAATTCCTTTGTTCCAGCCAACCTTTGTGTCTTAAAGCAATAGTTGGCATTTTGGGAGATATATTTATTTGCTTTCTTGCTGAGATTGATACCATACCATCTAGACACATCTAGAAACTTTGTGAAAATGACCAGGCTGTTTTCATGCACTGCTCGTAGGTATACCCACAAAAAGTAATGGCCAAAGCGCTTGGGGGTGCGGTGTTCTTTGGTATACCTACCTAGACTCTGTGACGTCTATGGTCGTTGCTCGTTCATTAATTGTTTGTTTATCTTCCGTCTTTGCTCTAGTCACAGTGAAGATGGTGACTGAGACTGTTGCTGGAGCTCGAAATGATCAACATCGAACAACAAATGCTCTTATTACATTATTACGTCCATCTTTTAATCAAAACTTAAAACACATCCGATCACAATGGAGACTTTTGAAAATGGCGGTGTTGTGGTACTGCAGCAGGAAGTGAAACTTTGCGAAATGCCGGAAATTATGTAGTTTGAAGGACCAATCATGGCTCATGGGGTCTGCGTTGCCTCGACGCATGGTTACAGTTTTTTGGACGTGCACGTCGCGTCTCTGTGTTGGTCGCATAGGGATGCAACGCCTCCGCGAAGCCCTCTGCAGCGTAGGCGCGCAGAAGCATTAAACCTTGCTTAAGGCAGAGTTGGGTGGGTCATTCAGTTGCAACCTACAAAATGCAAATTCACATTCAGGACCATGTGAAACTAGGTGATCTTCGAGTTAGTTTAAGGAATGTCGTCACCATGTTTCTTTTCCTAGACCTACCCTACGTAACTTTACCTCCCTAAATCTAATCCTTTGTAACTGTACATTAGCTACATAACATAAAGACAACCAATCATGATTGTTTTTGTAAACATAACCCTGTAGCTTTACATTTCAAACCTCAAGACATCCAACCATGTTTCTTTTTCTAAACGTAACCTTTACTTACACCTAAATCTGAGCAAATGAAGTTCACTTTAAGTATGCAACTTCATTTGTGGGGCGCTAATTTGTTAGCCATTAAAAGATTCATAAGATATCATACAAACTGTTGTATGAGGATAAAGTCACTGACTGAAGAGACTGATATTTGAATGCACTTTAATAAGCATGTTTACACCAAACACAGAATTAATTTTCACATTAGTTTTCACCCGTGTTAATTTTTTCCCAAAGAACAGTGACAAGTCGGCGAGTCGCTTCATCACCTCCGCTGACTGTTTCCTTCACAGATGAAAGCTTCCCAAAGTGGCATGCGAATACATAAGAAGCCCAGAATGCAATTAAAACCTTCAATAATAAAATCTGCCTGAGCCGCAGCAGTAATTACTGTTCTCCTCCTGGCTGAGCTCGACACAGGGCAACTGGAGAGGACAGCTACCATCCAGACACTGTCAGTTCCACAGGCAATTAGTGTGGGATACAGGCAGGAGGAAGCTGTAATTTGTCAGGGCGCGAAGCAGGAATGGGGTAGAGAGTGGTGGTGATGGTTGGAAATGGGGGGTTTACTGTCTTAGTGTTGAGATAATTCCCTTGTTCGGTCATTAGCAGTTTGGTTTCAGTCTTTCGGCTGTTGAAATGTGAACGTCAGGCCCGCAAGTTTTATGAAGTGCCGGGTAATCAGATGACTCACAGTCACTTCTGAGATGAGGGCAGAGGCTGATAGTGCTGTGAATAAAGTACAAACAAAATTTCAGTATGAATAATACATTATTTATTAGTGAACGGCAACATTAAGAGGAAGCTTCAAACTCCTAAAGTGAACTGTATGACAGAATTCAGCTGACATGCAGCCGCTCTAATGAACGCTTCAGCATATATTTCCGACTGAGCTAAGTTTTAAACTAAAGCTTCTTCATTCATTTACTTTAAAACTGGCAAATTTAAACTTATTATGCTTTTATGTCTCTCAGAATTAGGGAGTTTTGTTCAAGCATCTGAATTTCTGTAGACCTATGTAAGTACAGATTAAAGACATAGACTTGAAAAGTTTGCCATCATGCTGAGGTTTAGATGAAAGGATCAATATCACTCTGGTGTTAGTGAGCTAATTATGTAGCCAGAACCAGGAGACAGTTAGCTTAGCTTTGTATTCAGACTGGAAACAGTGGGCCTGGCCCTGTCTGAAGATAAAAAAATCACCTATTAGCAAGTCTAAAACTCATTATTTCCTCTTTTTGTTTAATTTAGGCATGCAGGTGAAAGTATTTCCATTCTTCCCTGTGAGACTTGCAGTAGTGTAGCGAAGACAGGACACATTGAACTGCAAACGAGAACAATTATGACTCTTTTTATTGTAAATTTTTGATCCAGGGAGGTTTGATATTTGTAAAACTTTCCTTGAGCAGCGAAAAGCGATTTTCAAATCTGAGACATCATCACAATGTAAAGTTAATGGGAGAAACCCTGGATGCAAACGAGGAAGCTAGAAACTTTGTGGTGTATGCTCCTGGTGAACAATTCTCATCGGTCTGAAGAGGCTCCATCTTAAGGTCCACAATCCAGATCTGATAACTCATCCATGGTTATTCCTCAACAATAGTTCCAATATGTAACTTTGCACATAACTTTAGCAAAGCCAAGCTACGCAAGTTAAGCAAATAAGCAAAAAAGTGAATGACCATATTTTCCTAAATTACTAGAACTAGGCTGCATCCAAATATCTGGACATCACCGCACTTGCAGACTCATTGCGACTTTGCGGGTGTGATCCCAGGAAGTCTGACTTCCAGAGTCCGCTTGGGGTACAGACTTCGGCAGACTTCATTAATTTAATTTCCTACAATTCATTCCAAAGAGGATGTGACGTGGGTTGTTTTTTTTTTTCAATAGCCAACTTTAAAAACGATACGTAGGTATACGTGAAACGGTTACTGTCACCTAAAACAATACTTGAATCATATAGACCAGATGAGCAGACAGAGTATAACAGCAATTTCAATGATTTCAATGATTCAGTGTAATTGTAGCTGGAACGTTTCCATGACAACGAGTAAAACAGTCTCCAGGGCTGTCTATCAGTGGCTTGACATCTGTGATAATAGTGCACTGGTCGTAGTACGTACGACTGAAGTCAGCGAGGGCAGAAGGTGGACATTTGGATTCAGCCATAGAATTTCTCAGCTACTTAAGTGACACTTAATGTGTAGTGCAGTATATAAAGTACAGGGGTTGATTTACTCTGATTGGCTCACTCCAACCTTTACCATCTATACTCTAAAGTCTCTGATTGGTAGAGACTGTTGCCAGGGCAGGCCACATCCAGGGTACAATGCCCCTTAACATAAAAGCTATTTTTTGTTATATTCCATGCATATTCTCTAGTGCTTACATTACTATAGATGACTAATCCTCTAAAGCTTCAGCTTGCAGACTTGCCCTCTGTACTGAATTTGTTCCACGACTAATTTTGCGATGTTAGAAATCACATGTTGAAATACGCAGTGGAACATTGACCAAAGGCACAATTACCTTCTGTCGTACATTCAGTTTTTAGACTGATTACAATCATAACAACATAACTGTGTACAGTGTTGATTGAAATTAACACTTAGCGTCTGCCGTTTCAGGGCTGGATGAATGAAGTACACGATTACGACCCAGAAACCTACCATCCAGCTCTGACTCACTCCGTGTTTGCCACCCTGGAGGGCTCCTGTCTCCGTCTGGACTCCCCGCGTAACAACATCAGCCGCAGGGCCACGTACGATGAGAGACTCCACAAGGCCACCTTCGTCAAGTCACGCTCCTTTCATCTCGCAAAGAGCAAAGTATGATGACTAAGTTCCTGTTGTATTGCAATATTTGTTCTGTATCTGAGGCTGCTGTGTTGTTTATGGGATATACGAAGGATAGAGAAGACGTGATAAATTCTGTTTTTCTGGTGATGCTTTGATACTGTTTCCGTGCGGAGCTGCTGTAAACTTAGTCCAACTTATATAGCATTTACTATCCAATTAAGAATGCATAGGATTTTGACTAATTACTGCATGGATCTTGGAGTCACATTTACAGTTAGTACAGTGCCTGAAATGTAAGTAATGCCCGAGAGACAAAATGGAGTGGAAAGCATACTTGACTTAAAATGTTAATTGGTAAGAAATGTAAGAAGAGATCTGTTGTACTTTTACTTATCTTCTGTTGTATATAAAAATGTTACAGTGACCGATGTCCATATTAAATGAGTAAAATAATGAGGTAAAAATAATCACTGAGCCAAAACCTCAGGCTTCAGACTGCTCAGAATATTTTGTTTTCAATATTTCATGACATCAACTTGTGACGTTTTTTTTTTAAATGGTCATCTGCTCCAGGCACACCACCACAAGTGTTTACATTACATACACTGCTACATGTAGCTACATGCTAACATCAGGGAAACATGTAATTATGGTTGCCAATGTTGCTAACCCTTTGATACTGGAGCAAATTGGCTTGATTTCTTTTAAAAACATGTGAAGAGCGCAACAAGTGATGAGAGAAGAAATGAGCCAAAAAAAATGAAGAAAAAAAAATTGTTAAAAAAAAAGAAAAAAAGAAAAGCAAAAGAAGAGCAAGAAAATTAATTTTTTTTAAAAATCGTTTAAGTGACCTGGAAAGAGTGCTTCAAAATATAATAATTCTGTAAAATGTAATACTAATAATACTAATACTAATACTAATAATAATAATAATGATGATAATAATAATAATAATAATTATTATTATTATTATTATAACTATAAATATAGTTTTCCCCAAGTTTTTTTTTTATTTTTTCCCTAGTTATTTTTTTATTATTTATATTTATTTTATATTTATTATTATTATCATTATTTTTAAAAAAATAATAATTTTCTAAATCTTTTTTTTTTTTTTGCAAATTGTGTGACATTTCTTATCAAGTTGCTCTTTGCCTTTTTTCTCATGTTTTTTTTTTTTTTTTAAAACCACACCAATCTGCTCAAAGGTTCAAAGGTTTAAATACTGGCAAAAGGCACCTGAAAGCAGCACAATAAATAGTGATGTCGCTCCAGGTTTCAAAGGGCTTAACTTCTCTATGGTTTCAGGTCATATTCCTGCTGGAACATGTCTGATTGTGAAGATTTTGGTTTACCTTTCATTGCTGTTTTTCAAGGTAGAAAGTGCCGCTATGCGATCGTTAGCAGGTTGTATTTATGGGGAAAAACTGTTGAAACTGTAGTAAACTATTGCTTTACTATTGCAGCTTTTAAGCCATGTTTTATATGTGTTTTAGGTGTTTTAGTTGATTCAATCAGAAACGTAACACAGTGTTACAGAAACAACGCCTCCAACTAGCGTTTTGGAGGTGTGAATGCAGAGTGACGCACACACACCACCACACATGAACCCTATAAATGCTCACAACAGCCTAGATCATTTGTGTAGGCTACAGCAGAGCCTATGCACAACTATAAATCAGTCTTTAAAGAGACAGGCTCTAAAACAACGTTCCTGACACAGGTTAAATACAGTTGTTCCAGCACAAATAGTATAAGACAAATTAAGAGGTTTTTTTACATTAAGGAAAAAACAAAAACTCTGCCACTGTTCCCCAAAGGTATTCCTGCTGCCATCTGTGCTGGCTCGGAAGAGGACGTGGAACCCAAAGTATCCCATCTGCATCCAACTGGCCAGGGGAGCGAACTCCCAGGAGGATGAGGGAGGAAGGCTGGAGGAGAGTCGAGGAGAGGAGCCGGGAGCCGAACCAGCAAGTCCGCACCAAAGCTCCGCCAAGCACGTCCATGACTTTCCCACCACTCTTTACCTCTTTGGCCGCACAGGGAGAGAGAAAGAAGAGTGGTTTCGTCACTTCCTGTTTGCATCCATGCACACAGAGAGGGAGAAGGAGAGGGACAGACAGAGGCCTGGCAGATGTGTGTCTAGATCGGGTACGAGAAACGTTATTAATGCATTAGAGAAGAGAGGGCTTCCGGATAAGGCATCTATACAAATGCTATATGTGTGGATTATGGATTACATGCTCCAATTCTTTGCATTTCAAAGCCAATCCCTCTCGAGGGAACACAGAGATCTCTCAGATGTTTGGTGACATGGCAGGTCAAAGGAAAAAAAATAAAACAGCTTTGTTTTTAATCTGTTTTGAAGAAAATATTTGAGTGGGAATACATAACACTTTTTTTTTTTTTTTAAACACATCTGTCATTTCATCTGTCATCTTTCACACCTCCTTTTCACATTGCCAGTAGGAACATCTAGCCTGGCTATGTCCAAAGGTAACAAGTTTACACGGTAATTTTTGTGAAATTTACACAGCACTAATTCCATCAATACATCAACAGAGAAATAGAGATTATCTTTTAATCCAAACCTCAACATTTACTGGGGCTTTTTTTTTCCATTTTAAAAGCCGACCTTTGAATGGAAAGCTGCAAGACTTTAAATGTGAAAATTGAAGTTTTGAATGACATGTCTCTTGCTGTGCCAATGTAATGAAGGCTGTGGAAAGGGATATCCCAATTCCAAATGGTTCTTTTTGCCAGTGAGAATTTAGGGTGAATACTGTCCCATTCAAATCATTTTCTCATTGCACCCCCGAAAAGTTTGCAACCTCTTGTGCTCTCAAAAATCACAGTAGTTAGTTTTCTGTGAATGATTCTTATCACCAAATTGTATTGATTTCTAGTGTACTGAGAACAAATAACAAACAAAATTCCAAATGCTGCCTGTTTTTCTTCTCAGGTGATCCAGCATTAGCACAGAACATTACTAACCAAGGTAACATCTCAAGCAGCAGAGGCTCCAGCAGAGTGGACAGCAGTGACGATGACGCCCCCTTCACCCCCCCAATCCCCTGCATCCCTGCAGCTCCCATCGGTCAGACCTCCAGTAGCACCAGGGGCCTTTCTCTGCTAGACTACCCCGGATACATGGCTCGTCTCCTGGCCACGGAGGAGCTGACGCCCCTCTCCAGTCCTGGAGCCTGCAGCACAGAGACAAGCCCCACCATCAAAGGACATGTAAGCCATGCTTGCAGATGCAATTAAGTGAAGAAAATGAAGTGAGACTGTAGGAACATTCCAGAGGTGGACATCTTACATTGCATGTGCAGAGAGTAAAGTGACACATTTATGAAATTATTCTGCTTTTCTTTCTCTGTTTTTCTTGTCCTTGCTCAGTTCTAATCAGGTGTCTTCTTTACAGTGTACCTGTGATCTAGCAGAGCACCCTCGGACGAGCCAGACGGACTGGGCTAACGCTCTAATTGGTCGAATCTTCTGGGACTTCCTGCGAGAGAAGCACTGGGCTGATGTGGTTTCCCACAAGATCCAGAAGAAGCTGAGCAAAATCAGAGTGCGTGCATTTTAATTTCAATTCACTGTCTCAGTTTAAAGTCAAAAGTAACTATGGCCCAATCCCAATACACCCTTTGCCCCTACCAATTAGCCCTTACCCCTCCGCTTCACGTGTTCACGTCTAGCGGTATGGTTTCCTGATTCTTGCTTGGATGGAGGAGTAATGCAATGTTAGTTCTACATGTCCCTCTAAAGTGAGTTTTTTTAGAAGCACACTCAAACTGAGTGTTTTTAGAAGACATCAACAAGATGGCTGCTCAAGCACCAACAAAACCCCACAACCGTAAATAAAGATTTAAAATTATGATAACCATTGTGTTTTCTTAGTTTAATGTCATTTAAGTGTATTAGGGTCCTTTTTAATAAAAAACATAAGGAAATAAATCTCTAGTATGCTGATATCTTTGTAACTTCGCTAACTAGCTAGTTAGCTAACATTACGTTGTTATTTGTGTATAACAGTCCCACCTTTTGACATATTTCCAAGAAAAAAAACAATAAATAACAGATGGGATTGGGCCTTTAAGTGTAATATGATATAAATATAATATTGAATATGGTATGTTCTTTATAGTTGCCTTACTTTATGAATGAGCTGACTCTGACTGAGTTGGATATGGGCTGCTCCATGCCACAATTCACCACTACCTCCAGACCAGAGGTCAACCACAGAGGTGAGGACAGACTGGAGATGAAACAAAAAAACGCACACACACACACATCCAGTGTAACACACATGCAAGAGATGAGTGAGGAGATGACCTGTTGCTCGTGTGATTACAGCTGAGCACTGCAGAGCATCAGATCAGACGTTGTTATCCTGTTGTAATCTCATGGAGCAGAACAGCCATTACGCCACAGCCTTTAAAATGTAGAGCATATTGGCTTGTGTGTGTGTGTGTGTGTGTGTGTGTGTGTGTGTGTGTGTGTGTGTTTGTTTTAAAATGAGGCAATCTGGCAGACAACACAGGAATTAAAGTGTGTCAGCATTCATCTACGTGTGTGACCTCATAATTTTTCTCCGCCCAATTCGCTGTTACACAACCACCCCTCAACAAATTATCCCATTTTCATCTCCTAAAGGCGGATTTAAAACCCCTCGTAATTTGTTATAAAATTTAATTTCAAGGCTCGATAATCACTGTAAAAGCTGTTTAATCTGCCCACTAAGCAGTGTGTGTGTCCAGACTGAGCTGTGTGTGTGAGTTTTGTCTTCATTTTGGCGGTCTGGCGTTGACCTCTTCTTGCTACCCCCTGCAGGCCTGTGGGTGGAGCTGCAGCTGGTCTACACTGGTGCCCTGCAGATGACCCTGCAGACAAAGTTCAACCTGTCCAAGCTGGGGAAAGAGGGCGGTCAGGACACGGACTGTACGAATGAAACTGGTAGCCCACGGTGTGTACTACACACACACACACACACACACACACACACACACACACACACACACACACACACACACACACACACGCTCATTATATCCATAAAACTGGTTTGGCATTTGTAAAGCATGTACTGTAAGTCTAACCAGAGGGCATCTTTTCCGATCAGCAGGAAGTTTATGACCAATTACTCACCTCATACTTCCTTGTCGTTCTCTTTAAACATAATAAATCCTTTCTTTGTGATAACAGCTGCCCTTACCCTAGCACATTCCTATGTTTTTTAAATAGTTTCAACGCCTATTTGTAGCACTTTGTGTCTAAATCTCCACTTGTGTATGAAATAAAGTAAATGTGATGCTGTAAATTGTGGTAGTAGTAGCAGCAGCCACTATTAATATCAGCACCATTTACGAATAGGGATGAGTGCTATGATAAAGTTTTGTACAATATATGTCATTTTATATTGGTAATACTGTGATATTTTAATTTGCTGGGAATTCATTGGGAAATACCTCCTGGTCAGAACAACCTCATGAGAATAGCTATTTTCAGATAAATAATCTTCTAATAATCTAATAATTTCCAGTGAATCAAGACACCTAGATATATCAAAGGGGTAGGCCTACTAGAGCTGAGTGAAATGTTAAATACAAAAAGAAATATTCTTATATTTAAAACTCATTAAACAGAAAAACTGCTACACCGTTTCTGAATAGTTTCTTTCTTTCACTAAATGAGACAGCAAACAAAATCAAACTGTCTTAGTTAGTTTTTCCATTGTTCCAACAATTTCTATCTTTGGTTTGGTCAAAGTAAACTCTTAATTTACTAAGTTTAGATGTTAAAATATGTTGCCTCTGTACACTGTTTTTACCCGCTCTCTGTCACTGCTAGCCTCTTTGTGCTATTGGGTTAGCTCGCTGAACAAGAAGCTGTTGCTGAGTAGTCTCGCAGAGCCAGACCTATATCCACGCTTTGTTGTTGAGCAGTGTCTGTTAAGGCCCAGACACACCAAACCGACATCAAAAAACAAAGACTGACTGTTGCAGTGCCTCATGTTGCCTGTCTGTTGGCCAAAAAGTTGCAACTGAACACACCACAAAGACTAGGCCAACGGCTAACTAGCATGCATGTTTGCAAGAGGAAATTACTCTCCATATCAGCAGGCAACAGTAGAAGTAACCTTCATTCAAAAAGGGAAACCAGAAGACGGACAGGAGGGATTCAAGACACTAGTTAGCCACTTTAACACACAACCCACTGTTGAAAGAATAAAGCATATTTACCCTAGTGAACAATAACACAAACAGTTACAAGGCGTTTCTGCTATAGAGCTCAATGGCTAAAAACATAGTCTTACCTAATACAACAAGTTTGTTTCTCGCTCCCTCTAGACCTAAGCCTTTTGTTTACTTTCCTCATTTAAGTCTTTTCTTGTGCACTGCGCTGAACTACCAATCAGAGGGATGTCATTCACCGACCGGTTCAGCTCACATTGCAAAAATGAGGGCAACCTCCAACCTAATCCTGCTGGAGCCATGCACAGACATAGAAAAATCGAACAGCCACGCAAAAAAGAGTCGAGCAGTGCGATGTCCTCGTGGGCAAGCCTGGCTTCTGTGTTCAGTGTAGCAGCTTCAGATGATTAAAATGATCACGGTCTCCTGCGGGCCACGTGTGACGTTCTGTGTCGTGCTCATGTCCTGTGTATTTTGGCGTGAGTCAGACTCCTTGTGATGAGTAAGCTGCCCTTTATGTGAAAAATCTGTGGTTGCCCTTTAAAGAAAATCAATACTTCAATATTTCTGCCATCTGAAGGTATATTTCATCATATCACCCAGGCCAAGTAGCAGTAATAGCCCACATAGCAGTAAACCCTGTATTTGCATTTTTATCATAGCACACATACACACCTACGCACCTCTCTTTTTATCCCTCTAGTGTCAGATCTACAGAGCAGAGCTCCACATTACATTGATTAGCGTAGACCTGCCTGTCACAGACCTGCAGCTGTGGGGATTACAGTTCAGGCAAAGCTTTACATTAGCTGTCTGTGCTGCATCTGGGGCTTTACACAGAGACAAACAACTTGATCTTAAACATGCATCTGCCTCTATTTCACTATTCTAAAATGATGAAAGTTCTGTATAATTGATGCTTCCATGCATACCATCATTTTGTCATCCATCCGCCCGTTCCTAACTTGTTTACCGTGCGTCTGCAGCTGCAGGCCCATCTTCAGCGTGTTGGCGGACAGCGATGAGGAGTCCTCCAGCGCTGGGTCTTCTGATGAGGAGGAGCTGCCTCTCTCCGAGCCTCAGGGCCCAGTGGGGGAGAAGGGATCCACACCAGCCGCTGATGGGTAAATACTGAGATATTAAGTAGTGTAGTATCAAACAAAAACACTGCCTACATGTAGATATGTACTAAAATATGTTGCTAAATACAAGACATAAGTATCATATGACTCATTCAAAGCTAAAAGTTGTTCAGAGTAGGTTACGTTAATTCAGGAATATTACCCATGAGCCACCAACTGCTACTTTTGTGTGATAATGAAGTCAAAAGACTATTTACAGCTACGTAAAAGGAGTGAACGTGTAACTTTGAGTAAGCAACACCTCTAAGTGTTACCTCTGCCCTTCTGTGTTGTGAATGCTCATTTTTCTAAGTCAGAAAATGAAGTGCGTCACACTCCAGATGGCTCTCGTTCTCCTTCTCATTTACATTTCAGACTCTTAATACAAGAACTTCTTTCCTTTCCTTTCCTTTCTTTTCCTTTCCTTCTCTAATCCTCTCTTACAGGACAGGGGGCGGAAAGACTGGAAGGAAGATTTTGAGATTTGTGGACAAAATCGCTAAATCCAAGTACTTCCAGAAGGCGGCAGAGAACGAGTTCATTAAGAAGAAGTTTGAGGAGATGTCCAACACGCCCCTTCTGCTCACTGTGGAGGTTCAAGAGCTGTCAGGGTCTCTGGTCGTCAACATCCCACCACCTCCTACAGACAGGATATGGTAAATACTGAGGCATTAGAGGAGCTTCTCACCACTGTTCATGATTTGGAACATAGAGCTTATGATAAAGATGAAAATATGACAGCTCCCTATAATTGAAGCCAAAACGCCTCAATCGCCCCCTGGTGGCTGGCTTCAGTATAGGTCATAAACTCTGCCCCTTCCATGTTAGTGGATGGGCCATGGGCCAAACTAAAGAGCCAAAGTACACATCTTAAAATTTGTAAAAAAAAAAAAAAAAAAAAATCTAATACATGGTTTCTGTTTTTCATGTAGTTCATATCACATCAATGCAGGTTTGAGTGTTTGAATTTCCTGATAAATTTGGTGCTATAAATAAGGGGGTTTAACATCAAGGTGATTGACTCGTGATGGAGTTGAGTGAGTGAATGGATGGGACCTCGATATACCATGTCTCCACCCTCTGATAGCTACTGGGCAGATACTTGTGACATCACAAGGTAGCAACGCCCTTTCTGGGATATTTTGGCATCATTTTTGTACAATGGGAGGAATTAGAAACGAGTCATCCATCTCTATATAAGCTACCGTCTATGATTTGACATATACTCTGGGGGTTGAACCTACAGTTGGTAGCTTCTATGAAAATAACTGTGTCAGATTTGCTGAAACTGTTGGTATATTCTGAAAGACGAAAAACAATCATGTCCAACTGCTTCTAACGGCACTGGCTAAAATCCGACCATTGCGCAGTCAGCAACAAATGTCAGTCATGACAACCACTAGTTGTTTTCCCTGCAGTAAGGTCGTAAGAAATGCTACAAGGCAATACAGTAGGCAGAAGAGATTATCTGTCTAATTTAGGGCTGTGTGAATATAGTGACAGTTTCAGCAAATATAAAAAACGTTATTTATTATAAATTTTTTTTACAAAAAATTACCCAATTTTTGACAATTGTAATTAACATTTTTCTAGTTAGGATTGCAGTTTTTCATATATTGTCTCATTTTACTTGTGTTTTGTTTTTTAAGATAATGTGTAAAAAATGTGCAAAAGCACAGGTGCAGGCGAATTAATTTATTTTAGAAGTTTTTCAAAGGATTTCAGAATTTGTCCATCAATAATTGCTCTTTGTTTGTTTTAAAACCCAAACTCAATATAAGAATTTTAGACCACCAATACAGATTTATCTGCAATAGGCTAATAAAAGCAAATGTTGGTTGAGCTCTACTCTGGTTATAGACAGAACTACCTTAAGACTATATACGTTTATACATCTTTTAAAAAAAAACAAAACACTGTGTTGTATCAATTATTGCCACGGATGGTTTGCTGAGCTGGCTTTCTGTGCACAGATCAGGGCTCAAAGTGCCAGAGAGCCTCCTGGCCTTCACTTACCGACCAGGAAGAGACTCACAACGACCACAAAGAAACACAAAAAGACTACAAGAGAGATGCAAAGGAACTACAAAGAGACATAAAAAAAAACTACAATAGCTGGCAAAACAATCACAAGGAGACAAAAATGACCAAAAAGAAACACAAAACCACAAAAAGATGCAAAACAGCTGCAAAGAGGCATATCATAAACACATTGCAGCTTCAGAAACAATGCTAATTCAGAAACAGATCAGTTCATCTTCAGCAACATGTTGTGTTTGTGAATGTTTGTGGTGTGACTCACTCTTCACACCTCATTTCCTGCCAAGAGAACATTTATTTATTGTACTATTTTAGTTGAGTACTGAGCCTGTTTTCAAGCAACAACATGAGGCTGAAGTGTGGCTGAAAAAACATTATTTAATAAAGATGTGATTTGATTCTGATCGGATCTCCTCTGCAGGTACAGCTTCTGCGTGCCCCCCAAGCTGGATCTGCACGTCCGTCCCAAACTCGGGGAGAGGGAGGTGACTTTTTGTCATGTGACGGAGTGGATAGAAAAGAAACTACAGGATGAGTTCCAGGTAAAATACAGTAAAACAAGAGAACCTGTTATGTGCTGTGCTGCCATTTTCTCAGCTTTCCTACCAATCATGTTTCCTCTTCCTTCAGAAAGTGTTTGTTCTGCCAAACATGGACGACATCTACTTACCCCTGATGCACTCCAGTGTGGACAGCCCTAAAGCCTCCCAGCATCTGTCCTCGCAGTCACACCGGTCCCAGAGCTCCTCCACAGAGTCCATAGAGAGGATCCCACCTGAGATCTCTGGGGCAGAGTCTGACTAGTGCCTCGCTGTTGACCCTGCAAGATTCATTACATTATATACTCACAGTGAGAAATGGGGGAAGAAGCTGAGGAATGAGAACTCAAAGTGACATTTGCCTCCACAGACTCCAGTAGCTCTTAGGCAGACTCACTAACCCTGATGTTTATGTCTGAACCAGGAGTTTCTACAGGTCTGATGTTCAGCGCTGTGAGTGCTCAGGTGGGGTTTGTTTGTAACAGATTACTGCACAAGTACAAGTGATACCTTCTGCAAATGTTTACATGTGAGTGACCCCCATGAGATTATATGCGTGACGTTTACAGCTCAGTGTCACTTTGGATATACGATGATTAAAAGCACCTGCTACCACAGAGTAAATGTGAAACTTTCATGACACACCAGAAACACATTTCCTCTACAAATCTTACATTTGAACCTTTTTATAAATACCGCAAAGATGCTCATGAATCTTTTATGAGACCTCCTGCACATACTTGAACTTATTCTCCTGCAGCATTTTCATGGATCATGAAGAATCTATTACACATAATACTGCTCTGCATTAAAAAACATCATCAATACTTTTCTTTCGTGTAGCTCTTATTAATCTGTTGCTTATGATTTCCTTTGTCGGTTAATATTTATTCATATGGCAAACCTTCAAAATGTTTAAAGGTCCAGTGTGTAGGATTTAGGGGCATCTTTTTTTTCAAAAAAAGTGTATGATATTCACAAGTATGTTTACATTAGTTTATAATCACCTGGAAAAAATAATCGTTCTGTTTTCGTTAACTTAGAGTGAGCCGTTTATATCTACATCATGGATGTATAAAGCTAAGTGGGTACAGTGTTGGAGGCATAATAATGTGCACATTGAAGCCCTCTGATGGCCTGATCCACATTCAGGGGCGGATCTAGAAAAATATTTATGGGGTGGCAAGAGGGGGGCAGGAATTTTTGAGGGGTGGCAACATATGGCAGACGTATATATACTGAATTTGATCACAGTTATCACAGTTTGATGAGAAATAGTATGTTTACACTACATAAGGACACGGGCTGCCATTTGCAAACTCACACAGACAAAGTTAATCTCATGCAATCAATGTCTTGCATTTGAGGTTTCATGTGAAACAGTTCATATTAGGAATAAGTGTTGAGGAGGTTCAACAAACTCTGAGTCTAACCCTGAACTCTGAGTTGATTTACCATGAGATGGGAAACTCTGAGTTAGCGGTTCCAGAACAGCTGATTTGAGTTAGTTCAGTCAACTCTGAGTATGTTCACTCTGACTTAAGCAGAAAATAAAAAGCCATCATCAATGGAGCTCCGACTCCACAATTCACCATGGCAACAGGTAAATAAAAGACAGCGCCTCCATTTTAATCCAGTGGATGTAGAGATATTAATACATGTGTAGCAGACGGTGCACGTTTATCTTTAAAAGAAGAGCCTGAGTCAGAGCGAGGAAAGTGTAGCTAAATAAGTTAACCATAAAGTTAATAAAAAAGTTTATTCATCATTTATCAGACTTACATTTCCTAATGAAGATAAAGTGGTGGAATCTGACTGTGTATCAGGCTGTAGATACATTACATTATATTATTAATATATATTAATATATTGCAACTGAAAAATAGGAAGATTTAAAACATATAGGCTAGGCTATAGATCAAAGACATAAAGACATGACTGTAAACTCACAGTCTGACCCAGTAATAATATTTTGGTGATTTGCACTTGAAAAGACGTTGAGGTTAAAATACAGTAGATTTAAAATGTTGGACATCTATTTGTATCTTGACTCAACAGCATTGAGTGACTTTATTTCAGCTACAAATGTAGTAAATTTAAAGACACTGAAATGCTGCACCATTGCTCACTCAGAAATATGAACATATAATCCCCAATATTAGGCTGTAGGAATTATGTTCCATCAGTGCGACCAATGACATCAGTGATAGAGATCATTAGTCATTGATAGTACGTGTCTAAAGCTTCACACCGATTTTTAAAATGTAAATAATTAGACCAACACATTATGTGCAATAAACATGTTGGAGCTGCTCTAACAGACTGACAGTCTGATCCTTGTGCACAGTGTTATAAAAATAATAAATAATAAAAGGACAGAGGTTTGATTCTGAGCTGAGGATGAATTCTCGCTGTGTAATATTTGAATGTAAAGACAAAAACTGATGTCCAAAGAAATGACTGATGTGCATAAACTCAGTAACTTAAGACAGTCCTGAGTAACAAACTAACATCCAGCAGGATTTAGACTGTGACAGACGGTAAATCTCCGCTAATTAACGCGCTTCATACAAGCTTTGACACGGACTGAATGAATGAGGAAATGAAACAGCGTGTAAGAGGGAGGAGACTAACCTGTTCACAGACTCAGTTGCCATGGTGACTGACTCAGAGTTTGATTTACCTCTTTCTGGAACTGAAACACAGAGTTTCCCTCATTTCAGGGTTAATACACTCAGAGGTCTTCCTGCAGCAGGCTGCCCCTCTGGCTCCGCTCAGTTTTCCAAACAAAGCAGCCTGTTGCCGCTCTGGCGTTATCTCGTGCTGCATTCATTGCAGTCGGACATTGGAGATTCGCGCTCGTAAATGTCAAATTGGCCATAACTTTTCTGTGAATCCTTCGCTGCCAACTGGGGTGGCAGCTGGGGTGGCAAGGCTTTCTTTTAGGGTGGCAGCTGCCACCCCATGCCACCCCGGTAGATCCGCCCATGTCCACATTCGAAGTGGGTCTTCCTCCAAGGAGTCTGCCATGTTGTTCTACAGTAGCCCAGAACAAACAAACTAAACATGGGACACTGTAATTCCACTACACGCTTGACACATGGGAGAAGTTTCACCTCTATGACCTCGCTGCTAGGTGCCACTAAATGCTACGCACTGTACCTTTAATATTCTAAATTATTCTTAAATCAAGCACCCAAAAACCTATTGTTTGCTGTGCTTCTTTGTCTCTAATGACAAAAAAACCCCTTCATTTACAATGCATTACAATGATCAAGAGAGGGGGAATACAGCATGTAATCTATTATCAAACTCTTAAAAACAAAGCAAGAACTACTTTTATTTTACTACCGGTATATATTTTCCAAATTCAGAAATGAAGCTGCATTCAGTTTCTTCTGAAAAGTTATCAAGTAAAGAAAGCCAGATATTGTGCTTGTATTTTTAAATCATGTCTTAATGTTGGCTGTTAGATGACCAATGCGAGGCAATAATTATGGCAATTTTAACATCATCTCCAATGGCATCAAATTGAGTTGCATTACAGATAAGATGGAGAAAATATTTACCCCCGTACTCGGGTGTGAGCGCTCTCCTGCAGGCCACAAGGCAGAGTTTTCTCCCCCGTAAATACACTCCGATGAACAGGAAGTTATTTTTCTGGTTTGTTTGGGATAATTAGAAGAAGAGCGTGGCTCCAGATCACTTGACCCAAATAATATGAATATCAATGCAGTTGTTATGAAGTGAGAAAGTTTGGGGATTAGTTCAAATGACTGTGACTCCATCATCTCATAGCCACAGCTTCATTTAACAGGAGAGATAAGGGGAACTCTAAGTCAGTGGAAAATGTGATTCATTAACGCATTTTTGGTTTTGAGCTTTGCTTCAATGCTTCAGAAAACATGACTCAATACCTCAGGCTTTATCTGAAATCAAACATCTCAACTCTTTGCGAACAGCGAATGCAGGAACTGAAGATGATCGTGACAAATGGTCACTGATTAAAGAAAACACAAGTAAATCAATAATACAGAAGTCAGGAACTGTTCAACAAAATGACAACACAACATGGTGGTAAAAGAGCTCGCACAGGATGCAGAGTCCTGATGCATGAAATGAAATCACATGGAGAAGGAGGTGTGATAACGTGTGGGAGGGTGCATGTGTGAGAGTGTGTGTGCACATGTCACTCTGTGGGATACTGTTGAGTTATTTGCAGTATGGTTCATTAGACAGAACCTAGGTCTGTGTTTGAAACTTGTATGAGATGCAGATTCACTGCCGCAGTGAATGTAATTATTCCACAGTAAAAAATAATCCGCATGAAGTCATTTGTAGTAACTTTGTAGTAACTAACTATATTTTTATGGTCCTTTGAATGATGAAAACAAACAAAACCAAGCCTCACAATAAACAAATTATTATCAATTGGTGAGACTTTAAAGTAGCATAAATAATGCTGCTTTGAATAAAGTTAGAGTTTAAAGGGAGAGTTCACACCAAAATCAAAATTGCATATATTTCCTCTTACCTGTAGTGCTATTTATCAGTCTAGATTGTTTTGGTGACAGTTGCGGAGTGTTGGAGATATCAGCTGTGGAGATGTTGCCTTCTCTTGATTATAATGGAACTAGATGGCACTCAGCTTGTGGTGCTCGAAGCACCAAAAATACATTTGAAAAACTCAACAGCAATGTCTCTCTCCAGAAATCATGACTTGGTTACTCTAGATAATCCACAGACCTTGTTGTGAGCTGTTTAATGTAGGAACTATTTTCTTTTAACTGCACCACACTGCACAGACGGAAGTGTGCATCTACTGCTAGCTCACCTAGCACCACTGAGCTAGCTAAAGATACAGCTCAGCCAAGGAAGACGCCATTAATGTTTACATCTCACACTGTAATGAGCACGAACCTCTCATCCATGTGCAGATGCATGCGCGCTGATACAGGGACTGTGGACTATCTTGAGTAACAAGGGTGTGTTTCTGGAGAGAAACATTGCTGTTGAATTTTTTAAATGTATGTTTTGGCACTACGTGAGCTAGCAGTAGATGCACGCTTCCTTCTGTGAAGTGACACAGTTAGCGTGTATAGTGCAGTAGAAAGAAAATAGTTCCTACACAACAGGGTCTGTGGATTATCTTGAGTAACAAGGGCATGTTTTCTGGAGAGAGACATTGCTGTTAAGTTTTAAAATGCATTTTTTTTTTTTTTGGAACTTTGAGCACCACCAGCTGAGCGCCATCTAGTTCCATTATATTTAAGAGAAGGCAGACATCTCTGCAGCTGATATCTCCATCACTCTGCAATTCACACCAAAATAATCAAGACTGATAAATAGCTCTATAGGTAAGAGGGGGAAAAAAATCATTCTTGATTTTGAGATGAGCCAACCCTTTAAATGGAAGTGATAAACATGCAGTTTCCATGGAAAGTTGCATGTTTGCAAAAGGAGGGAATTTAATACTAAAAAGACAATAACAGTGAAGGATACCTACTTGACTGGACTTTGACTACTGAAGTGTCAGTTTAGCTTTAGTTAGACTTTTTTCTCATTCTCATTTTTCTCAGAACAGTGACTGTAGACTTTACACTTGCATAGACCTGCAGGAGGTCCTGTCACAGCGACAAATAACCCCTTATACGGCCTACGAGCACATCAGTATTGTATTAAGATAGACTTGAAATTGTGTACAACTTTAGTATCATCTTGCATATTATAGCATGTATAACACTTTGTGTATTTTTTTAAGGTTTCTGTTTCTGTTCCTGACAATGACAGTCTGTTCAAGAAGCGATGTGCTGTAATAAAACAGGCATGTTAGTGGTGAACATGAGCCAACTAGGATAATCAAACTATATTTCATTCATGATTTTGATGTGGGCGTTGCATTACTGTACATTATGTAACTGAAAAAACTGTTTGGAAGTCCTGGCGGTCAAGTCATCAATCAATCATCATCCTTCCTTATTCCTCCTTCATCTTCTTCCTGAAATTGCTTCTGCACAGCAGTCTGGTAAATACTAAATTATGTGAACTAGTAATTTTGCCATTTGATTTATCCAAATTTGAGCCCTTAAAATGATTGCAACTGTAAACATTTTCCCTCAGATTTAAAGCAGTATTTACCTATTGTTTGTACAATAACTTTGGTGGACAGAGACCACGAGTACAACACTTGAACTTTAATTGAATGAATTCATGTTAATTATGATTAATATAATGTGACTGTTGTGAAGTTTTGCAAAGGTTTAAGATTTTGCGCCGATTTCACAGAGGACATCAATACAGGATATAAACTTTTGCATATATTAAGATATTCCATAACAGATCTTAACAAATATTTTCACAAAATAAATGTTGGTATTTCACAGCAGGACAAACCAGCGTAAATAATAACAAATTATGACTGGTAATGTTCATGCATTCATGCATAATTTTGAGTCACGATTGATGTTATTAGTAACACCTGCTTTTCATATGATGACAATATCCACAGCCTATAAAGTGATACTAATTTTAGTCGTGTAATTTTTTTTATTTTTTTTTTTCAGCTTCGTTCCTGCAAAAGTGAAAATACATCAGACTCTAAAGTGAGGCAGACTAGTTTCGTGGGGAAAACATTCTTGGTGGCTCTTTAACACACACCTGAATTTTAAACCTTCACATGAGAGAGGGGTCTTTCAAATTAAAATCTGAATATAGAATTCAGAACAAAAGCTTTTCCAGTCACAATTAAGTTCCCAGACTGCAGCCTTACAGTCACAATTAGGCAGAGTATTGTTAGATTAACATATTATGTAAGTGCTGAACATGAGCCAGCTAGGTCAATCAAACTGCATTCCGACACACATTTCATGCATGGTTTTTTGACGTGGGCGTTGGCTTTACTGTACATCATGTAACAGAAAAAACACTGTTATGTAAGTCTGTTAATTTTTGAAGTGAAAGCATCCATCCTTCCTTCTCCATCTTCTTCCTGAAACTGCCTTTGCACAGCAGTCTGGTCCAATACTAAATAACGTGTCATAAATATAAGCACAGGGATTGTGGTGCTGGAACTTTTAAAATATGTATAAATAAGCTGTACCTGACCAGCTAAAGCTTTTAAAACAACAGCAAGAAAGAAAAAAAAGAGATTTGTATGATGATGATGACGTTGTATATGCACCTGGCCACAATAGTTCTTCCGAATTAAAAAATAGAGCAAAGAATTTTGTTATTTGGTTTTAAAAAGTTATCCAAATGTAACTCTTTACAATGGCTGTAAATGCAACTGTAAACACTTTTTTTTACACTTTTTTTGTAAATGAACTTCAAGAGAGACCCTGTACAATACTAGCCTGGAAATCCAGACCCAAATCTAGAAAGATTTAGGGTCTGGCTATGAGTAATGAAAATGGCCAACTCGAGGGGCGGCACCAAGCATGCATTTGAAAATATCACTGCATGCAATTGGATAACACTATGACCAATCAGAACAATCCACGGGGTGACGTATCCAGAGTGCTACCAGCGGAGCTAACTGGTAGATTAGACTCTTGCCATATCTGGTTGGCAAAACAGCAAAAACATCCTTCTTGCAAAGGAAAGATTCAAGTGCCGTCTTCTGTTCCTCTTTTAGAGAAAAAGCAAAGTCTAACTCGTTCATTGTAGCGGCCAAAGCCGTTTCCAACAGCTGGTGTTCATCCGTAGCCATCTTGCAATGTTTACTGACTGATTCCGGACTTCGTCGTCGCAGCGCTGTCGTCATCTGTTTATCTCGCCTCTGGCCCGCCTATATCAGATACACCAATGTGATTGGTGCAGCTCAGTTTCATGGTAATGAGGATCTATAGGTTCGTTCCAGATGAGCCAGGCCTGCGCAGATTCGATCACCGGCAATTGGCGCACAATGCATGCTGGTTAGTTTTGTGTCCAACTTCACCTCCAACGAGCCTATTACTGATTGCCAGAGTGACTCACTGAGCAAATTCATATTGTGCTCTCCCGGGAACTCTGGATTTCCAGGGTAGTACAATACTTGAACTCAAGTTCAATTCATTTGTCTTGAAATGTGAAGTTTTGGACGAATATTAAACTTTGCACAGATTCATTTATTCGTTCATTTTCCCTAACCTCTTATCTTGCTCAGGGCTGCAGAGGGGCTGACAAGTGGGGTGGGCTACATCCTGTACGGGTCACCAGATTTTATCGAGGAAATTTTAACACTTCTGAATATCAATAATTCCCTTACAATTAACATGTTTGCTTTCCCTTTAAGAATAAAAATACACCAGGGGCACACCACCAGGAGAGGCAAATCCCCACCCCAAATTTCTTTTCTGAGGCCTCCAGTGGCCACTCAAATTGGCAAATTTGCAATGACACCCAATCAATTAAACATCCCATAAAGGCACCGTAGATAACAATAAATAATGAAAATGAAAACAGAAATACATTCTATTTAAAGGCACCTTTGGAAACACCCAGGGACACCTTACAGAGCATAAAATAACACTGTATGACAGCTGGATACCATTAATTATCAGAAATAGAAACATACTTTATTGATCCCTGTTGGGAAATTGTGATACGTTACAGTCACTCTGATGTAATTTTAAGGAAGTAGAAATAAGAAGTACGAAATAAAGAACTATGTAAAATAAACAATGTGCATTATGCTACCATGTTAAATGCTTGTATGTAAAATATTTAAAAATGTAAAAATATATGTAATATGCTTAGTATGTAACGTGTGTAAGTAAGTCAGTAAAGTGTGAGTCAGGACAGTCAGATACCTACATATACAACACAGAGGCCTCAATGGGCTTCTTCGCCTGGGGCCGCCCAGAGGCTAGGCTCGCCACTGAAATACACCAACTTGCAGGGTGGCAAAACCTCGTCCAGGAACACTACCTGTGGGGATTTTTTTTTCATCACCCAATGAATTTTAAACCTTCATTATGTAATTCTGTCCGATTGAGATCTGATCCATGACTCCTGAACAAAAGCTCAAACTTTAAATCAGGCTTTTTTCCAATCACAGCTACATTCCCGGGCGGCAGGCCTGTGACTGTAGTGACATAACCGCTATAATTAGATTAACTATTGTTAGTTAGCTAGAGCCTCATTCTTTGCTCTCATGCACATGAATAAGATTCCTTTAAGGAAGCACATTCAACACGTCCCAGGAAAATAATCTCTTAATCAGGTCATCAGCAAATACATGGTTGACTGAATGAGTTGCAGACAACTCATCTCATTGATACCTGTTTTTCCTTTCCTGTACTTTGCTCTCTCCCAGATATTGTTTAAAATTAAGAAGAGCTTTGCACCAAATATAATTACTGGCAATTATTCAGATCATTATTGTTAAAGGTGATGTTACAAAGTAGTAATGGCAGTGTACAGTGTCATTATTGTGTAACAGACACTCTGTACAATCCTCAAAATTACTGTATGACCAAATACATGTCACAGCACTTCCTGAAGGTTCCCGGTTACTGTATGACACACGCACACACACACACACACACACACACACACACACACACACACACACACACACGCACGCACACTCATTATATCCATAAAACAGGTTTCGCGTTTGTAAAGAGCGTGCTATCAGTCTAACCAGAGGGCATCTTTTCCGATCAGCAGCACGTTTCTGACTAATTATTCACCGCATGCTTCCTTGTCACTCTCCGTAAACACAATAAATCCTTTCTTTGTGACAGAAGAAATATGACCCAGACCTTTTTCCTTCTTACTGCATTGGCAAATCAATGATGATAAAAGTCATATCTATCGTCACATTTTATGTTTTTCTTGTGACATTTTATTGAGCAATCAGACTATAATAAAACAATGCGGCTGCATGAGTCTGACTAAATCTTCTGTAACTGTTGGGATGTATCGCACAGCTCAGGTTTAGGTTACAGAGTCTGCGACAGGAACAATAGGCTCCACTTATATCACGTCTACAGAAATGTTTTTGGCCTGGATGTTGCTGCCTTTAGTAGATAAGCACTGAAACACTCCCTGTATTTCAAACCCCGTGCATTAGTATTCACTTCTTATCAGTGATGAAAGCAGGGAAAGCCCAAAGCAACTTGTCCAACCTGAAGCTGAATCACACGGAGAAATGTGTTATCTGTGTCAAATGTAATCTAATACACTTACGTGCATTGTGTGCACCGATTAATCATGACACAGGTTTCACTGAAAATTAGATAACGCTTAATTGTTTTATTGCAGCTCAACCTTCCATCATTGCACAAGTTAAAAAGTCGCAAAAATTCCTCTGATGCGTTTCCATCCAACTATTTTGTGAATTCTGCATTTGAAGAATGTGTGCAAACCTGCTAAATGACGAAAATCCTGAAATGCCTTAAAGCTGAAGAAACTTTTTACCACTTGATAATGACTCAAGACTCTCAAGACGAAGAGTCTTCAGCCATGCCAGCAGATTAATGAAGCTGTACTTGGGCACAGTGGTGCTTTGAGCTAACATGCTTACCACAACAATGCTAACATGATGGTCAGGTAAAATGTTTGCCATGTACGTGGCTCAGCATGCTAACATTTGCTAAGTGGAGCTAAACAAACAAGTACAGCTGAGGCGGCTGATGGGAATAGTCTTAGTATTGAAGGGATTTGGTCATAAAGCAATCTTTATAAACAGATATATGCATACGTTTGCAGAATCTCTAGACGTGTTTTGGTATTGGAGGTTTTCTAGTTTCCCTTTGTAGACTGAGTAGTACTGACAAATCACAACGCATTGGTCAAAGTGCAATCTTAGAACCCTCCAAGTGTCCTCTGACAACAGCTTTATATGAGCTTTTGTCAGTTTTACTGTTCATAGAAATTAGCTCGAATGACTGGCACATGGAGGAGGAAGTCTTGGCCCAGATATCCACTGGCAAGGTTAAACCAGATCTTCGAGCCTTGTCTCACTCCGAAGTCATCAATTCGAAGTGCTGTATCAACGTATTACGTTTATTTTGAAAGAAGACAATGCATGTTACAGGTAAAACAAGAGTTCGGAGTGAGAATGTGTTGGATTTCCCAATGTTGTCGGTTGGTCCCAGAGCTGAGGCGTATTGTCGTCAGACCGATACTGATGGATTCTGAGTATTTCAACAAAAGTTCAAATTTTTAAATTGGCCTTTTCCCATCATAACTAATTTCCCAGATTGCAGCCGCCATTGTATTGATATTACAGCTATAATTAGACTTAGTATTGATGGAGGAGCCTTTTTTTGCCTTTTCAAATATGAATGTGATTTCTTTAAAGGTGGAGTCAGTGATTCCAATACAACACACTTTATCAAATTCTGCAAATATCTCCTCTGTCAGCTGGTCACTGTGTGTCTTTCAGTGTCTTTGCCCACAAGGAATGGCACTACACAACAATCGAAATGAGAATTAAGTAATATCAAAGATATTACCATGCCAACTTGGTATAAAAACATTTTACTTGCTACGTCAGACCTTACAGTCTTTGCTTTGGAGTTACACGTCTTTGCCCGTGTAGCGTTACGTGTTGAGGCTGACTCGGACAGCAGCTGCTCTGGATTTCACCATATTGCTCTATGGATCAGCTAGCCCACTGTTGTTGCCTTGGTGATGTGTGTTTGTTAATTTAGGGGTTGGGGCCTCTAAAGAAGCATTGACAGGGGTGTATCTGGTTGGGTGTTGCGATAAAATATGAACAGTATTTTCCCAGAATCACTGGTTATCTTAAGTAAGCACGTCTAACCCGGTCAAAGTCACTAATGTCTTCATCAGAGCATGAAGAAATACATTGTTGACTGCATGTGTAAAAGGTCAGCTCTTTAATATCCAGTTTGTTCATAATGAAGGCATTATACAGGGTATTTTCTGTAGAAATATGTTCCTTTCCTGTTCAAATGAATCCAGGCATAACACGCATGTAAAATTTGATTGGAAGCCAAAATGAAAGTATTCATAGATAAGCTTAGCTCATGAAAACATGGTGATTCATATTTTCCTATCTTTTTTAAAACTGGCTCTGTGCAGGTTTCAGGAGAAAATACTCTCAGTCTCACCTTCCTCTTTAAAGATATTTTGCTAAAGGGTGCAGGAAGGGATTCAAAATTTACTTAATGTGCTTCTTTTACTGATGATTACACCATGAACAGAGAATAGAGGGTTCTTTTAAATTCAAGTCGAGTCAGTTTTATTTCTCATTTTTAAATTTACCTCAAGGAGCTTTTCTGCCTGCCATGTCTATCAAAATGATGGTCCAAATATTTTCATACTTACATCATATTCAATATTATGTAACTGAACTGTAAGATGCAGGTCAGGTAAGTCAATTCTTTCTTGTGTGAAGCTTTGATTCTGGACAGGAAGAGAACAGAAATTCTTCGGGGAAGAATGACAGCTCTCCTACATGATCTCTGTGATGCTCACCTGACATCAGATCCAGCCCCACCTGTTTCACTTTGCCTCTGCATGTGTCCATCCTTTTCTCTGCAGCCCTCAGGTGTTTCTCACTCAGGCTCCACCTCCGTTTTGTGAGGCCTATATCTACAGCAGCAGACTGTCTGATCTGGCAGAGCAGCAGAGGCAGGTCAAAGGGAGACTGAAGGTCAAGAAAGCAGCCATTCATCCTGACAGCTGAGACACAAACCAGTGTAACATGGCCGGTGAACAGCGCTTTGTAATCAGTGCCCGCATGATCGGAGCCGTCCACAGGGACTCACCAAAGCTCAAGGTGAGTTAAGACCTCAGACATTTTTATTTTAGATGTTAAATAATTTTGCTGCATTTGAGAGAATCTCTCTCATCCTTGATTTTTTATTTTCTTCCACAGATGTTCATGATATCTGTGTTATGGTCTGATGAGACCGAAGTGATTGTCTACAGGTCCTTCCAGGATTTCAAGAAATTTCATGTGAGTCCAAATAACAAAATCCAAATAAGTGCTCAGTGTGCTGTTTATTGTATGAATAATCATTAATAAAAAAAATTTTCTTTTTCAAACAGAGGCAGCTGAAAAAGAGATTCCCTCACCTGAACCCTTTCAAGAAAAGCGACAAAGTGATCCCAAAATTCACAGGTAAGATCTGTGTGTGTTTCAAGGTCTATTTAAATGGTTTCCTACAAGTCAACTAAAACAGTGTATTTAGCTGCTCGTTCTCTGGGGTACAGTGTTATCTCCTTAGAGCATCCTTTCATTTAAAGAAATGTTTTATAAGTATAGTTCTTCTGCTCATCTTCTTCGTCATTTCCTCTCCTCTATCCAGGGCAGGCCAGGAAGAGCAGCCTCCGGCAGAAAGGATCCAAGCGATCCGTCAAACGCATGAAGTTTCTGGACAGCTACTGCGACAAACTGCTTAAGTGTGACCAAACTGTGACTCAGAGCTCACAGCTCACACAGTTCTTCATGCCCAAAGACCATGACCTGCAGCCAGACTTCACCAAGAACAGGTAGATTGTCATGTCAGTGTGTGACTTCAAATCATGTGAGAGGCCAATAGAACTTCTTGGTTATTAAATGACTGACTTCTCTCACAGCATCATGATCCTGCTGTCTGATGACCTGCCTGATGGCTCAGGTGGAGGAGGTGGTGATGGGACTCGCCAGCATGCAGGCAACGTCACTCACCCATTTGTCACCCAGACCTACCGCTGCGTGGCTGCTTACGAGACAAAGGACACCAAGAATCGTCCATTTAAGGTGGCTGTGGACGAGAAGCTGGATGTCCTGATCAAAGACCCTGCAGGTCAGTTCCTCAGCTTTCATGCAGTCGCTGAAAATCAGAAAGAAAAACCTTCCTTCACCTTCATTTCTGTTGTACTGAAAGTCTGTGTTATCTCCTCTCCAGGTTGGTGGCTGGTGGAGAACGAGGATAAATTTGGCTTGGTTTCCTGCTCCCTACCTGGAGCTGTGGGACACAGAGGATGATGATGGCGATGATGGATTCCAGCTTGCAGGTGAGAACTGACTGAATAACTGGACATTTGTAAGCCTGGCACTAGTGTGAGCTGTGACATCATTCAGCATTCATTGTGCCAATCAGTGCATGCCAGATGCACATACCGAGCATTTTACTGTGAACCCTGGTTGTTACAAACAGCCAACACTGGGTGGCGCTCGTTAACCATTGGAAGTTAACATGCAACTGATCCCTTGACTTAATTTTACCTCACGTCTCAAGAGAGACTTTAGCTGTGCAGCAGTTCCTGATCTTGTTGTCTTGTTTGTGACCTTCAGGTGCCCTGTACTGTGCTGTGAGGAGTTACAACACCAAGAAGGATGACGAGGTGCCTGTGCCCATTGGCTCTGTGGTGGAGGTGCTGAGGAAGTCTGACGACGGCTGGTGGCTCATCAGGTATCACAATCTTATCTGTCTGCAGTGCAAACAATGGAGGATAGGAATCAAGAGCACATTAAAAGAGGTTGTGGTGAAGCGTTTGTCAATGCCCCTGCACTGCCTTTGCATGTTTACATGACAAATGTACCTTTGTCGACCTAGAGAGAAAGGTGGTTTTATTAGTGTAAGAGTTTGAAGTGCTGGCAGGCAGTATCAGATGTCAAATAAATTCCTAAACTTCATCTAGGGTGGAGGATGTTTTGCAGGCTTGTAATGAATTCCCTTTTCCTTGCAATCCTTGTTTCAGATTCAATGGCAAAGCAGGTTACGTCCCCTCCATGAACCTGCAACCATACAACAACCCACGGGCTGGCCTTTACAGTCTGCACAAGCTGCACAGCTCCACTCTGAACCTGGCAACCCAGGCTCCTCATCGACCCAGCACCAATGAAGACGGCCAACAGCAGGATTCAGCAGGTCGGTCCAGAGGAGAGCCCAGTGTGCCCGGGCGTCTCCACAAGGCCCGATCTCTGGATGTCCTCTCTGAGACCTGGACCCAAACACAGATGGAGAGGGATGCCCCTGCCTCAGATGGTCGTGCACGCAGTGGAAGCACCGAGATGAGCTTCTCCAGCTCCTCCTCAAGCAGCGAATCATCCTCGAGTGTAAGAGAGAGCCGTTCAGGCAGTCCTGCAGCCTCATCCCAGGCCGGTGTCAGCAACAGCGGGAGAAGCAGCCCCAATCTCAGCCTCTCTGACCGCCGCAGCTCCAACACCAGCACTGACAGCTCTGTATCTGTCAGCTCCAAAGGCAGTGAGACGGCTTCAGTCACTCCCAGGGTGCCACCCAGACCCAAAACTGAAGAGATCCTGACCCGCTGCACCACCATGACCCGCAAGGCAGCCCTGGCCACCAAGACCCGGCTTCAGATTCAGCCAGAGCCCATCCACAGCCGCTAGGCCATCACAAGCCTTTGTTTTATTAAGTATACATGTAACATGTTAATTCTTGTCATACCAGAGATTGTAGAGATACCAACCTGGACAAGATAAATGTATGATGACCACTCGATAAAGTCTATCTATATTGAATATTTCACTCAGAATAAGAATAATAATGTAGCTTCAATGAAGCGTTAGGAGAAGCAGATACAAGAAAATGTATGTGACATTGTCATAGAGTAGTAAACAAATATTTTCTCTAGCTTTGAAGTCACTTAAGGGTAAATTTAAGTGGATTGTTGGAGTTGAAAAGGTAAAGTATTTACACTGAACTGTATTTTGTGTATCTCTCTTTAGTGCTTTTCAAATTTTGAACACATCAAAATCAGATTTGCACATTCTGATATAAAAGATAATTTATCACTTTTTATTATATATTAATATTTTATTTGCTATATTGTTCACAGCAGTAATTGTACTATTTAATATATCATAGTTTACCATCTTATATACTTTATTTGTTGAAGCTTGTTGTAAACAGCAGCAAAGAAGACATCACTGAATAGACTGAATACCAGTGTGAAGAATCAGGTATGCTGCTCAAGCTGTCAGCAAACAGGAAAGGATACATGTTTCCTGTCAGAGCATAGTTGTATTTAGTGATTACCTTATATTGTTGTTGTGTTGCCTTTGCATTAATATGTGTTATTTATGTACAGCATGAAGCCTTTGACAATGTAGTTTCATTGTGTAAGTTTAAGATAAAGTCAATAAAATCCAATATTTCTGAAAGTACAAGATGTCTCTGTTTAATGAACATAAAGAGAAGAGTGGATATGTATTTCAGCATTAAAATATGTTTTGCAAATATCTGAATGCACCCTAAAGTATGCTGACACCACAGCTGGGCTGCACCAATAAAACCCACCATAACAATACGTAAGATCAGTGAGTAATACACTACCTGTCTTCAAATTTCTGCTTTAAACTGATAAAGTAACCTGAAGAGTTGCTGTGTCACTGGTTGCACACAATAAATCCAAAAACACTCGATCTCTGATTTGTTTCCCAGCCATGTCATGACAAAGGTAGAAGATAGCAGCTAGGGCTTTGGCTTCAAGCTATACACCATGTCAACAAACGTCACAATTCAAAGAAATTTCTTAGAATTTGTCACTGTGAGAAACTCTTAGTGGTATGAAGCTTTGTAAACGAAACGTGGTGTTGGAGAGAAACTGGAAACTAGGCCTACTGAACAGCTGTTGTGTCGGGGGTTACCAAGGCTTTCCCTGAGACTGGAAGCCCATAATATACATGAATATTCACTATTAGTGTGCTAAATGGCGAAATGATGCTAGTGACAGTTTCTACTGATGTTAGCCAACTAAATCTGAGCCTGCAGATCAAACAGTTAGCTGTTAACAGGTTGCTCATTTACAGACAACACTTAGCCTGATGTTACCTGGTGATACCATCAAATGTACATGTCCACATGAACATTATTCAGCTACTGTGTTGGGTTATTCATCAACTCAGACGGGGGAAGACCGAAGCAACATGCCAGTCATTAATCTTAATTTATCAAGCCATCACTAAGAAATGAATTCAGATGTGTCAAAATTATAATCTAAACACATGTAAAATTGCAGTGACATCAACAGGATCTATGGCTTTCTTTCCTCCTTGGTATTTTGGGAGGTACCAATATTTAGTTTGAGGATCACACATTTAGCCATCATTAAAGCAAAGAAGAAGAACATCATGATAACAGGTGATTTCAAACTAATGAACGGTTGTGTAGTTGATCTTAATGACAGCCCTTGTTATATTACCTAAATATAGATGTCTAGATAAGCATTATTCAGCTACTGTGTTGGGTTATTCATCAACTCAGACGTGGGAAGACTGAAGGGATTTTCCAGGGATCAACCTTAATTTATCAAGGTCTCACTAACAAATGTTTATTTACCAAGAAATAAATGAACACAGATGTGTCAAAGTTGTAATCCAAACACATGATTGCAGTGACATCAACAGGATGATTGGCTTTTTTTTCCTCCAAAAGGGGGCGAGGCCTTGGCATTTTCGGAAGTACCAATATTTGCTGGTTGGTCTGAAGCTTGAAGATCACACACTGATGACGTACAGTCGAAAGTACCTGTGGTGTTTCTTGTTCTCTTCCCATCTATCATCACAGTTTCACACAGGAAAGAAATGTCTTCTAATCGACTTCAAAAATGACACGATATTTAAAATAATGGACACATAATCGTATGTATGTGTATGAAAACATTTTTGACTTAGTATCATGTAATAAACTCACCCACACTTGCATCAACAGACATAGCGCGCACACACACACACACACACACACACACACACACACACACACACACACACACACACACACAAAAACTTGCCTGACCTTAATCTACACCTTGCCTTGCTCTCACCTTAACCCAAGTCATCACCTTCAAATTTAATGGTTTACATTCCAGGAATTGCGTTCTGTCCCCTTAAGGAAGGCAAGTCCCCACAGCATCACTGTGTAAATAGATTTATGGCCTCACAGCGTCAGTAATACACGTCCACACATGCACACACAAAGAGAAAATACGCTGCGTGTGAGTGTATTGTGAAATCAAGCATCTGCAACAATGAAATGAAGTTACACAACAACAAACAAGTACGGAGAGAAGCAGAGAAAAAAACAAGTGGTTGGCTAATAACTGAGAGTAAGTGGTATTGTGTACAAAACTGTGACGTATGTCACTTTGTCAGGGAGCTCAACAACATGTAGTTCTGATAAGTTCAATAGACGAAACCAAACCACAAACGTGACCGGTGAGATCAGCGCTGCAGGGAGTTCACTGTTGTTGAAATGATTTTATAATTCATCATCACACTAATATCTTAAAGGGTTGTCATTAAGATAAAGTAAACAACTGTTCAAGAGTTTGGAATCAGCTGTTTTATTGATGTTTTTCTGCTTTCTTTTAATGATTGCTATTTAAACAGAGATGGAAAAAAACAGTGTAATTCAGACACCAAAGCTATTATTTACACATGAAATAGTTGTAGCCCAAATGATTAATGAATCAGTAATAGATAAAATTGTTCAAACCTTAAACAGCTACAGCAGTTAAATGTCCGAAAATATCATTTTTCCTTCAAAAATGCTGTTCAGACATAAATGTGCCACAAAAATACATGCACACCTTTATTTCTTAGGTGCTGCTCTAATAAATTCAGCTGTTTGAATAAGCAGCTTTTCCTCAAGAAAGGCTTTTTATTCATGCTGTCACACTACAGTAGATAAATTAGATGTACGAGAGGACAAAAATATGACACTATATTGTAGTAAATGGTGGATTACTTTACTTTTGGAGTTTAGTGTCGAGACATTTTGACTAGATATTTTGTCATCAAACTCTATTTTGGCTGCTCAGGAAAACTGTATCTTAACATGTTGCCTACTAAAACATCAGTCTATTTAGTTTCCTGTCTGTGCCTTTGCTTCTGACAGTCATTCTGGGATGTCTCATTCTTCTCAAAGTCTGAAAATACATGTTAAAGTGAATCTAACATATTTGTCCTTCTGCAACAGCTTATCTGTCATCATCCTGGGTTATGGTTTCATATTGTTGTGGACTTTGTGTTCCTTGTTTCATGATGTTTAGCTCATATTTAATTTGCTTCCTGTTTTATTTTGGAGATTCTCTCCTCAAGTGTCGTGTTTGGTTTTACTTCCTGTCTTCGTGCGTTAGTGTTTTCCCGCCTGTTTTCTGTCACACCTGTTTCGTTCGACCTTCCCTGTTCCCTGAATCTTCCTGTTGCACCTGTTTTGTATTGGTCTTGTCTGCTCCACCCTTGTTGTCAGCCAATCCCTGTTTCTCTCCTTTTATCCATGTCTTCCTTCTCCAGCTGTGTCTCGTCCTTGTGATTAGTCTTCTGTGTATATATACCTGTGTTTCCCTTTGTCAGTCCATCTTCCACTATAATTTCATTCCTGTGGTGGGATTTTATGGTGTTTGTGATGTGTTTGTGATGAAGTTTTACTTATACACAGTCATGCTGTAACTTAACTTTTGTCCCACACCTAAAAGCCTTAATAAGAAAGACACAATAAATTAAGATTATTATTGTAGTATTATTGTAGTACTTCCATTAATACAAAACAAATAAAAATACTCCTCATACTGAGGAATGTGGCCATAATTATATAAAAACATGATGGTGTCTCGCAGTGAGTGCATATGTTTATTTATACCCACTCCTCTCTTATATATTCATTAAACAGACATCTTGTTACTTTAGTTAAATTTTGATTTTATTGACATGTTTATGTTAAACTCACACATTATGATGCATTGTGAACAGGTTATGTAACACAGCACATACTGTACATAAAATGACAACTTTATACATATTCATATAACAAGTGTAGATATAGAAAGTAACAAACTTGACTGTCTCCTCTGTTTGCTGACATCTTATTTGCCACACCTGTCATAATTTCAGTGCCTGAGCCTTCATACTGGTATTCAGTCTATTCAGTGACATGCTCTTTGCTGCAGAAACTGTTAACTCAAAGTAAATGACATGGTGAAAAATAACATATTTAAATGTAAAATTACTGCTGTGAACAATATAGCAAATAAAATATTAATAATTAATAAAAGGTGATAAATAAATTTATATCAAACATTTCAGAAGGTGCAGATCTGATTTCTATGTGTTCAAAAGAGATATATAAAATACAGTTCAGTGTAAATCTATTTCAACTCCAAAATCCACTTAAATTTACCCTTAAGTGGCTTCAGAGCTAGAGAAAATATTTGTTTACTGCTGTATGACAATGTCACATACATTTTCTTGCATCTGCTTCTTCTAATGCTTCATTGAAGCTACATTATTCTTATTCTGGGTGAAATATTCAGATGTCTTCCTCCATTTGATCAAATGGGACATATCTAGACTTCATCTAGTGGTCATCATACATTTATCTTGTCCAGGTTGGTATCTCTACAATCTTTGGTATGACAAGAATTAACATGTTACATGTATACTTAATAAAACAAAGGCTTGTGATGGCCTAGCGGCTGTGGATGGGCTCTGGCTGAATCTGAAGCCGGGTCTTGGTGGCCAGGGCTGCCTTGCGGGTCATGGTGGTGCAGCGGGTCAGGATCTCCTCAGTTTTGGGTCTGCGTGGCACCCTGGGAGCGATTGAAGCCGTCTCACTGCCTTTGGAGCTGACAGATACAGCGCTGTCAGTGCTGGCGTTGGAGATGCGGCGGTCAGAGAGGCTGAGATCAGGGCTGCTTCTCCCGCTGTTGCTGACACTGGCCTGGGATGAGGCTGCAGGACTGCCTGAACGGCTCTCTGCTAAACTTGAAGTTGACTCACTGCTTGAGGAGAAGCCTGAGAAGCTGATCTCAGTGCTTGTGTTGCTTCCACTGCGTGCACGACCATCTGAGGCGGGGGCATCCCTCTCCATCTGTGTTTGGGTCCAGGTCTCAGAGAGGACATCCAGAGATCGGGCCTTGTGGAGACGCCCGGGCACACTGGGCTCTCCTCTGGACCGACCTGCTGGATCCTGCTGTGGGCCATCTTCATTGGTGCTGGGTCGACGAGGTGCCTGAATTGCCAGGTTCAGAGTGGAGCTGTGCAGCTTACTCTGCAGACTGTAAAGGCCGGCCCGTGGGTTGTTGTATGGTTGCAGGTTCATGGAGGGGACGTAACCTGCTTTGCCATTGAATCTGAAACAAGGATTGCAAAGAAAAGGGAATTCATTACAAGCCTGCAAAACATCCTCCACCCTAGATGAAGTTTAGGAATTTATTTGACATTTGATACTGCCTGCCAGCACTTCAAACTCTTACACTAATAAAACCACCTTTCTCTCTAGGTCGACAAAGGTACATTTGTCATGTGTTTACATGCAAAGCAGTGCAGGGGCATTGACGAACGCTTCACCACAACCTCTTTTAATGTGCTCCTGATTCCTATCCTCCATTGTTTGCATTGCAGACAGATAAGATTGTGATACCTGATGAGCCACCAGCCGTCGTCAGACTTCCTCAGCACCTCCACCACAGAGCCAATGGGCACAGACACCTCATCACTCTCCTTAGCAGAGAAACTCCTCACGGCACAGTACAGGGCACCTGAAGGTCACAAACAAGACAACAAGATCAGGAACTGCTGCACAGCTAAAGTCTCTCTTGAGACGTGAGGTAAAATTAAGACAAATACACAGATTGACTAAAAAAACCAGGATGCAGAGAGTTTTGGTAGAAGGCATCAGTTGCATGTTAACTTCCAATGGTTAATAGGCTGTTTGTAACAACCAGGCTTCACAGTAAAATGCTAGGTATGTGCATCTGGCATGCATTGATTGGCACAATGAATGCTGAATGATGTCACAGCTCACATGATGCTAGGCTTACAAATTACTAATTTAATAATTACAAATTATTCAGTCAGTTCTCACCTGCAAGCTGGAATCCATCATCGCCATCATCATCCTCTGTGTCCCACAGCTCCAGGTAGGGAGCAGGAAACCAAGCCAAACTTTTATCCTCATTCTCCACCAGCCACCAACCTGGAGAGGAGGTAACACAGACTTTCAGTACAACAGAAATGAAGGTGAAGGAAAGTTTTTCTTTCTGATTTTCAGTCAGCGACTGCATGAAAGCTGAAGAACTGACCTGCAGGGTCTTTGATCAGGACATCCAGCTTCTCGTCCACAGCCACCTTAAATGGACGATTCTTGGTGTCCTTTGTCTCGTAAGCAGCCACGCAGCGGTAGGTCTGGGTGACAAACGGGTGAGTGACGTTGCCTGCATGCTGGCGAGTCCCATCACCACCTTCTCCACCTGAGCCATCAGGCAGGTCATCAGACAGCAGGATCATGATGCTGTGTGAGAGAAGTCAGTCATTTAATAACCAAGAAGTTCTATCGGCCTCTCACATGATTTGAAGTAACACACTGACATGACAATCTACCTGTTCTTGGTGAAGTCTGGCTGCAGGTCATGGTCTTTGGGCATGAAGAACTGTGTGAGCTGTGAGCTCTGAGTCACAGGTTGGTCACACTTCAGCAGTTTGTCGCAGTAGCTGTCCAGGAACTTCATGCGTTTGACGGATCGCTTGGATCCTTTCTGCTGGAGGCTGCTCTTCCTGGCCTGCCCTGGATAGAGGAGAGGAAATGACGTACTGGTTAACACATTGGCTCTGAAGAAGATTTTGCCTTTTCCTAATGGTCTCACATTTGGTCACACTGAAATAATCTTACCTCTAAATTTAGGGATCACTCTGTCATTTTTCTTGAAAGGGTTCATGTGAGGGAACATCTTTTTCAGCTGCCTCTGTTTGAAAAAAATACATTTTTATTAATGATTATTCATACAACATAAACAGCACACTGAGCACTTATTTGGATTTTGTTTTTCTTTTGGACTCACATGAAATTTCTTGAAATCCTGGAAGGACCTGTAGACAATCACTTCGGTCTCATCAGACCATAACACAGATATCATGAACATCTGTGGAAGTAAAATAAAAAACAAAGGATGAGAGAAATATTCCCAGATACAACAAAGATATTTAACACCTAAAATATAAATGTCTGATTTTAAATTAACTCACCTTGAGCTTTGGTGAGTCCCTGTGGACGGCTCCGATCATGCGGGCACTGATTACAAAGCGCTGTTCACCGGCCATGTTACACTGGTTTGTGTCTCAGCTCTCAGGATGAATAGTTGCTTTCTTGACCTTCAGTCTCCCGTTGACCGGCCTCTGCTGCTCTGCCAGATCTGAGAGCCTGCTGCTGTATATGGGCCTCACAAAACGGAGGTGGAGCCTGACTGAAAAACACCTGAGAGCTGCAGAGAAAAGGATGGAGGCGAGGTCAGGAGAATGAGCTATCATTAAAGCAAAAATTACTCCATGTGTACCTGGGAAAAACCCAACTGATGCAATTAACCAGGCCTAATTATTGGATTGAGTTTTATTTTACAAGCAATTATTTACACAAAGGATTGCAATCATCTAAACAGCAATGCATGACACGCACTGTAGCCTCGGCCAAGTAAGATTATTTTGTCAGGATATATTTGTTCATCTGCCAGATAGTCACCAACTACAGAAATATAACAATTCTACGTTGTCATAAAATTTGAAAAAAAAAAAAAAAGAGCCAAACTATCAGCACAGTAGCATGTCAGTGCATTTTTATACTAATGCAAAATAGACTAATACTGTGGCCTTAGAGCAGATATTTTTTCAAGGGCACAGGGCCAAATGAGAAGGGGACGAGGGTCATGGCCCTCGTGAATTTCCTGCCCTGATCCAAACACATGATTGCAGTGACATCAACAGGATGATTGGCTTTTTTTTCCTCCAAAAGGGGACGAGGCCTTGGCATTTTCGGAAGTACCAATATTTGCTGGCTGGTCTGAAGCTTGAAGATCACACATTGATGACGTACAGTCAAAAGTACCTGTGGTGTTTCTTGTTCTCTTGGAATAAAAGATAAAGTCCGCACACCAGAAGCTGCTCCTTGAATAATTTATTCAGATGTGACGTTTCAGGCCCCTGCCCTTCATCAGACATTATCTTTTATGCCATACTTATCTTTTGGTCCAGCACCCAGCATTAAGTTTTTTTGGGGATGTGCGTGCTACTTTTACCTGTTTCTTGTTCTCTTCCCATCTATCATCACAGTTTCACACAGGAAAAACATGTCTTCTAATCTGAGTCTTCCCGTCGCACCTGTTTTGCATTAGTCTTGTCTGCTCCACCCTTGTTGTCAGCCAATCCCTGTTTCTCTCCTTTTGCCCATTTCCTTCTTCTCCAGCTGTGTCTCGTCCTTGTGATTAGTCTTCCGTGTATATATAGGCCTACCTGTGTGTTTCTCTTCGTCACTCTGTGTTCGTCCGCGTACCTTGTTCATCATTCCTGCCATCATCCTGTGTCCTCCCCTGGTCTTCATGTCTTTTCGTGGTTTGTTTTTTAGTTTGGGTTTTTGTTTCTGCTCCCTGTTGGAGTTTGAGTTGCCTGCCTTTTTGGAAATCCCTGTAGCCTACAGTTACATTAAAGCTCACCTTTTGTTGAAAACTTAAACCTGTCTGTTTGCTCTGCATTTGGGTTCACCTCTGAACTGACAGCTGTAACATTATTGTTGTAAACCTACCCGGAAAGCAAATACAGGTCAAGACCGCAGCCTGAGACTGATATAGTGCTCCCTCTGACAACCTCCACCTGCCCAGTTTAATACACAATTCAGTTTTACAGTGAATATGTAGCAGGGGGGTCTGCTCTGTCTCTTTCAAGAGGTCATTGGCCTTAAAATTATTAAAGACCCCTGCTTACATTCAACCAAAACTTTCTGGTGATGCCTTGACACTATTAAACACTCCAGTTTTGTCTCATCTGCATTATTGCACATCATACACATGTCTTAGTGTATTTCTAGTATAATTTCATTCCAATGGTGGGATTTTATGGTGTTTTTGATCAAGTTTTACTTATACATAATCATGCTGTAACTTAACTTTTGTACCACACTAAAAGCCTTAATAAGAAAGACACAATAATTCATAGTAGTTATTATTACTTTAGGCCAATTTCCTCCATTAATACAAGACCAATAAAAACACTCCTATACTGAGGAATGTGCCATAATTATATAAAAACATGATGGTGTCTCGCATTGAGTGCACGTTTATTATACCCACTCCTCTCTTATATATTCATTAAACAGACATCTGGTACTTTAGTAAATTTTGATTTTATTGACATGTTTATGTTAAACTCACACATTATGATGCATTGTGAACAGGTTATGTAATGCAGCACATACTGTACATAAAATGACAACTTTATACATATTCATATAACAAGCGTAGATATAGAAAGAAACAAATACGACTGTCTCCTCTGTTTGCTGATATCTTATTCGCCACACCTGTCATAATTTCATGCCTGAGCCTTCATACTGGTATTCAGTCTATTCAGTGACATGCTCTTTGCTGCAGAAACTGTTAACTCAAAGTAAATGACATGGTGAAAAATAACATATTAAAATGTAAAATTACTGCTGTGAACAATATAGCAAATAAAATATTAATAATTAATAAAAGTGATAAATAAATTTATATCAAACATTTCAGAAGGTGCAGATCTGATTTCTATGTGTTCAAAAGAGATATATAAAATACAGTTCAGTGTAAATACCTAGGCACTTTCAACTCCAAAATCCACTTAAATTTACCCTTAAGTGGCTTCAAAGCTAGAGAAAATATTTGTTTACTGCTGTATGACAATGTCACATACATTTTCTTGCATCTGCTTCTTCTAATGCTTCATTGAAGCTACATTATTCTTATTCTGGGTGAAATATTCAGATGTCTTCCTCCATTTGATCAAATGGGACATATCTAGACTTCATCTAGTGGTCATCATACATTTATCTTGTCCAGGTTGGCATCTCTACAATCTTTGGTATGACAAGAATTAACATGTTACATATATACTTAATAAAACAAAGGCTTGTGATGGCCTAGCGGCTGTGGATGGGCTCTGGCTGAATCTGAAGCCGGGTCTTGGTGGCCAGGGCTGCCTTGCGGGTCATGGTGGTGCAGCGGGTCAGGATCTCCTCAGTTTTGGGTCTGGGTGGCACCCTGGGAGCGATTGAAGCCGTCTCACTGCCTTTGGAGCTGACAGATACAGCGCTGTCAGTGCTGGTGTTGGAGCTGCGGCGGTCAGAGAGGCTGAGATCGGGGCTGCTTCTCCCGCTGTTGCTGACACCTGGCCTGGGATGAGGCTGCAGGACTGCCTGAACGGCTCTCTGTTAAACTTGAGGTTGACTCGCTGCTTGAGGAGAAGCCTGAGAAGCTGATCTCAGTGCTTGTGTTGCTTCCACTGCGTGCACGACCATCTGAGGTGGGGGCATCCCTCTCCATCTGTGTTTGGGTCCAGGTCTCAGAGAGGACATCCAGAGATCGGGCCTTGTGGAGACGCCCGGGCACACTGGGCTCTCCTCTGGACCGACCTGCTGATCCTGCTGTGGGCCATCTTCATTGGTGCTGGGTCGACGAGGAGCCTGAATTGCCAGGTTGAGAGTGGAGCTGTGCAGCTTACTCTGCAGACTGTAAAGGCCGGCCCGTGGGTTGTTGTATGGTTGCAGGTTCATGGAGGGGACGTAACCTGCTTTGCCATTGAATCTGAAACAAGGATTGCAAAGAAAAGGGAATTCATTACAAGCCTACAAACTATGGCAACATCCTAGACTGACTTTAGGAATTTATTTGACATTTGATACTGCTGTTAGTCAGTACTTCAACTCTTACTCTAACAAAACCATCTTTCAAACTCTCTAAGTAGACAATAGCAAGTACTCCTGATTCCTATCCTCCATTGTTTGCATTGCAGACAGATAAGACTGTGATACCTGATGAGCCACCAGCCGTCATCAGACTTCCTCAGCACCTCCACCACAGAGCCAATGGGCACAGACACCTCATCACTCTCCTTAGCAGAGAAACTCCTCACGGCACAGTACAGGGCACCTGAAGGTCACAAAGAAGACAACAAGATCAGGAACTGCTGCACAGCTAAAGTCTCTCTTGAGACGTGAGGTAAAATTAAGACAAATACACAAATTGACTAAAAAAAACAGGATGTACAGAGTTTTGGTAGAAGGCATCAGTTGCAATGTTAACTTCCAATGGTTAAATAGCACTCCCGTGTTGGCTGTTTGTAACAACCAGGCTTCACAGTAAAATGCTCGGTATGTGCATCTGGCATGCACTGATTGGCACAATGAATGCTGAATGATGTCACAGCTCACACTAGTGCCAGGCTTACAAATGTCCAGTTATTCAGTCAGTTCTCACCTGCAAGCTGGAATCCATCATCGCCATCATCATCCTCTGTGTCCCACAGCTCCAGGTAGGGAGCAGGAAACCAAGCCAAACTTTTATCCTCGTTCTCCACCAGCCACCAACCTGGAGAGGAGATAACACAGATTTTCAGTACAACAGATATGAAGGTGAAAGAAGGTTTTTCTTTCTGATTTTCAGTCAGCGACTGCATGAAAGCTGAAGAACTGACCTGCAGGGTCTTTGATCAGGACATCCAGCTTCTCGTCCACAGCCACCTTAAATGGACGATTCTTGGTGTCCTTTGTCTCGTAAGCAGCCACGCAGCGGTAGGTCTGGGTGACAAACGGGTGAGTGACGTTGCCTGCATGCTGGCGAGTCCCATCACCACCTCCTCTGCCTGAGCCATCAGGCAGGTCATCAGACAGCAGGATCATGATGCTGTGTGACAGAGAAGTCAGTCATTTAATAACCAAGAAGTTCTATCGGCCTCTCACATGATTTGAAGTCACACACTGACATGACAATCTACCTGTTCTTGGTGAAGTCTGGCTGCAGGTCATGGTCTTTGGGCATGAAGAACTGTGTGAGCTGTGAGCTCTGAGTCACAGTTTGGTCACACTTCAGCAGTTTGTCGCAGTAGCTGTCCAGGAACTTCATGCGTTTGACGGATCGCTTGGATCCTTTCTGCTGGAGGCTGCTCTTCCTGGCCTGCCCTGGATAGAGGGGAGGAAATGACGTACTGGTTAACACATTGGCTCTGAAGAAGATTTGGCCTTTTCCTAATGGTCTCACATTTGGTCACACTGAAATAATCTTACCTCTAAATTTAGGGATCACTCTGTCATTTTTCTTAAAAGGGTTCAGGTGAGGGAACATCTTTTTCAGCTGCCCCTGTTTGAAAAAAAAAAAAACATTTTTATTAATGATTATTCATACAACATAAACAGCACACTGAGCACTTATTTGGATTTTGTTTTTCTTTTGGACTCACATGAAATTTCTTGAAATCCTGGAAGGACCTGTAGACAATCACTTCGGTCTCATCAGACCATAACACAGATATCATGAACATCTGTGGAGGTAAAATAAAAAACAAAGGATGAGAGAAATATTCCCAGATACAACAAAGATATTTAACACCTAAAATATAAATGTCTGATTTTAACTCACCTTGAGCTTTGGTGAGTCCCTGTGGACGGCTCCGATCATGCGGGCACTGATTACAAAGCGCTGTTCACCGGCCATGTTACACTGGTTTGTGTCTCAGCTCTCAGGATGAATAGTTGCTTTCTTGACCTTCAGTCTCCCGTTGACCGGCCTCTGCTGCTCTGCCAGATCTAAGAGCCTGCTGCTGTATATATGGGCCTCACAAAAACAGAGGCGGAGCCTGACTGAAAAAATACCTGAGAGCTGCAGAGAAAAGAATGGAGGCGAGGTCAGGAGAATGAGCTATCATTAAAACAAAAATTACTCCACGTGTACCTGGGAAAAAACCCAGCTGATGCTATTAGCCAGGCCTTATTATTGGATTGAGTTTTATATAACACAATTATTTACACAAAGGATTTCAATCATCTAAACAGCATTGCATGACATGTACTGTAGCCTCAGCCAAGTAAGACTATTTTGTCAGGATATATTTGTTCATCCGTCAGATAATCACCAACTACAGAAATAGTATCAGCACAGTAGCATGTTAGTGTATTTTTTATGGTAATGCTAAAGGCAAGGCAAGGCAAGTTTATTTGTAGAGCACAGTTCGTACACAAAGTAATTCAAAGTGCTTTACAGAACAAGAAAATGCATTAAAATCACAATACAAAATAAAAACATAAATAATCATTATAAAATGAACTTTAAAAGAGAAGAGTGCAGATAAGATCCTTTCAGTCATATGCACAGTGAAATAGAGCTGTTTTGAGCCTAGATTTGAACATAATGCTAAATAGTCTAATGCTATCATAGGGGTGTAGATTTCAACAAAAATATTAAAGGCACGGCGTAAATAAAGAGAGTACAGGCAGAGCGGTTACACAGGGACCTGTGGGATGGGGCCTATAGAGAGATCAGCCCTCCAACAGTGTGTTGGCCAGAGAACAGACTCTAGAACAGGCTCAGCCTATAAGCTAAGCTAACAGTCTTCTGAATGTAACTTCATATTTGAGGAACAGACATGAGAGTGGTATCAATGTACCTATCTGTGTAACTCATATGGCAGGACAACAGCTAGCCATATTTCCCAACACAGTTTGACGCACAGATTAAAAACAATCTTTGAAGCAAGTGAACGTGATATTGCCCTCTCAAGAATTTATTACATCAGTGTAATCGCTTCCTGGCATCTCCAGCATCCTCCAATAATTAAACTTTTCTTGCACGTGCAGTCACTTCACACTTGTCATCTGGCAGCAATATCCCTTATCAGGAACGAGTGTGGAGAGCCGTGGTGCTGTTGAGACTGACTAAACAGGTAAGCACGTGTATGTGTGTGTGTGTGTGTGTTTGGGGGGTGGGAGGGTGGGGAGCAGGTGTTTCTTCAAAGTGAGGATTGCATGAGAGGACCACAGTCAGAGGGGGTTATCCCAACCACTCATCAGATGGACGTGGGCGTGCAGTCCTTGTCTGAAGTGATGCCAGGATTGTATTGCACGCACTCACGCCAACACACACAGCGTTATGGTGTAAAAGGTCAGGACTGTCCAGCTTAGTGTACGACCTGTGGAGATGTCAGCACCTGTGTGTAAAGCCACATGAGGTTTCCCCACACTGAACAAAAGGACCATGACTCTGAATTTTTTGGGGCATCTGTTGATAACACAATGCATAATGTGTACTGTATTTAGGCACAAAACACACTAAAAAATACCAAACACACAGTCATTCATTGCCAAAATGGTCGTTTAAGGACACAGTCTCGTTACCTCACACATTCCGGTTAAGCATAAACACTGAAATGTATGTGCTATAGGGCATGAGCATTCATGGAATGACAAGTGTTTGGTGTGCCTGTGAGTTTCGCTGAGGGGTAGAGCATGATGTCGCAAACATAGGGTTAAACTAGTGCAACAATGTCAGTCCTGTTCTCATCAACGTGACGATTGCCCACAGTGTTGATCACTGAACCTCTGCTTCTACCTTTGTACCAGTTGGTGCTGGTTAGGACGGTGATTTGGTCTCTGCAAAAGTGTGCATTTGAGAATGAACTGCTGTACAGGATGGTTGGATGAACAGTAATACAGGAGACCAACCCTCACCTATGGTCATGAGCTTTTGGTAATCACCGAAAGAATAAGATAGCAGATACGAGTGGAGTGAATGATTGTCCTCCATAGGGAGCCTGATGGGAGGAGCTCAGACATCTGGAGGGAGCTCGGAGTTGAGCCGCAGCTCCTTCGCGTCCAAAGGGGCCAGCCTTCTGTTAAAGGTTTTCCAACCTCGGATTATGTCATCATTACTAAATGGTGGAGTGTACCGTCGTCTTTTAAAAATGTGTAGGTCTTGTTTTTGGGCAATAGGGAATTTAATAAAAAAACATTTGTGCAATGGGTTTTAACTTAAACCAAAAAAAATTATGGCTTATTAACATTTGATGCTCTGAGACTCCAAACAAAAGGGAAATAAAAAAGACTTGTACATGTGCATTCCCTCATAGGACCTGTGAGAATTATTTTTAGGCTATCAGATAATAAAATGTTTGTCTTTGTACGGATCAGTTCAATTAAACAATGCAGCGGATGTCTGTGTGCCAATGATTTATTAGCTCTGTCTATCAAAAGGACCATCCGCCCTGTTAAACACAAAGAAGAAGAAAAGAAAGAAAAACATTTCTTTTTCTCAGGAATTTTTTACATAGCACCACAGAGCATCATCTTGTTTGATTTGGACTCGCTTCACAATCACCTCTTTGTCTGACCTTCCTTGGAACTGACAATAGAAATGTTAGAGAAACTGTCCAGGTGCTCGGCTCATAGCTTTCATTTCCCTCTATCTCTTCTTGACAATTACAGGAATACGAATGTTATCATCCTGTTGCATGAGTGCGAACTGTCCTAACATTGTCTGTTTTAATTTATTAGTGACTTATTTAAAAACAAGGAAAATTAAGCAAGATTAATTTTTTGTAACAAGGAAGGAAGGTACTTTTTGTTGTGTGTTTAATCGTTACTGGACACGTTAATACTTGCTCCCTGGAGTACTGGGTTAACCACAAACCAAATACATGGGGACGTGACAAGAGGCTTGCTTTATGGCTTGCAGCAAGGCCACAGACAAACAGTGACAAATCCTTCCAGGTGTGACAGCACTGAGACAAAGGCATGAAATTTGGTTTTGATTACACAGACTTACAACATTTGACAGTGAACTAGTGGGTCTGATTTTAGTTGTTGACTTCTGGAGAACCATAGGAAATAAAATGAATTTAAAAAGCAGGCATTGATTATCTTATATTTTCTTGAGAGGACAGATCTTTAGCGATAATATGCAAGAAAAACTAAGTTTCTTTTTTCAAACTGTGATAAAATAAACACAGATTTATCAAAACAGAATCATGTGGCTGCAGAGACTGGCCTCTAGCCATACTGATTAGATTAGGTGAGTGACCTCCATAACATTGTTATTGAGCCATATAAGAAAACACCCATGATATAAAAACTCTATTACAAGGAAGCTGCAGAACTGGACACTAAACTTGCGACCTAACGGGAAAGCTGATGATCAATGTCATTGTAGTAAAGTGTTTGGTCAACATTAATCTTTGGATAGTCAGACGTGGCTGATGGTTCTCCAATAGTGTGCACAGAAAAAGGTGGAGTCTCTAGAAAAAGGGTGTAAAGCTTCTGAGAAGTGTTATCACAAGTAGACGGAAGCTGTGCATTATTTAACAGACTGGAACTCTGTAGTCAGTGCCAGGAAATCAGGTCCACAGAGATCTAAACACACCTGCAAAACAACACCCAATGTGCAATTAATCTGATACACCCTCAGGGGAACATGAGTCAAACAAAATATAATGCTGAAATTAATCACGTGATTCACAGTTACAGTAAATGTTTTATCGATAATTTGTTGATTTTGTTTTATCTTTCTGTTCTGCGGTGGAGGAGATTCTGCACGTTTCTCGCCATGCTATTTTTGGTGTGTTATGCAACTTCTCAGTTTTGTTCTTTCTTTGATGTTTGACACAGCAAACAATTACAGAAAAAAGAATTGTAAACCCATTTGTAATAACTACACGTAACTCACCCATAACTAACAATGCCATCATATGGTTTGACAATCCACAGACTAAAGAACCAGAATATTCTCTAAGCTGTTTACCTATATCTGCAGGTGTTATTGTGCATTTATTTATTTTTCTTCAACTTTGTAGGCATTTAGTTTGGTTTAATAATTCTGATGCTCTTACTTGTAATAGATTTTTAGAAATTCCTGCACAGTGACAGTGTGTGGGAATCTGCTTGCCTGTAGATATTTCCTCCTTTGCGCCTTCTTACAAGAAACTGAAGGTCAACATTAAAATGCCCTCAAGGAAGTCAGGGGCTTATCTGTGTGACTGCTGCTTCACAGTGTCCTTCTGATTGTTTAGGCCAGGGTTCAGCAATCTTTACGATCAAAAGAACAATATTTTAAAAAAAATCTGCTTGGAGCCACAAACCATATTTGAGCCTTATAATAAAGATAGCACCTGCAACACAGGTATTCAAATGTGTATAGATGACTAAGGGAGATTTGTTTTTCCTCAAATGTTCTAACACTTCTCAAACAACTGCAGAAAATAAAATCATTTGTGTTAGACAAAAAAGGCTGAGTCTTGCTGTCTTTGTTGGTCTGGCCATAAGACTTCATCCAGTACGGGCCTCTATTGTTGTCCAAACCAAATGTTTACCTGGGTTTATTTATAGTGCTTTAGCTCTGATTTGTAAGTGAACTTATCTAGAAGTGCCAGTGTGTCAATGTGAAAAGGCACTTGGCACAAATAGTGTAGCAATGTGGAGGCTAATGTGTAAAGTTTTGCCAGAAGTGTGTTATTCATTTGCAAACTGAGTGTAAAGCAAAGACCGTGCAGTATGGTGCACTTGGTAAATGCATTGGCTACAATTGTCAATGAGTTTGGAGATGTTTTATGTTTGGAATACACAACTGTACTTTAGACATTTGGATACCTGTGTGTGCATGTGTGTGTGTCTTTGTTTTTGTACATGCAACATAGTGAGGACCAAAACACATATTTTAGCAACAGAGTGAGGACATTTTTGCAAAGTTTGGCCAGTCCTCACTTTTTCAAAGGCCTGTTTGGAGGTTAAGACTTGGTTTAAGGGTTCAGGTTAGAATTAGGTTTAAGTTTAAGTTAGGGTAAGGGGCTAGGGAATTCACTCCGTCAATGAGGGTCCCCACAAAGATAGAAGTACAAAAATGTGCGTGTTTACAACAGGTGTGAGATTTTTACAGTATTGTGTACTGTATTCACACTAAATATTTAAAGAGTTTGAAGAGATTCTCAAAAATTGTTTGCCTTTGCGAGAGATGTCTTTGTAGAGCTGGCCATAAGAAGACTTATCCACATCTCTCTGTCCAATACTGGCCTCCACTTTTGTCAAAATGTTTACCTGTGGCCTATTCATAGTGCCCAAGCTCTGATTTGTGAGTGAACTCATTATCTTTAAGTGTTTTCAAATGTGTCAGTATAGAAAGGTAATTTGCAAATTAGTGACGCAATGTAGAGACCAGTGTTAAATGTGTTGCTAAAATTGTGTCATAAAATTGCAAACTGGGTGTGAAGCAGAGAATAAACATTTATTTTGTCACAGTTGGCAAACACATTAGCTGCAAGTGTTAATGATTTCAGAGCTAGTACTTTAAAATCATCGTAGTGTTTACGCATTCAGAAAAAACTGTAATAAACAACCTACCATCCATTAATAAGTTGTGCTGAAGATTTATACAAATGTATGATGTAAGGCGGAAAAACTGAGTCACCATGTTTTTGGAGTTTACAACTGGCAAACATGTACATACTTCCATGTGATGGGGATTTACCTGTTCTTCTGGGACTTTAAATCCAAGAGTTTCATAACCGGGTCAGTGTCTGGTAGTAGCTGGAAATACACAAAGCATGTAACATGTTCCATTAATCTACAGGGTGGAGCACCTTGGCAGTTGAATGCATGCAGCACATGCCACACGGCTACAACGTTGCAGCTGGAGGCTGGTGCTTTGAGCTGAACACAATGACGACGTGCTGATAAGCACGAACAATGTTTCTGTGTCAGAAATTAATTCCATTTTTTTTTGGACATGATGTTTAGCCTAACACGTTCACTATTTTTGTTTAGCACGTCAGCATGCTAATATTTGCTACTTCACATATAGCTAAGTCTGATGGGAATGACATCAGTTCTACAGGTACTTGGTCACAACCAATGTTTTGGACAAATAGAACATGAACGTGTGTGCCAAATTTCATGGCAATCCATTTGAAAGTTTTTGTTTTCACTCAGAACCATGGCTGAATTAGGCCAGAGGGGCCCCTGGGTCTCAAAAGTCAGGGATCATCAAAGTCATTAGGATCCATCATCTGAGAACCTTGAATCTCTGTACAAAATTTCATGGCGACACGTTCAATATTTGTTGCGATATTTTAATTTGACAGTGCACAGCTACAAACTCATAGGACACTTTCAGAAGTGTTAAAGGGTTTAATATATTTACAAAATGATGCAAATGTTTTAGGTTGGAATCAATTTACCAGATTTTAACTAGGTTTTTAATAGTTTTCGGCAGCTTTGGGAGTTTTAGAGTTGAAGACAGACTGTCAGTAGTCAGTTTTCTCCTTAAGTATGATACTTAGGGCTTACATGAAATACCTTAGCAATAACTGATTGGAAAGATCCCGTTGCATAAAAATGCAGAGTAGTCATTTATTCTAAAGGGGTGACAAGATCGCAACTTTGGAAAGGTGAGTGATCCAACCTCAGACAGCCACAATCATTCTTCTGATAAAATTTCAAGTGCAAAATCAGGTTCTCTCACTCACAAAACACTCAGGATGCCTTCATTTTCTCATTCACCTCCATGAACTCAACCATGTTGCGGTCAAGATGGAGTCAGAGGTATGTTATGTTTTGTCCTTACTTTGGTGTCTGTGGTTCGTTGTGCAACAGTTAAACAAACTTTAAGCAATACCTTAAGTATGAGACTAAGATAAGGAGAAAAACTTAAATCCTTATGTAAACATTTTAAGGAAACCTTAAGATCCGAGGATGTTTTGTGTAACCAGTTTCTTTTTTCGAGGAAACATTAACTTGGACTTTGTGGGAAATCTTAACTTAAGGTGCTTTATGCAACCGGCCCCAGATCTTTGTGAATTTCCGGAAGGGGGTCAATGAAGTGTTGTCTTTAGCCATAATAATACATTATAATTCATGTGTTGATTAGATTTTGTGTTAATAATCCTAATCAGCAAAGTAACTAGTAATTAAAGCTATCAAATACATTAGTAGCAGAGAACAGAATGACCCAAGTACCTCACATTTGTACTTCTATACAGTAGGTGACAAACACAATATACTGCAGACAGTGATTTCTGGCAGCACTTAATTGACAGTGTGACCGCACTGTGCTTCGGCGTTCCAGAAATATTTTACTGTTGACAAGATGATTCTTTTCTCTTCATCTTTGTCTATTGTCTGTGACACTCCCGGCAAGCAAGCAGCAGTTTCCGAGCCAAAAATAACACTATGGAATAAAGCGGGTGTATTAGTTGGCAGGATTGTGGTGTGTCAGATACAGGGACATTTTTTTATTACATAGAGCGAGGGAGCATCCACTGTATTGCAACCACACATAAACCAGCACGAGGTGCAAAGCGCACAGTGTCACAGTACCTGGCTGCCAATTTACAGGAACCTGGTATTAAAAAATAATTGTGCAGATTTTGGCAAATGCACCTGCTGTTTTATATAACACATGGTTTGACCTCTTTTAGCTGACTCTCCTATGAATGCAATGTGCAAAGTTATTCTGAAAAAGAAAATAAAAAGAGCGTATGCAAAAGCCACGCCATTTGTTTTGCGTATTATTACTGGCACCGTTTCCAGGTCAGCTTGTCATGCAACCCTGTGTATTCTCAGGTGCACCTGCTTTCCACCACATTCTGACCAAGCCTTTAGAAGTTAAGCCAAGTCAAACAATGTAGCCCTACGCCTGACAAGTATAGTCTGAGCTGCCCTCAGGCTACAGCGCATCGCCACCCCGTTAGTGGAAGGTATGTACAGCAAACTAGTTCTTGAGTTTTCTCACCCATACGGACATTTTGTCCAGGTCGTTTAAGGGTTTGTCTCATGACAGGAAACGAACTGGAAATTCCTGTGTAAAAAAGGTGTAGACAGGTATTACAGTAAGTGACAACTGTAATTGACAGACATTCTCATCTGGTTTATTGTAGCATATTAGACCTGTAATTAAGAGACACACACACACAGGTACATGTATTATTCACATCAAGTACACATGTACATATGTGCTTTTGGCAAACTATGGTGTAAGTGATAGTTTTATAGGCATAGATTGTAATGCATCAATTAAATATCTCTTTTCTTATTCTTCTTTTTGGTGACTTTGTTTCTTTCTTTCTTTTCTTGCAAAGCAGTAGCGGGCATGGAGCATTGTATTTATTGTTGCTTTAGACAAAGGAATCATGTTTCAGAATGAAACCTCCGTCCTGATAATAGTATGGGCCTTTTTTTTTTTAATGTAACTGTTCTAAAAGAAAGAACGCTGGCGACCGGCTTATATAGCCCATCACAGAGTAAGTCTCTCTCATATATGTGTTAGTAGGAGAGAGAAAGCATGTGTATGCGTTGATATGAGTAAAGGAGATTTTGGGAAGGCCCACTCACATGACCTTTTCAAGGGCCCAGCTATTTCTTTGAGCTGGCCTGTTGAGAACAGGTTCCACTTGAGAACCTCTTCCGAACTCCATCCAATCCATTGGAGACGTATGCCTCCAATGTGTTATTGGACAGTTTCACATTGCAAAACAATGACGCCAAACTTATGTTCTTACGCCGCTGGAAACTTGCAACAAAGAGTCATGGTGGAGAGGAGGAAAAGGTCCGATGTGAAGAAAGATGACAACAGCGCTCCTTGTAATGTCTGTAATATGATCGTTTCAAGCAAGGGTGGAAACACCAACATGCTGAAACATCTTTCTACACAACATGCCTCAGATTCCATGAACACTATGTATGTGACACTCCACGCAGCAGTGCCACTGCTTCCCATGTCTTTTACCAAGTGTAAATATCCCATAGTACGAGAACATTAATGCCAAATGGGCAGACTAAGCAGTTTTTTTCCTTTGCCTAAGAAAATAATTGAACATCGAAGCTTTTGCACACACCACTTAAAACTTGTGTGGGCCTACTTTTTCCACACAGAAAAGTGATCAGTGATCCATGAGGAGATCGATTAAGAATTGGACCAATATGTAGAATTGATAATTGCATTGGTATCAATAAAATCATATCAATTCCCATCCCTATCCATGCTAACGGCATGGCTAAAGGGTTGAGCTGTTGGTCCACCACTTTGTTTCAGACTGAAATATCTCTACAACTATTGTGTGGATTCCCATTATATTTAGCAGCTGGAGGATGAATCCCTTCAACTCTGCTGAGCCCCTGATTTGTCCTCTGGTGCCACCAAGAGCTCAAACTTTTCCATCTACGAGCCTGGCACAAAATGACTTTGGTGATCACCTGCCTTATCCTCTAGTGCCACCATGTGGTTGATTTGTGGACTTGAGTGAAATGTCCCAACATCTACTGGATGCATTGCCATGAAGTCTGTTAGACACAACAAACCTCCCCATGATGAACTGAACCAAACCCCTGACTTGTCACCAAGCACAGGGGTTCTCAAGCTTTTCAAGTGGTGACTCCTCAGAATAATCAAATCGGTAATTACATGTGCTGCAGTTGCCTCTACGCACCTCCCCCTGTTGATTTTGAGTTATTATTGTGAATGCTCTGATGGAATAAATGTCAACAAATATTGCTTTGTTTGTGATGACAGTTTTAATAGCTAGCACCTAGGCGCTGTCCAATGTGCTTCAGGCATTCCATGACTTCTTCTCTGTCCATGACCTGCTGGGAACACTCTCTGTGCCCACACACTTTGACTCTAACACTCCATATTCCTTTTTCAATTTCTCCTGGTAATTTGGGATCAGTAGGATCCGATGAGTAGAAAAACATGGTCAACGATATTGAAGTCCCAATGTCCTAACAATGAGACGATAATAGAGTCCCAATGTCCTCAAATGGAACAACAATAAAATAAACAAGTTTCAACCATACAATGTGACCAGACTGACTTGGCTGCCATCTTGTTTTCGTGTATAGTGTGTTGTGCTCTTATTACCACTAGATGGCACAAAAAAGTGTCCTGGAACGAGGACAACAGGTCTAAATGTCTAGAATGAGGTACAAGGTCAGCTAGACCCAAATTTTGATGTCCTCACATGAGGACGACTGTGAAATATTTAAAAACACCAGCAGAGGGCAGTGCAGGGTTAAAAAAATACCTGTCAGTGTTGTTCCTCCACCAGGAAAGGCAACAACACTATCAAGCTTCTTACTGAAGGAAATACAGTTTTTTTCAAGAATATTTAAATTTTAGATTTAACTGTGTACAATGCCCATTTGTTTTAATCATTAAAATTATTAAACTGACTTGAAAAATAATGTGAGGTGTGGTATGAAAGTATTAAAAGTATGTGGCATATTGGTCAAACAAGATAGACACAGTGGTAAAAGGTGTTTTGATATGATTTTTTAAAATCCATAATCCATTCTTTACACTCACACCATCAATCAAATCCAGGCTTATTCTCAAACAAACACACTGTTATAATACAACTCTGATAAGCTTTAGAAAGATGGCACCATCACATGGGAGGGGAACATGATACGGGAGTGTTTTCATAGGCAATTTAACAAAAATATTTCCTTTAATGAAGATAGATTCTTTTTTTTTCATATACTATAAGGATAGAATAAAATTTTGTCTCTGAAAACTGAAGGTTTTACGTTTGGAGAGTGCTATGTTGAAAGTGTTGCATAGTTGAGGGGACAAATATGTAGGGATCTTAATTTAAAATGACACACGGGGGAGTAAAAAGCTCTTTGTTTAATGCAGAGTGCAGGGTAAAAATACTCTCTTTTTTGAATACTTTTCTGTGATTGTTTTGGCTCTGAACTCCCCACACAGTCAAGCGCAAGTCAAAAAGCTTGACTGCCCCCTTGTGTACTAGGGCACGTGAGTGTAACATCCTGACTGCAAGCGTTAGTAACATATAGTCCATCTTTGTGCAAATGTAACTCAACAGAACAAGATCCACAGCAATCACATGTGATAATAATCTCCCAAGCAATTGTATGAACACGGGGGGGAAAAGCTCGTTTTGTGTGTCACTCACATTGCAGCATTTCAAAGTGCCACTCTGCGTCCATCATTTAGAGTAAAATAACAAAATATCCTCTTGGCAGGCAAACAAAGAACCAGCTTAGCTTTAAAGCAAATACTGTCATTCTAGCTTATGGGCTGATTAAAGCTCCAGTCAATCATGAACCCAAACTTCTCTCTTGCATTTCTTCCACACAGACTTGGCGATTAACTTCTTCAGAGATGGTGAATATGAGAGCAGACTCCTCAGAGGAATCCTTGTCCAATGGTAGTCAAATGTGTTTATGTTGCTCACTGCATCGGCTGGATGAAAGCTGGTTTTCTAGTCGCAAAACAAGAAGGGGAATTCCCAACTCAGCTTATAAAGTGTCTTGAGATACTGCGCCAAGCGTTTTTAAAAACCAGACGTTAAAACAAATGAAGAAAGGGGTACACTATACGAGCCACACCCAGTCTCTGCTGCTGGTTCTAACTTTACAGGCTCCAGCCAGGGAGCAGAACTGCACTTTCTTCCTGTCTTTCCTCTCATCTCATCCATACATTCATTTGTCCCAATATCCCGTCCACTGGTCAATCCGCTGTCCATCCACTTATTGGGAACATGTAAGAGTTTGCACTTCTCCAAAGCCCAAAATCTCATATACAGTCATTCTCATTTTCCTCTTCAGTAGCATCCGCAGACCTCTGCTTTGACTCAAGACTCTGTCCATCGAAAAAAAAAGATCCACGATGCCGGCCGGGGTCACCGGAACTCATAGATGGCTGCACTGTGCTCGGGAACGTGGGTGAGGTTTAGAGACTGGTACCTGCGGAGTAACAAAACATGACATATTAGATTATATGTAGGAGTTAGAAGCACAGAGTACACGCTTGTTTTCAGCTTTGTGACAATCCTTTTTTTTAGATAATCTAAAAGGTTTTAAGTGGTTTATTTTGTTTAAAGACATAATCCTTACTTTTTTAATGAAATCCAAATCCCTTTTTGATGTTATATGGTCAGCATTTTTTTTCTGCAATAGCCGTTCAATATATTTTCCTTCAGCAATTACCTCCTCATGTATCAGTTATTACTGTTAGTGGCGGACTCCGCCATTGCCACACCGGGTTCAAACTGCCTTTGCATGCACGACCTGCACATGAGCTAGTGTTATTTTATTTCATTGATATCAGCCTCACTGTTTACTCTTCACTGCCTTTACACCATATTAAAGCTGGATTAAGTTGCTGCTAATGCAAATGGAACAACTGATTGTCGCTCCCATGTTAAAAGCATTCAACTGGCGAAATACAGCATGGCTTTTAAAGTGATATTATCTGACAAAAATCAAAATTACCAAACTCTGAGATACGTTTTCACTATATAGCATATATAGCTTTATTGTTGCTTTAAAATGTGCCTGCCGAGAGCCAGGCAATATATCAATATATGAGACTAGATATTGTCTTCGATTTTGGACATTATAATATCCTAAGTGGTGTCCTGACCTGGCTTTAGAGGCTAGAAAACATTGGACAGAAGGCGTCCGTGGCCAAAAATGGTCCCAGTCGGATGCCAAAAACTGCCACACAGTTATGAGACAAATGTGTTATGCCATATAGATCTACATGTAAATTATATTCATGTCTAATTGTTTTAAGCCTGTGGCATTTGTAAGAGCCTAAATTATTTCTCCAAGCTGTCTTTATTCACACTTTGGAGAAGTAGCCTTCAGGGCTTTTTGATAAAGTCAGGTGACATAGTATCAAGAGTGATAAAGTCCACATAGATTGGAAATCGTGGTGGATGAATGGATAATGCACAGGACTTTTACCCAGGAGCCCGGAGTTTGAGTCTTGTGTGCGTCAACGTTAGTTTATACTGTTAGTGTCGTATTTTGATTTTGCTAGGGCGCTCAGGAAGGACATCCAGCTGGCGGTCAGGTAACGTTACGGACACTGGCACAACTTTCACTATGGAACTATATTTGAACCATAATGGGATGTCTTGATTGAATGTTTAAACAATGATCATTCAGTGTCTTAATGTTTGCTGGGAGCCTGCATTACAGTAAAGTGATGTAATTTTCTGAGCTTACCAGACTGTTCTAGCTGTTCTATTATTACCCCTTTCTCACTTAGTCATTATATCCACAATACTGATGATTATTTATCAAAAAAATCTCAGTGTGTAAACATTGGTGAAAGCACCAGTAGTCAACCCTAAAATATCTTTTTAATATCCATATTGAGGTATATGGTCCAAAAATATTGTGATTTTGATTTTCTCCCAACCCTATGACTATCTGAATAATTGACTTCACTTGACTCCACTGACACAACTGCAATCCAGTTTGTCAAAAACAACCTCAAAATGAGAGGCTTGACTAAAATAAAAAGATGGATGTTGACATCTGAAAGCCAATAGTAAATTATGCTTGAGGAACAAAATGAATCGAGGGCCGACCACAGCCTAGGCTGGTGCTCATGCTCAGCTTTTTCTTCATGTGTGGTTTGCGGGGTTTCACACCAGAGCTGGTGAAAGGCAGCAAAGAGCAAAGAGCTGATCCAATAAACAAGCTATTTATAAGTCACGTAACAACATTCACATTGCAGTTAATACTGTTTTCAGTCCCCACAATAAATGCCGATGTCGTAGCAAGTATGACAGAAGGGCTGGCTGTTGATCATTTTCCACTTTTTAAAAACAACATGAAACAGAGGTATTCTGCAGTCGGAGAGGGAAACAAAACTGCCTCCAAGTATTTGGTCAAGGACGGGAATAAAAAAAAAGACCTGATGGAATGAAATCAGAGGGTTTTTGAAACAATAGCCAAACCATTATGTGTGAAGGGAGTTGAAAGAAATGCCAAAGAATGTCAAATGAAAATGTGAACAGAAAAGACAGAGTGCAAGCAGGCCTCCGTTTGCTTATAGCCGGGCAGCACAGCTCTATAAATCAAATGTAACAAACTCAGGGTTAGATTGTCCTGCTTCATCCATATAAGGTTACACAGTCTAACTTGGAGCTGTTCAGAAAAACCCACATTCATCATCTTCTATTCATCTGAGCAAGGGGAAATTTAGAATTAAGGGCACCTTGACAGATGCTGCAGAAAGCTGGAAATTTTGTCTGTAAAGGACTTTCCTTGCCCTGATTTTCCAGCTGGTCTGAGTTTTTATCCAGCAACCTTTCAGTCACAATGACTCCACTTTGCCTCACAGTAACCAGTGTTGTGTTTCATTACCATTCAGAGCTCCTGTGGTAGTAGTAGCCCTCAATTGTTGCTGTGGATTTCTGGAAGCATATGTAGTAGAATCCGGCAAAGGAAGCCCCGCTGATGTCTTTTATTGTGTGGTCAGGGACCAGGAACTGCTCCTACAGGGACAGACAGGGTGAGAATTAGCAACAGCTGCGGTTTAAAGGTGACATCCTGCATTTGGTCAGACTCAATTTAAGCAGTGCCTTACCTTCCACCTCATGAAAATATAATCAGAGTTCTTCAGATCCTCGTAGTCAAAATCATCTGAGTTGAATGTCTTTGCGTACTGGTAGAAGGCCTGGAACTTGCCCTTGACACAAAAAGTAAAAAGATTATGTCATGATAAACCAGCTGATTGTAGTGCTTGTGTAGATTGTGAATGTCCAGGCTTTCACCTTACCCAGTGCTTTCGATCCACATCCTCATCTGCATCCCATTTCCGGGTGAGAAACGGCCGCTTCCTGCTGATGATCTCTCCGGCGAAGAACGTGGTCAGAGTTGGGTACTCCTGCGGGAGTGAACGCAACAGAGAAACAGTGGTGTTTTGTTTGCTCTGGTGCAGCCGGTCTGATACTGTTTTGTTTCTTCTCTTGTAAGTGAAGAAATGTCACACCCAATGCTAATACTTGGTCTGTCAGTGCAATGTTGTCATCCAAAAGAACAAATAACAGGGTAGAGAATAACTTCTGAATACATATTAGGCTTTGGCAGTATCTATTTTTTCATACCTTCCTGACATTTCACCGGGGTATACAGCTCATGATGGTATTTGTATTAAAAAATTATATGTATAAGTCATGGTAGCATGTATTTCATTATCTAGACAAAAATGCAACTGGCCTACTTAGACAAATACTTATGGCCGATAGAATGATGAACAGAAAGGAAATGAGCGCCCTTGTTGCTGTAGAACCCGATGACACTTGTTGCCGCAACGGATACCAACACACCAGTGGACTAAATGGAGATGATGTGTTGAATAAAATCATGTGACTAAAAAAATGCTCTTGTAATGTGGAAGAAGTCGTCTCAAAATAAAAAAGGTAAAAGTAGTAATACTTCCGGACAGGAGCAGAGACGCTTTTCTTTTTTATTAGTCCTTTAACGTTATCCCCACCACTTGCAACTGCCATCTCTCCCAGTGTGTGCTGTGCGCTACATCGCCTCAATACAACATCATACCTTCAGAATTTTTGAATACACTGGTATACTGCAATACCATGACACCATCCAAGCCTAATATGTATACATAATACTTACAGTCATTGCTTATTTTTAATCACTGTAGTCATGCTGATACTGCAAATACAATTTTGTATAGACAGACAGCTGAATCTTGAGCAGCCTATCATTATGTTCTCTGATATAAACAAGAATAAAAAGCTAGACTACCAGTCTCTTGAAAAGGACACAAACACAGTGAGTACAGGCCATCTTAAATTATTGATGCTTGTGGCTTTATAAAGGGCATTACTGCTCTCACCTCAGTCAGTCCTTTTATCTTCAGGTAGCCACACAAGTAGGAGTCCTCCATGGTGACATGCTGAAAAGACAATGTTGACATTTACTTCACGTGTATTATGTGCTTTCTCCTGCAGTGAGTGACAGCGCTGTGACACGATTTTGACATATACAACATCCTCTTACACAAAACAGCTGTAAACGTGTAGGTTTGTAAGGCTCTCACAATATGACTGAACCTCTATAACGCCGTATTTTTGTAGTAACTTGAATTAAAATGTCTACATGTGGTTAAAAGGGTTGCTGGTAAACAGTCGCAGCTGCTGCATCCACAGCTAGCTAGGCGAGTTAACGTTATTCAACCACAGGCCAGCGCTCATTGATTTCAAAGCTGTCAATCATCGCGCCGCCCGTTTGACAGATCGCCGAATGCCCCTGACAGCTGGCCTGAATAGTAAAACATCAGCGTCACAGCCCCACCTGCAAAACAACCTCCACGTCGTACGAGTTCCCTTTGCTCTTCTGGTGGCCCCTGAACTTGGAGCCGCTGTACAGCAGCGAGGTGACAACACCGGGCTGCTGGGTGTTTATCGGTGGCGGTGGGATAAGCGAGCCCGAGGATGTGAAGGCCGCGGCGGGGGAGTCGCTGAGGTATCCAGCGGGGACAGGCATGGCTCCCGCTTCGCTGGCTGGGCACCGACCGCGGTCAATTGCCGTCTGGGCGAAGGACTCTGTCGGCGTCTCTACGGAGAGGTGGGAGAGCACTGTAGAGGTCCACCAGCATCCAAATCCCCCCCGATACCTCCACAGTTTAGTTCACCAGGCGCCAAGCTTCCAGAAAAGTAAGTGGACTTCGACGCGGCGCCGTAGGCAGCAGAATCCGCCCCTCTGATTGGTCTGTTTAGTTGACCTCTCGAACATCTTCAACGCTCATTGGTTCAACCTGCGGAAGGCTTTATGGGAATATCTGGGTGTAGTTTGTTCCTGTCGTGTTGGGGTGCGTAGAAGCACTGATAAAACTACATTTCCCAAAAGTAAAAAGTACATGTCACGTCACTACAAGCAAAGAAGGTCACACGCGTGCTTTTGAACTCAGGAACTGCTACGTGAAAGCCGAGGAAGAAATGCGTTGCAGTAAATAGAGACAAATCAACGTTATACAGCTAGTTAGTACAATATGAGCAACTATTGATGCTAATACGGAAAACATTCACGCGCATCAAAATGTTGCGTTTGAGCAATTAACGAACTGGGGTCAGAAAGAGGTAGCCTAGCCTGTCAGCTAGCATTTCTTCCAAACATTACATCTTCACAGCACTGCAGCTATGTTTAGGAGCCTTGTTAGACTTCAAAGTCACATTGGGAATATCCTCTCTCCCAGTAAAGTATGCCAGAGGAGTCAGCACTTTCCATTTGCTTTGAAATACTCAACAGCTACAGCAGGTAAGAGAAATGATCAGTGTGGATAAAACCTCATCGTTTTTTTGCTGCATATATAACTTCACCTTGTTGTGCCTGGAGTGTTGACTGATATGCTGTTTTTTTGCTGCTTGTAGAGAGAAAAAGATTTTATCAAGATGTCAGTATATCCCAAGGTGAAGGTAAGTGTCAAAAGTCACTAGCAGCAGATCTAGTATTGCAGTTTTGTGATCAGGAATATTAATTTGGAGTGGGAAAATCTGCCCTCCACTGTGGAAGCTCTAGCATTCTTTGTTGGTAATAAGGCCACAATTAATTTTTGATCCTCAGAAGAAGTTGTGCTTTTTTCATATCAGTGTTATTCTTCTGCTTGATTAATATTTCTAGGTGGTGTATATGAGATAAACCTGGATAGAAGGAAACTGAAAACTCCTGGAGGGAAGCTGTTCACAGCACCAAATGAAGCCCTGGCCATCGCCGTGGCAACCGAGTGGGATGCTCAGAGGGACACTCTCAAGTTCTACACCATGCACCTGGTACGGCTTTTGACCGTATATTGGAAGGGGTTTAAAGCCGAGTTTCTTACCCTTGTATTCAGAGCCAGTTTAGGGTTGCGTGATATGTTTTAAAACCACTATACTGATATGTTTTTAATGTGTTCGCAATACATTTGGAGCTCCTTCTGTGCTGTCAACTATTCCATAAGTGTGCCATGTGCTTACTGACGTGGAATGACAACTTGACAGTCCTTCTTGTGGGAAAGTGGGGAAAACTGACAAGTATAAGAAGCCCTAACACAGAGATTGACACATGGAGGTTAACTCCAGAACTGATTCACAGAAAAAAAAACTTGCTAGCTGTTGCTTTTGTTTGTTTGTTTTGTTTCAGTTTTTTTCCTGCCACTAGTAAAGGACGTTAAAAAAAACATGTCTGACTGAAAGAGTTATGTCTGTACACTCTTCCTTCAGACTACACTGTGCAACACAGCTCTGGACAATCCCACCCAGCGTAACAAGGACCAAATGATCAATGCAGCCCTTAAGTTCCTGGAGACTGATACTGTGTGGTATGCTATCTATTCACTTTTTATTTATTGTTGCTATGGATAACGGCAATAACTTATTCAGTGTTTTGTGCATGCATATATCCACTTATGAATGAAGCGACACCCCTTTCAATTAAAAGCCCATGTTTGTGAAAGACATGAGAAAGTCAACACAATGACAACAACAATAGGATGAAAATCAGTGATTATTTGTAACATAATCCAAAATTATGTTACAAATAATCAGTGATTATTTGTAACATAAATTTGGATTTGATTTCTGCAGAAAATATGCTCTCCTGTATTTGGACAAGCTTGTTGACTGAGAGTTTACATGTGACGGTTATTTGCAGACTTCTGTATTTTCTTTACCATGTTTTAAGTGAGTTAGTTGAAGTTGTGGCTTTAAATTTTAATTGTTTTTATGTTTTGTGCAGTTACAGAGTAGATGAGCCTCTTGCTTTGGTTGAGCTACAGAAGAATGAGTGGGACCCTGTGCTGCACTGGATTGAAAACAGGTAACTGAAGCATTTGCTTTGGTTATAGACTAGGGCTGCCACGATTAGTCAACTAATCAATGACTAATCGACTATTAAAATAATCGGTGACTATTTTAGTAGTCGACTAATCGGTTTGAGTCATTTTTCATAGAAAAGTGCTATAAAAGTACCCCAAAATACTCTTACTGCAGCTTCTTACGTTCAGATATTGGCAGCTTTACACACTCATGACAGTGAACAGTGAACTAAAACTCTTTGGCGTGAGTACGGAACAAGACATTAGATGACGTAATTTTGGGGTTTGGTGAGACAGACCGGCATTTTTCAACATTTTAACACATTTTTCGATTAATTGAAGAAATAATCAACAGATTAGTCGACAATGAAAATAATTGTTAGTGGCAGCCCTATTATAGTCGAAGCACAATGACTAACATTAAAGCCCCCCAAATGGTGATAGAGCCTGTGTAAATGTAGCTACTATATCAAACTCTTTCCTAAATTGTGTTTATCTTCCCACCACTCAAATGCAGATATAATGTCACTATTGGCTCCTCGTCCAGTATTTTGGGTCCTGATATCCCAGAGGCAACCAAAGACACCTTCCGGCAACACCTGAACTCTTTTAACTTCTGGTCTCTGACAGGTAAAACATCTCCAAACTGATCCCTGATAAGCACTTTTGATATTTGATGTGTTTGTTTGGGTGTTGTTATAAGATGTAACAGCAGTAGCAATACAGTAATATGGTTTCTCTCGCGTAGGGCTCGAATATGTGATCACCCAGCTTAAGTCTGTTGTGCTGTCGATGGGGCTGATTGACAGACATCTGAGTGTGGAACAGGCTGTGCTGCTCTCCAGACTGGAGGAGGAATACCAGGTAGGAGAGTAGCAGAATGTTTTCCATCATGATCTAGCATATCATTATCCTGTGGTAACCGTAAACAAATGAGGTCAAGCTTTGTGGCGTCTATCTTGTGACACAGTTTTGATTAGTGTTTATCATAACCACATTAGCCAGATTTTCCAGTACGTCTCTTTATAAGGGAATCTGTGCTTCGTCATTCAAAAGTTTTCTTTGGCTTTACTGAAGAGCAAAGAAAAACATGTTGGAAGCCTTATTTTCTGTCACTCTGCCCCCACACTGTTATTGCAAGAATTGCTTCTTTTACTCTGGAAAAACAGCACCCTCTTCTGTTTTCATCATGATCTCCATCTAATCTTACCTGGTAGTACACATTGTACAATGCATTGTAGAAGCTGACCTTGCTCTTTTGAGTCTTAACTTGTTCACAGAACTTCAACAAATGTACTCAGTTATAGTAATGGTTTTTTAATGTGGTACTGCTGCATGTAGTGTCTTCAGTGTAACAGAAGGAACACACACACTTATCATTCTTTTTTCTCTCCTGCACAGATTCAGCGTTGGGGAAACGTGGAGTGGGTCCATGACTACGACATGTATGAGCTGAGGGCAAGAACTGCTGCCGGAGCTCTTTTTGTTCACCTCTCATCTGAGAGTTCAACTGTGAAACGCAAACTTCTGCAGGACTGAGAAGGACAAGCGCAAACATAAAACTCTCAGTGACCACGCATGAAATGTGCGAACACCCCAAACAGCTCAGTTTATCCATGTTTCTACATCCATGCAGACAAACACAAACACCTCCTGTTTAATACCATTCAGCAGTGACAGCTGCTTTGTCTGCAATCTGTTATAGAGTCATCTCACCCCAGCTAAAAAACATTGGCTGTCTTTTTTGCAGTGTTTATACGTGGCAGCTGCCAAGTGTGCCACCCCTAACCGAGTTTCCAGTCGGTTCTCAGTCATCCGTGACATTTTGGACACTGCACATGGTTGCAAGAGAATAGTGACTAATGTTGTTGTGTCTGTTCAGTGGTTGAATTCCATGTTTGCTTCCTCTGTGTGCCACATTTGAATACTGTAAAGTGCATACACCATCCTAACAGCACAGTATCTTTACTAATTGTGCTGTGTGTGGTGTTTTTTAAGGGTACAATGCATGAAAAAATGTGCAGCTGGTGGAACATGCTCCATTCAAATTGTTTTCTGTAATTAAGACTGTCATCATTGAAGTTGTGTGTATTTGGGGATTTTTAGTGTGGTAAAAAGGGAAGATTGAATGCTGTACACAGAAAGCAGGACCATCTTGACTGCACAATTATCTACAAAAAGTTTAATTATATTGGAAAACTTGACTGCTTGTATTCAGTAGTAATTTTCATGTACAAAGCTGATTTAGTTGCTTTTACAGCTGAAATTAAATTTAAAGTGACTCATGTTTGCCTGTGCCCTTTCCACCCAGTGCAACCAAAATGTCAGTGAAGTTTTGTGGATTAAAACCCAAACAAGGTAAAACATTTACTGCTGTCTGTCCTGATTTAGTACCAGATGTGCATGTTTTATGTCCGCTCATATCAGGATGAGTGCTGAAGTCATAAAATACCCATTGAGTTTATTGATGCAACCTTTGGTACTTTTTATTTACAATCGCCCCACTCTGATGATGGATGTTCCAGCTGTCCAATCACGTTAAAGGTCAGGATTTCTGGTCCAATTACGTTGCTGTGTGGGCGGGACTTCGCAGACGTTTCCTCATGTATCATCATCAGCCCATGGACTGACTTGTTTGTTGTCGAGCAAAGATGGAGTTCCTTTTGGGAAATCCTTACAGTACGCCAGTGGGGCATTGCATTGGTATGTAAGCAGATGTTTAGGAAGCGACATCGCGTGGAGATAGATGTTTATGTCTTGAAAATGTTTATACGTTGTGCGGTAGTCATTTACGGGCTTGCTGCCTTTAGCATGCTAACGTCCCTGAATGAGTTTCCTACAGCTGGACCGTTAGCCGCCTAGCTAACTTGTAGTTACGCTAACATCTGTTGTCATTGTGTTATGAATACCGCTAACAAACTAAATTTGTGTTTTCGGTCATTGTCAGTTCAGAGGGTAGTGTTAAACACGTCCACAAATACAGTTACTTCTATTTTAAGGGGTGTCTTAACAGCGAAGCTAGCTAACAGTTAGCTAGCCACCAGTCATCGTCTTATAATTGGACTGCTGTGTGTCGCTTAGAGGTTTTCATAGGTTAGTTTCTTTACTAACTACTCGTGTCTTTCCAGAGAGAGCCACTGATGGCTCCCTGCAAAGTGAAGACTGGACCCTCAACATGGAAATATGTGACATCATCAATGAAACAGAGGATGGGTCAGTGGCCAGTGAAAATCAATCAGTATCCATATCTGTTATTGATTAAACCTCTTATATGCACTGGCTTATTAATGTTCTCCTTGCTCCTGTGCTGTTTACATAATGTAATGTTGCAGCACCATACACTATTAGAGTCAGCCTTTTAACTGTGTCATACTAAGAGAGGAAGCCTAGCTCTGGCTTTGTTTTATGCAAGGCCTCATTGCTTATCTCATTCCTCCATTAACCTTGTACTGTATGTGTAAACTGGTGTGCTGCGTCCAGGTCTTGTTTGATTAGAGGGTTGTAAATTGCCTTAGGTGGGTCTAGTCTTGTGTAGTTTGCTATATATCAGCAGTCTATAAAAAGAAGTCTGACTCTACCTATTTTCTGCTCTCTGGGGAATGTAAGGGGTGTTGTCCGCACACTGCTGGGAGGCTGATTCGATCTGTTAGATAGTGGTCAGAGAATTCAGAAGTTAATTATTACTACCTCAGGGTTGAACAGCCGTGTTGTGTTGAGATTGTGAAAAGTCAAAGAATCATTGACATGTGCCAGTGCCTGGTATTCAGCCTTTTTGCAGTTGTGTTCATCATCCTGTCAATGCCATTCAAAATGCTCTTTGAAGCCCTCGGTCAGTAAGTTCTTGGTAATTGTTTGTTCTGCTTGGACTGATGTACCAATCTATTTAAAAGCTGTGGGCATACTATGCTATCCTGTGTGTTTAGTTTGTGCTTTTGTCTGTGTGTTTATGTGTGTGTGCAGGCCAAAGGATGCTATTAGAGCAGTGAAGAAGAGGCTGAATGGGAACAGGAACTACAGAGAAGTGATGTTGGCTTTGACGGTGAGTTATAAGAGGGTAACTGGAGGGCAGATACACTGTATTTACACGTTACAGTATTAAAAGCGTTATTCACATAGTCTAGTTTTCATAATGTGTAAATCAGACAAATAAGTCACAGATGAAATTAACTTATAGTGTGTGTGTTTTCTCCCACCTAATGTAATATTATATAGAGTTTGCATTCACTGAGAATTTGCAATCCAAAATGTTTTGTTTGTTATATGTCTTGGTTGCAAAACTATTCACATGCCTGTAACAGTATTTAACTCACAGTATGCCAGACATTAGCGTATTCTGACAGCAGTTTCTCCTGTGCATCCATCAGGTTCTAGAGACGTGTGTGAAGAACTGCGGCCACCGTTTTCATGCTTTGGTCACTAGCAGGGACTTTGTTGACGGCGTGCTCGTTAAAATCATCTCCCCTAAAAACAACCCGCCTACAATTGTTCAAGATAAAGTTCTAGCCCTGATTCAGGTAAGCTAACTTTGTTTGTTTGCACCTCATGTAGGTTTGTTGCCTTGTGTTCTCATGTCATTAAGCTTAATAGATTATTCCCATGACATATAGTGAGTCTGTACATCAGTGTGAGAGTTTCTGATTGAGTTTGTGAGCAAGAGGTGAAGCAGGGTTTGCAGCGTAGATGTTTAGTAAGCTGTGCGTAGGTGTGTAGCAGTCCAAAAGGTGTCCTGTCATCCCCAGGCAGAGCCTCAGGTAAAGTACAGTGTCTCCTGGGCTTCAGCCAGGAGCAGCTCTAGTTACCTGTCACAGCTCGGGTAACGCTGAGAGGCTCATGTGGGCTTCTCTTATTTCCACCAGGGAAACCATGTGGTGTGTGTATGCATACAGTAGCTGTGACGAAGAGGGCCGAATCTAATTGTTTCTTGTTTGTCTCGTCATTAGGAGGGTCAGCTGGGAAAGCGGTGTGGGAAAATTTATCAAACAGCGCTCCCTTTACACAACAGCAAGAGTATTGTTGACATTTCTTCAGGCAAGATGCATAATACCCAGTCGGGCAGCAGACTGTGGTTGATTTGCACAGCTCCCTAGCCACCTGTCTCATCTCTCAGGTGTTAATGTGTGTACCTTGGAGTTGATAAAAGTGGGCGTGTGTGCACAGTTGATAGTCCTTAAAACGATTTTAGCGTAAAGTATTTCAAAGTTGATATATTACAGCCAAACTCTCAACAGCCTTGGTCAGAGTATTGGTTTTGCGATCTGCTTTATGTTTTTTTTAAAGACTCACTGTGACAAAAATAAGGGAGCTATTGCGAAAATAAGGTTTTTTGATCAAGCTGGCTGGCAGTTTAAAGTGACTGAGCAGAAGACTTTTGGATAAAGAACACCTTCAAAGCCCTTGAGCTGAGCACTTGTTTTTTAAAAATGTGTCATGTGTTTGAGCTCTTGTAATGGCCCAGTTTAGCTTTAACCTGCCCACTGATGACAGAGAGAAGCCAAGAGCTTTGTGGTTTGCTGACTGAATGCATTCAAAGCAGACAAACAGAAATGATCAGAGAACAAGCCTCTTTTACTATTCTGACATCCCTTGCTTTGTTTGCTGTGTCAGCCCTCCCTTTACCCATTGTTTTTTTTCTGTTCAGTCTCTCCCTCTGTTTCCTTTTAACTCTTTTCTTACTCTGTCTTCTGCAGGCGTGGGCTGATGCATTCAGGAGCAGTCCAGACCTCACAGGCGTGGTCCAAATCTATGAGGAGCTAAAGAGGAAAGGCATCGAGTTCCCCATGTCAGACCTGGAAACCCTGTCGCCTATACACACACCTCAGCGGGTAGGAGGCATCAAACTAAGCAGCAAAAGGCCCAATGTCCACCACAGCATGTTTTTTCCAGCTTAAAAAAAGATCAGGCACTCCTCAGGAAACACCAAGCTGGGAGCGCTTAAGAATGCTTTGGAGGCGTAGCACTTTTCCAGCTTGGTTGCATCTGGTTGCTATGATATGGAATATCCACGCAAGTAAAAATGTCCGGCAAGGTTGAGTACTTCCTCTGGCCCTTACTCTGGATGACGGAAAGCTGAAGCTCGTAGGGAGAGAGGACTGACCTGCCAGTTTACGTAGGGTCATGAGGTGAAATATATTAAAGTGTATATATATTTATAACATACTTCTCCTCCATTATTGTTGTTGCTCAGCACTTGTACATGTCAGAGAGTGTCTTTGCTGTCACCCCTCCTGCACTATGATTGGATGGCTGGGTAAAAAGTGACAGTGACGAGCGCAACCCAAAACTGAACATTTTTCAACTCTTGGTGGTCAGAGAAAAAAAAGCCTGCTGTGCTCAAAACAGAATAATGCTCAGTGCCTCGTCATGCTGCTAACGTTTGTAGCACAGTGTAAATATGCAGCACTCCCATTGCAAAGGATTAAAAGCAAAATACGCCGGCCTCAGGGAAAAAATGCTTTAGTGGACATGACCCCTGACTGTCTACAGACGTTTCTGTGTAAAGACCAAGCAAAGTGTGATTATCTTCCCAGATCATTTGTCACATAGTGCTGTGTATCTCTCTTTCTCTCTTGCTTGTAGTTGGCATCTGCTCCAGAGGGCGACTCCACCCTACATAAGTTCAGCACCACTACTCAGCCCACACCACAGGCTGTCCCACCAGCCTACACCACCCCTCAGGTCCCCAACATTCATGCCTCTGGATCCATCAATCCTACACCTGAACAGGTACATATCAGCAGCACATATAGAACGGTCTCCTCCATGTTCAGGTTTCTTCCTTGGTGCCATGCAAATCGAAACGGTATTGAAACGGTTTTGACCTGTACTGCAGCAAGCCACCAGGGTGTGATTGAGACGTTTGGACTTCATTTTTGGGGAGTTGTCATGTCGTCCATCTTTTTTATACAGTCTGTGACCACAACAGTTTATCATTTACTTAAGATGTTTGTTTTTTAAACTGTTTATCCATTACCTTTAGCTATCTGTTTCAAGTATTTGTTAATTACTTTTAGCCAATGATTTTTAACTGTTTATGCATTACATAAAGCCAACAATTTAACATTTCCTTGTCATTTGTTAACTAACGTCAGTCCTCATGCACTCTCAATTGCTAGACGTGGCCTTACTTGCATGTATTTTGTTACAACTAATTCAGGTTGATGGGCAGCTTACCTGTTATCGTAAAAGTACTAAAGGTCAGCCTTACACAATTTGTTATCCTTTTTGGCTCCTTTTTTAATCAAGTTGAATTACTACTTGAGCATTCCGTGTAACCCTTGGGTCCCAAGCAATGCTGCTGGCTGCAAATTTGATCATTTGAGCAACAATTTGCTTGATAGTAGACTAATTGTTGATTAATTTAACTCTGTGACACCCAGATTTGCCGGCTGCGCAGCGAGTTGGACATTGTTCGTGGAAACACTAAAGTGATGTCAGAGATGTTGACTGAGATGGTCCCGGGACAGGAGGACGCCTCAGACTATGAGTTACTACAGGCAAGGAACCAGTTGTGTGTGTGTGCGTGTGTGTTTTTGTGTCTGTGTTGTATTCTTTCCGAATTGTATGCGAATGATCAAATGAAAAAAAAAAAAGTATTTTTTAGTTTAAAAAGACATGTATAAAGCATGAAGAAAACAGTAACACGAGACCACTTTGCATACATGTGTATGTAATGTTAATAAATACTTATTCATGTGTGTGTTTAGGAGCTGAACAGGACTTGTAGAGCCATGCAGCAGAGAATAGTAGAGCTCATCTCCTGTGTTTCCAATGAGTCAGTGACCGAGGAGCTGCTGCATGTCAACGATGACCTCAATAACATTTTCTTACGCTACGAAAGGTTAGAACACACACAGTAAAAATGTATGCACATCCAAACTTACCTTTACCCGACATTATTGTATGTTTGCACAGATTTGGTTAGGTAAACTTCGAACGAGTTCTTTGTCACTTCTTTCATGTCATCCTCTCTGTGCCTCAGGTATGAGAGGTTTAGGTCTGGGAGGTCCTCGGCTCAGAGTGTCAACAATGGGGTGAGTCAGCTGCTCGGTGGTTAATCGCCAAATGTTTGCATCACACTTAAAGATAGTTGGCTTACCTGTCTGAATCCCCTAGCTAGCTCTTTCATGTCATGGTGTTTATTTTCTGCTCATATTTTCTCACACTCTTGCGAGGGTGCTTTTCAGTGTCAGCAGTGTGGACTTGCATGCTACATTATCAGTCAGGCTTTACAATGTCTTCCAAGTGCTGTTATCTGTCATTTACCTATCAGTGATTTACCAGATGTACATGCCTAATTAAATGGAAACCCAACAAAGACACAAATACATTTACTTGCATTATTAAATGCAATGCAATATCTGTATTTACATTTTTGTTATTCATTTGAAATATTCTGTCCTCCATTGTTTTTCTGCAATACAGTACAGTCGGAGCAGGCCTGTTGAGTTTAAGTCCTGTCCAGTAGGGGGAAACATTGACTGTGATAATACAGTAGTCAATGCAAAGCAAAGTCATTGCATTTGGGGAAACACTGGAATTGAGCTGATTGTATTTAGCAGTTCACTTGTGCCTATGCCAGAATTGAATACAATCAACAGTCCAGTCACAGCGTTGCAGCGGTGGTATATGCCAAAAGGGTACTTTGGGATTCATCAGCCAAAAGACCTGAATGCATTGTTGCATGCAGCGTCGAGTAGATGTCATTGTTTTATTTCACCACTGTTTGTCTGTTTTGACTTTTATCTTTCTAATACATTTCGGCCTTTTTTTTAAACCTGCCAAATTTAGATACAGAGCGAATTTTATGAAGAACACATCAGTTTTCTGCAGCTCCCATAACAGGTCCATGTACTGTCTATCACATCCCTGCAGCTGCTTACAGTAGAGGTCTCTCTTGCTTCATGCCTTTTGTAAGTTTCCTGTTGTTTCCATCTCTGTAAATACTGATTCATGTTTTTCTAGTTACACACCAAAATCTAGGCGCATCAAACCCATTGCCAGGAATCTGACAAAAAGCATGAGGCAAGGATACTCTGTTGGAACATACGCGCCTCTTCATTGGGTTTCCAGTTCATCAGGCATGCTATATCTTCCATAGTTACCATGCCATTACATTGTGTCCCTGCACTGGCATGTTAATGGTATTCACTGTCTCTTAATTTCTGTTCTTTTCTGTTCTTCTGTTTCTGTGGCTAGCTGAGACAGGCAAGTATGAAAATATTGTCAACCTTCCTAAGTGGCCAGTGTCACCCCACAGCGACTGTTGAAACATGGCTAAATAATATGGGCCCTGCCTCCACCTGTATCTGTCACCCCCATATGGCATGTTTTCACTATGCAGCCCCCGACAGCCAATGATAAGACGAACCTGAAAGTAGACCGACAGTGACACAGGATTTAAGACGGCACTAAAATGAAAATGTCCCTAGAATCACTGTCATGTTGTGTTTGCATTGTCTCAAACAAAATGGTCTTAATATATTAACTCCTCCAGAGCCTAAAGATTGAATCTTCCCTTCTCCCTCCCTGTATTTCTACCTTCTTAAGGGGATTGTTTTGTATTTATGGATAACAGCACTTTTATAGTTATTGAAAACACTGTCACAAATTTGTTGACAACAAATTAAAACTTAAATATGTTTCTAATGTCAAACAATGTTCTCTGGACCCCCTTAAGAAACACTTTTTCAGAAAAAATCTTAATTTCCTGCTATCCTCAGTTACAGACATTTTCATGCTCTCCTGAAGCTAACCAACATGTTTTCCAAAATTGTACTTATTTCTATCATCCACCAAGCCCTCATTGTTATTATATTTATTTATTTATTTATTTATGGACCACACATATTTCTTTGTGTTATTGTTTTTTCAAGACACAGTCAAGGAACTCCTGTATAACCCTGCCTTTGTTTTAGCCTTCCACACAAGGATTTGTTTTGCTGCTCATGAGCCAGAAACCTTAAATCCCTCTCTCAGCTTCAACATTAAACAAGAACTATAGTGTCTCTCATCGACTCTTTTTCAACAGGTCCTGAGTGAGGCCACAGAGGACAACCTCATAGACCTCGGCCCAGGCTCCCCAGCGGTGGTCAGCAACATGCCGAATGCAGCCCCAACCAGCTTGCCTCCCACCATCACAGCCCCAGCAGGAAGGCCCTCTTCCCCGGCCACCTTGGCATCCCGCTTGGCTGGCCTTGGTATGTACACCTTACCTCAGACATTAGCCAAGTGCTTACAAAACAGATGACTGTTCTTCTACTGGTACTGCCAATGTCTGCAATTACAGTTTTTGAAAAATTAAACTTGAAATACTAATGCTAATATTGTATGTTTTCTAACAAATGCAGTAGAGTTGGTTGTTTCTGAACATATTTCATTGATTTGACTGAATCACACAAACACGAGTTTCTTTGCTAAATTAGCCTGCTGGCTAGTCAGGTATGTATTAAAAGAGCCAAACTGGGTTTCATCATGCTAGAACAGTTTTGAAAGAGAGATTACACCTCAAGATAAGTCAGTTTAAAAGGTAGAATTATTGACATTTACTTACATTACTGAATTAAAGGAACAGTTGAACATTTTAGGAACTACACATATTTCTCTTTCTTGAAGAGAGTTAAGCTAAGTTCACACCACAAGAATTTCAAAGTTGTCAGATCGCTGTACTGTTGACACTACACAACTTACTGTCTCCTAATCAGGGGTCTTGAAGTCATTGTGGTTTTCACACTACATGACTACATGGCCGGGAACGGGGTCACACGCAGTGCAGGACCTTTCACCAAGAGTATATCCACGTTAATCTGGAGTCAAACCCAAACCCAGAGTCGAGAGGATAAAGTAAAGTTAAAAAGTGACAAAGCAGCATTTAGAAACATTGTGTGCAATAGTCCACCTTCCACCTTTTCTTCCCCTCTTATTGTCACTCTCTGTTTCTCTCTTGAACACACACAAACACATTGGTAAGCACTGCAGCACCGGTTGCCTTTGTCCTCTAACCCGTGTCTTGCGTTCTCATTGACTGCAGCTGGCCGACTAATTCTCTGACAGGTCCAGGTATTTAGCTTGCCAGATATCTGGGGAGTGTCTCTTTGAGGCATCTGCAGGCCACACGATTCGCATCTTTGAACACTTACATACATAGAGCTCGAGCTCTGATTTGTTACTGCCAATGTTAGAGCCAATGGTTATTTGCCTCTGACCTGGGGCTTTTGCCGGGGAGCTCCAAAAGCTGTTGGCAAGTGGAATATCAGGTCCAAAGTTGTGTAGAGTGAACTGGGCATAAGATGATCAATTAAACTCATGTTTTTGTATTAACAACAGAGCCAAAGTTGAGAGTCCGTCAGGTTAGCTGAGCATAAAGCCTGGAATTAGGGTGGAAAGGCTAGTCTGGGTGTGTCCAAAGTGCAAAGCTGTGCCTAGTCCTGGTGTCATGGTGAGGTTGCTGGGCAACCAGCAGAGATATCAGAAATGTGCTGCTTCACCTTGCCAAGAAATAGTTCCCACTCTTATCTCCCTGTAAAATCACATTAATAGATTACAAAACGCAATCTGGTAATTGCTAAGCTTTAGAGGTGTTAGTTGCCATACTTTTTTAACTTTGCACAGAGTCTGGCTAGTTGTTTTCCCTTTGCTTTCAGTCTTTATGTTAAGCTAAAGAGCTCCAGCTCTACCTCCATAGTTAGTGCACAGATATCAGAGTGGCATTAAGCTTTATGGCAAGAAAGTGAGCCAATGTAATTTTGTAAAAAGTTGAAATGTTTCTTTAATCACTACAAATTGTTGTAGACTTAGAGTAAATAAGCTGATTCTGCATTTAATAGAAGCAGCAGTCGTTGCTAGAGGAAGCCTCCGCAGAAAATATTTTAAAGACAGTCATGATTCTATTGGCTTTGTAGTTTTTGTTGTGGAATTCAGTTTTATGCTGAACACAGTTGAGTGTATTTTTTTACCTACAGACATGGGCGCTGACAGTGTGAGCAGCACCTTGAGCTCTCTGCCTACCTGTAAACCTGCTCCTGGCCAGGACGACTTTGATGTGTTTGCTCAGACCAGGACTGGAGCTCTGCCTGAACCACGGAAGACGTAAGGATGCCTAAGAAATTTATGGTTGATTCAACTCTACATTTTTTTATGTGTTCTGTTTTTAGATGCTGAGTGTTAATTAAGTTTGTTGTTGCAGATCCCACAATGATTTTGAGAACACTTAATTGATTGTTACAAATTAATTTTCTGTTGATCAATTAATCATTTCAGCTCGAGTCATATTTTTAATTACAAACAATTAGGCAAAACAAGATTCTAAAAGTCCATTTCAACCTCTTGTCTCAGCACTACAGCAGAAGGCAGCAATGCCTCCGATGGCCATCCTCCCACTCTGGATGTCCAACAGCCAACTGCAGGAGCGGTGAGTCTCAGTGACACAGACTTTTATGTGCAGTGTGGGCTTTAATTTTCAGTCAGTGTTCTCATCAACACTCAAAAAACATTCGGAGTGTGTGTTTGGATATGCGCCTTGTAGCCATAGCACATGTTAGCCTCATGCTTTAACTTGTGCTGCTGGATGATACTAATTGCTCAGTTAGTTCACAAATAAATAAAAGTTTAAACTCATCTTGAAGATTTCGTTTTTGGCTTTTTGTATGTCTAACCAAGCCTGCAGTTTTAACAGCAGTATCTAGATTATACAGGCTTCACTTCCTGTTGTTTACTTTTTTGTTTGTTTGTACTGCGTGGCTCTTAACAAGTCTCCAGTGGGTTTAATTTATTAAGCATCTTAAGTGCTACCCATTCACGGCTGTTGTCTGTCATCCATTACTAACAAGACTGACAAAGATTTTGTCTTATCTCCAGTTGTAGTGTGTGCGGCATTGTTTAATGCTTTTATGTCCAAGTGACTGACAAACACTTTAGAGTCTGACAACTCCAGCCAAACCTGCTTGGTGTGCACTGTGGGTTGTTGTTTGTGTAAAGTGGTTAAATTAAATGATAAACCTCGTGGTCACAGCCTAAAAAGACCAGCTGTGCTGTCAGATATGCTGCTTTTTTCATCTTCACCAGCTTGTGTCATGTGCTCAGGGTTTTGTTATGTGAAAGTGGATTCTCTTGCACCTCAGCATGACTCCTTGTCATCATCACTGTGTGTGATGTGTCACACCATCCATCAACATTCATCCCCATTCCCTTTCTTTATTTTTTTCCTCACAAAGTGCTTAAGTTGAATTTAAGTTAACACTGAAGTTCATTTAAGTCATATTTTCTGTTGTGTTTGGGGTGGGATTTTTTTTTTTCTGTTGTGGCATTGCTGCCTCCCCTGGCCACCCGTGTCGGTCTTGATGCTGCCCCGTAGGGTGTCGGAGGCCAGTCCTCTGTTATGGATGACATAGAGGAGTGGCTGTGTACCGATGTGGTGAGCCCATCATGATTTTTATTTCTGCCTGCAATTCTCTCTCCCTTTCTCTTTCCTTTTTACACTCTGTGTTACTCTCTCATTTTCAAGGTCTTTTTAATGCCACAAAGTAACACATTTCTCTTACATTACTTTTCCTCACTTTCTTACCAATCACACATTAATATCCTATTTCACTTTAAGTTACTAACGGTGTGTTGTGGGGACAAACTGACATGACAGAGTTGTGTAAAATGAGCATGAGGTTTTGAATGCAGATAGGTGTCATATCGGACAGCGTGACATCTTGCTTTCCCACCACTAATGGACACATTATGAAAGTGTCTATGACATGGTTATAGTCTGACACACACATCTCAATGGACATTCGCGATTGTGAATCTGTTCATCCGGTTTCAGCTCTGACAACAAGGGACAAAGTTTCTTCTACTGTGTAAGATTTTTAGTTGTAGCTGTGCATTTGTGTAACTTTGATCAAATCAAAGTGTTTGTTGCCTAACCTCAACCGAATCTTAGCATAGACTGAATAAAAGAAGTGGGCGTAGCCACTTTGACATCACAGTTGGGTTTGTAGATTTATGTTTTGAAGCCCCAAGTTTGAGATTTTAGCCATCGCCTTCTTGGATTATTTGGAGCTAAAAGTGACCATATCCAAATGAGAGGGTGGAGCTGGGGAGGATACGCATTGCTATGCCTCTATCTTGATTGACAGGTTGCTTTGGTACGACTTGTCAATCAGTCGGACCATAAGTGGGAACATAATTTACAAAATGAACATCATGTTACATTGAATAGGATTTGAAACCTGTGATTTTGACTAGACATTCATCAGGAAAATGTTTCCTGAGGTAATAAAGTAAGTGAGACGTATGGCTATTTTCCCATATACTTCTTTTTGCAGCCAGTGGAGTCGTCACCTGCTGGCAATTTGAAAGAATGAAGAAAGTCCCTTCTTTATGCTGCCTTTGCATTTTTACACCGAACCAAACACAGCGGCATCATTCTGCTCCAGTGTGTGATTAAAGACAGCATGCTGGCATCGTGGAATCAAAAGAGACGTCACAGGCATGTAACACATGCTTCAGTAACACATGCTTCAGTAGCACATTATAAACAATTCAATGGCATTAACAGTCTTGTTATATGCTCCCAAATCTCATCGTTTTCCCAATTTTCACACAATTACGGCTGCTGTTCTTCTTCTCTGAGTTAGCTGCTAACTACTAACAGCTACTTTTAAAATCTCCCATGGGGGTGGCATGTATAACACATCATTAAAATGTCACACCATGCTGCCCGTGATCCCATCCCACCAGCTGTCCTTTTAATTTAGTCACCATTTCGGCATTGTTACTACCTTCTGTGGTGGCTTAAATGTGAGACCACTCCATCCCCCAATCCTGCAATTGTACATTATATACAGCACGGCGAGGAGGCATACCTGTGCGATATTCCCGCCATAAGCAGGCAGTTTAAAAGGGGCCATTGCTTTTACTTTTCAGACCCAGTGGCTACGCCCACGTCTTTGATGCAATCTATAGAAGAAAGGCACCTATAATTTTGTTTTTGTGGTGCAGAATGAATGATAAAGTATTACAAAAGGTCATGCTCATTTTACACACATTTATGAGATTGTTTTGGATTATGGGGTGATAATATCCAGCTGTTTTTAGGAGGAAAACAACAGGTGGAAATTTTGGTATTCATTGTATTTTCTATAAACGGGCATCAATGGAAAATGTATTGCAATTATTTTGACACTTTTGGGTGAGAGGATGAAAGGTAAGTGGCTCCTTGTTATGTTATAAACCTGTTGAGTGAGTGTGTAAAGAAACACTTCGATACATGATTTGTGGTGATTTGGGGCACATGCATAGGATCAGAACTTTAGCTGGTTTGCAGCATGTGTGTGGGGACATATTTTTGCTGAAGGGTGCTGCGCAGTACAAATGTGGGTGCATGACTGTGTATGTGAATGCGCTTACACAGGAGCTACAGGAAAACTGCTCAGACGTAGTTACGTGCTGGTTCCATTAGCTGTTAGGCCAAAGAATGTGCGCTTTTTTTCTTATCTCAGACACAATTTCTCTCTAGATTGCATGTGCCAGATTTTCTTGTATTTTATTTTGAGTGCTGTTAAATTATCTACGTTTGCTCTTTGGTGAAGCCATTCATGTGCCCTGCGCAAATTAAACATTCATTCATCATCCGCTCCATCATTAGCTTCCACAGAACTCCATTCCAATGGTACCACTCCTTTAAAAGCATCTCCAAAGCTATCCTGGCAATTTTCTTGTCTTTCTCAGTCTGTTCAGCTTGTCTGCATCATTCATACAGCAAATCTCTCACCAAGTTTTGCTGACCTGACCCCTGCACTTGAACCTACATCAGATCGGAGGAATAAGTTAAAATCGCACATTTTCAACGTCGTTTTTTCATATATAGTCTGACAGAAACCTTATTGTTTGCGGTTCAAAATTTAAACAAATGTTCAAGTAGCTCGTTAGTTATGGTAAAATAGCTAAATATTTACAGTCTGTGTGGCTCCACCTATTGTCAATAAGTTGTGCTGTAGCACCCTCAGCACCCACCGTCCCACGCCCATGGTTTGCAGTGGTTTGCAGTGGATTAGGTCTAGCACAGTCAACTCCCAGGTGTGACATTGTTCTTTGTCTTTTTCACCAGAAAGGAGATGAAGGTGAAGAAGGCGTGACAAGTGAGGGTAGGACATCATTAATCTCCTTTGTTCTAATTTTTGCTTCAGTAGATATCCTCTTTTGTTTCCAGCTACTTTTGAATCTCATCACATTCTTCTCCTTTTTGTTTTCTCCCTCTGATACGATGCTGCCAGAGTTCGACAAGTTCCTCGAGGAGAGAGCCAAAGCTGCAGAGATGGTCCCCAGCCTACCGTCGCCCCCGAGCGGTGAGCCGGGAGCGGCGCCGGGAACCCCCAGCCGCAAGAAGCCAGACAGGCCGGAGGACGCTTTGTTCGCCGTGTAGACCTTCCACCTTTTTCCTCTGACCCCCAGCTCAAGACCCCGACCAGCCGAGCAGCATCACCTGAAAACAGACTGACCCGACACTAAAACACGCCCACCTCCGCTCCGTTTCAACACTATTCAGTCACACTACAGAGATTTGTACATGCTCTCCTTATAAAGAAGGGAATTATTCATGTTCTCCGTTAATTTCTCACAAGAAAGGGAAAACCAAACGAACGGCCTATTTTTGATATGCCACCAGACGATGGATCTCACCCACATCATGCCTGGTGTCAGAGACTATGAGGCAGCCTGCTTTTTCCTTCCTCTTAATGTGTGAAGAATCTCCCTCCGCCTGTTATGGACTGCAGAGCTTCATGTTGCAGCTAATCCTAAAATAGAGTTTTATAAAAGAGAGTCCTGCTGTGCTTGTCATTAGTAGGAAATCAATTTCTTACCCAAAGCCCTAAAAGCATGCATTAACACCAAACATGATCAGTTAAGTTTTTATAATTAAAGAGCCCCAGCAGAAACACTATGGTTGTGATTACAGAAACGCCCGTTGCAGGCAGCACTGAGCAGATCTACGACGATACTGTTTTGGTGTTTGTATCAGTCCCTTTGCAAGTCAGTGCGATTTGAACTGTAAATCTGTAAATGACAAATGTCGAGTTTATTAGTCGTGTGTATATTTAAGCTACAGATGTATGAAAGAGATGTTGATTTAATGTAGATTTTTTTGAAAAGGGTTTCTCTTCCAGCTGCTCTGACGATAAGGGATGTACCTCACTGGGGTCAGCTTTTTGACAAGAAAAGGGAATGGTATACATCTGATAATCTACAGGAACTATAATGTAACAGGAAGAAAGAGAAGAAGAGGGGAATGTAGTTTTTGTGATTGGCACAATTGCGCACCACAACAACAAATGTGTCCTTTTTATCGTCCACTTATGCTGCGTTCACATGGAATCAGGCAGACAGTAGACAGCACACCGGATATTGTGCTTAGTGGATGAGAAGGGGCAGAGAATTATGGGTAACGGTCAATGGCAGAGTCAAAATATTATAACTGTTTGACGTCCTCCACAACAGAACTTACAGCTGAAAATTATGTAGCTCCCTCACAAGAGGAGAAAACAATTAGTTGACAATTAGTGGACATTACTAGAATAATTATATAAGATAATTAACACCGGGCTCCTAGTCATGAAATCCCTGGAAAAGTTATGAAATTTAGTTTGGGCTATTATTTAGAATATGTTCATAAAACATTTCTCACATTTCACAAAATATGTTCCTTTTCTTCCTAATTTAAAATCTAGTGTTGAAACGATTGAAGGGACATGATGGCAATTAGTTCATTGAGTTACCACATATGCTGTGCTTCAGGCAAGGTTGCAAAACCATGTGCAGACATGCCTCTAAAACAAATGTTAATTTAACAAGAAATTAATTCAGTTTTCAAAATTATGATCTAAACACACGTTAAAATGTGTTGACTTCCCCCAAAAAGGGGCGCAGCCTTGACGTTTTGTACCTGTATGTGCTGGTCTGGTCTGTTGGCGTGTGCATCCAGTAGGTTAACAGTGTGTGGCTGTACTGCTATAGAGGCTTTCTTATTTTAAACAGCTTAAGTAAAGTTATGGAAGGGGGTTAAAATGTGATATAAAAGTTATGGAAAACTTTTGAAAAGTCATGTGTAAAAATGTGAGGGAACTCTGGAAACACAAAACAATTTTATATTTTCTTCCGTTCACAATTGAAATATGTTTTACAGGCTGTTTTGTTTGTTTTCCCTGTGCCGTCCAGAAGGTGTTGTCCATCTGCCGGATTGCGTGTGAACGCAGCATTAGTCACTCGTTGTACACTTCTCTTTGACAAACGTAACCGCAGTTGTTGGTATTGAGATTATATTGCTGAGATTTTATTTGCCTAAAGCTGCTGTCAGAATTTTCGCAGGTCGTTAAATCCCATCTGCTGAAGAGCTAATTATTCTCATTCATGTAAACATCTTTGTACTCATTGGGAGTGGTTATTTTGAGCAGAGTCCCAGTCACAGTTGGTCTTACTGGTAGCTGATGAGACACATGCTGGTGAGGTTTTACTCATTGACTGTTGGTTTTAACTTTTTTTTTTCCCTGAGTAGATTGTGCTGTATGATTTCTGTTTTTAAAAGCTGAGTTTAGAGGACCAAACTTGCGCTCTCTTCTGGCTGTAGTATTTGGGTTGTCCTCACATAATCCGGTCCTTAAGTCGTCTCGGAACCCACAGCTTAATATCCAGGGATGTAATGTGAATCTAATATCACACCACAAAAAGCTGTTTGCACATTATTATTATTTTGTCGTGCGCTCTCTCCGTTATTTCCTTACGCTGACATCTTAAAAGGCTCTGACCTTTTCCGACATGACATTTGTTTTCAGAAATGAGCCGGCTGCAGACAGAGTGCTACAAATGAGACGGTTTTTTTTTTCCCTCCCTCTTCTGACAATAATAAATGCAACATGTTACACAATCACGACAAGCTTAAAACAAGCGTGCACTTTGACAGTCGCGTTACCTTTCGACCTCTTACTGTAAAGTAACACGTAACCAGATGTAATTAATGAGAGTCGTTTGGGGAATATTTGAGCAGAGGTGTAGAGATAATTTATTCAGCACTATTTTTTTGTCTTCAGATCAGTATTTTAAATCATTTTATTGTACAAAAAAATGTTAAGGGACAGAATGAGGGATTAGTTTGAGTGTTTTTGTTAATGGAGTTCAGATTTTCCTTTTTATACATTGCTGCTGGCTAATGTATCTTGTGTGTCATTGTTAGTTTATTGGTTCTGTGGATATTCTTGTTGGTTCAGTGTGTCCATACGGTAACAAAAAAAGAATATGGACATAGTTAATAAGGGCAGTCCATAGCTGTACGAGAATCACACCAGTTCTATTTATCTCATGAAGGATACATATTTTTACTAGCTTCACTCTGACTGACAAAACAGACATGATTAACTTACTTTGGACACTTTCGACAAAGCATCAACATTGCACATTTTTGAAAGGGAAACCTCCTTTCCTTGTTTTAGTGTTCAGCGTGTGTGTGTCATCTGTTCTGTAACGCAGACGTTTTATCTCAGTTGAAAAAAAAAAAAAAGAAGCCTCCAAATGTGTGTTTTCAAGAATACATGTTGTTACTATCCCGTTTGATACCGCCCAGGATCAACCTGGTTTATATCAGTGTGAGCTCTGTCAGTGATTTGTAACCGAATCTCAGCATACCTACAGTGAGACTTCGCCGGAGTCATCTCAAACCTGTTGTGCAGAGGAACAATCCGTTTCTTTGTGCGTCGCTGGATAATATGAAAAGAGATGCTGATAAGGGAGGCTGTGCTGTGTGACTGCTACTTTCCTGAGTTGCCTCATCTCTCATTTCTCTTTGTGTTGTTTGACTTATGCATGAACTCTAATAAAACATTAGCAGTGTGTCCACATCCTTGTCGTTATTGTGTCAAGAGTTCCTACAGTTATTCCCTGCCACCACCAGCACCACTCCACTCCAGCCCTCTCCTTGGCATACCACCCTCCGCCTGGCTCCCTCTTCAGATGGTAATAGCTGGAGCTGACCTGCAGTAAACCCTCTCCGGAGGCCCATGGGCCCCACACCAGGGGCTTCCCCATTGGTCGTCTGGAATCGCCTCATCCCACAACATGGCCCCTCACATTCAGCCTCAGTCGCTGGAGCGTTTTCCCGGTCAAAAAGAAAAAGAGGGGCGTGTGTTGGACAGTAGACTGGAATACACCAGCGTACAGGAGCCTTGTTTGACTCAACATGTGCTGTTTTTAAATGAGACCTCACAGTCTCTTTAAAGTCGTGTTGCACTGAAGAGCTGGTGGATTTCTCTTGAAGAGGTAAATGGATGCTTTTATATATTTAAATTAATCACTGGAGGAAAATCTTAAAACATTTTAGAAGTGTGTTCTGTTTTTTTAGGATAATATATTCAAACGTGGTGTTATGGAGAACAAATCTTGTTTTACTTGTACAGTAGCTGATGTACCATGTGCTGCTTGTTAGTGTAAGATTGTGTAATGTTAGGTGTGTGTGTGTGTGTGTGTGTGTGTGTGTGTGTGTGAGAGAGAGAGAGAGAGAGAGAGAGAGAGAACGTTCTCACAGAACTGGTGCAAGATACGTGTTGACAGTGTAACGATGATCTGGACAAAAATTCAAAAACGAGTTCTAAAAATTAAGTTTCTGCATGTTCTGCCACTAAAATAAAGATTGATTAAACATGTCAGAGGTCATATTTTGGTAAGCATTGCTTAAACCCTTATATTAATGCGTTTGCTGCAGAGGCCTGAGCATGTGGAGCAGTTGGACAGTTGCAAAAATCGGTTCACCACAGAGCAGAAATACAGAGGATCCACATTTTCTCAGGCTCTACTCCCAAGACTCTACCTCCACCTTGTTGTCTATGATTCCCCTCTCCACAGGCAGCTAGCACACCCTGGTGGTTGGGCCACGGAGCATGATCGCCCACATGTCAGAGGTCGAATCAAGTGGAGAAGGATCTGGGATGATGATCATCGTGCTACAACTGAAACCATCAATGAACCTGGATAAACAGCTGCATCTTAAAGTTGCCTCTATTACTGAAACCACTGCATCTGCCAAATGTACCAAGTGAGAGTGGAACGCTGGCCAGAGCTGTGGTGCATTGTAGTTGCATTGCATGTGATGCTGACACAGTGCAATGGATCTGCTTTGCAACACAGAACTTGGTCACACAGCAACTCATGAGCACCAGCAAGTTTGATCAAAGCATAATCTGTTATAGTACAACTGACATTCATCACTTGATATAAGAAGTCATTAAAATTAGAAATTGTAATTTGAAGCAATAAATGATAATACAAGATCCTTTTGGGCACAGTTAATGGTTTTAATTAGTTGAAAATGGAGAAGTGTGTGATGGCATTCAAAAAAAGAAAGTGACATTTAGTTGGTGCCTGGGAACCTCTATAATTCATATGATTTATAAACATATAGATCATTGAAAAGTGTTTGAATTGTTTGAAGCTTCTTCCTCTGGTTTTATGTTCTGATATGTTTCACACCTGTAACCACACTGCATTTTGTTACATATTACACTGTAAGGGAATTCAGTGGCATGTTTTTTTTTTCCTGTTTGATGCTGTCACAGTCTGTTGTTTTCCAGCACTGTCTCCTTTATATCTTGTACCAAGATGTGTCAGTGGTGGAAAGTAACTAAATGCAGTTACTCGAGTACAGTACTTAAAGGAATACGTCCACTAATCCAGTCATGTCGTGTTTTACTCTAATGCCTCCATGGAAAATGGTGAACATATTGATTTATTGAGTGATTGGGAACCATGTTTAATAACAGCAAAACTATATCATAGCATCCATTTACAAACTCTCACATAATGCAGTCAGTATGATCCGAGTATATGATATAGTTTTGCTGTTGTTAAACCTGGTCACCAATCAATCAATAAATAATATATCAATATATAGACGCAATTATTTCACTTTTGACTTTATTTTTTAACTTTACGTGCTACGTTCTTCTTCTTCTTCTTCTTATTATTATTATTATTATTATCATTACAATGATGAAGTAATATTTATATTATTATGTACTAATTTCCAGGGGGTAAATTCACAAGCTTACCCAGCAGTATACACAGTATTTAACAGCTCATCTTTACCAATTCTAACATTAAATGAATGAACACATGAATACATCAATAATTATAATTTAATCTTATAATATATATTATTTTTAAATGGACCATTCTGCATAATGCGCAGGGCCGTAAATATAGACAGTTGCACTGGGGCCCGTGAGGTGGGGGGCCCATAGAGAGTGTGGGCCCTCCAACAATGTGTTGGGTGGAGAATGGGGCCTTATGAGTGATTGCCACCTTGAAAATATGCCTGTTTTTAAATAATTACTCCCATTAAATTAAAACAGTGTCATCTGCTATGTCCTTGAAAAAGCACCCAACTCTGTCATGTTTATTTTTTCTTTTTTGTAAAATAGTCAATAGCATCTGTACCAAAATTATATGTTTATTCCAAATAAACTGTAATAAACTATTCAAATTGTTAAATTAAATTGATAATTTGGCATTTTCTTTGGTATTTTTGCGATGTACAGATATCAGTCATGATTGCTGGGAAATATGTATGTTAATGTTATCCAGTGTCAAGTCTCTGATCATGTGACGAGGCGATATGTGCACGATCGCGTACAGTATGGGGCCCATCATAATAGCGTGCACTGGGGCCCCATACTGTAACCACTTTACGGCACTGATAATGAGTACTTTTACTTGTGTTTTATATAAGCCATGTTTTGATGCTAAACTTTGAATGCAGGACTTCTACTTGTCAATGGTGCTGCTACTTTTAAAGCAGAAAGAGTCCCTCTTCCCCCGCTGCCATTTTTAAGCTTAAAACCTTTTTACATAATGAGACTTTTTCATTGGCTTAGCCGGTTCAATATGTCAGTACTTGAGCCTGCTGTATTAGATAACATTATATATATTGCAAGGTGTTACTGATCTCAAACAGGGGGTCCAAAGGTCAAATCGTGACCCCCAGTGTAAGAAATATTTAACACCTTTCCTTGAAACTTTACCACCGCTCAAGTGTTTACCAAATGAGAGCTGACAAATTTAAACAGATATCTGGCAGATTTCTGAGTTGTATTTTCATTTAAATGTCAAGCCCTTTCCTTTATTAAATTCCTTATTTTCCATTTTCTCTCTCTGGGAAAAAAAAACCCTTCTGGTATTCCTGGCAGGGACGTCCCTCTAACAGCTGAAATGTAAACACGTCTGCCTGCTGCCATTGATTGACATGCTGTGTTGATTTCTCATTACTGACCCACTCACACACACACTTGAAGCCATTTAAAAATAATAGCATATTCCAGCTTTAAAGTGCACACTGGCTGCACACCTGCAGATGTGTGTATGTCAAAGGCCTCGGGCTATTTCACTGATCTTCCTTAGCAGGTGGCTTGTACTGTCTCTCCAGTGTACTCCTCCAACCACAGAGGAAGAAAACAACAGAATGATATTTATCTCCATCCCCCGTAATCCTCACCACAGCCTGGGTGAAATCTGATCGCTAAACAAGCACTCAAGATTAAATGACCTATTTGTGTTTATGATTTACTTTATATTAACGTTGCAGATCAATGGTTTCCCAGTTTCCTCCACCTGCAATTCTGCTGTTTCTCGCCCTGAGCTGCTCATTTTACCTGCCAGCAGAACGACGTCTCACACAAAATAAATTCCCACACTCCTATAAATGAGAAATATCATTGTGGACGTAATTATAAACAAGATGTTAGAAGCATTAACTGGGAATGAAACCAAACGCTTTGGATTTAGAAGAGTTATTTAATAGAGGCCATTCACTGGGACACTGTGCCAGTAGCTACAGTTTCAAATATTCACCGACAACATAATATGTGCATTGACTTTTCGGGCCTGACTGGTGCCTTGCTTTCTCTTTAGCTGCCTCAAAAGACCCCCGTAGCCTCGGAGCACTTTATGCTAAGTTAATTTACCCAAATATATCCGCGGCATCATGGCAGCCGCGGCCCCCGCTATTCAACATCAACAACTTTGTTAATGGAAACTTGCTGATCCATAAACATTTGTGCCTCCGCAGACGTTAGCTGGGGGGCAGTTCACATATGAATGTTAAAAACCCACAGATCGATGAGGGGCATTTGCAAAGGAGGCATAAGGTGTGTTTAATTATAATTGCGTCAAAGGGGGGGTTTGTGTGTGTGTTTGTTGGGGGGAGGTGTCGCTGTTAAGGCTCATAGGCAGGGGCCTCTGTATTTAAATAGGGTCACATCTCGGCCTCACCTTGCAAGTGTTATGCTATATTAAATGCCACTCATGTTAAGTGCGTTGAAACCCTCCTCCGATGTAGTCAAGACATAATATAAAGGTTAAATTGAAAAATGTCCCTTCAACGGCGCAGGAACACGCCATGATTGATCTCCCTTGTACAGGCAAGGAAATGTGAGCCAGACCTCTGTTTCGTTAGGCCTCCTTTTAAGTGAGTGAATACAGTGTGTTATAATAAGGAGTGGCTGGATTAGAATTTAAGTGTCAGTCAATCAGGATTTCAAAAGGTCAATGAAAAAATTAGCAAAATGTTTGCAGAGGGTGGGTTTGAAATGAGCTCAGTCAGAACAGGCCTTTGTTTACAGGAGACGTGTCATAGCCGGAAAAGCACAGGTGTTACTGATAACATTAAGATGGCTGTGTCCTATTCAAGTGTCCCAGTAAGCCATGATGGTGCCAACTCCTCCCAGATCCACATTACATACTAATTCTACGCAATTGTATTTTCATATTGGAAAAGTGACAAAATAGCATCTACTGAAACTAGACAGTGTGCATACTGAATAAGATAATGGACACTTTTCTTCCACCAAAGAAATGAAGGAGTTACTTAGCTGGAAAAAATAAAAGTACTTCTGAGTGGTGGTAGAATGAAAGTAATATATCTTAAAAAAAGACATTGCCTTTGTTGCATTTAAGCACAGTAACCCCAAAAAAATGTTGGCATTGCACATGTGTGCACATTAGCAATATATTACATTTTAACAATTCATACGTATCATCAACATTTCTACGTAGTTCAAATTACATGTATATGAGCTGAGTTTCTCCTCAGATGGAGGAGGGATGGTGGATGGTGTGACACCTGTGTGACACGGTTGCCAAGCAGCAGACAACAGTTTAACAACTGTTCAAGACAAACAACAAAAGTGTGTCTTTTTCTAACTAGAGTTCGGGACATTTCAAGTCGTATTTGTGGCGAAAAAAACAAGTAGTTTAAGCTAAAACATTATCTCTTTTTAACCCTAACCAAGTGGGTTTGCACTTAAACCTAACCACATTCAAAACATAGAATTGAAACATTATGAAATGTGAAGTTTCAACATATCAGCTACACATGTAACATATATATCGTAACATATCTGTGGTTTGCAGAAATGCACATTGCCAACATTTATACTGGCGTCTGGTTCATGCATTTCCATGCTACATGCTAATGTATACATTATTTACCATATGATTATTATAATAGTACACTGATTCTTTGCAGTATGCACATTTTTTTGCTAGAAACCAGGAAGACAACAGGAAATGATGCAATACATGCAAATGACAAATGACAAAAAATGCAGAGACAGCAAAAATGTTTCACCAAAATTCAATAGGAATGTGTTTGTATGGATACTGCATTTTTTAATTAACCTAAATATTGTCACTTTTCCAACATATAATCTGTACAGTATTAGTAGGTTGGATCTGGGACACAATTACTTTGACACTGCAAAGTCACAGTTTGACTGATCTATTGTACTATTTCCTTTTAGTGTGAAAGTGTAAAGTATGGATTTGTCTTTAGCAGCCTATCTTAATGGCCAAAACAGTTCACACAACTTTATAGAATTTGTGTATTTTACAGATATGGGACACGCTGGAAGTGAGCCAGCATGCACAGGACACTGAAACTGAAGCAGCTAAATGGAATTCAGCCTTTACTAATTTTATAACTTAATCTGTGCTTTTCCTACTGTGACATGTCAAAATGTCTTCTGTAAAAAAAAAAAAAAAATATATATATATATATATATATATATATATATATATATATATATATATGTAAAAAAAATTGCTTGCCAACTTTGTCGGAAAATGTTCACAGGAAAAGAAAAGAAAAGATTAGAGACATGCAGGCATCAGGTGAAAACCTTATATTTTGGTGACTGTTGAATGTTGTATGCTGTATGTGATTTGAAAAGATTTTTTTTCAATTGAAATTTTGAAAATCTTTTCACTGAAAAAAATAAGAATTTCAGTCTAAAACAAGGCAGATCATTTGCTTTTTCCTGGTCACATTGCTTTCCAGAAAAACTAAAATATCACCATCCTTAATTACATCATTAATATTAATTATATATTGTGCTTTTCAATGGGAAAAGTTTCAAAATGCTAATTATTTCATTTTTTCATCACTTTTTTCACCTTTTTTTTCATGACACTGGCAAAGAAAGTGTGTCTTCATATAATTTGTTTCCTTATTCCTACTTTACTGGGATGTTTGAGCTTTATGGTGCAGAGCAAAGTTCATGTGCTGGAGAAAAAAATGTCTCTGTGCTCACCTTAAATCTGAGTTTGAGACATGTGAGAATGACAAGTATTTCTTTTATATGTATTAAAACATGCCTGAATGGGATTTTAAAAAATCCAAAGTTGTGTAATGCTGTCAGAGACATTTATCTTGACATTCACTGAAATAAGGTAGAAGAAATAATATGCCCAAATCTACCATTAAGCAGTAATAAATATGATAAATTACATAAATCATGTTGAGGGTTAACAGGCTGCAATGTCTGGATAAATGAATGACAGGTAAAACCATACGATTCTCTCTAAACAAAGAAAGCTGTCTAACTTGTGATCTGAGGATAATCCAATACATCCATGAATTGGATTTTGATTTACTCACTCTGATTTTAGACACATCATATCTGTGCTGTGTATATACATATAGAGAATACTGTAAACTAGTCTATGTCGGCACTGGACACTGCACATACAGTATAATGACAATATGAATACTGCTCTGTATTGTTCACATTTTATCTTTTGGATGAACTCTCAGTCGGCGTGATGTTTTCTTTACGTGACTTTTTTTCCATGTAGAATCCATCATCACACAATACTGTACCTTTATACTTTGCTCCTTTTTTCATTGTCAAGTCAGTAAAATTCCTCTTGTGGAGTTTCCCCTCAGTCTTTGGATGTCCTTACAGTACTTCCCAGTTTTGGACACAGATGATAATGAAAGAAGAAGTTCAGTCTCTGTTTCCTCTCTTACAGAGTCCAGAAGTGCAGGTTCAGATGTTGGGGCTCCAGCACATGTATGGGCGGCCCTGTGGGCCCTATGTGAACAGGGCCGTGGGGGGATCTGAACCCAGGCAAGGGTGGATCGGGGTGGATAGGATGTAGTCAATGCTAAACTTGATCTCTGACTCTGGTTTCCCCTGCTGGGTAGGGTTCGGGATGAGGTGGTTCTGCTGGGGGCCCGGCCTCGGCCTCTCAGGGTTCAAAGGGCAGAGGGTGGAGTCGGGTTCGGGGCGCCGAGCTGCGGGTAAGTGCTGATTGTTGTGGCTCTCCAGAGGGTGGAAAGGGGTTTCTCCTGAATCACGGAAGCCGATTTTCATGTTCCTCCTGCGCCGGCGACGCCGAAAGTTGCCATTTTCGAAGAGGTCGAGCATGGATTCACAGCCAGTGGCAAAAGTCCAGTAGTTACCCTTTCCCTTCTCGTTACCCTCTGTCCGAGGAACCTGCAGGAAATGTAAAGCATACTTAATAATGATTAAAAAAATCATGTAAACAGTGATAATAGGAGGAAAAATACACTATTACTGCTGGGGAAAAGAAGAAGATTAAACTACAAATATTTCTTCTTCCAGGTAACAAGGTAAAAAGATGACAAGGAACAAGAAGAAAAAAAAGCTTGAACACTTTAATATCTCCTTAAATGTACATCACTTCCCAGCGTCCCCTGTGTGATGCAGTGTACCTTGATGAAGCAGCTGTTGAGAGACAGGTTGTGTCTGATGGAGTTCTGCCAGGCTCTCTGGTTGGAGCGGTAGTAAGGAAATCTCTTCATGATGAACTCGTAGATGCCCGACAGAGTGACCCGCTGCTCGGGGCTCTGCTGGATGGCCATGGCTATCAGAGCTATGTAGCTGACACACAGACACACACTTTCATCAGGCTACACAATATGCCGTGTAATAAAAAAACTATCACATTATAAAGGCTCTCTTTGTGTCGACTTTTATGTGTAAAAATAGTAATAAATGCAAAATCTGCCAGTTATTTTCCTTTTATCTGACCTTGCATGGTACATTAATAAAGTTGTTGTTTTTTTGTTTTTTTTGCCAAAAACGGCAAAAACAGACAAAGAAATATACAGAGTTATGGACTGTAATGTTATACAGACGCTGTTTCTGAGAACTCAAAGAGAAGTTATATGTGATTCTATTTATTTTTGTTTGATTAACATTATGTTTGTGAGAAGAATTCAGAAAATTTGAAAATGTCAACAAGCTGATAAAACATGTTAGGCGTATTTTTTTTGAGTTGGTAAAGAAGACCAAATTACTGAGATGGAAAGGAAAGTTTTAAATATTATTTTTCAAGTCACTTAGAGTTTAATGAACAAATGCATGTAGTCACAAGAAACTAGGCTGTGGTATAAAAACAGCTTTCATTTTATATTACTTGAAATGATTTTTTAAAAATAAAAAAAGACTGGAGATTGATAGAAAATGATGTGCAGTGCACCGCTGAAGGGAAATGATGCACTCTGCCCTGCTCTTAAATCAAGGCTAATTCTTTATGATGTCAATGTTTTAAAAGCTATCATACAAAATGTGTATATTATGTACACTGAAAAAAACTTATCATGGCTGCAGTAAAAAACACTAAAATTAAAAAAATAAATGCCCGAACAAAACTTATGGAAAAAGAACTCAAATCAAAGTGAAAACAAAGTTAATTTTAAAATGGAATAAAAAATGAGGAAAAAACACACTTTAAAGGTCAAATATTAGCCAAAAGAACTTTAGTTATCATTTTTTTAGATCAGAAACCTGAATCCAACTGGATAAAGTCACAGCTCTTGAAATAAAAAGAAATATATATATATCTATGTATAGAAAAAGGTCCGTACCTGTATGCGGGTCTGCACATTTTCTTCTCCTCGTCCGTGCTGGATGAAGGGTATCCGTCTCCATCATAGTTGAAACAGTTGAAAGGGTAGTTGGAGTTGTCAAACATATTTACACTTTGTCGGATCGGATGTGATGTGATCCAAACTGTTTGGCTCCTCTGACTGTCCTGGCCAAAGCCCAGCAGCAACACCCTGTCCTGCTGCTCTGCTCTGCCACCATGCTCTGCTCAGCCAGCTGACACTCACTCTGAGCTCTGCTGATGACGGCTGCCTGCAGCCCCCCTTCTCCCCTCCTCGTCCCAGCTGCTCTCCAGGAGCGGCTGCAGGTCTCGAGACGTGGGACCACCTCTCTGTGGGATTTCAACTCCTTGTTATGGGCTTGTGACAGGGTTCAGATGCACAAAAGTTGATTTTTTTTTGTGTGTGTGTGTGTCTGGTCTACAGACATCTTGTCACCAGACCTGCACAAATTTTACGATATCCAAAGGCCAAGTGGCAAAAATGAAGATGGCCTACGTATCTCTATTTTAATTTAAGAGTAAAGGATGTTTTGCCTTTGCAGTGAAGAGTAAAGATGTAAAGTCCGGCAAACAGGAAATACTGAAATGCAGATGCCAGTGGGCTCCAGTGCATCAAACTGCCCTTGGCTGTGCACTGTAGCTGTTGGGCTGCAGGATAGTTTGTCCCCTTTTGTTATATTTGTATTTTAGTGTACAACAACCCAGGGCTATGGGATCTGTTGACCTTTGTTGAGCTATAAATGGCAGCTGTTTTTGGTCAGTTACCTGATTTAGATCAGACAAACTCTTTACAAGATGCTCCCCAGAGTTAGCATTGCATTTCTGAGACTGCGATGCTCAGTCGATGCAGCTGAACCCGAGATATCGTCTTTTTTTTATTCCACACAATCCTATTTCTTGTCAAAAACATGGTGCCTACATTACCCACAATGCAACTCGACCGAGACAATTGAGTTGGAAATTTAGGTGAGTTACGCTAACAGCAGCTAGTGTGGCCTCGAGCTTTGTGAGCTCTACTCAACAAACACAACTGCACCTCCCGACACTTGTAAACACACTTTGACATGTGATATCAGCGGAGTGCCCTTTAACTCGGGCTCGACTGAGCTGGTCCAGAGCGGTCAGTCTCTCGGTAGCAGCCTGGTCATCAGTTTGCTGGACGATCGTCTCCTCTCCCCCACCTCTGGCAGGATTCTGGGTGGTCTGCATGGGCTCGTAGGCTGCCCCCGTGTTTTATTTTGGCTCTTTTAAAGCCTAATCTCTGTAACTGTACTTAAAACAGCGATCCGCAAACCAACAAACAAGATCCTTTGCATCTTTGTTTTCTTTTTCTCTCTGTTAACTCTTTGGGGCGTGTGTGTGTGTGTGTCCTCTCTGGCAGACGTTTAGTCAACAACGGGAAGTTTTGTAGATGCTATCTATAATGCTCTTTAATGGCCATAAATTGTTTCCGTGTCTATAAAACAGGGGGATGTGTATTTTGAAGGGATCTAAATGGGGCAATTGGAGGTCTCCCGTGAGGCGACAGAGGCCGGGAAAACAGCCCGAGGACTGCAGGGCCTCTGTGTGTGGCCCCGCTGGTGTAGGAGGAGCCTATAGGCGCTATATTGGTCGGTCCAGGCACATTAAGCCAATTCTCTCTTTATTCCTGACAGACTGATGAAGCAGCTGAAAGGTCAATGGCGTGCTCAATTTTAGATGCAGGCCCAGATTTTTAAAGTGGTTCTTTGGTGGATGCTGAAGACTGACTATGAATCTAGATTAATCAGCGATCCTAATATTTTTTTCTTCTCTTCAAAAACAAAATTATGTCCTGTACAGGTAAAATAAATTCCACGACGCTGAGTGCAACCATGAACGACCATAACTATTACTGAGGATTTCTGACATGCTATACTGAATTTTTCATGACTTTTTATGTCATGGTTTACTATGACTTTCTTACAACTTTTTATGACATGCTATACTGTGAATTTTTTTTTAATGATTTTTGACAACATACTATACTATGACTTTTTTTCATGATTTTGGACGATATACTATACCATGACTTTTTTTTCATGGTTGTTGATGACATACTATACTAGGACATTTTTTCATGGTTTTGGACCACATACTATAATATGATGTTTTTTCATGATTTGTGACAACTTACTGCACTACAAGATTTCTCACGATTTTTGACGAGTTACTAAACTATTATTTTTTTTGTGATTTGAGTCGACATACTATAGACATTTTTACTATGACATTTTTTTCATGATTTTGGACGACATACTATACTATGACGTTTTTTCATGGTTTTGGACGACATACTATACTATGGCGTTTTTTCGTGGTTTTGGAGGACATGCTATACTATGACTTTATTTTATGGTTTTTGATGACATACTATACTATGACGTTTTTTCAGGATTTGGACGACATGGTATACTATGACTTTTTTTCATGATTTTGGACGACATACTATACTATGAAGTTTTTCATTGTTTTTGACGATATACTATACTATGACTTTTTTCATGGTTTTTGACAACATGCTATACAATGACATTTTTCATGTTTTTTGACGACGTGCTATACTATGATGTTTTTTCATGATTTTGGACGACATACTATACAGTGATGTTTTTTCATGGTTTTTGACGACATACTTTAGTACGACATTTTTTCATGATTTTGGACGACATGCTATACTATGAGGTTTTTTCATGGTTTTGGACGACATACTATACTATGACTTTTTTCATGATTTTGGACAATGTAATACACTATGACATTTTTTCATTGTTTTGGACAACATATTATAGTGTGACTTTTTTTCATGGTTTCTGACGACATACTATACTATGACTTTTTTGTCTATGATTTTGGACGACAGTATACCATGACTTTTTTTGGTGATTTTGGATGACATACTATACTATGACTTTTTTGTCCATGATTTTGGACAATGTAATACACTATGACATTTTGGATATGATTTTGGATAACATATTATAGTATAACTTTTTTTCATGGTTTTTGACGACATACAGTGCTATCATTTTTTTGTGATTTTAGACGACACACTATACTCTGACATTTTTTTCTGGGATTTTGGAAAATGTAATATACTACAACATTTTTTCATGATTTTGACAACATACTATACTATGACTTTTTGTAATGATTTTTGATGACACGATTTGATTTGATTTTTACTTTTTATGTCATACTATATTGTAACTTTTTAAATAGTTTTTTATTGGGCTCATCCCTATGCTTCCAGGGTTCTATGTTTCCCGGGTTCTATGTTCCCCACTTAACCCTGCAAAACGACTTGTATGTTCCCGGCTTACACAAAAAGGGTTCTATGTTTCCTGCTTGGTTGAGTGGGCAACATAGAACCCGGGAAACATAGAAACTTTTTTGTGTAAGTGGGGACCATATAACCTTTTTTGCAGGGTTAAGTGGGGAACATAGAACCCGGGAAACATAGAACCCTGGAAACATAGGGATGAGCCCGTTATTTAGATCATCTTTTATATCAAACTATACTATGACTTTTCTAAATTGTTCACTTTTCATTGTCTCCTATAGTATTACCTTTTAATTGCATATTTATGACTTTTTCATGACATCCAGCTGGCTTTTATTTCGTTCAGTCCAGTCCATCAAATAATACATTTTCTCAAAATAAATCACTGTTCCTTCGTCACATCTTTGCTCAACCATTACTGCTTTGTAGTCTTCAATAATACCAACGGTGGAATATAACTAAGTACCATTACTCAGAAAATATACTAAGTATTCATTTGAGGAACTTTTATTTGAGTCTTACTATTTCATATTACTTTGCACTCCACCACAACTTAGAAGGAAGTAGAGATGATGCACTTGACAGATTTAGCTTACTTTACCAAGAGATTTACATACCAAAGACAGTCTATAAAATATAATCATTTGTTTAAATCAAACTAATAACAGAATATAAGATAATTCAAATTAGCACCATGGTGACTGAATACAATAGCAAAATGCTGCACACACTGATGGAGAAACAAAAATTTAACACCAGCCTTTTTTGTGTGTGGTTTTTATTTATTTATGGGGTTAGGGTTTTTTTTTATTTTGACTTTGAGTAATTTTACTTTTGATCATTTCAAGCATAGTTTGCTGATACTCATGTACTTTTACTGAAGTAAATTTTCATTGCAAGACTTTTAGTTTTTTTTAGAGTATTTTTACTTAAGTTAAAGGATAAATACTTCCACCATTGCTGAGTACTACATTATTGGGTTCATACACTTCACCACAAAGCAACATAACTGATTTCATTGAATAAGTATCAACTGAAGTGCTAAAATGACCTGCGCTCATTCAACTGTCAGGAGTTGGCTGAGCCTGTTTACTCCAGACAAGAAAAACAGACTGATTCATACACAGCTGTAAACAGACCAGCAGAGAGAGGCAGTGTCGAGGAGAAGAGGAGGTCACCGTATCAGGTTGGTTTGAACTTAGATCAGATAAGCACCTCATAGTTCACTCCCATGACGAGGCTTCCTCTGGCGTCCTGTCTGCGGCTGGCCGCGGTGATTACAGCCCTTAGTTCTCCTCTGGTCACTCTCTGTCCCTCTGATGGTTGTCTCAGACTTCCTCCATTCATAGCTCTGTCTGCCTGTGTGTGGGTGGGTGTGTGTGTGTGTACACATGCATTTATGTAAACCAACCAAGTAGCTTTTCCGGGGGCTGTTCTGTGAGGAAAGGTTATCAAAACACAACAGTACACTGGGAACTGTAAACATGCTTGTGCACAGAGCTGGGGCTGAGGGCCATTTTCTTTTGCACTGTACTGTGCAGCCATCCTCAGTGCCACCATTCACTGTCAAATTACACTGTGTTATAGATAAGAGCTCCAAAACAGGCCTGTGTTCACCTGGGGGTTCAGATGAAGCAGCTAATAAAAACAACAACAACAACAACAACAACTTATGGGGTCTGTTGTGTTTATCTCAAGTAGAGTTAGTAGTATGCTGCAATTTTCACAAGAGGACGGCTGGTTTACTTCATGTAAACTTATTCATTAATGTCACAAAATGCTCCGTAACATAAAAAACAAAATACAAAAACTGCACAAAAATAATACTAAACAAATTCCAGGGGAATCAAAACGTTGCTCCTGTGCGCTAATTCCCAAATCTTTTCCAGATTATGCAGAACAGAGGGACAAATACCCACACACACGCCCAGGGGCCCAAGGTTGCTAATTAAGTCCCTGATCTCCCAACATTGTGCAATGACTGGAAGTCACAAATCCATGGGCTACTTGTCTTTCTTGTCATCAGTTTTTCATTGGAAAACCTACTATTTTCATTTCAGTAATTATGAAATGTTACAGTTGGATTGTGATTCCTTCAAATATAATTTCCCCCTGCATTCAGTTAGCTTACATTATTACCTTCACTGTGCAGAATGATGTATGTGCAGAGTCGGACTCTGAGTCTCTCTGTCTGAGCTCATTTTAATGTGGAAACTTGAAACTTCAAGTGTACAAAAACATAGAAAATGGACTTATAAGTGCAGTTTGAAATTGCAGACATTTTGTTTCCAGCAGTTAAGGTTTTAAAATTGGCGTAAGAGTCCAGATTTTTAAACAAGTGAAAAGAAAGTAAATGTAATGTCATCTGTTTAATGAGGTAATTTAACTTTTTAAAATATATTTATGGGGCTTTATTGCCTTTCCTTGATAGGACAGCTATAATGTGAATGGGGAATGGCATGCAGCGAAGGGACGTGGGTTGAAATCGAACCCATGGCCATTGCGGCAAGGACACAGCCTTTGTACATAGGGCTCCCTGCTGATTAAACTTTCGTAGATAAAACCATATGACACACAAACTAATATTTAAGTAGGCTTAATATTAATTTACTGGTAAAGTAAGAGTATTTTTTATTCTTAACAATATTACCCGTTGCTTGACGTCAAATGATTCTGTAGAAAATATATTAAATAAACATTAGCCTAGTTAAAAAATATTACTAAACCATAGTTCAGCATTTTGGGGAATACACACATTTGCTTTCTTTCTGAGAGTGACATGAGGAGTTGCATTTCTGACAGATCCCGTTTTCTCCTCTGTGGTAATTAGCTTAGCTAGCTTAACACACAAACTTGGACATGAAGCTGCACTCTCTAAATGCACTCGCTTAAAGAATGAAAAAATCCATATTATAATATTTTTTGATCATTTTCTATATATCACACTGCAATGCTACTGTGGGTAAGAGTCCCTGTTTGTGTTGTTTAGTGGTTGTTTTATTGAGCGAGGTGTCCACAGTAGTGGGTAATTAGCTGAGTAGTGTTTCCTGGGGAGTGAAAAGAGGGTCATGTGTGTATATTGCTACATTCCTTGCCAGAACATCTGTTTCTCTGCGGTGAAGACAGAGGAAATGTTAATGGAGAATTAACAAACGAGAAAGCTACAAGTTAAGGGAAGCAGCAGGTTAGTCACGCTGCCTGTGTTATTTATCAGGGACATGTATCCTCAGGTTGGCTGTTGCTGCGGCAGATGCACATCGTCTCCTCGTCGCTCTTATTCCATTCGCCAAGTTACCCCACACTGCTACAGTACTTTAAGTCCTGCAAGTGTGTACTGTTTAAAAAGTCTGTGATCACTGGAGGCCTTTATACCGTTAGCCTGGAGTGGTAGTTAAACTGCTGAGGGCTTTTGTAACGCCTTCAAATTCAAGGTCAAAGGTCAAAGTACTTACTGTAATGGTCCTTCAAAGGGAAGGAATCTTACTGTCAATGTCAAAGTCAGTTTACTAGTCACGTGAAGGACTGTTTAGCCTGTGAACATGATGAAGGGAATTTACAGAAATAAAGTTTTTTTCTTGCTCCTTCCAAAGGGGGTGTCTAAGTGCAGGTTTCACCTTAAAGGGAATCTATGCCCATTTTTTTTTTTTAAATTCACATGTTATTCTTATGGTCTAAGACAGTTTAAAGAAATGTTAGTACGCATGAAAATTCTCTCCTAAATCCAAAGACTAGAGTGCTAAAACTCAAACTTGTGATGTCACTGGGTATAAAGTCTGGAGCTGCTCCATAGACGGTGAACTTGGGAAGATATTCTTGATTAGACTGAGAGCGACGAGGGAAATGTTCTGAGTATTTGGGCAAATTTTCTGTTTCAGAACTGCAGTGTTAATTTTGTTGACAGAAACGATGATGAAAACGTTTCGCCAATGACCTTTTTTTTTTCCCATGACGTGAACAAGACAACGAGTAAGTGTGTGGAAATTATTTGTAGTTGTAGAGACAACGTGTCTCAATAAAATATTTATACAACCTGTCACCTTTATTCTAATTTCTGATACATGAAATAGCCTAACTGGATTAGTTTAAAGATAAAAAACAACAACATAGAAAACGTATTGACTTAAAGTAATGACTAAAATGTCATAAATTTTCATCGACCCTCAGTTTTTACTTTCGTCGACTGAAACTAGACTAAAACTTTAAAGGATAACAATGACTAAAATGTGACTAAAACTAATAAGCAAGACTAAACAACAGAATGAAGCTCATGTGGGTATAAAGAAATAAACAAGCCTTCCGTTGGTCAAAAAACAAATAAGGCTTCCATTGATTTTCCATTGATTTGACTTTACACTTAATGACATCACGAGTTTGAAACTTACTTCTCTGGTTTCTGGCTTTGAGAAAGAGTAGCTCATGTTCACAAATATTGATTAAACCTTCCTAGGCCATGGAAATAACATATTGGAATTCTTAACGTAGGTGGTGTTCCCTTGCATCCTTTAACGCTAATCATGAATGAGCACATAGGCTTTACAGGTTGCAAGACAAACTCTGCAGTTGAACTACATGGATAATTACCTCCCACGATAATGACACATACAACAGATACTTTGGATAAAAAAGATATAGATGCATTATAACATTCTGCTTATTTTGTTTTATTGCACTTTAACCATGATGCAAAGAAATGAAAAACAAACCCCAAAAAAATCCACAGAAACAATGAGTTGAATTAAAAAAAGAAGCATTTTTCACTTTAAGAACACGTCATCTTAAGGTCCTCCATGGATCCACTCACACCCCCATACACACCGTACTGACCCGACACAGGACCATGGAAACTTAGACTGTATAATAAAACCCTTATGGAACAGATGGAGTCAGCACACACATATGTAGACCTCTGTATCTTATCTATAGCTCGTACCTGGGAGGAGCTCAAACCTTTCGGCTATGAAACCAGACATTCAAGTATTTCTATCATTGCACAGGCACTAGATTTTCCTACTGTATATATTAACTTTCAGCCAGCGACTGAATCGTTTGACACCAACAGTTAAAAGCAATCAGCTGTTGGTAATGAATGAAATATACATCCTGAAAAATAATCTCTCCACAACAGCAACATCTGGACATCAAATATATTACAAAGAAACAATAATATAAAACTATTAGTGTCACATTTGGCTTTTGGTACCATAACTCTAACCTCATATCTGTTGCACTGATAAAACAGAAACAGTAGTCGGATTAAACGCATTTGAATCTACTGGTGGTGGATTTAAAACCAATTTCAAAGCGAGCTCGATACTTGGAATGGGGTGGAATATGGAGAGGGTTAACTTCACTGAGAGGCACGGACCTGGCAGCTGCTTTTGCACATGCTCAGTTTGCCCTCTGTTGGACAAACGAGGAAGTACACCACTGTGATGTCACTTCAGTTCCTTTTTCAGTATTCCTTTCAAATAATAAATATGAATTTTAATAAATACTCTCTCAAGTACAAGTAACATTTATGGGCAAAAATTAAATCCAGGAGTAAACCTGCACTCCAATCAAATATTTCCATCTTGAATACCAAATGATAGAAGCTGAATCGGCTCAGCGGAAATCAAATAAACCAAAAAAAAAAAAAAGACACTATGCAATAAAACATTTTTCAGCAAAATCAATAAAACATCTTTTTTGATAATTAAGACAATAGGACGTCAACCTCCGCCTCCTCCTCCACCGTGAAACCGAAACACTTGCAATACCAACAATATGTATAAACACATAATTCAGCTTGTGAAGAGAGGGGAGGGGAGGGGGTCAGGAGGTTCTTTACAAGTCCCTCAGAATTCACTGAATTCAAAAAAAGGGTCCTGAACAAGACAGAGAGAAGGCGTCTCTTGCAAGACTTTCATGGTTTGGTAGTGCTGCGGTGGGTCGGTACGGTGACACTATCCTACACTAGAGTCAGAGCTGGATATTTTAAGGAGTCTAGGTGATGTTTGGGAGGGGGGGTTGGTTCAGTTTAGTTTGTGACCCCGGCACCAGATTCATCACCTGCGAGCATCTGTGCAGTTCCAAGTCATTGCACATTGAAGTCCAGTCCTATCCAGCAGGCTTCCACTTCCAGACAGCTTATATTAACCTCAGGCAGACAGGCTGTAAGTTCAGCAAAAAAGAAATCAAGCCCTCTGAGAAATTCGGTACAGATGGAGCTCATCTGTGTCACAGGAGTTCAGTTTTTAAGAGAAAGACTGGATCTCCTGTCTCCGGGGAGGCAGTCCTATCAAGCCGCCAGCGCCCCCGGACAGCTACCTCCGTCGTGGGCTGGTGTGGGCATGGTCTGTCCCTTGATGCCCCTGGAGGTCGTCTTCTACAACGTTACTGTAACCTTCCTTTTCAATGCATTCTGACAGCACGTTCAGCACCTGGTGACAATGACACACCAAAAGACAAGAGTAAGGTTTAATTGTTGAATGAAGGAGAAAGCTGTTTATAGTCACTATAAGAGGTAAAGATTTCACTTTCTGTTAATTTTGATAGCAATTAACTGGTCACTAACCCATTAATTTTTAATAATAATAAAAAAAAACAAAAAACTTTAGCGCCACATTTCAAAGCACTATCCATTTTTAAGGTGCTGACTTTTTACTAATTTGTGATGTAAATGTCTTGCCTTTTATTAGAGTAGCAAAATTAACCTACAGACCAAAATGTGTAACCAGTCAAAAATATTCTTGGCAATAAACCGATTAATTGTTGACCGTTAACATCCCTACTTACAGGTCAAATAAGCTCAAAGCATTTTATGGACTTTTAAAAATAAACACACAAATATATTTTTTCCTGCATGTTTAAATAAATACTTGAACATTTTAGGTAATTCAATTTTCCAAAAGTTTGATGAAAAAATCAATACCATCCTCATGTTTTTGGAATGGTACTGATCTTTTCAAATTACTCTCTGCAAGAAAGTAAGTACCACTGGAAATTATTCCCTTCAAAGTTATATGAAAAGACACAAATCAAATAAGCAGTGCTGAGGAAACTACTTTGAAACTGTTGTACAGTTGTTCAACTACATCCAAACAACATCGTTGGAAATGATGACAATCTGAGCCTGGTATATCATATTGTTACACAGAGGTAAACCTGAACTGACACTGAGTAAAGAGGAGGTTTGATTCAGAGACTAGGGCGAACAGTCCTCACCTAGACAGCCAGAGGATGGCATGGCAAAAACGTCATATAAATAATTACATAAACTACATGACTCATAGTAGTAAACCACTGAAAAAGCTCCTGAGATCTGATGTGCCACCCAGCTACTGCAAACACAAGTTAAACTACTAATTGAACTACATGTAGTTATCACCTCCCCATCACTGCAAACAAGGCACACAGTATACAATGAAACACTGACCAGGCGTAGTCGTCGGTCCATGGCATCCAGGTGTGGCTGGATGAGAATGGGACTGAGGCGGTCCCTCACCAGGGATTCTGCCATGAGCATGGACAGCTTGTATTCTTCCTTAGCCAGCAGCTGCAGGCGCAAATGGGTCGACTTCTTTACCCTGCAGAAAGAGAGCAGCCGGGGGGGGAGTGAGTTTGGCTTCAGTTATACCCCATATGCTCGGGAGTACTGATAATGTGAAGCCAACTAATCACATGTGAAAATCCTGCTTACGGTATATTTTGCACCGGCATTAATAACGCTACGACAGCGCTCTTATCAAGATATATAAAGAAACACCAGGAAGAAGATCTTACCTGCAGCACTGGGTCAACGGCACCAGAATGGATATCTCATCATGGGAGTGCTTTCCAAAGCTGGGGTGAGAAGATAAAGGAATAGATGGTTTTAAAAGTGATGACTGGTATTTAAATCTTATTTTCTGACCAGTTTTGCAATTTGCTGTTTGCAAGTTTTACTGTGATAAAGGTCTAGTGTGTAGGATTTAGTGGTGTCTAGCAGTGAGGTTGCGGAACTGAAATGTCCCCTGTGTGCCAAGTATGTAGGTGAACTATGGTGGCCAATCCAAATACGTGAAAATGCAAACAACGCGAATGGCCCAATCTAGAGCCAGAGTTTGTCTGTTCTGGGCTACTGTAGACCAATATGGCGGACTCCATGGGTGAGGACCCACTCCTTATGTATATATAAACGACTCATTCTACAGTAACAAAAACACAATGATTCTTATTTTCAGGTGATTATACACCGAAGAAAACATAGTTATGAATATTATGTATAATTGCCAATATATCTGCCGATAGATCCTTAATCCTACACACTGGACCCTTGTCCTGCTACTTATTGTTTCTTTAATTTTTTCCTTTTTTCTGTGCCTTTTTTTGCTCACCTGTAAGTCTCAAACAGTTTATGCTTTATTTATCATTCATATATTCATACATGCATAACTTTATGCAGTTTCCTATTCATGAAAAACAGGATTTTAAAATGATTGTATTATCTAAAGTCCCAAGACAACTACATGCTCGACATCTCAGCAACTGCGTTGTACAAAATAAGGCTGTCAAAGGACTTTTTTCTTTTTGCCATGGCATCAAAAGAGGTATTGATTATTGTTTTTTTTTAAGCTGATACTGTATCAAAGTTTAAAATTCTGGTACTGTAACATAAGTACAAATCAAATTTTAAATTGTCAATACACACATATCAACTGTGAGCTCGTTATGAGGACATATGTGGTTTATGAATTATGTACTGTTGTGCATAAAAGGCATTCTGACATTTTTAAAGAGTGTTCATATGATGATAAGTCATCCAAAAAAGTATCCCAGTCACCATCAGGATGCACAGCAGTCGTATGCTCTTCCTACCTTTTCTATAAATGATTTCAAATTTCTGGTTCAAACACCTGCACATTATGTATTTGTTTTTGTGATTCTCTCATTTGTTATTATTTGTGTGAATGCACTAATACACTACAACAGATCCATCAAGTGGAATAATGAGAGCAGCACATCTCTGAATGACAATCAGTCTGACAGTCTCTTTATTTCAGCCTCTTGAGTTACAATGCAGTGTCTCACCCTCTGCCGTTGTCCAGGTGGATAATGAAGGTCTCATTTCCAAACTTTTCAAACGTCTCATAATGGTGGCGATCCATGTTTCCTGTGTTGGGATACAAGTAAACAATTCAGCTAAGAGGGATCACAGAGAGCACATATGTGTCTGTAGTTATATGATGTGTGTGTACAGTAAGTGTACAACAACGTCTTGCCTACTACTGACTTAAGAGACCACCATAAGATGGTCATACTCACCCATGAGAAAGTCAAAGACGGTCATGTCCATGATGTCCAGCAGTCGTGTCCCACTGTCATACGGTGGAGTCTGTTTGACCTCCTCGCAGTAGTCTGGGTCCACTTCCCATCTGTAGAGTTCAACATATCACATTAATATCTTGTTCACATTTATCAGAATTTATGCATCTGCTTTGCAAACACATCACCAAAATCCAATTTGTTCCGCCTTTTAACATGTTTGTTCCAATTTATTCTTGAGATGATTTTAGGGAAACTAAGATTTTTTTTTTTTTCTTATCAAAACAAGATCGCAATTAAGTGTTTTCTTCCATGGCATAATCTGTGCAAATTGTTTCATTGGATGTCAGTCAGCTATGAATTGATTTACATGATATCTTAGACACCACAGATCTCCTGGTGAGTGTAATAAATATTCTCTGATAGCCGGACCTACAGGACTCTACTGTGAATCTCTCAGTGTCTGCTTCATTCAGCCAACGCAGCACTGTCTGAGTGCAGGATCGATCTCTTACTCTGCCTTCTTGCGTTTGTGGTAGGAGCGTCTCCACGGGTTCCTCCAGGTCTTGCGTTTGGCGAGCGCCAGGTCTGGGAGGAAGGCGGCCAGGGATCCTTCTATCTGGTCCGGTTTACCGCACAGAGCGTGCTCAGTGGAGCAGTAGTACGAACACTCTCCGTAGAAACACACGTTGTTGGCTGAGAATAGGAAAAAGAAAACATGTTGTGGCTGCTTTGCTAAACTATTGTTTATAACAAGTATAAAAAGTGACACACTCTTCCTGCCCTTTTGAAATGCACACCACATATATTTAAAGGCCAACTTTCACAAGATTAAAACTACCTGGAGACATCCAGTGACTTGTATTAATTGCTGAGATTGTCGGTAGTTTTAATCCTGTGAAAGTTTTCCATGTGTATAATATGTAAAGTAAAAGTTGCATCGCTAATTAACTGTCGTGCTTTAGCAAAGCTAAAGTCCCCTGATAATACTAATCCCATGCAAATTAATATCCCAGTAATTCAGGGCACAGAACGGGCTTTGCTCTACATTACCAAGAAGGAAAACTGTTCATTTTTGCTTGGCTTTAACTTTTGCATGATGAAAAGATATTGTTGAATACTGCACAGATGGCATTTAATTATTATTTTTCCCCTCTGAGATCGGCAAATAATCTCGATTGATGGCTGTAAAACAGCGTGTGTCCCTCAGTTTTGGGGTACACATGATAGAAAACTAAAGAGAGGACTGAACTGAAATTTGTGCAGCGTTTTTTTATATCAATTCTGTGGATGTAGCAAAATCAATTTCATGGTATCTTGGTTAAAGTTTCTTCCTCCTAGATGTGTTTCTGAAAACCAATAACTCTGCCCGTTTTTCGGTTTGTACCTGGTGAAATGAAGAACGTCCTCCAGAGCTTCTTGTCTCGCGTCACATCTCGGATCTCCTTCGTCATGTTGACGAGCCTGCCGGCCACAGGAGGGACACGACGAAAGTCCAGGATCCTACAGGACAGGGACACATACTGAGGGGTTACAGTCTGCCTTCAGAATACAGCCGAAGTGTTCAAACAGTGGCTGAACACAAACACGGAGCTAATGGAGGCAATTAACATACTTTAACCTAATTGCTGCAATTTGCACTGAAAACCGCACTCCTTCTCTGAGTCATGACTCAGTCAAATCTGGACACAAAGATGTGACAGATATTTTTAGATTCAGTGTAACTTATACTTTCCTAAGATATGGAATGGAATATCTTCATTGCAAATAAATGTCCATAAATCCACTTAGAAATCATAGAGAAAAAAGATGCTCCTCATGACTCCAAAACTTGTTTGAGACATCTGGGACATTTGGACATTTTTGGGCTTTCTTCAGTATCAAAGTAAAAGTGTAAGAGTTATCTGTACATTTATGGATAGACTGCAAACAGGAACAACTAATAGCTATTTCAGCATTCTTTAAATGGTGCCAGTTGGCTGACAAAAACCCTGAAAATGTTGCTTTATTTTACTTATTTGGAGAATGTTATGAGAGTTTGAGTAAATGATCATCCACAGGGCTCTTTATGTGGCCCACTGAAAAAGTGTCTGTAGAGTAGTGATACTAAACTTACAGTCCCTGGGCCAAATCTTGGCCCGTGAGAGGGACCCCAGGACCCCCTGAAAGAGGTCCGGGCTAAGCCGCGATTGTCCTCAAACTCCAGAAACACCCTTGTGTACATCTGACCTGTGCAGGGCTGCCATAACTAGATTTTTCTCTGATAAATATTATCAGTATTGGTTTATTAATTTGCCACAGGTCTCCTGGAGTTTTGCAAGGGTGGCCCCCACGTAAAGCAGGTTGATCAACAAGGACATGCTGTATGTAGGTTTGGAAAGTAAAGACATACCACCCCAGATGGGACTCGAACCCACAATCCCTGGCTTAGGAGGCCAGTGCCTTATCCATTAGGCCACTGGGGCACACAGCCACCTGAACACCACAGTCAGGTAATTCACCGTCACTGCCAACAGGGGGCACTGTGACACAAGTCCTGACCTGACAGTTGCACCACATGGTGGTAAACCTCTGTGGTTTTTATGTGGCTATCATTCTACATCAAACCCATTTTTAACTTCCACACAGCTCTCTGGTTTAATATATTCTGAGATATAGGTTCTACTCAAAGATGGCGTGACTGTCTTCCTGTGTGCGTGCCACATGCCTATTTTATGCATGTGTGGCTCCTGTAGTCAATACCACACGGCTACAAGATCAGCACGGGCTCTTTAAATATTAATACGTCTGACAACACCTAATGGCCGAGGCCCGAGGGCAGGGAGACACGGAAAGAGAGACCAAGATTAAAGATGGAGCCAGGGGAATAGAAGGAGAGAGATATGGGAGAACCTGGTGGAGAAGGAGAGCCGTTAACGGAGGGCTTGCCGTATAAATGATGCCATCAAGCGGCGTGGTGGTGGGTGGGGTGAGACAGACGCACAGTCATGTCTCTATCCTCGGACACAGAATGAGGCACCGCAGAGCACAGTCTGGCCTGCTGGGCCCGGGCCTGCTGCCATGCTAAAGGGAACAGCTAGGGCTGGCTTCAGCTCCGTTCATCACCCACACTTTTTCCTCCATCCTTGTCCCTTTGATAAACCTCATTCCCCTGGCGGTGGCCATTTTAAACCTGTTTTACATTCAGGGTGGGACAGAGAGGCCCGCCGAGAGCTGCGCACGAACAACAGCGGGAATCATCTCATATACTCCCAGCTGAAAAAAGTATGACGCCTGTGGGTGTCATGAATTTGTAGCTATATAGTTTAATATTTTAAGGTCATATCTTTATAGCTGCTTGCTCTCTTTCCCCCACCTAATGCAGCAACACCAAGTGCACTTCCCATTTAAATCCAATCACATAATTAATGATGCTTACAGCAGTGTAGCCTATATAGGAAAAGACAGTGGTTCTGTGTGTATGTGTGCACACACGCTGGTGCGAATGCTGCTTTTAAAAAGAGCCTGTGTGTGTCTGCGGGCCCCCTGGGAGGCAGTGTAGCCTAAGCCTCTGCACCAGCAGCAGCAGCGGCTCTGTAGCCAGGCTCTAATTTAGAACAGACAAAATAAGGAAAAAAAATTAAAGCGCTGCTTTTGGCAAACCCTGCCTGGCTTATATTTAGAATGGGCACAGGGCCTTTCATGCCTTTGGTTTCCTCCTCTTCCCCTTAACCCACACATATGCCGGGAGTGTGTGAGCGTATTTTCATGCGTGTGTGTGTGTGTATAGAGGAGGACCAGATGTGTAGCAGACTGGTGAAGAAAGCTGCTGCTAATGCAATTGCTGCTGAACTGTGTCATTGTGCCTGAAGGAAAAGCAGATTCAACACCACTACCCGCTGTGGCCCCATTGTGTGTGTGCATGCATGTGAATAGACGTCTGTGTGTGTATGTGTGTGTGTGACCCCAGTATCATCTTGTATCACAAGCATTCACACTCCAACACAAGCTCATAACAACATACAGCCACAGTGACGTCAGCTCGGCTTTAATAGCAACGCCGGCGCTAAAACTCCTCCTCTGGTCGATCAGAGAGCCTTGTGAGGTTTTCTCTTTTCATTAAAGTCTCTGGAGCAGGCAGACGGGCAGGCCGGCCGTAAAGTGTTAGCCTTGTAAAGGCAGTGAAGTCAGGGAGCGTGGTGGTTAGCAAAGCAAGGAGGCTGCAGTCATTGTTCAGTCAGATGCTAGCTGCGGGAGGGCGGCATTCATTCTCTATGACTCATGGCCTCTCGGAGCTCGCAGGCTGTGCTGCACGGGCCCCGGCTCACACCGCTCGCTGCGATTGAAAAAAAGACGAGTTTCTGAGGGACAGAAGCTGCGAGAAGGAGAAGCAAAATGTACAAATAAGCACGGAGAAAACAGGAGTGCGTGGAGGGGGTTCATGCACAGAAGAGAAATGGGGTACGCCTGCAGCTCTGCCTGCATTCACACACACACACACACACACACACACACACACACACACGAGTCTCCTCGCAAACACATATCTTAAAGCTCTACTGTAAAACAAAGGTACTCAGTTCTGGCTTGGTGTTCTGCAGGTTTTTGTTCCTCCCGGGTGGTTAATGAGCTGACACGAGCAGAAGCAAATTAGCAATCAGGGAGGAACACAAACCTGCAGGACGTTGGCCCTCAAGGATGGAAAGAAGCACTTGGGCTTGAAGGAGCCAGGAGTTAAAGCACATTCAAGAACATTGGATTTCTTCCTTATTTAGTTGAAAGTGGTTGTAGCATTGAGGCCATTTCTGCACCAGACATCCACTGCTGCCCCTGAGGGTAATGTAGCCACCGGGCTTTGACAACGAGGAAGAATGCATGGAATAAAAAAAGATGATATCTCTGGCTCTGCTGCATTGATTTTGATCCTCTTTTTTTAAAAACTGTCCACCATGAGTCTGACAGTGTTATTTAGTACCAAAATAGGACAAACTGCATAAAGATTTGTTTTACCTGCAAAATGTTGCTGAAAGAGATGCAAAACAACCATTACTAAAACCAAGGGTAGCTCATACTTGTGAAAGTATTCTCGAAATTATCTACAAAAATTTGTACCCCTTCAGCTTGTGGTGTGTGTAATATACAGTGAGGAGCATGTGGTTTAAAACAACAGAGAAGACAGACAGATGACCATGACAATGTGATGTCCCAGATAACATGTACTGCACACCACTGAGACTGTCTAATGTTGACTTACCTGTCCAGATGAAAGGCAGCGATCTCTGCGTTGTGTCGTTCAAAGTCGGAGAAATAGAAGAAATCTGGTGGAGTCTCCTGGTCCCGGGTCTGCCTGCAGAGACACAAGGAGAAAAAAAAGCATAGAGGTCAGGTAAAGCTGTCATGCAAAGGCGAGGTTTTCGACAGTCAGCAATATGCAAAAGGTTCCATGTTCACCTGACAGTGCAACATATTAAACTGAAGCTGCAACTCAGGCTGGAGGTATACCTGGATTTTAACCATGGCAACTAGCTGCATCGTGAACGGAATTATTCACATATCCACCTGTGTACAATGCGTGTTACTGGAGGAGTCCAGCAGAGAACTCAGACCATATAGAACCTTCAGATTTGCATGATGTGAATAATAAACATGGCGACAATCGATGAGGTTACTACACGGAGTGCAGCAGGGATGACGTTTAGGATTACTGCAGAAAATAACCTCTCTAGAACCTTTTATGTTCTAGAACAAACAAACAACAAAGCCTCTTGAGCTTGTGTTAACCCCAGACCTTATTTCAGACATCTAACCAAAATTCCATTCACAAAATCTGTTGATTCTGAGACAAGGAAAGTGGCAGATGCAGGATATGTGAGGCAGCTACCATGAGCACACAAATGTGTAGCTCAAAGCAAGTCTATCTCAAGCCTAATGAGTTCTTGGTCTACAGAGTGTCAGTGGCAAGAAAATGCCGGTCAGAAGATCCCAGAGGTCCCAAAATGATGTCTTTGAATGATTAGTTTTGTCTGGCAAAAAGTCCAAAAGCCAAATGTATTCAATTCACTTTCATAAAAGGGTGAGACAATCTGAAAATATGCACATTTGAGAAGCTGGTTGCTATATCTTTTCTTTGTAAACTGGTCTAAGACAGGGGCAAAGCCTCATGTAAACATTAGGGGCTTAGCCCAAATCTAGGTAAGTCCAGGGGCATGCTCCCCCAGCGGATTTTTATCCCATTTAAGACAGTTATATGCACTATTTTTCAAGCCAGTTGAGATAATATGAAGCCTAAAATTCTTTGGGAAAAGCATGATTACCACTAAGATAAATAAAAAAAAAATCCTGTAGAGCCTACATCTTGTAGCTACTTGTTCTCCAACTGCCTTCATCATTCTAAAATCACAACAAATGTTGAGGATGACTAATTTTCACTCCAGCCACCAAAAAAGAGGCAAAAAATGTGCTTAAAGTTGTTAAAATAAGATGTTTTAAAGCATTAATAATTGATAAGTGAGAGCTTTTGCTCCATTGATTTTTCAGGGTCTGACACAGGCCTGTCAGAGAGACGAAGGGGAAATGACATCAAGCTGAAAGTATCTTACAAACCTAAAAGATTCGGAGATTTTGAGAAAACAGTCAGGGCTGGAGCCCCAGAAGCCACCCCTCCACTCCACCTCTGGTTTAACATTATACATGTGGGTCTGGACTTCAGACAATGCAGGTATGTAAGAAGCCATACTAAAAGGAATTCCATATTACAGTATTTGCTGGGTATTCTGCACCCTGATATTGGTGCACTGACTTTAAATCAATACATCTCTTCGACACAACTTCCCATTTACAAAGACGTCTCACTGCACAGGAGCCCAGTCTGTGATAAAACACTTTGGCTTTACACCTGTGTACCTAATATTGCGAACAGCGTTTGTGAGCAATAACCGAGACACAATAAACTCGTGTCCTTGCCTCACAAAAAAGGCCCCTCGTCGGAGTTACTGTGGGTGTTTTGTGGGGCAACAAGAAGCAGGGACAATCGAAGGTCGGAGACTTCCTCCTGAAGCGCCCACTCCTGTTCTCGATCTGTACCTATTTCTGTCCGACTCTGATCCTTCCCCAAAAAACTGCTTTCCACACACATTCTGCCTTAAAGCTCTTACTGGAGGGAAAAGAGGCTCTTAAAGGCTTAAATCCCAGAGCTGATGGAGGACGGCCAAGATGGGGCAGGACAGACAGGACAGCCGGGGTGAAAAGGCGAAGTCAAAGGAAGGAGGTGAAAAGACTTTGTGAGAAGGTGCAAGGTATAGAGAATATGTTAATGTCTTTGGGAAATACAAGGACGGCAGTGCAGACCATCATCAAATTGCAATCTCTCTACAGATGAGCTGCATATTTGAGTTATTTTTCCTTTTATACACACTGCCTTCTCTTTGCTTTTTTCATTGACAACAGTAAATACTTTCCAGGAAGGCAGCTGAGTGTAATGATTTGGACTGCAGCCTCTGCCATTTCTGCTTCAGCTAGTTGAGGGAGGATGAGAAGAATGGAAACTATCTTGGCAACTTCTCTTTCTCTCCTTCTCTCTCTATTCCCTCCGGAGGCCTCTCTCTGTTTATTTCGCTCAAAATCCTCTATCTCACCTCCTCTGCTTCCCCGCACTCCCTCACGCAGAACTGTTTTCTCTGCTTTCTTCTTAATACTTTATATCTGTCTGCCTCTCCCTTTCTCTTTCTCTCTCTCCGCTCCATCCGTCGCTTTCCTCAGCTGGCTGGCTGATTGTAACTCTGCAGCTGCATGGCTGACATATGCACCAGTCATTAACTAACCCAACATGGAGCCCAGAAACACACTCATCTACTAAAAATTCTCCAATTTCCTCCTCTCTTTATCAGTCTTTCTCTCATCTTTCTCCATCCTCGATCTGCCTGCGAGCATTTGACAGACAGCCACATGCAGATGGGTGGAAGTTTGACCAAACAGAAAATCATCATGTGGTACACTGAGCTTATAGAGAAGTATTTAGCAAGCATTTTCACACTAGACTGCCATCATCAGCATCAACTTATTTCTCCCTTCAACATTTCTCAATCTCAGTTTCCCCACTCCTCTCTCACGCTCATCCGTCACGTCCATGCGGTTGTTTGCCGGTAAAGGCCGAGCGCTGTCTGTTGATTGTATCGCTCTCTTCTCCTGGATGGCCTTGCTTCAGGGACACAGCTCTCGCTCCACATCAAGGAAAAATGATACTGACTTTGAAAGCAGAGTAAAGTGTCTATTTACACCAGTGCAGCTCAGCTCCCGCAACGGGACAATATCATTCAGTCCAGCATATGAAGGGGATGCAACTCTTTTATCAACGGGGACAGTTGTGCTATGTCACGTCCTGGATTTATTTCCTGCCAAATGTTAGGAGAACTAGTGTCGGAGGTGAAGTGTATGCGAGGTGGAAGGGTCAAAACTGATATTCAAGAAGCCTTTCATTCTCTAAATAAACATGTTGATGTGTTCCTCAGTTGTTGTCCAGTTGACAATTGCTAGTCTATAGCAACTTAGAAATTGGTTAAATTTGGGAAATGCACTTATTGGCTTTCTTGCTGAGAAGATCGATACCACTATCATGGACATATGCTAAAAATGAAGCAACTGTCAGCAGCTGGTTAGCTCGTGCCTCATTTTCACTGCATGTTTCAACTCGACTTGACTCACCTCACTTTTGGTACCAGGTTCTTATCTCTATTTCCACTGCAGGTAGCGCCCCTTAAGTGTAGGCATGATTCTCAGCTGATCACCACAGCGACGCCACGTGAAACTACCATATCATCTTCAATATGTCACTCACTGGATCTTTTTCTATGCAAAGCAGTTTTGCACCCTACAATTTTTTTTAGGGGGTGCGAGTGCGCATGTGCCGAGGCCTCTACTGTAGCCTGGAGTTTGTTTAACAGTGACAGGGAATCGATAACGGCGGACAATTTAGTCTCAAAGAAATCAAAGAATGTGCCAATATGGCAACACTTTGGCTTTGAGCCAGACGAAGGAGGCAACCCTTGTTTGCACTGATTGAGTAAGCTAAACCTGCAAATTTATTTGTAAGGAATAAAAGAAACAATGTGTTACTGTCACTCTGTTGTCCTATGGTCGTTTTTTTTTTCGTCAATTGAGCCCCCAAGTGGCGAAAATCCGGTATTATCGACTTGATGCGTTTTTTCACAAAAACCTGGCCGTTTTTTTTTTTTCTCATACGATTCAACCCTACTGGAAACAGGTGTAAACAGCGAGTCTGGCTTTCTCCAAAAGATAAAAACTCACCTACCAACACCTGTGAAGCTCATAAATTACCATGTTTCATCTTCAGTGTTGTGAAAACAGCAACTTGTGGTGTTTTTCACAACATGGAGCTTTTTTAAATCCACTTTAAACTGTGTCTGTTTGTTCAGGATCTTTTCACTTACTATGACACCTCAGATTTACTAGAAGTAAAGTGCAATATATTTTTTTCAGTGAAGGTGTTAGCATAAGTGCGAACTGCAAACACCCACAAATTATCATTATTTTTAGTTACCAGTAAGAGCTGAGAGTTATAGACTCCGGAAATTCATGATAAAATTTAATATACTACCCAGCAGTATTGAGTAAATTAGAAAGGGGTTGTGTGTGGGACTTTTTCTGAGCCGAATGCAGGGACATCAAGTCTTATAGGAGCCTTGAAGTTGCCAGGCAACCAGTGGAGACTCAAAAAAGTCACGCAAGTGGTGAAGACTTAATTAGTGAGCTTTAGTTTCTTGTTACGTTCAGACAGAGCCAGGACAGCTGCTCCCCCTGGTTCCAGTCTATATGCTAAGCTAAGCTAACTTTTGGCTGATTCATATTTAATGGAAGGGTATAAGAGTGGTATCAATCTCCTCATCTAATGCTTGGCAAAAAAAAAAAGCGAACAAGTGTATTTTATAATCTCAAACTATTCCTTTGAATCACTCCCTGACACCATAATTGCAAGTAAATCTTGAGAGAAATCAGTTCAAAAACTGAGAGCACTGTGTTTTTATATTTAACAACAACATGACACAGCGTCAAAAATAAGTCAGGCAAATACGCTCTTATGTTGATAAGTTGATTTCTAGCGCTGCCTGACATGACCATGTGTTGTAAAATAAAGATAATCTCTTCACATTCACAAGATAAAAGCCCGCAGCTATATTTACAGACAAAATGTCTAATAGTGGAGCTCTAACCTGCCAGTATTTCATGACCGTGCTGACCGTACAGGAGCGTCGTCATGGAGATTTCTTGGGGGATAAGCATGAGCAAACATTCTGCTGCAATGATTCATAGTCATTCAGCCTTAAAGAAATCCACGAGCATATTTCACATAGTGCTACTACATCGCTGTCTCTATAGGGGAGGACACCACAATAAGCTACTTTATCCATGCTTCTATTCTTAAGCTCCAAAACACAACTCGATGAGGCGTGCACGTTTTGTGTCACCGCTTTTCTGTGACTCAGTGAATGCTAATATGAGTGAAGAGCATGTGAATACAAGCATGTGTTTGCATTTGAGACAAATTTCTCTGCCTGTGGCCCGGCTGCACCGACGCTCTCCTCTCGCTGAATGCCAGCCAGGAAGCAGGAAGGCTGGATAATTACCGTGATCCACATCCAATTCAAATGTCAATAAAGTTATTTAGAGCATGGCATGACGCCGTCGACCCCCACCCCCTCCGACCGGGAACTAAAAAAAGAGGAAGAAGAAAGTAGAAGAGATAGAGTGTGACAACGGCGCTGGAGTTAAATGGGGAGAATAACCAGGGACAGTTAAGAGGACAAACCACAGAAGATGTCTCTACGTGTTCTTTGAACTAACAATTTGGCAGCCCTTACGTAACATTATGTCTGAATCCTCTAACAGCAGCACCTGTGTTCAGCCAAATCTGAGTGTGTTCTGATCAAGCAAACCATTAGAGGCATGTTGTTTCGAGGAAGCTGCGCCGCCAACGTAAGGCAAGGGAAAACATACATAAATGCATGACCACATTATAAAGTCTATAAATGTTTGAGTACACAGTATGCACTAAGCTCGGAGAAAACAGAGAGGAGGGCAGAGATGGTGGTTGCTCAAAAGCTACTCGTTCCTTTTACTTTGGACCGCCTGGTTGAGCTTAACCTTTAAAATATTTACAAATCCACTGCGGATTTATGCTGAATGATAAGTAGATATCTTGCACCGGGCTGCCAGGAGAAGCATACATTTCTCTCCCCTCAGCAAGACAGAGTAGAACTGCCAAACGCTGTTATGTAAGGACAAAGGAAATAGAGTATTTTCTGGGGTTTGGTGGCGCCACTATAGCCAGCTGTCTACGCCAACATCAGATCTTTTATCATGGGCAGCAGGTGAGACGTACTGACTCGAGCATGCCTAGTGTGACCCTGGCCTCGCTGTAAACACATAGTTTACACTGGGTGGCCAGACAGTTTCTTGGCTCCGCTCCGAGGGGCCCCAGCAGCCAGTGGGGCAGCGGAGGTCTCGTAGCGAACACACAGCAGTGTGAGAATATAAAGGTGACTGAGAGCGCTGCATCTGGAAAATCTACCTGTGCATACAGTGCATAGCTGACCTCTGCAACACCAGCAGGAGAGACAGAAAGAGAGAGGAAGGAGGGGAAATAAGGAAGAGGCATTTCCTTTTGCCCTGTTATTGACATCAAATCAGTAAAAGGTATTTTGCCTGGAGCTGCAAATAAAAACACTCAGATTCACTGCGTCCAAATAATATTCTGGCGCTGGTCACTTTCCTGCCTTCAGTGATGAGTTGAAGCTGAAAGGCGTACTCCTACACAGCAAGGCTGAACGCTAGATGTGTCGTCCCTTTGGTATAAAACCACCAGGATGGTAAACCTGCAGCGTAACTCTGCTGTGTTCAGTTCACTAATACATCGCCGCAGGATTTCTGGGTATCAAAGTTTAGTTCCTCCAGCAATTCAGAGCCACTTTCCTACAAAGCAGGGAGGCTCGCAAGAGACAGATTTTTCTTTAAATGGTCAAAATTGAAGCAGTGGAATCCCCTGTTTAGGTCAAGCTCCAAAAAGGTCAGATTCTACATTCCCCACAATGCAAAGGTATAGCTCTATTAGATGTCTGCTGCCTGGTTAATACCCACGTCTTCCAAACTTCATGCCCCTGTCTGTTAGGCAGACAATCTGTCAAACATAAGTGGTCTTCAAACCTGAGCCAAGATCAGAATGATGAAGTAAAAAAATGATGTTGGCTCCGTCCACGCATATTTTTAATAACAGATGTTTTTTCCCTGTTTAATAAAACACTTACCCACATGATCTTTGTTGTACAAAATATCTCAGTCCACACTAGGATGCGAAACAACTCTAAATGCTTGCTGGCATTAGCTGTCTTCCACATTCTCCCCTCATCACAAAGGTAGTAAACATTAACTTCTTCTAAACACCGTCTAGGGATTTCATCACCGTTGATTCCCCTTCAATACAAGGGTGAAGGAGCTCACTTAACGATACAAGTGATGCTCTGGATATGCTAATGTCTTCCTACCATTCCTCATCTACAACTATCCCAATCTGTAATGATCCCACCATCTGATCCAAAACTGTTGTTTCTGGCCAACCTTTACATAAGATTGGGAGCAGCAGCTATCTACATTTGCCCACGTGGGGGTGCAGGAATACTGGACTCAGAGCTTGGTTCCTGGCTTCCAGGCTTTGGGGTACTTTATGGCACTTCCGGCTCTTGTCTAAACCCAGCATTCTCACCAAGATGCGCTCTCTCAAGTACAGACTTTTGCACCAATGGATTTAACATGAATTGGTACTCTGTAATTCTAACATACTTTGGTCAGTAGCCTAAAAAGTATTGAGTTTGGTACCCAATCCTAGTGAGTGGACCAAGCAGTGCTAAGAAAACTTTGTTTCTAGCTTATGCTCATTACACAAAGCAAGAATAGACATGCAAAAATTGAGGAGACAATGTCACCGTTTCCCCAATACTGTCTCACATTTCCTTACAGATACAAAGTACCGGAATTCTGCACTGTAGAAGACGTTTTCAAAAATCTCTATTTTAGTGACCTAAAACTCTGTTTGTGTGTGGACGAGAGGCCGAGACATGGATGAAAATAGTCGACAGGGCTTAAAGGACGCTCCTTCATAGCCACAGAGGAAATGATTTAACTTGTAATAAACTGGCGGAGTGCTCCTTTAACTCTCCCTGCTTACAGTAATTACAGCCACCAACATGTGATGTTATATGGCGTAGCAGCTTGTTCACCTTACCAGCTGTTACATATATTCAACACAGTTCCAAATGTGCCTTTAGTTGAGCACTTCTGGGCGCTCGCATCCCAAATCCATGTCTCCCTTTTCTCTGCGTTGCATCCCAGTGGCTACGAGTTATCCATTATGAAGAATCCAGGAGTTGTGACAGCTCAGCATTATGCATGAAGCATTTCACTGTGAATTCCTTCCACACAACTGGAGATACAGTGGGCTTTATTTTCTTTTCTCTTTCATCGTTTTTCACAGTCCGGCCTGCTCAGCGTTGAACAATCCTCGCTCACGCTCCAGTATCTTTCTCCAATACTCCGTCTCATCCGAACTGAATTATGGAAACAACACATCAGAATGTTGTTTCCTCTGACTTAACAATAAGAGTGAATATCTCATCCAAGGTGATGTATAAACCCAAAGTATCAGCGTGCCACAGTGCATCTGGGCGTAGCGCGGAGAGAGTTTTATCTAGTTTCAAAGTCAAACTGCCAATCGATCACCATAAGCCTATAGCTATGGTCGGAGGCCACAGTGCGCACAGTGGAGGAGTAAAAAGATATGCTGTAAAATATAAAAGGACAAGGGCATCTTCCAGCCCCAGCGGGTTCCCACCAAAGGGCTGACTCCACACACTTGTCACACATCATCCGTCAAACCCACGGGCATGGCAAAGTGAGAGCACACTCGCACGCTCACACAAAACCCCCGCACATCTATATACTCACACAAATATAGGATCATACTGTACTGTACATGCGCACATACACACAGAGGTGGCTTGAAAGAGGTTTTGAAACCTCAAGAGGGGGGTGCTGAGCTGCGAGGAGGCAGGTAAGCTTTAAATGCATGAGAGGGTAAGATAGCGAATCCCATCTATGGGTCAACAAAACGAGGGAAAAAAAGCACCACAGGGAGACTGGAGATGAGAGGAGGCGGCGCATTGTTTTATCTCAAGCATAACGCATGTGAAGGCTGACCTTTTGAGCAATGACATTTGATAAATTGAGAAAAAAGCCTTTCACCAGCATATGAGACGGGCGTACCTGCCTGTTTGCATCCCACGATACGTGTTACCGTTTACCGGTGTCGCCGCTATAATCTCATGTCTGCAACACGGATTTGGCGCACAAATGGGAAAGTGTGACAGGTCATTTTGTATGAGTAAGTGATCTGTGTGGTGGTACACAGAGATGGCATTTGGTGTTTGAGTGCGAAAAGACAGACAGAGAAAGACAGAAAGACAGGAGGATGGGTAGAAGGAAAGAAAGAAGGAAAGGAAAAAGGAAACAAGAAAAGGGGAAAGAAACAAGGAAGTGAAGTGCAAATAGAAGGGAAAGAACGATGACAGATGAAACATAAGGAAAGTAGTAAGGATGGAAATAAGGAACGTGAAGGAGAGAAGGAAATAATAGCAAAGAGGGAAAGAAGTAAGGAAGGAAAGAAAAATTAAAATGAAAGAAGGGATGGAACTAAAGGTAAGACAGAAAGAGGAAAGAAGGAGCAAGAGAAGAAAGGAAAAAAATAAAAAGGAAAGAAGAAAAGAAAGAAGGACAGATGAAACAAAAGTGAAGACAGGAGGAAAGGGGGAAGGATGGAAAGGAGGAAAGAGAGAGGGAAGGAAGCACATAATTAAAGAAATGGGAAAGAAGTAAAAAAAGACAGAAGCAAAAAGAGACGGCCAACCGAAACAACAGGAAAGTCAGAAAGGAAGGAAAGAAGACAGAAAAAAGGAAGGAGAGGAAAGACAGGAAAAAAAGGGGAAAGAAGGAAGGAAAGAAAGAGGGAGAGAAGTTTGGAAAGAAAGACAGACGTAAAAAGGAAAAGACAGATGAAACAAAGGAACAACAGAAAAAAGACAAAATGAAAAAAGAAGAAAATACAAGGAAAGAAAAAGTGAGAGTAGGAAAAGAAAGAAATAAAGAAACAAAGAGGAACATACTGACACAAAAAAAGGAAAGAAGGAAAAGGAAAAGGTGAAAGATGGAAAGAGTCAAAGACGCAAGGAAGGAACGAAACAAGGAAAGAGAAAGAATGAGACAACAAAAGCACAAAAGGAAGATGAAAGAAGGAAGCTAAGAATAAGGGCAGAAGGAAGGAAGGAAAAAAGAAACGGAAAGACAGGTGTAGCAACCTTACACATCACATCAACAAGTTTTCTCTTTCAACTTGGATACAAGCCAGTTATGTTATCTGCCGCTGACATGATGAAAGCTCCTCCCTGCAGCTTCATCACAACACTCCATTAAAACCTGTCATATAATTTAATAGTGTTTCTTCTCATTTGAATGCTCAATTGATTATTGCAAAGTGATTCTTCATCAAAAGGCTCAGAACACAACAGAGAGGCTAAATGACACACGATGGCTGTTTGCATGACGGCTCCTCCACGCTGACTATTAGAATCTGACAACCATCGATACCTGAAATATAAAGACACCAGCTGATTTCAATCAGAGTGTGAGCAGCCATAATGAAATTTCACTCGAGGATTTTGAAGTAGCGCTACACAAACACCCAAAGGCTCTTGAAACAACCTTCACACCACCATGATCCAGGTGTGTGTGTGTGTGTGTGTGTGTGTGTGTGTGTGTGGGGCTCAGGTTATGTGTGTCGCAGTTTCTAAGTGTGATGGCTGTCATAGCTCCCCCGGCACTGCAGTGCTCTTCATCCTCCTCCCTCCTCCTCCTCCTCCTCCGACACTCCCTTACCCCTTCAGATCCCAGGCCTGACATACAGAGAGACAGCTGTTTCCTTCCAGCAAAGCTCTCTCACTCTCTCTCTCTCTTTTGCTGTGACACATTGACACACACACACACACATAGGTATGCGTGCACACACACATTTGGGTGAGATAGATTGGGATAGACACAGGAGGGAGCCACAAATAGGCATATATAGGCTACAAAGGCACACATTCTCACACACACACACATGCTGGCAAGTGATGAAAGTAGAGAGCTAGCGTACTGACAACTAGGATAACACACACACACACTCATTGTAAAAACCAACGTTACAGGAAGCTTCCTATCTAGAAATTCTCCATGGAAAACAGAGATGTATTCACGTTAAATGCACCTCCTTCTGAGACCAATTCACAAACATAACCATGATTCACATACATCGTAATGTGTGTGAACACAGATAATGTCAATATAATGAATTATGCAAGAGAGATGATTTTAAAGGAAACTACATCCTGTTTCAAGTTTAGCCTCCGAGTCCTCGGGGGCAGCGCAATGTAAATGAAGCCATCTTGAATAAATAGCCAACGCCTTCACAATACAACAGGTTTTTTTTTTTTTTTTAATCTGGAGGCACTTCAAAGAGGCATATGCTTCAGCGAAGAATAGTCCGAAATGCAAATCACTGAGCAAAACACAGCTATTAGAGGTTTAGCGAATGGAAAGACACCATGAAGAGGGTTGGCTATGAGGAGGAGGAGGAGGAGGAGGAGGAGATGCTGGAAGACGGATGTTCGACTAGATTGTTACAGAGAGACATTTTAGATGACAGCAAGACAGGAGTGACAGAAGGGTGAAATGTGCGTGCCATTAGTCTGCAAGGATTTGTATTGTCATTCTCTTTGCATTAATTCTTAATGGAGAGGCACGCATATATACAGTACAAGCATGTAAACACACACACACACGGAAGGATTACTGAATGAGCCTACCAGGCACAGGCCCAGAGGAGGTGTATGGGGATGTCTGTAAAATGTCACTAAAATCAACACGTGCTGACCAAGAAAAGATCCAAATGACCAAAAAAGCACTTCAAAGAAACACAAAATGACTTCAGAGAGACACAAAACCATAAAAAGGATGCATTACGACTAAGATGAAATGCAAAACAACGACCAAAAAAGAGGCAAAACAACTATAAAGTCCTGTGTTTTGGGGAGGCTTTTGCATATCTGTGCCCAGGGGCCAACTGTCTCATAATCCGCCCCTGCACACACGGTAATATTCCAGGAGCTACAATGCTCCATCTAACCTCCTCTTCCCCTCCTGCTGCCTGAGCCGTTGTCATGTCGTCCTGTAAATATCCGGGGCAGATAAACAGGCCGTAAAGATGAAGCCATCATCTCAACATAATCTGAGACAGATATACCGCTGCCTCTGACAGCAGGACGCCTCCTCCCGACAGTACACGTCCTAATACTGCGCCACCTCTCATCTCTGCACCTCCATCTTCCTTACAATCTCTGTAAGTCTTTCTTTATTAGAAAAAACACATCAACTCCACTACATCTTGCTGTCAGCTTCTCTCTCCATCTGGATCTAAAAAATAGGAGCATCCCAGGCCTGATGCTTTTACTGTTATTTTTTTTTTTTTGGAAATGTTTTTTGTGGTTTGACTGGGTGGACTGAGCACAGCAGCTCTTCTACATGAGAGAAGACAACCGGCGAAGCGCTCCCAGGAGTCGTCCTTCCAGTGATGGAATATTGCGAGGAAGTGTCCAATCTTTTTTTTTTTTTTCATTTTAAATGCATCAAAGCCAGCAGGAAACCACAAAGTTAATTAAATTGTCTTGGATTAAAAATTGAGCTTGGGAACGCAATTACAGTAAGCATTGCAAAACGGCCTAATGGCATTCCTTCCACCTTCGAAGGTGGAATGGAAAGGTTAGACAGAATGAGACGTGGGTGAATGTATGTATGTATGTATGTATGGATGGATGGATGGATGGATGGATGCCTCAGATTTAAGTGTGGAGTGGCAGAGACAGACAGACAGACAGACAGACAGACAGATCAATTACGACACCGCCGAACGTTCCCATTTTCCATGCACCAGACCAAGAAATGAAACGCGCAGGCACGATGAAACACGCCGAAGATTTAAACTGAATCTCTTTAACTGCAATGTAAACATGCATCATTGGAATCCCATATAAGCTGTAAACTGTATAAGAGGACAACTGAACTGTTTTCTAATCTCCACCTCTAAAGCAGAGGTGGATTACACATACGTACGTCTCGGTGAGTGGGAAGGCGAGATGATGAATCCCCCCCCCCCCCCCCCCCCCGTATGGCATTAAAGACGATCCTTAATCTGCGTCTATCAGTGAGGTGGTGCCACCATCAGAGCTGCTTGGGAACGCAGCACGCGGGGCTGCACATTGGCCAAATAATCACATTAGGCTGCACAATTGTGTGGAATGTGAATGTATAGCAAGCTGAATTGTGCCTTTGAAGTGTGCATTGTCATACATGGGTACAACTTTCAGGACTTTAATTACAGTAGGCTGCTCATGGTTTGTACAAATAAATCTGGGATTTCCATTATGATTCATTTTGTGGGTCAAGGGCCCACAGTGCAGGCTATAGGCTAAATCAAAACATTTGAACCCCCTATTCCTTTGAATGAAACAGTTAGGCCCACAACTATACTTAGAAAAATGCAATTTAAGTATTCTGATAGTCTGCAATAAGGTGTTTGTAGCCCTTGCCTCTGTCGATTTAAAGTAGATTTAAACAAGCTAGCACCTTCAGGGTGTTGGCTACTTTGACACAGAAGTGCCCTGAGCTAAATGCTAACAGCATGCTAGCATGTTCAAAATGATAATTTTTAATAAAGAGCAGCTATCCCGAATACCAAATCCCGTCTTGTCCTGACAACTGGAGAAAATTTTGCTGCAAGCAGCCATGGAAAAGCAGTGATCTGATATGTGCGAATGAATAAGATAAATTTAATTTTACAGCCACTGTTTCTTTTTTCCCAATGGCGCCCTCCATGGCCAGGTGACTACGCCCACTCACCTGTCCTGAATTTCACCAATTTGACATAGTGGCCAAACTGTGTATCTACAACTGAGTCCGTCACATGATGACATGGGGCCCCAAAAGACAATGGGAAATGGACATCTGTATATCACTGAATATATTTTTTGAGCATCACAACCCCTGTGAAATGACTCGTTTCACTATTGGGATTTGATCCATTCTTTCTGATAACATTTCGTTTAGAAGAGCCGCATGATTTGATCATTTTGTCCCCAATTAGGTTAGTGGAGGGTTAAACCGGAAGCTAACCACTCAGCCGGTGAAGTCTCTAGTGGTATTTGGGCCTGATGATGCAGAATATCTGGGTAATTTAATTCTCCAAAGGTCATGGCTGAAGTCATGGTTTCATGTGCCATTGAGCGACTTTGATAGTCTCTAACACTGTATCCAGTTCTCTTTATACATTCATGATCTGGTCACCACGGCTAAAAACCTACAAGATGAGACTGTAATCGAACTGAAATTAAGTTAGCCTAATGTTATTAATTGCTTTTCCTGCAATTTGTACCAATATCCACAAACCAAATGTTCCTGTATCAAATTATACTACAGTTACAGCCACACTAATAACAATTACAGATGATTTATATTGCAGCTGAAAAGGAAGTACAGTGAGTAAGACATTTCTATAATGCAGACCTTTGGTTAAACAAGCTTTTCTCTGAGGCAGAAACAATTTTGATTGTTTGAGTTCAACCTCAGTGGTGAAGGGAGAGCAGCTACAGTGTTATTATGAAGCCCCACTCTCTCGATAAATGCTAGCCATTTTTTGATCAGGCTTATTTATTTGCCATTCAAGCTTGCCAGCTAGCAATCTGTGGCTTTGGCTTTGCTCATTTAGGTTTAACTCAAGCACTGAGATTACATCTGCTGCCCTCTGCCTCTCTGAGTATTGTTAGATTAACTCAAAGTCCAACCTGCTGCCATGACAGTCACACTTTCTAGTGGTAAACAGCAAAATAGTATCAAACAGCAGCAATACAGAGTCATGGTTTGCGATAGACGGTGAACGCATCATCACATTCAATTATCCACATTTATAACTGCTGCACATTCGACTTCATTGGAAGTGCTTCAAGTGCCAGTTTGTAAAAATAGCCTCCATTCAGAATGAGAATCTCCACTGGATGATTAGGGGACAGGCTGGGCTAAGACTGATTGCTGTGGCCTTTCCAGGGCTATTCTGGCTCTGCTGAGTGTGTGCCTTCCACTCAACATTGATCTATCGACCCACAGTCCAGTAAAACCTCGCTCGGACCAAAAGGTGAATCTCATTTCTAAACACGCACACACACACAAACACACAGACTAACAAGCATGTTGATTTTTGATGACAAGATTGATGTCGCCTCTCTGAATTCTCCCTGCGTCAACAATAGCAAGCCGCTCTTGCTCTCCTGTGTGTGTGTGTGTGTGTGTGTGTGTGTGTGTGTGTGTGTGTGTGTGTGTGTGTGTGTCTGTGTGTGTCTGTGTCTGTCTGTGTCTGTGTGGTCGTGCGCCATTGAGCAGGCTTTGTAGGCTTTGTGACGACGTTGCAATCACCGCAGCGTAATTGGAATTGAGCAGCTCATCCATGTAACCGCGCGGCTCGGTGGGCAGGGTTAGGAAAGCGATTGCTATTGTCTGCTATAATGAGATGCAGGCCAACGCCTTGGGGGGTTAAAGGTCAGATATGAAGAACATCAACACATTATGGAAAAAAATTATAACCAAAACGCACTGCTGCTCACCAGATCTTCCTCTTCTGTCCTTCATCTTGTAAGAAACCACTATCTATCTTCATATGCTTACACGATTTGGTGCTTAATATATTCTATCAAGATGTATTTCTAAATAATTCCTTTTTAAATACAGTTATTATATCATTTTAAGATGTATAATTGAAGAGGGATTCTCATTAAGAAGAGTAATCCCAACAAGAGAGGGATCAGTCTCCTAAGTTTCGAGCCTCGCTGAGAGCTTTCCTCACTTTGTGTAACCAGCCTCCTCTGTTCGACACTACACTGCAATTTTCTCCATCATCTGCAGGCTCACTCACCTACGCTGAGCTCTCCTCTCCAGCGCGCAGCAACAAAAGCACACAGCCCTGGCCTCTGTGTAACTACATACAGGGGCTGCTCCTTTACAGCTCTGTCACGGCCGCTCTTTCTCTCCCTTTATATCTGCATTTCACCTGCTCTTTTCCTCTTCCTCGCTGTCTTCCCCCACAGGGCAGTCAACAGTGCAGATGGAGAGCCTGCTTCTACAGCTCGGTATTGACAGTGCACACGTGTCATGACCACAGGTCTTTTGGCCATATGTGTTTTCCAAGACTGCTTTGACTTTGTCCGTCTAACCCGTTATGAAAATGCAAATGAACATACAATAACCTCGCAAGATCGTAATACTCAGTTTGCTGATTGTTGTGCAAAAATGTCTAAGTTCAATGCGGGCAGTTTGGCTATCAAGTTGTACTTTGCACCTTTTTACAACAGACGATCTGCCTGCCTTCAACTGTCTGGAAAATGCAATATCTTGGAAACATTCAAAACTTGTGTTTGGGCATCACTTCATTATTGTAATTAAAAAGGCAGCACTATTATACTCGGAGTGAAATTAAAATGACATGGTCAAGTTTTAACCCTACGTCCTTTACTTACTTGAGTGTCCAACACTTGCATTCTGTTTTTATGCACCATTTTGTGCCGTCTCTGCATCATTTTGTGGTGAAAATGTCTTTCATTTTGTCAAAAGTCCTCTGCCACTTCCATGTTTTCATTGGGAGGGACTAAACATTAAGGGGGACATGTACCCTGCTTCCCCCCACCCCCATGAACTTGTTGGCGTTTACACAGCTTTATCCGATAAAATGTGATTTTGGCGTCTAACATAGTGGCACTTGTTTGGATCCCAGTCAAAAAGAAAAATTATTGCCGGGGAATGTTGTTGAGGTTGAATTAAATTTATTTCTCCTAATCTAATATCGCAAGTGAGGGAGGTGTAGGCGGAGGCCAACAGTTTTTCATAGACCCGTATTTCACTACAGCTCCGTGGGGATCCATCATGAGTCGTAAGTCATGCCCACTTTTGAGCAATCCAATAAAATCTGAGGGAAGTGATCCAAATCTCTCTGGTAATCATACCCCCCCCGTCAACATACGCCACATTTATTATGAAGCAAAGGAGCTCTAACTTCTGCCTCATTGAGACTTGATAGACTCCTACATTATTTGTACAGTTGTGATAAAACCTTGAGGGTGACATCTACAGTAGATCAGAGGTTCTCAGCCTTTTGGGAGTTATTTAGGCCCACTTCTGAAAACCACGTTCTCAAATAATTAAGAAACAACGTGACAAAAACAGAGGGAAACTAAAGTGGTCTGGAAATATGCGTTATACTACTGTAAGCAGCAATGACCAAAATAAACTGGGATTCCAATTTAGTGTTTCCTCACCACATGTTCGAAAGCTTTTACTGGCACAGGGTTGTTTCCCACATCAGATTTTCATTTCAAAAACCAATTCATTTTGTGTCACTGCATCCGAGGTAACTTTAGCTAGCTAACAGTGTTGGGATTAGAATGGTTATATTTCAACGTAACTGGTCATTGGTTACGTTCATTGTCGATGGTTGTACATCGTTGGTCATTGTCATGTGACGTTTTTATGTGAATTCTTGAGCACGATTGGACATAGAAATAAATAGCTCTGTAAATTACCAACAAAATAAATTCTTAGGTTAAGCTAACCAGATGGCATTACCTCTGCTGGCCACTAGATGGCACTCTAAAGCCCATCAGTGGGTAGAGCTTCGATCAGGCCCAAAAAATCCAGCCCGGCCCCACCCGAGTCCATGCATGTTCTGTCCGAGCCCGGCCCGGCCCTTTACCTGTAATTATGAGCCCGAGCCCAGTTTGAACCCGACATTTTTTTAAGGATACGAGCAGGGACATTGAAAGCTGACTCACGTCTTTCTTTCCCTGGCAAGCCTTCGTCATGTGCCTCTTAAGTGTCGAGGTCCCCGTCTTTTTGCTGTCATATACCAGCAATGTGCTGCACTTGGTACACTGACAACGTCGACACACACGTCGTCACCGTCAACAACTCACGTGCGCTGCCAGTGGCGCCCTCAAGGGGGGCATTATCGAATCACCACATACGCTTGTCATTGGGCGCCGCATTGAAGAATTGAAGAAGAAACACCTTACACTGACTGATCTGATGACGACACCGGCCAAACATTTTAGAGGTCATGTATTCACAGCCAACTGCCACAGCATGGGTGAAATTTGGCTGAATATTTGAGAGATTACACCTTTTTTTTTGCAGAATGACTGTCGACTGGCATTTGTGGGGGGTCTACGTGTTTAATTTTCACATGTCTAATATTGGATCTACCAACCAAAACTCATACTGCCCTGTTTACTGTATCTGAGAAGCTACTCTGGTCAGCACATCATGAATGAAAAACCGTACAACAGATAGTAAAGTATAGAGGTAAAATGATTGATTAATTGATTAGTCAGTTGACTAAGTAATTTTGATGGTTCCAGCTTCCAGCCAGAGATTTTGTTGCCATTTTTCATCTTATACATGTAGTAAACTCAATATATTTGAGTTCTGGACCGACTTCTGATGCTTAATATTTAGCAATTTACATGAATAGACAATAATCACAAAATTAGGCGATAATGAAAATAAAGTTGAAGTCCAAAAAATAATAAAATATTAACCTACAAAGACTGTTTCTTTGGTGCTGGGTGACTTGAAAAATAGCATAAAACCATTTAAAGCAAACACCGCGGAGAACAGGAGAAACTCTCTGACATAAACATAGAAGCGCTCGAGATGAAACCCAAACCAATTGCCTTTTTTCTCCCCTCCCTGAACAACAATTACTGCTAATTATCAGCCGCTCTGCCCTCCTCAGCTCCCGCCTTTAGCACTCAGAGCACGTAGCGCACATCCATCCGCTCACTTCTCAGGCCATTCTTCTCCACTTCTATCTCCCTTTCCCTCTCTGCACACACAGCCCTCATCCGCCCGTAACCAAAACAGCACAGGAGGATGCCGGGGTGTCGCTGGGCCTGATGGGACAGCGTGAGTTCTGGCGCTTTTCATTATTCATGCCCGCCCTCCTCCTCGTTGCAGTTTTTCCTCTTCCTTCCCTCAATCCCCTCATCCGCCCTTTTGCTCTCGCAGCGTGCAATGGATTTATTAGGAGGTATTACCGAGAAGGCCCTTGCTTACATCCTGACGGACACGATGCAGGAAGCAGAGGAGGAAGAAACATAAGAGGTAACACAACAGTAGCACTCATGAGAAGAGCAGGATGTGCTCTTTAAAATGCAATATTTAAAGTCTGTGCCTGCAACAAGACACACAGTGGTGTTTTAATGAATCTGTGTTCTTCTGTTGTGTGTTTCTTTCCGCAGAACCTGTTCTTCCTTCTCCTTCCCCCCTGACATTTAATCCGTCCCTCCATCAACCCCATAATTCATTGTTTCTGTCTGTTACTGTTCACAAAGAGGGAACAGGAATGCCGTGCAACAACCACTGCAGCCTTGTGGGAGCAGTTGCTTAACAGGCTGTGTTCATCATCGCATTGCATCATAGGAGTGAAGGTTGGACTGTACACAAACGCACACACTAACACACTTTCATGACACATATGTTGGTGAGCTCACTTTTCTAAATCTAGGCGGAACATTAATGATGACCAAGTCAGAATATCTCCGTTCATTCCAGATTATGGCTCTCTGTTTGACACAGCTTAATGGCACAAGTACACACTGCAGACGGGCATGGGTAATCTTGCTGTGAGAGAGTGGCAGTCACACACACATTAAAGCTTGTGTACATGCATGCACATGCTCCCCGAAGCAGAGACGAGTCAGTGTAAGTGTGAGTGTGCAGATATATGGATGTGCTATTGCACTGGCACATAACGTCTCTAGGTTTGCTCGTTTATGTGTATGCGAGGGCATTTTGCTGTTGCACGAGATGTTATATCGTGCCATTTGTGGCACCAGAAATACCCGGCAAAGACACGGGCCTTTCCTAAGCTCATCAAGCGTCTCTCTGAGCTGATAGACTGCAGCTTACTGTACCAGCAGCAGCGTCTGCTTGAGGCTACACTGCTGAGAACAAAGCCGCGGCTCTCTGAAACATCATACAGGCCAGCGCCATCCAAACCCCAGAAGAACCTCTCCATCGCGCCGCTTCATTGTGCCGCCGACTTATCAGGCCGTTCCTGAATAGGACGCACTAATAGAATTATGAGGAGGGAATGAAAGGAGGAGAGAATGGCAGCGATGTTTCTGTTGAGAGGAGGACTGCGGCGGTCTGGCGGACATATGTTGTAGCGATTGTGCAGACTCCAGTCAATAAGACCATAGCTGACATTAAATGAACTCCCAGGCATCAGAGTAAGAGCACCCAGGTGAGTCCACATCTGTGACTGGGGGGGGCAGGCGAGAGAAGAAGAGAGGGAGCGATGTGAACTGCAGGAAATGCTATTTCCAGTGAGGTTTGATGCAGGTGGAAAATTTCAAATCATGCAGACACACACGCAGGCTACCAGCTGTCTTGTGTGTGTGTGTGTGTGTTTCCCCTGGAGAGAGGCCGAGGCCAGAGCAGGCTGACTGTCTGGAAACAGCTGGACATGGCTGATCAACGCTGGTACACAGCAAAGAACATCACACCGGGGTCAATCAGCTCAGCAGCGTGACACAATGCAGTTTAATAGTTTATAATGCACCAGGGCTTCTGTCGCACATTATTAACTTTGTCATAAAGTGCTTAAGGTCATTTAAAATGCATTTACAGGCCCTATATGGATTAAAATGTCTGTTTCTTTAATCCGTTTTGTTTCAAAACATGGATACAGAAATCATAAAAAGTTCAAATGAAGACAGAAGAGGAAACATATGTTATTATCATCCACATTTTGATATAAAATGGGTGCCATGAAAATGAGATTTAAACTCCAAAGGAAAAATTCTCTTCACAGCAGGTTCAGGCATCTTTGCTGAGTCCAGCTTCCGCTCTGCAAACTGCTCGCTTGCTGCTATTTAGGAGACAGCTTTGTATTTTGCTCTCGAACTTTCATTCATCAATCCTGCATGCTGAGAAGATTTCCCGCCAGCATCAATAATTTGGGCAAATAAGGCAAATTACAGCATCGCAATTAGAGGGGACAGCGTGTTCTTCTCCATCGCAGCCATAATTTGCGGCCGATAAGATATTTTCACATAGAAATGAAGCCTGGTGCAGTTTCAAAATATTCTATTATATTTTTTTTCCCCCCCAAAATGGACTGAAACCATTTGAATTTAAATGCAGTAATTTCCTTTGAATTTAATCATCCAACACTGCAGTACTTCTGTTGTTATAAAAAAAGAGCACCTCAGTAGTTTATATGCACCTCTGTGTTTTTATGTGCAGGCAGCAGCGGTACAGGCTGCCATGCTGTGCTTATATTACTCAGGTTGACACACAAATGGCTCCACTGGGCACCGACTACCATTGTGGACTGGGTGGATAACAACATGTCTGCACTGTGAGCACATGATCAGGTTTTATACGACACACCAATACCCTTGGGGACATGCATATGGCAAATTGGAAATTTGGTTATCCAAGCATTTGAAGGAGCCAGAGCTTCTCTGGAGGCAGAGCTAATCTCATTGGCTGAGATTTAACCTCAGTGGGCAGAGCCAAAGCACCACAGTTGTTGAGATGATAAATTACGTCGCAGATCGAAGCAAAGAAAGAACTGTAATTCAGAAAAGACTTCTCTTTCATTCATGGTATATGTGACTGCAACGTACAGTGTGACTCACCCCAGTCTTCAGAAGAAAATGTTGGCATTGTATGTTTCTGTATACCATGAATAAATTACATTTGCACAGTTCATATGAAGCATATCAACATCCTAGTGACACAATACATGAGCTGACTTTGTCGTGTGGTGGTGGAGGGGATGCTGAATGGTGTGTCACCTAGGTGAGACACCTGCCAAGCTACGGACCACTGTTTGAGACCAACAAACAGCCAAACTGCTTGTGATTCTGCAACCTGGCGCTGTGGCTTTTTAGGCATGAAAAGTGGTTGTTTTTTACCAACACATTGCTGCTTTCCCCGCTGGGATTGTGTCCTCCAAACCAGAGAATTTTAAGCCGAAACATGATTTCTTAATTACCATAACCAAGTCGTTTTTGTGCCTAAACCTAACCACACATTAATCACAGCATCTCAACATATTCCTTCCATGGTTTGCAGAGATGTACAATAACAACATTTTTTCTGGCGATTGGGTTGTATGATTATTTTCTCAATAATTGGTCATAGCATAGCAAAACATATCTGACAACCAAAAATGATGTCATGAAGTACACTGTTTGTCTACCCAATAGTCCAAAACGCAAAATATTCAATTTACAAGCTAAGTCAACTATTCTAATTCCATGTGCCATTATGGTCTCAATAGATGTCATGTGTCTTGTCTTGTTTACTGTACGCAAATGAACTCCGCACTTTGGAAACTCTTTGAAACGTGAGCACACACACAATCACAAAAGCAAACAAACACAAAAACATACCCAGATACAAAGACTTAAAACTGTTTGTATGACAGTGTGTCTACGACCAGGGTTACCCTCAGGCCATGCATCTCCGCTGCTCAAACAACACATAATACTAATATCCTTGAGCTGCACAGCAACCCTTCTGACTTAAGAGGGTGGAGGAAGGACAGAGATGAGAGCTAAGATTCTGTAACCTTCCTAGTAACTAACCATTATCCGGACACACAGATGAGAGGCGTGTGCTTGGAGGTATGTAGTGATTGGATAATGTAGGTGTGCCCCCCAGAGCCTTTATGCGTGCTCCAAATGGTCCGGCTACATGTAGATGCCATCAGATTGCCTCTGATTGGGGCTGAAGTCATCCCTCTCCTCTTCTTGTCTTTCATGTTGGCTACATTAGTGACAGGAGAGTAATCAAAGCTGCCATTAATGCCTGGCCATTTCCTCTGCCCTTGTCATGCAGGCCCACAGGGCAGGACTACGCTTCCACTCCACTGAAGTACTGTGTTGAGAGGGCAAGATGGCTAAAACCACCCAGCTAATGGATTTTCCTCATTTCCTGAGGCTTTGGACTTGAAAGAAAGAAAGAAGGAAAGAAGGAAAAAAAGCCACAAAGATTCTGGTGATGGTAAGAGTAGTGATTTGTTAAGAGTGCTACTTTAGAGACAAAAGGAGCTAAGCTTTTAATCACCATAAACTCAAGTCCGTAATGTTTAATGCAGCAGCCCATTTTGGACCATGGCTGTTTATTAATGCAGGAGCTGAGGTTCAGACACAGAAAGTCTATATTGTACGGTTGCAGGATAAATAAACTTTCTCTTGACATGTTTCTGTCAGGATGTGGTCCTGTTGGTTTCAGCACACCGTGACCTACAGCATGCACTGAGGCGGTTTGCAGCCAAGTGTGAAGCAGTTGGGATGAGAGTCAGCACCTCCCAGTCTGAGGCCACGGTTCTCTGCTGGATAACAGTGGATTGCCCCCTCTGGGTTGGGAGGGAGTTGCTGCCCCAAGCATGAGATTGACAGGCAGTTTGGAGCAGCGTCCGCAGGGATGCAGGCACTGCACCAGGCTGTTGTGGTGAAGACGGAGCTGAGCCAGAAGGTGACTGGTCCATCAATGTCTCAACTCTCACCGAATGTCATGACCTTTGGGCAATGACCAAAAGAATGGGAGCATAGATACTAGTGGCTGAAATGAGTTCCCTACCTTAGGGTGGCTGGGCTCACCCTGGGAGATAGGCTGAAGAGCTCAGTCATCTAGAGGGAGCTCGTAGTGGAGCCGCTGCTACTTCCCATCGAAAGGGGCCAGTTGAGGTGGTTGGGGCATCTGATCAGGATGCCTCCTGGGCGCCTACCGTTAAAGGTGTTCCAGGTGCGTCCGATTGGTAGGAGGCCCCTGGGCAGACCCTGAACACGCTGGAGGGATTACATATCTTATCTCACATCAGCTCATATCCCAGCTACATCAGCTGACCTCATACAGCCCAATGAACTGATGGAGCAGTTGATTGATCGAAGGGAATCAGCTGATGGATCACATGATTCCTTTCTATGCAACCTACTGGCAAATCTCAATCAGGGTGCCCTATCGAAACTGCTCTGGCCTGCCTACTGTTGCTGCTTCCTCTTTGCAACCTGCCTCCACCCCAGCTCCTGCTTTTTATGTTGTGTCTGACTTGTCAATGTAATTTCTTTTTGTCATTGTTGCTGGTTCTGTTCCTGGGGCGTCTTTGCTGCCGCTCCTCTTGCCTCAGGCTTTTCATGTAGGCGTGTGGAAGGGCAGGGAGGTTTGCTCTCTCTGCCTCTGGCTTTCCTTATTTGCACGTACAATACTGAAAATGGAAATAAAGCTTTCTTTGACTGAAAGGTTCCTGACTGAATTAGCATTAGTCAGGTAGAGCATCATTTTAGTAGTTTTAGGGGAAGTACTGGTGCAGCAACAAGTCTGGTACAAAATCATTTTGTAATATAAAGCTTGCACCATATATTTACATAAAATAAAGCTTCAACTTGTTATCAAAGAGTTCTTTAAATGCTCCGTGTCCATGCTGTTTCCACATTACAACTTACAGCTCATGAACATACCAAAGCCGGAAGAACAGCTTCCCAACATGGAAAATGAGACCACCCAAGGAGCAATTGCATGAAGCACCAGCTAATAGCTTCCTCACTCAGGCTTCATATTTGGCTCACAGACATGAGAGCGGTGTCGATGTTCCCACTCTGAGTCTTAGCAAGAAAATGAATAATCTAATTTCCCAAAATGTTAAACTGTCCCTTTAAAAAGGCATTATTATTCATTGATTATTTTGACAAATAATCTTGTATTGTGCAATAATTTGATTAAATATTACCTAACCTGATTATGGCAGGTATAATGTGTCAGGTACGTGACTGTGTTTAACCTATATATAAATGTCATTAGGATGGGACGAAAGGATTTTCCCCCCGTATTCACCTGTGGTGCCTCGCCTCATTCAGAGCGGCTGACGATGAGGGGAGAGTGGAGCTGAATTAGACATGAGAAGATAAGCCATTCATACATCCGTTAGCAACGTCCCATTAAATCCAGTTGAAGTGGCTCGTTCTGCTAGGCAGCGCTTCATCCTGTCTGCCTCCCACTTTGTCTCTATCTCTCTTGCCCTTGCTCCCTCTCCATCTCTGAGTCACACTACAAACTATCAAGGTGCTTTTTTTTACATTTAATCGTGTGGCTGCTGTGCACAATTTCATTTAACTGTGCCTCAACTTGTGAGCTTTACTTTAATCAACCCTGGCTTCAAATTACCCACCATCCACTACTGCGCCAGTCTCTGGAATGAAACATATGTCTTGTCCCAGCGCTCTGAACACGGGCGGCAAAATATGTGAGTAATTAGTAATGTAACCCCCCCGAATTCTTTCATGTCTGAATTGAAATTTATTGCTGAAACAATTAGTCTAATTATACAGTTTGCCGCCCAGCTAAGAAGGCGGTGGCATGCCACTGTAACAGGATCCAACTTGTGTGTGTCTCAACTTTTGACTCACGTTATTGCAAAAGCAGGGACACACGTTGTGATTTGGCAACATGCTCCGGTAGGCGACTAGCACATCTGATTTATGACACACAAATCTCTGCGGATAACAGTTCATGCCTCATAGCTAAAGTAATACACACATGACAAGAGTGAAGAAGAGGAGAGGAACGTTTAGGTATTCTCCTGTCCTCTCTGGAGAGAGCCACCGAGGGGCAGCGAGGGCCTCAGAGCTACGAACACTTTGTGAGAGCACCGACCGACTAGAGAGAAACCCCAAAAAAGTGGGTTAGCAGAGAGAGACAGTAAAAGGAAGAAATAATAAAAACTGGGTGGTTAAAAGAAAAAAACATGACTCAGCGGGACACAAATCAAGGGATTTGGGAACACTTGAGTAAAAAGCAGCGAATGAGAGAGGAGGAGGACTGGCATCAAGGTCTGGTGAGCTATGAGTGACTGCAGCCAGAGCCTGTGGTGTCCTCAAATCCAAGGGCTGTGTCTGGTAAATTGGTGGGTGGGGTACCCGGTGGCTGTTGATAAGCAGATAGAAAACAGAGCTCAAGGCCTATAAATATACTATAAATACACATAGGGAAACCCTGGAGCCATGGGCCTCGTATGGCAAGGGTGCAGAGGGAGGGGAGGCTTTCAACTGGAGAGCACTGCTGCAGAAATATTCAAGGAAAAACAGAGAGAAATAGAGATGGACAGAGATAGAAATAAACTGTAAGAGGAAGGAATGCAGAAACAAAAACAATGAGAATACAAATCAGATGGAGTGAGGAGATTAAACCACGAAACATACAAGACCTTTATCAGATCTCACTAACACCACGAGTCAGTTCTCCGGTTTCATAAGAGCAGTAAACGAAGGGAAAGGCTGCATCTCCTTCAGCCACGGAGGAACCAGCCTGTTTTTTTATTGCACCACCATTATATCCTCACAAATACAAGAGGAAGCTGAACGGATGGACGCTGCCAGAAAATACAATACAAAACTGACCTTGTTAAGCATTTATAAGGACTGGGAGGCTTTATGAGCAGGGAAAAACAAGTTTTGCGAGAGGAGGAACGATAAACGACAGATTCAGATTTTCCAGGGAGGGCTGCGAGTGCGAGTGGAGGAAAGAAAACTCACAGGAGAGGAGGAAAAAGGGGACAGCGTAAAGTGAGCCTGTTTCTCCCAGCTGAATCACTCATATCATATCAGGAGAAAATGAGAGGACGAAGGTGTTGTCGGAGGGAGCGGGAGCAGCGCTCTCCTCTCGCTTTCTATTCTCCCAAGACCAGAGATTGAGAGGTGTGGCCGGAGGAAGAAGGAGTGATGGTGAAAAGGAGTGACGGGGAGAGAAGAGGGACAGAGAAAAACAGGAAATGGCCTAGGGAGGGTTAGAAGAGAAGCAGAGAGATGAATGAGGAAATAAAACAGTGAAAAGCAAGAAAAAGAATGAGGGAGAGATGCGAAGGAAGACAAAAGATGGTGATTAAATGAGCCGTTGGCAGAGTGAGATGGTGATGATAGCTTTACCATAGCAAAGATTCTAAAAGACAGGGTCACATTTTTATTTCAAGTGTGTTTTTAAAGGTCCAGTGTGTTGAATGTTAGGGCATCTATTAGCAGAAATAGTATGTTTTCATTAGTTTATAATGATCTTAAAATAAGAGTGCTTAGCACACAGCAGCTTGATGCCACTATATCCTACACACTGGACCTTTAAGATAGGCTTGAACAAGTCATTTTTCAAATTCCTAATCAGAAAGCTGAGCGAAACAAATCAGTAGCAGGCAGTTTTGTGTATTCCCCCAAACTAAGAAAAATATCGTAAAGAGGGAAAATGCAGCAGCAAACTGGCCATCGAGACACAAACAGCTGCTTAGTTCCCTCGCTGCAGCGAGCAACAGTCACTCATGATGAACACACCATGACAGGTGCATGCACATTTAATTGAAGGAATAAAAAAAACATGGTATAAAAAAGTAGACCGTTGTAAATCTGCATATTTAATATGCAGTATTTTCTTAAGTCCGCTGCACTTAACTGCAGCTCTTCCATTACTGCACTGCAGAATAAAGGGGGGAATATTGGCTGAGAGCTCAAACAAACTGCTTTTAATGTTTCCCTACACGGTATGACAGATGTGAAAGCCCCTCTTCAGACTGACTAATAAATTATGAGTTGTCCTCTTACATTTAGGAGAAGGAGTGTTTTGGGTAGCGCATGCTGCATGTTAAAGTGGCCTGCCTGCTTGAGTTGTTCGCGAACAGTGAATTAGGGGAGGACATGTGGAATTAAAGGTGAAAGCCCGGCTCCGTTCCACACGCTGGGCTATGATTTTCCCGGATCATTACTTTGAATGATGAGACAGCCACGCCTCCCCTGAAGTTAGCTCGTGCTTGGACAAGAACTGAGACTCCAAAGCTCATATTTGAATAAGCGCTGGACAAACACCGTAGATGTCCCCCCCTCCCCCTCCCCCCTCCCACCCAAACGCTGCACTGAGTTAGCTGAGCACACAGCACAGCATCACAGTTGGTAGGAAAGCTCTCGCAGCACACTAATCCATGCCATTTTGCCAAGCTGCTTTCTCCTCACTGTGCCTAACAATGCTGAAGTCACTTTTCCTCCCTCTCTCTCTTTTTTTGCGAACAACAACAAATCATAATCCTTTGGTGAGCCCGACCATATGGTCTTTTCTTTATCCTTTCTTTATCCACACCCCACTGACATTAATAATCTCTAGGACTGGGGAGATGGTATAAGGCCAAAACACTCCCAACATTCAAATAATCCCACTGTCATTTTTGTAGGCTACTTCTTTTAGCTGAACCTGACATTCATTGGATTGTTGATATACCAATATTTCAGGGCGATGAGAAAATGACTGAGTCTCAATCTTGCAGAGAATTGTCACCTAAAAATGCAGTTTTAGCATCATTCAGTGAAAAAAGGACGGTTTACATTGTAAAAAGCTCTCAAAGACCCACTGTGTGATACCTGCAGACAACTAGCTGAAGCATTTAGCAGCTACAGAGCCTGATATTTCCCTCAGGAGTTGGTGGAAATTAAAACAGAGCTAAGTGAGTGACTATCAGACCTGCACTGGTCAGGTGGCCAGAAACAAAACTTGAAATGAACGCTACTGTTGCTCTGTATCTGCTGGATGGATGTGTACTTAGAGTGTGCCAGGAGTGACGGTTTTTTGTAGGTCGACATAGACGTTAGTGTCGCCATGGTTTCTTCCTCAAAATGGGATTTTTCCATTGGATACTGGATTACTGCAGAAAATAAGCTCTGTGGCAAGCAAAAGTTTATCATACATGTTTTGTTCAGCCAGATAATCTTCACATATGATCACCACTTTTATGATTTTTGAAGCATAAACGCAATCATCAGAATTAAAAAGCTAACCTTAGTCTCTAAACGACCGACCCCCAAGTCGCATGACTTCAACGTTGCCGCCACAATGAGGCCGTTAAGCCTTGTTTGGCACGATGCTGCTCTGTAGTCTCATTTAACCACCAGCAACTGTCTTTTTATAGACACATAAAGGAGTCAAAATTCACAAGTGAGGTATTTACTGATGCATCTTATGTTGTAGAACAAAATGTGAAAATCTCGTAAGCTTGTGTTAACCACAGACCTTATGTCAAGCAAAAACCCATGAAAAACCCACTGACTTCGAGACGAGGGAACGGGGAGTGCTCAAGCTCTAACTCATTACTCGGTTTAGGGATTAATTTCTGCAGCACTCTATTGGCAATCGTTTGCTAACAGGTTTTCAATATCAACTAAAAAGTATTGGGATTGTTTATGTCTATTACAGGTTTGAGGTCATTCCAATTAGCTTGAGCTGCTGGACATGCTGGTGGCTGTTTGACTGCTAGTCACGCTGTGTTAAAGGCTGGGTACCTTGCCAAGCTCAGGGGTTTTAAATGTGCTATTTCACATGCAGATTTTGGTACAATATATGGTTTAAATTTGGCCAGGAAAAAAAAACTTTGAAAAAAATTAATGCTAATGTGGCTCCTTGTCTGCTGCTGCTCCTGTGGAGCTGAGAGGACAGATGCCGGCACAGTATACATCTATAGGTCGGCCAAACTGGCTTCAACAGGCTGACTGACAGCAGACATTTACTGAACCAATATAGTTTTGAAGTCGGTGCCACAGGAATAAATCAGCAGTGTTTGTATTTATTGATTCATTTTTGTTATTTTCCAGCCCATCGTAGCAAGTGAGAGGAATCTCTATCCCAGACAGTCTGGGAGCTGATTAATCACTAAATATAAAGTTAATATGTTAAAACACAGATGTACAACAGAATATTTGTGTGATTTTAAGCAGCTGTCTGTGTGAGTTCCATTCACTCAATGCATCAGAAATTCAGACTTGTAGCATAAAAATACACAGGGGGTCTGTGGTTACCATGGACACAACAATTACTTTTTATAGTAAATGGTAAATGGACCTGCATTTGTATAGCGCCTTCAATCCGACCACTCAAAGCGCATTCACCCATTCACACACACACACACATTCATACACTGGTGGCCGAGGCTACCATACAAGGTGCCACCTGCTACTCACACACATCATCAGGAGCAATTTGGGGTTCAGTACCTTGCTCAAGGATACTTCGACATGCAGACTGGAGGAGCTGAGGACCGAACCGCTAGTCTTCCGATTGGTGGACGACCCGCTCTACCTCTGAGCCACAGCCGCCAATCAAAGCATAAATTGAAAACGTCATCATGCTCTTTTATTAAGGCCGAGCGACACTTATCAAAAGTGCCAAGCACCCAACCATAATCAGGCCTAAAGTGATAATATGTCAATCAGCTTGTTGCACTGCCCCCCAGTGGCCAATAACAGCAATTAAAACTGCTTTCAGTCTGAACACATCGAATGCAATAATCTCTCTTTGTTACAACTTCAGACAAACAAGGCATTCATAACGAAATAAAGATGCATATTTTATGTTCTTATGATTATTATTATGTTACATAATGGTTTAAATCCATGTATAATCTGTAATCTGATGTGTTTGTTTTGCATTTGAATTTTGTGCCAATAAAGCACAAACTGTAATGCACCAAAATTGTTATACACAGTTAAAATTAAAGTGTGCCATAAAAAAAAATTGTCAACTTAGTCTGAGTATATTATTATGCCACTTAGCAGCACATCCCAAGTGAAACAAATCACATGCTGTCATCACTTTTAAATTATGCTCATCTCTGACAACCAGAGGTGTCTGAGTGGTAGACTGACTGGTACAGTGCATGCAACCTCTTCCATCCTGTTTCATGTGAGGCAGCGATTCATGTTGGGACTTGGGCTTTATGGATGGCTTTTTAATCTTCCCATCTGAGGTTGGTTGCATCACTTGTTTTGACTACCCAGCCTCCCTCTTTTCCTCTGAAGAGGACGTCAGTGGTGAAGCTTGAGGGGGGATATGCAGATATTGAATTGTATGAGCAGAGCTTTCTACTTTAATCAAGCTCATACAGTATGCAGCAGTGTGGAACAGATGTTGTTTAATCCGCATCTATACTATAGCCAGACCGCTGACAGCTGCGGTTCACACAACCTCTTTCCCACCGTAACCTCTGCTGTTTGCTAATTACGTATCACAACATGCCCTCATAATGCCACGTTCCTGAACACCCCCCTCAGAGGGCAATTCTTCGGGGGGAAGAGAAAGCCTAATTAGACCAGGCGTCCATCTGCTGTAAGAGAGAGGTGGAGGGTGTGTTGAAGAAATGAGATAAATGCAGTAAAAAAACGTGACGCCCTAAAGACCTTACGGGGCTATAATTAAACCTGACAATCAGGAATGTTGGAGAACGACGGGTGAACATGGTATTTTACCTCCTGCTTCATTACAGTCTAATGATGCCCCCTAAGGTGTTTTCCTTGACACTAACTACAGCTTATAAAAGGGATCAGTTTCTGCCGTCGGGACAGTGCAAAGAGACGGGAAGCTTTAATGGCTAGTGAAGGTGAAGACAGAAAGTAAGGAGGAAGATCACAGGAGAAGCGCTGCAGACCAGACTGAAGCTCCGCCACACTATAAAACGCTGGATACTTCTGTAAAAGTAGAGCTGTCTCGCCCTGTGGCAGGATAACAGATACTGTGTGTTTTATATGAACCGCAGAGCGCGGCTGTTTCTTCGGGCCATCGCAGCTCTCAGATCAAGAAAAGCGAAAGAACCAGTTCACTTTTTTTTTGAAGGTATGTTCGCCCCATTCAGAACATCTTTCTTTAAATCAAAGCACATTCTCCCTCCATAATTAATGAGACTAACGGCACTTTCACCTCCCGAACACATTTGGAGCAGTTTCATCAAACTCTGGGAGCCTTTTACAAGTTTATTTGGCCGGAACATCCAGGCTCAAATAACCCTACCACGGCAGGTGAACGTGCTCCTTCCAAGATGAGTTCAGTGCTGTTTCTTAGACGTGAAAATGTATCTAGGCCAACTACAGGAAACAGCCCAAAAAAAATGCAAAGGTTTGAATACAACACAAAGACGGATGTTGACATTTGATAGCCTGCAGCTGAGCAAAACAAACTGCAGTCAGGAACGATGCTCAGTTATTCCTTCACATGCTTTTAAGCGCAGAAAGTAAATGAGTCCATGATTCTTGGCTGAAGTTAAAGGGACTCGAGTTGGATTTATTTAGAGTCACCCTGCTGCCAAAATCTCTAACCTCGTGAGATGAAACTCTGTCCAGTGAATGAGCGAATTGTGAGTCATTGCGAGTTTTGTTTACAAGACCTGGTTTGCTTATAATCGTACGGCCTTAATGAACCAAATACAAAAACATAATGAAGTTAACATAGACTGGCGCCAGAAAAGCAGCTTAATGGTCTCATCGCACCATTAAAGCTGTAGCAGGTAACTCTAAAAAACATACTTTTGTCATATTTGCTGAAACTGTCACTATATGCACACATCATTAAATAAGACTGATAATCTGTGAAAAAAACTCATTTTTTCAACCAATCAGAGCAGAGGAGTCTCTGAATCAGCTGTAAATCACATCAGTCGATATGAGCTGTGGTCAGACTTTGAAACTAGGCAACAGTGATCAAATATGAATCAAGATTCTGTCACTGCACTACCTATTTCTTGCTTCAAATGTCTTCAGAAACATGTTTTAGTGTACTGTTTAGCTGTGAAATGAGAAAGTTGGGTGGCGCTTGGAAGTTTGGTCAGCTGTTTCCAGCACTGCTGGCTACAGTTGCTGCTAATGACTACTTTTCCTGATGATTGACTCAACAGGAGTTTAAACTTAAACTAGTTGACTCGTCAACAAACAGAAAACAGTCAAAATTGAGCAAAATTCAACCCATATCATTTAAAATCTTTAATCGCATTTTTAATAACCACGCTGAATTTTAAATGCTGCTGAAATGTGTTGCAATTTTCTCTGTGATTATGAGCACTGCAAATTTTACTCTCTGAATAAAAGTTAACAAAAAACAATTATTGAAAACAATATTCTTCAGGAAAATATTTTTTAGGAAACATGCCTGATTATTAAAATGACACTTTGATTGGATGTGTTAAACTGACTAGTATTTTTGGTGCAGACGAGTTATTAACATTTAATGAACTGTCAACAAAACACACACATCCGTAATAGCGGTGGGGTTACATTCTGTCTCATTTTACAGCTAAACAGTACACTAAAATATGTCTCTGAAAACATCTGAGGCAAGAAATAGGCAGAACCTTGATTCATAATTGATCAGTGCTGGCTAATTTAACATTTGACTGTGGTTTCCAAGCAGTGATTGACATGATTGACAGCTGGCTGGCTCTGGCTGGTTGTTTTAGGTGAGCCACGGTGGAATCTAGCAAATGCCATTGAAGGAAGTACAAGGAAGCAGCGGGACATGATTGTTTTTCACATCCTATCTTCCTCATGTACTTCCTTCAAAATATAGTGACAGTTTTAGCAAAAATGACAAAGATATTGTCATAAAAGTCACCAACTGCAGCTTTAAGGGTGTAAAGAACAACAACAAAGTTCATTTTTAGCCCCATGAATATTCAATTTGTAACTTGAGCTCAACAGAAAAAAACAAAGCCAGTGTTTCCACTTATCTCAAGAATGTGATACTAAATACAGGACACATGACACTGTCTTACTCTCTCTTTGTTCATTGACTCTGTGAGGACACAAAAGGCTCATTTCCAGTCATGAAACACCCTCTGTGCCTCTGCTTTCAGCATCTGGTCCTCAATAAGAATGGCAGCGTGGAGGGCCGGGCCCAGGACAGATGAATCAATGTCTGCCGTGATTGTCACATCAGCTGTTGAGGTGTACTGTGTCCAGACAGAGAGTAAAGCCTGCCTTTGACTGACAGCTCCTTCAAAGCAAAGAGACAAGATGACAGATGGTATCGAAGGCCGCGTTCCCACAGAAACACAGAGCTGGATCGGGTTTTTTCCGAGATGTTTATGGGCGAGTAATTACGATTCTTTCTAAGAAACAATGAAGGAGTTTATCAGGGATGAACCGCGATTGTGACGGGCCAGGAACAACTTGCCTCTGAGACTGCAGAGAAATGGCAGCGCAGCATTTAAGAATGCATGCGTATGCGTCTGGCACACACACACACAAAACGCGCACACGCACGAACACACACACAGATGGCAGAGGAATTTAGCCGAGGCTTTGATATGCAGATTGGATGCTGGCTTGTCATTTCTGCTGGCTGCAACACTGTGTTATCGTTCCTTCAGCACAGCATTAGAGCTGATAACATTTACCTGAAGGGGGGCAGTTGACTGATAATATCGTCAAGACATTTCTGCTCCTGGAAGGCCTGAGCGAGGGCCGTGTGGGGTTTTGCCATAACGGTATCAATGCTGAGTGGTGCTCGTGTGCACAGGCAAGCGCATACACGTGTTCACACAGATCAGCACACACAGACAAAAAACACGACCGCTTTATGTCTCCTACACTACAGTATGGACACTGAGACAGTTTGCAACGCTGAATATCTAAAGTTATCACTCTCACACACACACACTCACTGAGATCTCAGTTGCAGCTACAGTGGTGCAGAGAGAGGAAGTCAGAAGACGGATGGATGCTGGGCTTTTAGAGAAGAAGTGTAACACAGAAGAAAGGTAGTGGATGTTAGCATCCAACACACATGTCAAACTTAACGATTATGCTAATCACACTGATTAAAACTGGCACTGTGTGTTAGAATACATTACTTACTAATATCTACATTCTCCATAAATCATGATGGCTGATTACTGTAGATGGCAGAACGCCAACAGTACATTAACAGATTACTACAGTTTTCCCCATCCCCACTAGACCGTAGATTATTTGCATAAGCTTCTGTTATTGAGTGCTCATAGCATATTTTTCTATAGTACAGTGGGCGATGGGTCTGCACTGCTTCCATTACCATGACAACTTCAGCCCCATATTAAGAGATTATTATCAGAGTGAGCCAGTTTACCCTTTATTTTTAATTACAGGGTATTTCACAGCTGCTTCGTAAATAGGTCCTCAACCACTTTTACATCAGAACATTAACACTGAAAGCTACAGGGAGTTATTTTTGTCCTGTAAAAAATATGCTCCCCGCGCAGTGAAAAAGTGGTTCATTTTGACATCTTTTGGACCCGGTGAAATAGGCCTTTTCATTGAGGCTATTATTTGACCAGTGTGCACTGGAACACATACAATACCAATAAAATACTTTTATTCTGGTTGAATAAAAAGCAATGATTTATGTGAACGAGGCCACTACCTTGTCCGATATTGATCATTTCAGTTGTGCTACTTTCCCTCAAGGTATAAGGAAGTAAAAATGTAGGCTCATGTTACAGCACATTTTGAACTATGTGAACCTGGCAAAATGCAAGCTTTGTCTAACTCCTCTGTCCAGCAAGTTACACCTGTTTTTACACATTTTCTTTTCTTTCTTTCTTTAGAGAAGTATTTCACCACTGGAAAGATGGTCTTTTCATAAAACTGGGCTGTGTCTGCAGTAAAACATGCAAATACTTTTGAAACTGGTGCAACATGACCAGAGAAAACAGAGAAAAAGAGCTTTGGCACTTGTTTTTGTACAAGAGGTACAGAACATACAAACAACCGGACCAATAAACACTCCCACTGGTGGATGACGTAATGCAGGCTTGACTGTTGTGACACAGAAAATGACATGACAGCCAGCTGGTAACAAAGAATCTCAAAATGCAGTTAAACAGTAACCTAAGATATGCTTCTGAAAACATTTTACATGGGATATAAGCAACGCAGTAACAGAATCTTGGTTCACATTTGATCAGCACTTCTTTGTTTTGCCGTTTGAGCTCAGTTTTTACCATACAGGAAACAGTATTGCACCCACTTCCTAATCACAAATTCATTAAATATGCACTTAAATATGCTTCTGAAGACATTTTAGGTGCGAAATAGGTGATACAGTGACAGAATCTTGGTTAAAATTTGATCAGCACTGTCTAGTTTTACTGTTAGATCGGAGTTTGAGAAAGAGGGAAACAGAGGCCAGTGTCTCTCTTGATACGTTTCTACACTCTTTGTGTCAGTTCTGGTAGACGTGCAAAAATGCTAAAGCACAATCTGTAGTTTGAGCAACAGCCCTAGAGCCAGAGGGTGACACAGTGAGCTGGGAGATGAGCAGGGAGATCAAGGGAAGTTTACCACATTTAATTTGCATATACTACCAACATTGTTGTGATACAGAGCTGGTTGAAAAATGACTCCCTGAGCATCCTCAAGCAATGATTCTCTGCTCCCACACCATTCTGCTCTCTTCACCAATTCATCAGGGATGAATGCCGGTGTATTAGGCCTGGTATCCAGTGTCAGTGAAACTAATTAGTATTACATATCTAACGCCCTGTAGCATCAGGATGGGTTTTATTTTTTATTTTATTTTTCATGACTTTTCTTCCATCTCGGGCTAAGACACACACACAAAGTGAAATACAGTTTGCGCTCTATGTGATCCTGGTGGCCTGCAGTGTGTAACAGTCTCTGCAGGGGAGACAGTAAGGGGGTCAGATAACTGAGCCTCAGGGCTCCATTTGATCATATGTATCACTCCGCTGCACTCTGAAAAATACGTTCAGCTACTGCAAATTCCATCTACAGCACATGTGATAACTGGTGTGTGTGCTTGTGTGACTATTTCTTTTTAACCGAGCACTCCAAAACACATTTTCTCTCCGTTCCTCCAACAATTTTGCTTTGGCACAAATAACACCCTTGGTAAAACAATTATAACATAGGGGGATACAGTAAAAACATTAAGCAGAGAGCAGTACAAAGCCTTAAGTGCTGCTAAATAACACATCTCACAGTGGTTGTAATTTTAGATTAATTATTCAACTGTTTTCTCTACCAACAGAACCGGTTGGTACAGCAGAAATGAATAGGATGGAGATATTTCCTGAGGTCAGCTGGTGCGTTTACAAGCGATAATAACACTGCACTATTATTCATGATCCCCGAGTGCTCTGTTTAAGATGTGGAGCATGTGCACACCCTATTGCATTTACGGTCCAAGTAGACTCATACTCTAAGCTGGGAAAAATATTACGCTTATTTGTGCATACAGGGATAATTGTGATTGTAGTTTGAGCGTGTTGCTCATATCAGATTTAATCTTTTCTTGAATTAAAAGCATGTAATGAATGCAAATACCTTCGAAGTGGATTTCATGCATGTGCTACCTACTGTACAGTATAGGGTTTAATTACTGTATGTTCTGTATATATCCAATTATTCTTGTGATAGTGTTTAAATGCTTTGCGTCATGGTTTAATGCAGCTGCAGAAGTGTGTGTTGCACCATTTCTAGATATGTGGGCCAGCAATTTTGGAGTTAACAGTACTTTTTATCCCTCCCAGCTCTGGCGTTGCAACTGCGCTGATGTGAATTTCCTCTATTTCCAAACAGAGCTGCACTCATCATCTGTGCTCTGAATGACTTGTCCTGAGGCAGTTCATCCCTTTATTTCCCCGACTCAAAGTCAAAGCACAGGCACAGAAGACCTTGTGAATACAATATCACACAGCAAACAACAGCACATGCACACGCACTGACAAACAACTAAACTGACAAAATGCATACAAAAAGTGAGGGAAAAAAAAAAAAAGGAGGTTAGTCCACAGAGGAGTCAGTTTGTTTGACATCCTTTTGTTCTGCAACACACAGGAACAATCGCCGGATTGTCCTGTCTTTTATCAGTCTCAGTCTTTGCCTTGTTCGAGGACAAATCTGGGCAGCTTTAAGCAAGGATAATAAGGGTTTTTGTTGAGACATGCCTTCCCCATCTCGAGACAAAGCACCCTCAATCTTATTCTTTCACCTCCCACGGCTGATGCAGCTTGATGATACAACATCAACTCTTCTACGCAGCCAGTTTCCCTCTTATATTTCACATTTAACACAGACATTTCCTCCAGGCTGTTATTTGTGCTGCTGTCAATATGTTATTGACACAAACGAGGTGACATTATGTGGCTCCTCTCTCTTGTCTCCCCGATGTGTCAATCAAAAATTACTCATGGACCCAGCTCAGCACAGATATAGATCGCTCTGCGGGGAGAAGCAGCGGAAAGAGCAGATATCTCTTCTAGGAATACTCAGATTGATTTGTGTGTGACTGAGCCAACAGTCGGATGATTGACAAGCGATACAATTCAGTGGAAACGAGAAGGAACGGAAGACCATCATTATATCAATCATCAGTCTTTCCCCCGCCTTCCTTCGTTGATCATCTGCGCTCATCAACTAATGGGCTTTGTGTGCTCGGGGACAATTTTCACTGTAAATATTACAATCATGTTTCTCCCGGTTCACACTGGCACAAAGTCTTAATGATGGAAAGACAAAAAGAAACAAGGAAGATCAAAAAAATAAATGGCTGGTTTTGTTTTCACCGTCTGTGTTCTCTTCACTCAAAGTACTACAAAGTATGACGCTACAGCTGGGGCGTGAACACACCCTACAGAACATGTCTATTTTGGTACACAGAGGTACTTGTTACAAAGGTTCAGGTGGTCCTGAAGGTATTACATACATACCTTTTCATTTTACTAAAAGGTACATGGACCTGTCTGACAGCAAAAGGCACATCATGGCATTAGTATTATTTGAACTTGAAGGTAAGCTTTTGAAGGTACAAAATGTTTTGTTGCTGGAGCGCTCCTCCCAAAGGACTGAACCATTTCAAAGAATAAAGTCTTTTTTTCCATAGCACTACAGAATGCTGCCGTGGGCTACCAGTCCAGTCCCAAGCTGTAGTCATTTTCTCAAAGCTGTTGGCCAAAACAGTTGGTGACCCTTTTGGCAACATCGCATCGAGTTTGCCAGTGTGAGTTATGACAAAGCAGGACTCCCAGTATGGTCAAAACCCAAGAGAATAAAAGTTATCATTGTGCATTCACAGCAATATTAAGCCCTGCCAGCAGCACTGAGTCTGTGGTGTATATTTTTCACCTGTCAGGCAACATAGCAATTGTCCTAACCCTGTGACTGCTGGAGGGGCACACACAGCCTGACAGGAATAGTTGAGAACACCACTCAGCACACAATGTACAAGAATTGAAGGAGAAACATCACTGTTTTCCCGGGTGCACTATTGGTGTTCCTCAAGGTGCTATTTTAGGCCCCATTTCATTTACCATTTAAATTAATCAATGATTAATGAATGCATCTTTACTCCCAGTAGCTATGGAGAAAATAGCCACTTACTTATGCATGAATGAAATAAAGGACATTCAACATGTTAAATATTTAGGCGAGATTCTCAGTTCCCTATCATAATTTGTGGGGTTAATAATACAGAAATTAGGATAATATTTATATTTGCTTTTGTTAGACTTGTGTAAGCATTAAGACCAATTTCATCAGTTTTGCTAGGTTTATCTAAATGCTGGTACCTTCCAAAGTTTTACATTTGGCAGTAAAAAAATGATCATTTTTGTACTGAGACTATTTGTTTAGGTGAACCACTTGATTTAGCAGCATTGTACTTGCATTTTCAACTTAAAAAACACTATCTGAGCTAGAAGCAACAGCATACAGTAGCTACAATGTGACAGTAAACTACTGGGATGACTGGGATTGTGTTTGTTCTACCAATCTATGAATGTGAATTTTTTGCCATTTGAGGTAGATATCTCACATGGCCAAATGTACCTTGTCTTCTAAAAGCCCATATGTGCATTTGTATAATTTGAGGGCTTATGTGAAAAAACACTACATGTTTTTACCCACATATGTTTAGTAGCTGCTTCCAGCTTGACAGAGTAAAGTGTTTGTTTATGGGAATAAAAGCAGGAATTATGGAAATGCCGCAAATTCAGGGTTATTTCAGTCCTGGCCACAGGCATAACAGGATGCAGGGGATGACGGAGATATCAATTGAGCTTAGTCATCGAACTCAACTTCATTCAGGTTACAGTGCAGTTGTTGTGACAGAGCGCGCAACCATGATGTTTTCATCTATGCAACACTGGGCTGTGCATCAGCTGGGAGTTTTAGTAACACCCCTCAAAGCCTCTCTGATCTCACAAGACCTGTAGTCTTAACAAATATTGCAAAACAAGCCTCCAGTTAAATTAGACTAGTCAAGAGTGGGTTTATTCCATGTCTGGAAAAACAGGACCGCAGACAGCCGTTCAGAAGGCTGATTCATCGGTGTTACATCATAGCGGACAGGTACTGTAAATCATTATGTGGTGTCTCGATATGGTGGAAGCTGATTCAGTCTCTGTCACATAAACTGCGAAATCATGCTAAGGTGTGTTTCACTTGGCCTACACGTACAGAGGAAGTCTGCCACCACAAAACACTGAGGTAACTGAGGTACTGACCCATGGATGGATTACTGCACAGGCCTAGCGGACACAAGCTCAGGGGCCTGAAGTGTCAGGGGCCCCCTGGCTATCACCTACAAATTGTCACTAAAATAAACACCAGGAAGAGACTCAAAATGGCCACACAGAGATGCAAAGAAGCTACAAAGAGATACAAAACAACAACAAAAAAACAAATACACCTCAAAAAGACACAAAACGACCACAAAGGGACACAAATGACCTACAAAGAGGCACAAAACAACTTCAAAGAGACACAAAATAACTTCAGAGAGAAAAAAAACAGCCAAAAAAGACACCTATATACCTCAAAATTGACCTGAAAGAGACAGTAAAGAACAACAAGGACACACAATACCACAAAGAGATGCAAAACCAGGACAACAAAAAGATGCAAAACCAGCACAAAGTGTATGTTTTGCTCCTATGAGGAAGAGGTGGTGGGGCCTTTTGCATGCCACTGGGGCCCATTGTCTCATAATCCGCCCATACACTGACCGTAGTATCTGATCATTCTCTCTCTCTCTCAGGAAAAAAAAAAGGATCGATACGGCAGCGCTGTTAATGGATTTTTTCATCTGTGCCGTTCATTAAAGAAAAAAATAAACAGAGTTGCAAAGACAGCTGGAAGAATGATGGAGAATACTACGAATGAAAAAAAAACAAACAGAGGGGCCAATAAACAGAGAGAGCACAGCGGCAAGAGCGCAGGTTTCCACAGATATGGATGGTTTGAGGGTCGATCGTTACCCAGACACCGCGTGCGTGCATGCATGCCTGCCTGCCCGCCTTTCGCTGCCTGATTGCCTGGCACACATTTGCATTAAAGCTGAGAGGAGCCGAGCAGAAGAGCACAGCCGGGGAAGTCTTTGATCTCTCAGCCTCTGTCTCTTTGATGCACCACGTGGAAACACACCAGCAGATTTGGGAGCCAGGAGATGATGTTGGCTGTTAAGTGGATGTGTGTGTGTTGGCGTGTGTGCGTATGTGTGATCTCTGCGAGGGGAAATGATGTATGTAGCGGGAATGACACTGCAAATCTGTCAGGACCTTGATTGCAGTCCAAATGAGCACACACACACGCCAGCGATGGGTCGCCCTATTTTGTTAAAGTCAAGTGCATTCAAGCAGGAGGGAATGAAAAGCCCCCCCACTCCTTTCACTCTTGCCGTTTTTCAGGATTATCAAACATCACGGCGGTTCTGACAAGCACAACTGTCAAGCAACAGATTTACATCCCAACCCATCACCCCATGCTTTTCTCGGAAAATGTCATTTCACATTTCCGTCTGGGTTCAAATTCGAGTCAGCGCACCGAGATAATCTGCGGATTTTGACGTGTATTGACAACACTCCCTGCCCACGTCTCCTCGCCTGTCTCTCTTCTATACCGTCCTATCTCCTCTCGTTCTCTCGCCCTTGCCCTCTTAACCTCTTCGCCCTCCCCTCTTGCACCCCACACTTCTTCGCTCCCCGTCCCTTCCCTCCTCCCGCCTTACTCTCATCTCTCTCTCCCCGACCTGTCAGGATGATTTCAGGCTTGTTGCGTCTGGCCTGACTTAGTGTGGTACGATTGAAGCAGTAATTACAACAGTCTCTGAATAGCTTTTCCTCCCACGGAAAACCCTCGCTACCTATCATCCACAGGCTTAACCCTGCTCTCCATGCTGACATGCAGGGGGCCAGACAACAGTCTTGTGTAGAAAACCATTAACCCACAATTAAATTACAATCACCATAACAAAGGACGGATGACATTTAAATCCACCAATCGAGGAGGGATTAGGAGCAAAGAGCACTTCTCTTGGGATACATTATCATCTAAATATGACAGTGTGGATAAAGGAAGTGTGAATTAATCAAACATTACACAGTATCTACCAGTGGGGCAGTTTTTACTACTGGGTAGACTTATCTGCTTCTCAAGTTAAGCCAAGGTGTATTACAGGGTGTGCATAGGTAAGCTCAGGTACAAAAGAAAAGGAAAGTGTTGCTTGTGCTCTTCTTCACCTCTTTATGTGAGACATTAATGATAGGCTGTAGTTCACTGGTTGGATGTTCTCATATCACAGCCGAAACAGGATTCAGAAGGAGATGAGGCGTGGAACAGAGGCACTGGATAACAGAGCTCACAGCAATTTTGTCTGGCAGCATTACAGAGAACTTGCAATGGAAAAATAATAGCAAAATATGAAGCCCCTGGGTTAGAAAAAGTGGCTCCTGTCACTGTGCCAAAATTACATACCTTAAATTATACATTAAACTCAGCTGTTAAACTGTCTATCACATTGGACTGCAGGATAACAAAAACGTTTACTTTTGATTCTTCTTAGCTTCATTTTCAATTATTTTAGGAACCAATATGGGAGTAATTTAACACAACAACTGATGTGACAGACTGAACTACAGCCATGCTAGCACCTCTGTGAGGCTGTACGTAGGTGCACTGATGCTTTGAGCTAATGCTAACATGCTCCAAGTGACATGCAAGTATAATATTTACCATGTTCGCCATCTTTAGTGTGTTAGCATGCTAACATCTGCTAAGTGTGGTTAGTTATCCTGATATTTGGTTAGAAAGAAAAGTCATGGACAAGCTAAAGTGCTGGTAAAGCAATAAAATGTCACAAACGTCACAGAAAAGTTTGTAAATAACCATCGAGCCAAATTTGAATATTTTACCCTAAGGGCCCGAAGAACGCAAAGTGCGTCCAAATTCACACCTGTTCTTCTCTATGGATTTTCTCCGCATCCGTTTGTCATAGCGAGAAGCTAATTGTCGGTAGTCCAGTGTTTTCACAAGTAAAAAAAATAATAAAGTTACACTAAAATTATGTATAACAAAGCTTTCATACAGCTTTGCATACACATTACTCTTGGAAGGATTACTCGCGAATGCAAGGTCGCACAGAAATGCCACGCATATCACATGAAAGCGCAGGACCAGAGCTTACCGATGATACCAAACACATCATTGTGCTGTCATTCCATCACGCTATAAATACAGACCAATTGTCTACAAAATAAAAACCTGACAAATTTCTTTACAATTATGTCCTCCTGGCACAAACCACATGTTTTGGACAACTGTGAAGTGACAGAATGTCCCACCATCATGGTTCTTATATTGCTTCATATATGGCAGAATGTGTCTTCTTCCAACTTGCTATAGTGAGATACATGTAAAAGTGTAAGAATTTAGGAACACAGATTTTTTTTCATTGATATAAAAATTAATATAAAATGCAGGCACATAGAAGGACATGTAATAATGGCAAATCTGGATAGCCCAGATTGCCCTGAAAAAATAATTTATAGCCTGTGTATGTAGCCTTTATAATGACTGTGATATGAGCTTAAAAGTAAAGGCAGTAAAAATACTCCAAAAAAGGCCCAGGGCCCAAAGGGTTGAGAAAATGGTAAAGTACATAAAATTAGGTTTCAAAATTGTGAAAAACTGCGGTATTCTCTGCTCTGAAACACCAGAGAAATGTCCATTAAAGAAGTGAGCCAACGAACAAACCACTGCGAAGCGGTGGATTGTCATTAGTAGATAACCCAGTAGCACAGCATACATACCTCAGTGGGCTGGGTGGCCAATCTGGGGTGAAAGACTGAAAGGTATGTTTTGTGACAGCTGTTTTTGCCTGTGTTCATATGATTGTGGCATTTAACAGAGTTCATGACATTACTGAAAGAGCTAAGAGAGCTTGTTGAACGTAGGAAATGCACTCCACTTACACACAGCGGGTGAACAAAACGACACTGATGCTATGATTGTGCTGGACAATAAGGATTGCTTCAGTGAGTCATCGAGCCATGATTTCAGGCTCAACCAAAAAATCTTGGGCAATGGTCTAACTCCTACTTTCTTTTAAGTTTTCTCCAACATGTATATTGTGTTAAGAAAGAAATCTCTGATTTTGCTTTACCCAGACTTACTCAGACTGTCATTTGAGACTTTTGACTCAATGACAGCACTACATGGAAAGTCAGAGAGATCACCAAATTAATTACAATTCATCCTGACGCTGACATAAATATTTGAACCAAATTTCATGGTTATCTGGCCTATAGATGTTGAGACCTTTCACCTAAAACACTGCCTAATTGTGGCGCTGTGGATCACCAAAGACAATAGGATTCACCCTCAACCAAACGACCAACATTGCCCCTGGTTAAAAAACTCTACATTGAAACTGTGGAGACAAACAACTAAAATTAAATAGTCCTGATATGCAATCATCTGCAACGATACTAATGAAAGCAAATAGTCTGAAAAGGTCATTGTTCCTACATTTTGTTTGGACTTTTTATGGGTCGCAAGTTGCAGCAAGCGAGCATGCAAATCACATGTTGACAACACAACAGTGACATTTGGCCAACTAGATGGTTATCAAAACACAAAACAAAATGGTCAGATGAATCAGTCATCAAGGCTGAGGACCTCCAACATGGCCACTAAAGGATGTGCACTGTCACCTGAAAGCCCTGTGAGGTGAAATGCCTACTCAACATTTGGCTCTGACACAGCAGAATGATGTCGGCCTTCAGTCGGGTATCAAGGTTGTGCTGAAATGAAAGCAATTTGATATAGCCAGAGAGGAGAATGAGGAAATGAGATTGATGTTGTGAGGAGAATGAGTAGGCGGCGGGATGCGAAAAGGAAGTCATTGGAGGTAGAAAGCTGCATAGTTGGTGTTTTATGCTGAAATGGCACTCAAGCCTTAACACGATACGAAAGAGATTGCTTTTTCTTAAAGAGAGTGGACCCGACACTGGTAAAGGAGGAGGGATGAGAGGGCAGTTTAACCACAGGGACAATAGAGGTGGCGTGAACTACTTTATAAACGCATACGACACTTACTTCATGGGTTTAAAGAGAGCCTGGCCGTAGTTCTGGAAGGTCATGATGAGCTTGAGCTGAGTGCCTCCGGACTTCATTGCTGTTGAAGTGAAACAGACAACACGGCCATTAACAACACATTATCTGAAAACTGCTATGAATATTTATTATAAAATATGGTTTTAGTTATACCAAAGAAATGAGCTGTAGTTATGGGCTTACAGTTTGAACTTTGACAAGAAATTGGCCTATGTTAGCTGTTAGCTAGTTAGCTTTGCCAACTTCTACTAGCCAAACTATAGTCTTTAGGCAAGCTAAGTGGGCTGCTAACTGTCTGACATCATAATGAACGAGTGAATAAATCATCACTGCCTTCATTTCCTTATTTTTTCTACCAGTGTTAAACTCTTGCCGATTCGATTTTGCAACTTAGCCATTTTGCATTTGCCTGTACGTCAGGTATTAACTTGTTTTCCCCTCCACAGAAGTTCCGCACTGAGAAAAAAAAAAAAAATCGCCTAGAAAACATGAGAAAAATACAGAAAATAGACCAGCATAAATTCCAAAAAGCCAGTGTGATGTTTTTAAATTGATTTTGTCCAACCAGCTGTCCAGAGCTCCCCAAAAGTGAAGTCGAAACATCTCAATCGCCTCCTCCAATGTTAGCGGATAGGGCAGGGGCTAATAAAGTTTCGCCAAAGATGGTTTCTGTCATTTAAGGTAGATCTAATTACATTGATGTACATTTAAGTGTTTGGTTTTAACTGGTTATTTGATACTTTAAAAGGTCTGACATCATGATTGACAGCGTTACGTGTCAATCACTGTCTGCAATTGGTCGGATAGTGTGAATTCAATACCGCGGAGATCACTACTGCACAGACTGTGCTCCAAATGACACCATCACTGACTATTTTGACTTCCATTTTCATAGTAGAAGGAAGTGAAAATGGATTGTCCATCTGTATGTCCAATCATTGGCATAGATAGGTGAATGTTGGACAATTCAACCAAGTTATTGTGGCTGTGTCCAAGCAGCTGACACATGATGAATCTGTAGTCAAGGTACTTCATTTCAACTGTTTACTTAAAAACTTTTTCCCCAAAGAATGCAAAAGAACCATTGTAGGAAAATAGAAGAACAGCAAGATAAGCATTATGACAGTCGACCTATAGGCTACCAGTAGAGATTTTGGCAATACCGTTTCCTCTGCGGGAGCTATTCGGAGCTGTGTAGCAAACCAGGGCTGAATTCTCGCCTGATATCGTGAATCCAGCTGCCTCTTAAGGTAACGTGATTTGGGCAGCTGTTTTTTCTTTGCTTATATAAAGTTGCAAATAAAAGAAGAAAATAATCAAATGCGATGAAGTACAGTATGGTTCTTTTTAAACCATTTCTTAGTTGAATATACAGAACAATTACTATTTCATGATATGAACCCTTATCGTGTTATAAAATTGCATATACTGTGAAAGACTGTGACCATATTGTCCTCCCCTTATAAGCACGATAAGCATGTTAAGCACGGTCAAAGGCTAATATGCTCACAGGGCTTCATAACTTCATCTAAATTAAGTAACAAGCACAGACACATTAACGTGCACATTAACCAACCAAAAGTGTGTTGAGCAGTAGAGTGTGATAAAGGAAAATACAAAAAGCTCAGCCATAAAAGACTAACCATGAGTCCAAACTCATAATAAAATAGGCTCTGACTGAAACCGATTTCACATTTCAGAGACATGTCATTGTACACCTGAAGCCTGAAATCATGTTGTTGAGGCATACTGTTGTGCATTTGAGCTTTTATATGTGCACAGATGTGTGTTTAGAGTCTGTGTGTGTGTGCTCTGAAAGGACCGAGCACTGATGTCACAGTGTTTGTTTGATGGGAAGGGAGAGTGAGGGGGTGAAGGACAGCCAGTGCTCGCCCGGCGCTCTCTGTTCCTCTGCTGTTTACTCTCTCTCTGTGTATTCTCCGGAGGGTCCATCTCTATCTCCCTCTGCCTCTTTGTGTTTCTATTCATCCTCCTATCCTTCATGTTTTCTCCCTTTTTGTACATGATAATGCAGTCTAAAGGCACTCGTGGGACTGGGCTCAGCTCTGGGGCGAGGACTACACAGGGCTAAAATACAGCAAAATTCACTAAAAAGAGCAAAGCAGCCATCGTGCCTGTTTCTTTCTTGGGCGGATCGATTGAGAGCGGTGTTTCGGTGGCCTTTCGCCAAAGAACAACCTCTCTCAATCAATGCTCTCATTTATTTTTACATATGGGAATCATGAGGACAAGAAAAATGTTTACAGGGGAAGAAATTACGAGTGAAAGGATCAATGTCCGCCTCAGCTCACCTGCTTCTGTGTGAGGAGCGTTTCTGTGGATATGAGGAAGTCATTTTAAATAAAGGAAAAACTAACTGTAATTGATAGGAACTGTATTTCAACCTCCACTCACAGTATGCAAACCATATTTGTGGAGACTTATTGTTTACGTTTGTCTCTTTGGTCGCATCAAAGTGACAGACTTTCACTGTCATCTGTAATAACATTCATCCTATCTGCTGCTTTCGCACGCTATTTCCCCATTGATGAACGCTGCTCAAAGGAGGTTGTACTGTATAATACATGGCGAGCACTCCTATCCTTGAGTTTAGATAATGACCGACTGCTATTGGCTTCTATTGGTATTCTGCCCCAGGCCTGTGTTAAGGCTCTGTAATTACAGAGCCACCATGTATTTAGCTGGCTAGAGACGCTGAGAACTGCTTCCTCTATCCACCCAGCCTGAGAGACAGAAAGCAAGAGGGAGAAAATCAGAACATCTCAAGTAGACAGAGAGTGAAGAAAGATAGTAATTCTTCCTTTAAGTGACCAGGCAGGGATGCTAGTTTTATAAACAGCCAATCCAACTCCCAGATAAGCATATAATCTTTAGCTAAAGGCCAGTAACGGTTTTGTCATTGGCAGACCAACCTGAAATCTGCAATCACTTTTAACAGCGAGCACAAGATGGGCGACCTTGAGTCGACAAGCACTCTTGGAATGTGGGAGCCGGACTGAGCCAAAAAAGGAAGACAATCCCCCGAAAAAGAAAAAAAAAAAGCAGAAAGAGATTCCATATAACAGCCCCAGTGTGGATTATCACCTCTGTCGGGTATCTACTTGCAGCGCAGGCTTTCTGCAGAAATTCACAGTGCACGTGCCAATCAAATGAAACGCCACAGCGTTTGATTTGAATCAAACTGTGATGTGTGGCTGTGTGATTTGCATAGAGACCAGGTGATCTCATACATTCTGCTGTGACGCTTTCTGGGAATACACGAGGGGAGATCGTGGGGTCTGATTATTCCTTCAGCCTGGTAAGGCAGGAGTAGAAAGCAGGCCGAGCAGATTCTGCGCTGACGTACGATAGCCTGCAGCTGACTTCCATCTCCATGCATACTGTGTGCTTGAGTGTGTGTTCATGGCGTCAGCGCCTGTGGCGACGAGGAGCAAAGCTGTCCATTACTTAACAGCACCTCCTCTCACTCTTAACATGTAGACGTACATTAGAGGCACACATTCCTCTTTAGCTTCCTGTTACACTGACACTCAGTGTTACCAGATTGGGCTGCTTTACACCCAGTTTGGCGGGTAATTTTTGCTTTGGACTGCTGGTGATAATCTGGGCTAAATTCTGTACTATTTAAGGCATTTCCTGTGGCAAAACATATAGATAAAAGACCATTCAGTCCTCTCCAGCTATCAAGATTGGGCCTGACCGTCATTTTAGTTAGAAATACACAGAAAACTCCTCCTTTTTAAATGTTACAAAGTCATGGCACTGTTAAAGAAGCCTTGTAAAGCCATTTATTAATTAATAACCCTGATTTTTAAATACTGTTCACCTAATTAAGCGAATAAAACAGAAGACCATAGGTGCGTCTTGTGAACACTTCAGTTTTGCTTTCACTTCTATTCAGCCGCAAAACACGAAACATATCAGCAAGGATCCGAGGGGGCAGATTTCTTCTGAGCACCACAGGACAAATCCAATAACGTCCATTATCAGATGCTACACCACTATCAAGATAAAAGGTTCACTGTTGTGTGGTTGCAGGTATTTGGGACTGTTATCTGTGTTGTTTTATGAAAAAAATGTACGAAATATGATCACATACCTGACTTGCGACTTTAAAATGCCAAGTGTTATTTCACATATGCACAAGGCTGGACAAAAACAACCTCTCCTAAATTAAAAATGAGGCGATTTTTACAACAGTAGGGTGGGTTGAAGCTCTGATTTGGCTGCTTGGCATCAGTATAATCTGGCAGCACTGTTGACTCTCATATAGCAGACTATTTAAACTGAACTTTGCCCTCTGCACAGCACACAGACACACATAGACAAGGCAGCACAGACCAAATATCTGTTCCCTTAAAACACTGGACTCCCTAGAAGCTTCTTTATTATGGTGGTCGCAATGGTGCGTAAACTATTCAACCTGCAGCTACTGTCCCATGGCAATATAAGCACACATTTTGATCATCCTGATACCACAACACACCCCAAACACATATGTCATGATGATGTGTGTCAGCTTCATAAAGTGCAAACTGTTTTCTGCAGCATCAGCTCTGTGTCTTCAGAGTAAAGTGTCATTTTGATGCTGCATCTGTGCACCGCAGCACTCCTGCAGGCTTTTGCCATCCAGTCACCCCCTCTGTTTTTCATGACTCACCCACACTGGTGATCCTCTGGGTGACCAGGTCCTTCAGAAGAGCATCGATGACCAGGTTGTGCCTGGAGTACAGCTCATATCGATTAATCCCAACATGGAAGCGGAGCCAGTTGGGGTAGGAATCAGACGTCAGCTCCCCTGTTGGGCTTAACTCATCTATGTTGCCTTCTGTATTCCTGGGAGAGGAGAGGAAAAGGGGGTAAAAGGTAAAGAGGACTTTTTTTGTAAACAGTGACAGGTGTTGTGCAACAGCCCATGCAGAATTACAGTAATGTGATTGCACAGAGCTATAAGACCTTGTTTGTTTTGATGAAATGATTAAATGATTATTTAAAGCTTTTGTTGCGTTAGATTTGGTGCTTTCAAAAGTGACTTCATGAGCTTTACCATGTCTGATCCTCTGCAGCTTTGGGGTCAAATCTTATGTCCGTGTTGACGTTGAACAGTGTGTCCTCGTCTGTGAGAGGTGGCAGGGGTCTTTTATATAAGGGATGCTCATAGAGAGCAGACAACCTTGAACCTTTCACCGGCATGTTCTTGGTCACTGTGGCGTCCTGGATGAACTGTCTCTTCCTGTCACCACGCTGCCCGAGATGCTCGAGCCTCCTGAGAGCCTGCGTTTTGTCCCCTGTAACCGGGATCCTTTCCAGGGAGTGGGAGGAAACATTGGAGCTGGGCTCGTTGCTGAAGTCCTGGAGGATCCGCAGCGTGTGCTTGTCAGGCCAGCTCTGCTTCACCCAGCTCTGAGGCTCCTCGCTCGGCGTGTGGGAGCACGAGCAGCCGCTGTTGCCGTGCCTCTCCAGCTTGGGTAACAAGTCTATCATTATGTGCATGGAGCATGCGATGAGGAACACCATGAGGATCAGAACCCGGAATTTGCGCAGGAGGATCATCTTCATGGTCTCCCGTTTGAGCAGATGTGAGTATTTACTGCAAATGATCAGCACGCAGATGAACAGGCTGACTACATCGCTGATGATGTTTATTAGACTGGACGCCAATCTAATGAAATATACATTAAACACGTAGGAGCCATCTTCACTTGCCGTCTTGAGTAAAGGATTCAGTGTTCAGCCTTTGTATTTTCAACATCAGAGTCCTGCTTTGTGCGCACGGGGAGTCCGGGGGTTTCAGAAGCGCAAAATCATCCGCAAGCGTCCAGGTATGACACGTCGAGTCGGTTCAGACCATCGGTCGATTTGCGCAAGCCACATCCTCTTCACACTGCCGCTCTACTGTCGACCACCAAATATTTCAGGAGGAGCAGCGGACAAGTGAGTAGGATCCAAAAGCAGCTGTGATAAATGATCCGTTAAACGTGCGTGTCCAAGAGGTTCGAGGGCGCGCATCGGTCTCACCATCCAACCTCGATCCTGTGCGGGGAGAGAGCAGCCGCGGATCAGCTGGGACTGAGAGAAACACGTACGGCGAAGTGCAAGCTCTTCACATTTTAAACGCTTTTCGGGAAAGTCCCCGAAAAGTAGTGTGTGCTCTCATCCACCTCCGCGATCCGGGATGCGTAAATTCTGTCACACCGAGTCCCGACTTAATGACCCGAGGCGAGCCAACGGAATCATTCGCACAGGTAACAGGAGACAGAGATCCTCCCGCAGGGGCCAGGCAACCTCTAGGAGTAAAAGCGGGATAGGAGATTGCACCTCTTGTAGCATGTGTGAATCTGGGTGGGTGTGTTAAATATGATGATGAAGCCAGGACTAGATCCAGCCTTTGCGCAGCGTCACTGTGCGCAGATTGGCTGAGGGGAGAGAGAGGGAGAGGGATAGTGAGAGAGACGCAGCGACCATGCGAAGCATATAACTGCTCGTCTGTATTCCTCTTGGAATAAATCCTCCCTGCACATCCCGGCTGCGCAAGAAGAGGGCGTCTTTCCACTGACCAATATTAAGCTGCTCTCTCTTTCTTTTTTTGTCTGAAATTCATCTCCTGGAATCCCTCTGAAATGTCTCCTCCGAGACGGCAGTCAATCCATCGATGATACATTAGACAGGCCTATTAGACCGCTCATCAGTCTGAGGATCCAGTTCCATCCTGCACTGCTGCCACTCAGCACCAGTCACATCTTCAATAATGTTTAAAGGCCGCATGAAATGAAAACCACAGAGTACCAAGAAAGACAGAACTTAAACAAACTCAAGGCTTTTTTTTTTCTCTACCACCTCTAATCTACATATAACATGAAGCATCAGACCTGCCATGCAAGCCAAAGGCACATTCAGAGCCCTGAAGGCAAGCCCCAATATTATATATAATTATTAATTTATTATCTTGTATATTTATGCAAAGAGGTGATGATAAATTAACAAAACTAGCAAATCATAAGTAATACATCTTGCAAATTTCATCCTTTTTTTTGTTTGCCTTTTCATTTTCTCTTACTCTGAAGCTTTCCAAATATCCTCTCCACCATACATCTAAATACTCTAGTATGGAAACTGATTTTACTCAATAGTATTTATGTGAGGCTATCCCTTGCTTAAATATGTAATTTAGAAATATAAAAACACCGTCCAAAAATACAAAAAAGAAAGTGTAAGCCCAATCTTCAAAAACACAAACAAATTTTCAAAATTAAAAACAGAGTCGGTGTGCATGAAATGAAAACCACAAAGCACCAAGAAAAACAGAACTTAAACCAACTACGGGCTTTTTTTCCACCACCTCTAACCTACATACCACATGAAGTCATAAAGCAACAAACCTGCCATACAAACCAAATGCAGCACTCCCCAGTGTCCAGACAGCAGTGCCGGACTGAGCACATTCAGAGCCCTAGGCGAGTTCCAGCAGCAGCACCCCCACCACCACACACACACACACACACGCACAACAAATATTATTTCTATTATCTTAAATACTCATGGTATTTACAAAGAGCCAGTGAGAATGGAGATAGATTTGTGTCAATATCATTTGTGTGAGGAGGTTGAGTAAATGTGTTATCTGTAAATATAAAACACCTTCCACAAACACTCAAAAAACAAACAAACATCCATCCATTTTCATCCACCTATCTGAGGCCAAGCAAAGAACCCCAGACGTCCCTCTCCCCAGCAACACTTTCCAGCTCCTCCTGGGGGACCCTGAGGCGTTCCCAGGCCAGATGAGATATGTAATCCCTCCAGCATGTTCTGGGTCTGCCCCGGGGCCTCCTACCAGTTGGACACGCCCGGAACACCTCCAGCGGGAGGCGCCCGGGAGGCATCCTGATCAGATGACCGAACCACCTCAACTGACCCCTTTTGACACAAAGGAGCAGCGGCTCTACGCGGAGCTCCCTCCAGACGTCTGAGATCGTCACCCTATCTCTAAGGCTGAGCCCAGTCACCCTTTGGAGGAAACTAATTTTTGGCGCTTGTCACTACCCTGAGCTCATGATCATAAGTGAGGGTTGGGACGTAAATGGACTGGTAAATCAAAAGCTTTGATTTAGACTTGATTCAGGGTTTTGTTTGTTTGTTTGTTTGTTTGTTTTGTAAGCTTTCGAAGCTTACACACAAAAAAAAATGCAAATATTAACCCAATTAAAAATATAATGATAAATTCAAAAAATATTTTTTAAAAAATGTGCATAAAATTAACATTGAGATTCATAAATAAAAACAGATTGATTTGATGGATTTACAGATATCTCTTCAAGAGTTGTAAATGTTTTTATTTATCTGTAAAATAATTACATGTATTCACATATTTTTTCATGCATTGAATTTGTTTGTGTATTTTCACATCCGTTTTATATTGCAAAATAACTTTTTGAGTTTTCAAATCTTATTTTCTTTTTTGTGGAAGTCGTTTTTATGTTTACAGATTACACATTAACACACTGATTGACGCTCTATTCACACAAATAATATTGAGGCAAATCTACCTCCGTACTCTATGTTCTGACTGTGATGATCACCCACTGATGAACGAGATGGACTTAATGTAGTAACCCTTCCACAGACCAACCGTTAGCACTACATATTTAGATCATTTTGCCCTTATGTTTATCTTTTTTGAGTGTTGCTTATACAAAGATCCGCCACTGCCATTCATTGCACTAATGTTTCCTTTTTACGGCTAATTGCTATGGCATTATGGCTGCATCCACGGTGGCTGTAAACAGGCGGGAGAGGCAGGACGATAAACAGCCTGCATTTCATAGTATGGCATATATGCATGAGTAAGTGATCATGCTGGCTGTGATTACCTCCCTAGATTAGTTTATAATTAAAAAGAGCCCAGAGAGAGAGAGAGAGAGAGAGAGAGAGAGAGAGAGAGGGAGAGGGAGATGGAGATGGTGGTGGCTCTTGTACTAACACAGAATAGATTTATAAGACAGAAGAGTGGAGATGGCTTAAGATAGGCTCAGTAGGGGGATTTACCCAGTGGAACAAAACATTAGTTGTGAATGTTAATGAAGCTGATATAGAAGCAAAATTAAAACAGCAGCATAGAGGTCTTTGCTAATCTGAAGCTCTATACGTGTGTGTGTTGTGGCACAGTGAGCGGGAAGCATCAGGTGTCAAGCTAACAATAGATTCAGCTTCACCGCATTGACGTTTGTATTAAACATAGGGAAAACATTGTTTTTCTGCTGGAGGAAGTATTCCCCTAAATGACCGTGTAATAGGGGGTTTACATACTTAAGATACACTGACCACTGACATTTCAGGGCCCTTTAACAGTGACTAATTCCCAACAAAGCAAAAAGGTCCATCAGATCGCCTCCTCTGGTGTTTGATGTCAGTGATAGCGCAAGCAAGGAAAGACAAAGTGATGCTTGTTGCCTGTCCAGATCTCAAGCCAGCCACTGTAGCCTGTGGCCTACTAGCCTGAGGTAAAGCAAGCAGAGATGAATGTGTATTGATGTCAGTCAGACATGGATCACAGCAGTCGATGGGTCAATGGTTCCTCACAAGGCCTGTCTTGTGCAATTGTAGCCGAGCTTTTCAGCATCAACGGGATTCTCTCGCTCTCGGGGCTGTTGGGCTGATACGTCAACACTTTTTGTTTTTTTCTTTCTTTTTTTACTCTCATTATATATGCTGTCAAATGACATTAGCGCCTCAGATCTGGTAATAGAAGTGGACTGTTGTGAGATGACAATTTGCAACTCCAAATTAATAATCTCACTCTATTACTGGGCAGGAATGCAAGCCGTCGTGACAAAGTGCGGTGCGAGAAAACAACAAATCCGCAGACAAAAGGAGCCAACTCTGGGATTACCAGTGTCAAATTCCACCCTTTGTGCACAACATGTCTATTTACTATGACCAAGCCTTTTTTTGACAGAACTCTGTCTGATTGCAATCTGTGACATAACAGCCTGATTATGAAACACCATCCTCTGATATGTGACAACAGTATTAAAAGCACCTAGACGTTGCACAGACAAGATCAGGCAAGAGGAGGAGGAGGAGGAGGAGGAGGAGGAGGAGGAGGAGGAGGGCAGGGCATCCTAACAGATAGCTGACTACAGCACAGGTCGTAAATACACAAGATTTATGTCCTCTACACTTCACAGTGTCTCTCAGTGAGATAGCACAGGGGGATTGCAAGATAGCACTATCCGTGTTCCTATCTGCACCATCGTGGTGAAGGGTGAGCTTTGCTACTGTACAAAGTCTGCCAAATAGATTCAGGCAAGAGGTGACGCAAGTCAAAAAGAAAGATGACGGTTTTATTTTGTTGGCTGATATTCCATATCATAACATGCCTCTATTTAGTGTAAAAAATGAATGGGAAACAGTTTTATGGTTCTAGATCAAAATATTATTATTATTTTTTATCTTGCTGCTATGTTTTTTACTGGATTTTTTAAAATCTGTGCTGGTGACTCCATGGCCTACGTTACTAATACATACAGGTTTGGTTACATCACAGTTGTTGGGCTCATGCCATTAAAAACCAGAATAACCACCTTGTGCCTGTATGCCTCCATGAACCACTCAAGTAGTTTATATCCATGTCTGCCACGACTCATACACAGCTGACAATGCTTCAGATATGGATGTTGCTGCAAAGAAAAACACATGTTAAAATGTGGAAGCTTCACACATGCTTCAACCCAGCAGCACAGAAGATCTGTACAATCAGCACAGTTTCAAGGTGGACACCCAAGTCAGTGTCTGTCCAAATGTCTCCTATTCTGTTCCTGAGATATGACGCTGAACAATGGACAGAAAAGTGTTTTTTCGCATACCTTATGATGTCACAGTGAAGTTAACCATTGACCCTTTAGATATAAAATGTCATCACATAATCATTTTATTGACCTTTGAACACCAAAGTAATCATTTTATTCTTGAAGCCAAGTGGACATTTGTGCCAAATTTGAAGTTTTCTCAAGACATTCTTGAGATATCGTGTTCATGAGACTGAGACAGACGCAAAAACACTGATATTGTTTTTTACGTGAAACTGTGTTACTCTGTTTTTACTGATTTACATCACTGGGTCTGTTTTATCTGGAGAGGTAGTGACCTCTGTGGATAACTCAGCTCTCAGTAAAAACCTAGCAGCAACTCTGCGAAAAGCCGAACAGCATCAGAAAAACACTGATTTTTGATGTGAAACTGCTTTATTCAGTGTTCTTATTGGTTAAAATCCCTGTGTCTTTTTGTTTTAGAGAGGTAGAGACCTCTGTGGTTAATTCAGCTCCTGCTTAAAACCTCCCGAACGTCTGGACCTTAAGTTATCAAAGAAAAAAGGTGAGCGCACATTAGCAGGTGCTAGGCTAGCAGCCAGTCTCCGACATGCCAAACAGTGTCAGAGAACGATTTGTAAGGTAAAACTGCTTTATTTAGCCATGTTACTGGTTTAAGTCACCAGGGGTCTCATTTATAAATATTTCATACCCACAAAAAAAAAAAACTTCCCACAAAAAAGTTGTGACGTATAAAAACAGACTTGATGGGAGACACATGCTTACGAACATTTTCAAGATGGGAAATTGGTGACGCAGATGGTGAGGTGGAAGCCTGATGGTAGAATTTGTTGAATTTTTTTTGGTGCACGCCATTTTTGGCTTCTGTTCGCACGTACATTTTTAGTATGGATCCTTTCCGTTGTTTTAGAAATGTGATCTGAGGACAAAACCTTAGTGCAAAATGCCTCCTGATCAATGCACAGTGAAGGAACGGGAGAAGTTTCAGGTGGTTGCAATCTGCACTCCTCAACGTTAGATGCAACTAAGTCCCCCTAAATTTTGAACACTTTTCCTTTAACATCCTGTTTCAAGCAGGAGTTTATCAAATTAAGGCTGAGTCACCACGACTCGTCACATGGATGTTATTTTTCATGGAAATGTTTCAGAACAAAAATATGCAGCTAATCTGATTTATTATCACATGAGTTGTTCATTGTTGGCAGAAGTTGTAACCATGGCAGCATTGAGCAAATTGTAAAAAATGTTCCTGAAGTTAAAATGTGAAATATGAAAGTCACCCTGAGGCTGCATGGAAGTAAAACGCTGACAGCTGTTTAGTATTGTGAGAAAAGAAAGTGGATGCAGGTTGGATGGCGTTCTGAGGCACAGACCTCTCTGCTTCACATCCCTCGCATTCCTGCCATTCATACATCCCTCTGTATCGCCAGCGTTCCATATGTATTGTCTGAGTAAATTCATTTGTCTGAATTCGCCCTTGGCGTGACCAAGGCTGAGTGGGGAACAAGACTAATTTCCATCCCTGAGCAGAGCCGCACTCACTGCATCTGATATGGCACATTTGAATGGATATTACAGATAACAATGCCCTCTGTTGGCCCCAATAAGCCTCACGCCGCTCTCGCTGCTCCTCCGTCTCCTCGACCCTCCTCCTCCTCCTTCAGCCCCCTCCTCGCCTCCATTTACAGTCGCTTGGTTCAGAAACCAGATGTGTAAACACACACATTTAAACTGGCATGATAATCACTTCTGTAAAAACATCCACAATCACAGGAGACCTGCTGACATTTTGAAATGTTTGTTTCTGAATTGCTCTCACCCTAAGAGGCTGCTCTTTTATTTTCAGCATGGCTCTTCTTGATACTGTTTGTATTCTTTTGTCATCCCTTTTCATCTATTTCTTTATAGCGTTTGAATGAATGATGCGCCTTTTGTTTACACAATTATCACTTGTGGGTGTCAGCGCAAAGCAAGGTTGACATTCTGCTTGATTGCATATTAGGGACGTGTGAGAGAGATGTGCGTTCTCTTTGCGATCATTACTTTGTTCTTACTTACAGACGGATGGAAGTTCTTGATAAAAAATAATTGGCATCTCGTTTAGATGAAATGTAATATTCATAGAGAATTCATTGTTCCTCGAGATGATGCCCGGGGGCTTAAAAAACACATCTTGGCAGCTCTTTACAGATCAGTAGTTCTACACCAGTAATATGTGTATCTACAAAATGTACAATGTATTCCTTCATGAATAATTATGACAAAACAGTAAATTAAAGTGGGCTGTTTTGGACTCATCAGTATAATCACAGGCACTAAGTTGACAACTAAAGCTACCTGTGGCCATTATTTTATGTCAGTATATTGTAAAAGGCGCAAAATTTCACAAAATAATGAGTATAAATACTTCAAGTAAAATGTAAAACATAATATGATACATAGTTGAATAAAATAAAATGTCAAGAAATCAGTGTTTCCCTTAAATATCTTTTTTGAAGGGCAGAAAAACGCCTGTTAAACATCATGATTATTAGCATTATGCTAGCCACTCGATAAGGCTGTTTTCAGCATAGTGGTGCTATGAGTAAAGCAACAATGACGATGCTTACACACTGATGTTTAGCTGGTATAATGTTTACTATGTACATCTCACTTTAGCATGTTAGCATGATACTGTTTGCTAATTAGCACAAAACACAAAGTACAGCTGAGGCTGATGGTGGCGTCAGTGGTTAAACAGGTATTTGGTCAAAAATGAAAGTGATGGTGCCACTAAATGACAAGGAATCACCAAAGTGTTTATACTTCATATTTAAGGGGATGCAAATGTCTGAAACAAATTTCATAAACACCCATCCAATGGTTGTAGAGACATTTCATTCAGAACCACAAATGTCAACTTCATGGTGCCATTAAAGCAACACTTCACCCACAAAATGACCATTTGTAAATCAATTAATCATGCCGTGTTACTTTGAATTTGTGATATTGATTTATTGATCAATTGATTTGGGACTAGTCTTTACAACAGCAAAATATCATATCTATAAATCTAACTATACCAACACTTTTGCTAAAAAAAAAAAAAAGAAAACCTTAGTATCAGAGTTTGGCTTTGAAGAGAGCATAAATAGGTATCACTTTTAGTTCAGTTGTGAATAGTAAGGTTATAGCCACAATGCACATGTTTGGCAAGGTACTGAGCGTACAACTGGATAAATGAAACTTCACGAGTTGTGTGAGTGTTTATAAATGGATGTTTTAAAAAGAAGAAGAAATAGAAGATATACTTTATTAATCCTTGAGGGACTGAGTCAGAATTATGGGGCTGTGTTGGACAGTTGCCCCAGGCAGTTGGGAATTGGGTGCCTTGCACAGGGGAACCTTGGCAGTGCCGAGGGGGCAAGCTGGTGTCTCTCCAGCTACCAGTCCACACTCCATTCTCGGTCCATACGGGGTCTTGAGCTGGCGACCCTCCAGTTCCCAAGCCAAGTCCCTATGGACAAAGCTACTGCCGCCCCCTTTTGATATAGGTTTTCTGTAGTTAAACGCGGTCCCCAGTCAATCAATAAATCAATAGGTTCACAGTCTTCCACAGAGGCATGCAACAAAAACATCACAAAACTACATGAATTCGAGCGTGATTAACTGATATATAAATGCTCATTTTGTGGGTGAAGTATTCCTTTAGGATTTTTCCTCTGAGGATCATTGATAGCTGTACAAAATTCCATGGAAATCCATTAGTAGTTAGTCAAAATCCATTAGCACCTCATGGTGCCACCACAGCTAAATGTGACCCTCATCGGGGGTTACAGAAACACAGGGGATAACCAAAGTCACTAGGATTCATCCTCTGAGAACCATGAATGTCTATTACATTCTGGGCCATGCATCCGGAAGATGCTGACATGTTTTACAGGATAAGTGAAAATTTTGTCCTGCTGGTGACACTGGAGAAGAAGTCAGGAGATCACCAAAGTCAGTAGGAATCATCCTCTAGGGACCATGAATATCTGTAGAAAATGTAATGGCTGAGATATTGCTAACTGGACCAAAGTGGTGGGCGACAAACCACCATTCCTTGAGCCATACTGCCAGCAGCCAAACTGAAATTGAGGGATCAGTTCCTAAGAGTTTAACTTCCATTTCTGCAGTGTGCCAAACCTATACGTGGGCAGGTTCAATCATTTCCTCATTTTGGTCATATCAGCAACCAGCAAACTGATTTACTGATCTAACCCCAGAGGAAATGAACGAAGGACCGAAAAGAATGAGGGGGCTAAAACAGAGCGAGCTGCCTACAGATTACGAAATATCTTAAGAGAAGGAAAGGGAGGAAAGGATGCGTGTTCCCTCTCTATTCAGGACTCTTAAGTGGTGATACAGGCTCCCCAGGGTCATCTCTTAAAACATCTTAAAAGCCCAGACTGTCTGTGGCTATAATAAGGTGTTATTGAGAAGAGTTCTCCTGACCCTGTCTCCCTCACTCTGCTATCAGACTGTGGGGCTGACTCTCCTTGCTGCTCCACCTTGGGGTTATTTTTAAGTCAGTTAAGGAGGCACACCATCAGCACTATACTTACCCAGTTATATGTGTTGTTTAGCCTGTGAGTGTTAGTTCAAACTCTGAGAAGTGTGTACAACGTCCTGCGGACAGGCGAAAAAGACGGGCACTGTGCAAATGAGTGTTTGGGGTTTGAGCAGGAGTGTGTGTGTATGCATGTGGGTGGATACCTGGGTCACTAGGTACAGTGATCAGTGTGTTTTGGGGCAGCTGCATCCAACCAGAGGCTCTTGCTGTGTTTGTCCTGCTGGCTGCCCTGTAATCCTATAATTAGAGCTTGGGCGGACCACTTTAATGAAGGCTGGCTTGGATGGATGAGTGTTCCTGTTTGGATCATTTTAGTACGAGCGTGTGTTTATTTTAGAGTGCGGCTCCATCGACCGCCAGGCCTCCCCAGCACGGCGCTTGCTGCTCAGGTCCAGATATAGCAGCGACCCTCAGCACCCTCGACAAATAACAGTCATCTGCGGTCAATTTGTTTAACTTCTACTCTGATTGCATGAGACATTCCCTGACCTGCACACTCACCTTTGACATGTTGATGCATCATGAGAGAGAGAGACCAGTGCATTTTAAAAGAAACACTCAACATTTTGGGAAATATGCTCAGCCATCACGCTGAGAGTTAGATGAGAAGATTTATAGCCTACCACTCTCATGTCTGTACATTAAATATGGCTTGGCTTGGTTTAGCGGAAAGACTAGACTTCCTGTGTCCAAAGATAACAAAATCTAGTGAAATGACAAGTTGAGGTTTTTGAGGGGGGCTGGGCTACGCGCTGGAAAACTCTTAAACTTATTTTGACCCTTCTGTGGCCAAAAGACTCCACAAAAACACACATTGTTGTTTTTTCACTTCAGTTTTTGTGGCGACGAAACAAACAAGATGTGACATTTTGATAATGGAGCTCAGAGGTTCTAGTTGATTTTTTTTAACCTTTGGAAAGACCAAAGCTAGCTCTTCTCCCCTATTCCTAGTCTGTATGCTAAGCTAACGTCCTGGCTGTAGCTTCATATTTAATTGTTGTTTTATTGTTCTTTTCATCTAAAGGCCTTTACACACTGAGTCCGAATTTTTCGTCCAAAATTGTTGCATGTCTAAAAATAAATACAGTCCCGAACTTTTGTCGGTCATTAAAATTTTTACAACAGGTTCGATTTTCTGTGATTTCGCATCTGTCAGAGACTTTAAAGACGTTTGACCAAGAATCAGTGAAGAAAACGTGGCAGCAGGACAAGACAGAAGAATGGGTTGCGCTGAGTCATTTCATAACTCCGATAGCTCACTTTCAGCAGGTCAGATAGTAACATTCACATGGATGATGATGAAGAGGAGGAGGAGGAGGATGTAGACCGCACACAGCATGTGGAGACAGAGAGGGAGGACAGCTCATGCAACTGCGGTGCCAAATGTAAGACGGGGGGGAAGTGATGACAGCCAGATGGGCAACTCTTGTGGAGAGAGCGCAAAGGAGGAAATGTGTCTTTTCACTTTGTAATGTATTACGAATTTTCGCAACGAAAAATAGAATAAAACGCATCGGAATCAGTGTGATTTTTTTCAAATGAAAACAGATCTGAAAAAATGGACTAAGTGTGCAAAGGCCTTCACTCTCAGCAAGAAATATATTGTGTGTGTATTTGTGTTTGCAAAACACCCTTGGCTAGATTTAAAATTAAGGCACAAATTAAAAATTCTGAATTGAATCTTTAGGCTTTAAGCTAATCTAACGTCTTTGTTTAAGCTAAGCTAACCATCTCCTGACTGCAGCTGTGTGTTCAATGGACATAAAAGTGAGGGGTATAAATCCTCTCATCTAAATTTAGGCAAGTAAATAGGGGCATTCCCAAAATTTAAGTAGTTGTTTACAAGGATTTATTGAGTTTCTCAGTGTAACCCTTTGATACCTGGAGTGACATCACTTTTCTTGTGCTGCTTTCACATCTTTCACAAGTATTTCAACCTTTGAACTCTGAGCAAACTGGTGCAATTTCTTTCAAAAACATGGGAAAAAAGGGCAAATTTGTAAGAAAATTCCCACAAATTGCAAAAAAAGAAAAAAGCTTGGGGGAATTATTATTATATATATATTTTAATTTCCTTATAGAATTATTATAATTTTTATGCACTTTTTCTGGGTCATTTCCCTGTTTGTTTGTTTATTTTTAGCAATTTTCTTCTCCTTTTTTTTGACAAATTTCTTCTTTTTAATTTTCTCTTTTTACTTATTTCTTGCAAATTTTTGGGTCATTTCTTCCCTCACTGCTCATTGCCTTTTTCCCATGTTTTGAGAGAAATCAAGCCAATTTTTATAACTGCAAATTTAATACCATCAGGACTTTGGACAGTTGGTTGGACGACCAAGCAAACTAAAAATGTCATCCTAGGTTTTGGCAGTTTTCACAATTTCTTAAAATACAGACTAACTGATACTGAAAATAATCAATAGTTGCAGCCCAACTTTCAGTTATTAATTTAACAGCTTTAGTCAAAAGTACTGTCTGCATCACATTTCAGAACTTTGAGTCACACTTTTCTCTGAGTACATTTTAAATGAGGCATTTCTGACTTTTACCTAAGCAGTGTTTTGCACCAGTTCTATCAAATTTAATTTAAAGTTTCAGCAAATGATCAATGTTACTGCATTTCATTATGAGGATATGGTACTTTTTTCCATCCCTGCTAAACTGCTTTATACTCTCACTCTTGTGTCTGTACCTTTCATTCTGAATGTTATTTTTCCACATGCCCACATATTCAATTTCATGCAAATATTTGACTTAATCACTGTAACCACCGTTTGAGTATAAAAAACATTCTTATCTTGTGACATGCTCCTTTTGCTAAACACATTTTTGCTTCCTCTACGCTTTTACATGACCTCTTTTACAGATACCATCTCACAAAATCAACATTTATATTAGAACATTTTATGGGTTTAATGCAGTGCAGAGTGCCTTCACAAGTAAAGAGTGTGCTGCAGGAGCAAAAGCCCTGTGTTGGGACCTGAAAAGGATATTAACATCCTGGTGGCTTGAAAACACCAAAATCTCACTATTAATCCAGCCGTCTGCTCGGCCGAGACATGTTTGGGTTGCTAAATGCGGTGGGAGTGGAGGAGTCGCTCTGCAGTAAATCTCAACAGTTATGACAGCCCAGCTAAAATAGAGCTAAATGGAGACAGATCCTGAAGTCGTTAAGTCATAATGAGAGAGAAAGGGAGATATCTCAAAGATTTGACTCAGGGCCAACGCCATTAGGAGAATGATATATGAACCTATTCCATCTGGGATCTTAACTCATAGTGGACAGTGCACACACACACACACACACACACACACACACACACACACGCACGCACCCTCTAACTAACTTGCCGATACCAGCGGTTCTCACCTAGGAACTCCTACGCTCACACACACACACACACCTGTCTCCTGACTGCTGACTTTGCAACTTATGCCTCCCTCCTCTTAGTTTGCCTCCACCTCTTCATCTTTTTCCCCTTCTCTCTTCAAAACACTCCCAACTGTAGACCTGTCATGGGGCTCTTCGCCTCTCATTATGTTCTCATTTCTTCTCCTTCCTCATATCATCTCATTCCTGCTTTCCTCTTCCTTTTCGCTCATCTCCTCACTGCTGCTGTGGCGTGTCAACAAAGTCCCATCCCTGTCAGCCAGAAACACACAAAATGTCTGCATAAACATGAGGTTTGTAAGAGGTAGCGGGCTCTACTTGGCAACGCTGCCCATGGCTTCTCAGTTTGTTGCCCACGTGTGTGTGTGTGTGCGTGTGCACTCGCATGTGTGTGAGTGTGTGGGAGGATAGCCAGTCATGGTGACACAGTGAAAGAGGCACTTGTCTTTGTTTTTCTGCTGGAGGTACAAGTCTGGCTTTAGACTCACGCACAGTGTGGAACCACAAAGCTCCCACAAAGCCACAATGAGGGATTTCAATGGATAAAGTGTATTTTGAGGATATCGTTCCAGCAAGTTTCCAGCTTCTGGGTCATGAAGCCGTACAAAAACACTTAGCAAAATTTCATATTGTAGCCTCTTTTATGAACCGTTTTATACGCTGGTGCAACCAAATGGCTGCTATATGGTTAATGATGAATTCATAAACAATGCACCATTCATTCAAGGGTCTGTTTTACTGCCAGCATGTTTATCTGAGTGCTTGCTGGCTTGCAGTTGTATCAAGATAAACTTTGGGTTAGAGTGCCTTGTTACAGGAAACGCTAGTGTGTGAGAAAAGCCAGATTTACCTTCTTTGTTGCAGTAATTCACAAGGCTAACAGACCAGTGGTGTGTACAGTAAATGGGGAGTGATTTAACAACAAATCTGACCCTAGTCCAGCAATCAGGTGTAAAGCTGTCGAATAGCTTAGGAACCCCTCCCCAACACCTTTTCGACATTTGAACGTCTCTCTCCAGCTCTTCTTTTTACATCCTTGGCACAAGTGTTTCTGTAACTTGTGAAAAAAGTTCAACACTATAAATGAAATTCCTGTAGAGAGTGAAAATGTCTGCTGTTATCCCCATATATAAACTACATCACGTCTCCCTCCACTCTCTCTCCACTCGCAGGGATTTCTGATGTGGTTGGACAACTTTTTCAAGTGTAACCCAATCCTACAGGCTGTACACACTGGGGGCATGCTGAATAAACAGCAGGAAAATGCTAAATATTCACCTGTGAATCAAAACTATTCATACTGGCTGCAATAAAAAATTGCATGAGTTGAAACACCAGCTCATTCCTCAAAAAAAAGAAGAAAAAAAAAGAAATGGTAAACAGTTACGCAGTGTATATGTTTAGGGCTTTTATTGTGAAAGTTACATGAGGAACCGAGGGAGTGGATCTAGTATGTGTTGCTTTTGTCAAGGTTAAAAGGAGTAATAAAGTTTGACATCATGGTTTGGCCTATAAAGCCTTCATGTTATTGATTTATAATCCTCATATGCCAGTGGTTCCCAACTGATGGGTCCTGGTCCAAAAGAGGGTCCTGGGTCCATTCCTGATGGATCGCAAATGACTGTTGAATGTGTCAGATTTGTAAAAGAAAAAAACACTTTATTTTGAAGTACACCAAATTCCTGTCACAGAGCTTTTTGTGACGTTATGACGAGGCATCCTTTCCGAACGTGATTCACTGATGCCTTTATTCATGCTACGAAAGCTCAGAAAAATCAACCCCCCTTTTTTTTTTTTTTTTTTTTTTTTTTAAATTAAGCACTTTTTTTTTATCAGGTAATATTTGTGTTGTGTATGAATGTCAGAAATATCTATATTGACGTGAAAATTAATTGCATGGGGGGAAAAAAAGCCCTCAGTTTGGAAAGGTCCCAAGATACCATTTGCAAGTTTTTTGTTCTGAGAGTGAATAACCCAGGTATTTGTTAGCCTTCCACAGTCATTGTTGTCAAGGTCTCCCCTGTAATCTCAGCCACATAGGTTACATTTCTACCTGTTGTAGCTGTTGTGCCTGCCTTTCAACTAACACTAAGTGTCTACAGCCATGCCAGCAGCTTTGTGAGGCTGTAGCCTAGTTAGACACAATGTTACTCTGATTTAAATGCCAACATCGGTGTACTAACATGTTCAGAATGACAGCGCTAAGATGCTGATGTTTGGCAGGGGATAACAGGTATACTATCCATGTTAATGCTAGCATGCAAACAGTTGCTAATTAGCACTGAATATAAAATGTAGCTAATTCGTACAGCTCCTCATCCTGTGGGGGGGCATGAATGTCTGCACCAAATTTCAGGGTGTCGCCTCATGATGACGCCAGAAAAAAAGTCAGCGGATCATTAAGGACATTAGTGGACATCCCGTGGGGACCATGAATGTCAAAATTAGATGGCATTCCATTTCAGAGTTGCCGAGATATTTTGTATGGCATTTTGTAATTCCATTTTTGAAAGGTGCTGTATAAATATAAATATGCTTAAATGTTAAAGTGGGTTGTGTTAAAGAAGCACACACAGAGAAGTGACAGAGCGAAAGGGCACCGTAAATGCGAAAAGACACAGGTTGCATTTCTGACATCAACAGAGTGTTAGATGCCCATCTATATTCCAGCCGATCAAAAGGTCAAAGCGTTGTTCTGACATTCTCTACACCTCTGGAGCTCATATCCCCCCGCCGGGTCGCGGAAATGTTATTGTAACAGAGATGATAGCTGGCCTGAGCCCAGTATGGCATGGAAAGTGTGTATCCTGAATGGAGTTTCCACGAGATTTGGAGAGGCTTGACCTTTCAGTGATAGCCTCAATGTGAGGTACTTTCCCCTCAGGGTAAAAAGAAAAGGCGCGTCTGCTGTTTTCCTCCCGTCAATGGAAGCTTTATTGAACGAGGAGTGAGAGAAAGAAGGGCGGCTGTTTCTCCTCAACTTTCCTTATCAAATGTCGGGCGAAATTACGATAAAGTCTGACCCTCGTCCATTTCACAACCTTGCACAGCGAATTGTTTCTCTTCTTTTTTTTTTTTTTCCTGAAATAGTCTCACCATGTAAATGCATTAGGAACGGCAAGTGTATCAAGAATTGAAACTATTCAGGGCATGGGCCATGTTCCAATGTACTCCCTAATGCTGGGTGATATGAGCCATGAAACATGCACGTCTTTATGTGCTTTGTGCATCCATAATTTTATTGTTTTTTTGTGATTCTATACGGCAGCTTACAGATTTTTCTTTATGACTACTGCTGCAATATAGGCAGTGGAGGATATGATCAGCTGGAGTAAAATATGGCAAACCTTGAAGTATTATTGCCTCATAAAACATACATCAGACTTTATTACTGCTAACACTATCAAAAGGACAAAGCATGCAAGACCTCTGCTGCCTGTGTTTTTGCTATTCAAAGGACATATTGATTTAGCTTTACACAAAACCGTTCCTGTCTTATTTCCCTAAAGACTGCAGTGACTAAAGCTCCTCGTGCTCGTACTGTAGATATTGAACTGTTACCCTTAATAGATCAACACGCACCTTTGGCTCCCTCCTTTTAACGCTATAACCCACAGGACACGTCATCTGTCGGGTGAAAACTTCACGTGTAGGAAATGTTAATTTCTCAGCGTGATAGCAGTTATTTTTCTCTTTGAAATGGTTTCATATGCTGGAGGGTGCTGAATTCTCTAAACCTATAAAGAACCATGTAATCCTCCAATTGAATTTAAAACATAAGAAGGGTTTTCACATGACAACAGCAAAATGTAAAAGAGCTTTGAAATGGAACTCCGGTGAATTAGTTGTGCTCGTAATGTGTGTGTTTTACCTAATCCCATTTGGTTCAACATAAAGGCCGCACAAACCTGTTCCCGTTTTTCTACCTTCCCTCCCATCTCTCATTCCTTCATTCCACTCCTCCATACCACTCCTTCTAAAAACAGAGGCTCTGTGTCTTTGTGTGTAAAAGACAAAAGCGCCGTTGTAATAGGTGGTGGTTTGCGGTGGCCGGGGCAGGTGGCTGGCCTTGATTGCATTAGACTGATGACGAGCGTGAAACGCCAGAGGAGGAGGAAAAAACAGAGGGTTTGTTTCCTGCCACCTGCCAGCGGTTTGCCAGAAAAAAAGGGAAATTTTTAAAGTATGAGATACAGAGTGGTATGAAGGAGGGGACTGAGGAGGGATTAAAGGTGCAGCCAGATGAAACTGAGATAGACACAATGAGAGAAGAGAACATGAAGGTTTAAAAAAGAAAATGCACAAAATATGAAGTCAGTATCAGCGTTTCCTGATCCTTTATTCCAAAATCAAACCGCAACGCATTCTGATGCTAATTTCCAACACAAAACAAACATTAAAGTCTCAGTTTTCTGTTTTCCTCAGATTACCGTGCCTCAGTGTATCTCAATGACTTCCCTGTATCTGATTCTCCGTTGTCTGAGCTCCTACCTGCCTGCATGGGCTGTTTGCCGGAGCTTTGTTGGGCCCTGAGAGCAGCTTACTACCTGTGGCTGATCTTAAACCTGTAAAAAGGCTTTCTCTCAGGCCTCCCGCTGCACCTCATTTTCCTCTGCCGATGGTCCTTCAAAGACGAGACACAACTGGAACACTGAAAAGCGAAGGATGAATACAGGGTATTAACAAAGGTGGGTTATTGTGAGTCACCAAGGTCTTGAAGAATGTGTAGTACAAGCATGGACAGATTCAGGGTCTTCTTTTGAATCCCAAAGAAGGCTGCACCAAGGTCTGTCTGACTGTTTGGATGATTGTGTATCCATCTAAATATCACAATCGCTGCAGAGCTCCTTGCTCACCATCGCCGCATATACGGACAACTCTCGATCACCTGGGTTAAAATGGTTCTCGGCAGGCCTCAGATTATTTGCTGCTTCTTTGTAGAACGTAACAGAGTCAGGGCCCTGTTGTGTTCTACGTCCCAGACTTTCAAAGAGCCTTGAATTCAAAGGAAGCGCCTACAGCATCCAGCGTATCTCAGAGCAATGGATGTTGTGCCAAGGTAAATACAGCGGAAAGCCAGCTGATTTGTAACAGCACTCGCCTAAATGGATACCCACTGAAAAGCAGACTCTGTGTACAATGACAAATTCAAACCAAGCGTAGATGTACTCTGTGGCCAGTGATCACAATCAAGCCCAAAGACACTAATACCCTCTGTCTCTATCTGTCATTTAGCCCACTTTAAATTAAGGAAAGCAAGGAAAAACAATTCAGGCCCTCTGAATAGATCGTGGTCAAATGGGAGGGGAAAAAGTAAATTGGATTAGTAGTCTTCAATCATTCAATCCAACTATTGATCCCCAGCCAGAGGAAATATCTGGAGGGCTGCTGCAGTATCCAAAGTGGGATTGATTGGGAAAATGGGAAGGACAGGAGCTGATTTAGTTGATGCATCTAATCACTTCTAAGTTCCTCAAACACGCAATGGCCTTCGAACCGTGTTCACCCCTGAAACACACACACACACACACACACACACACACACACACACACACTACATTTGAAGTGAAACTAGGTAACTTTTGAAACTAGAAATATCACATTCACTCTCTTGAAGGTCCAGTGTGTAGAATTTAGGGGGATATATTGGCAGAAATGGAATATAATACAATAAGTATATCTTCATTAGCGTATGATCACCTGACAATAGAAATCGTTGTCTTTTCATTACCTTAGGATGAGCCATTTATATCTACATAGGGAGTGGTTCCTTGTTCATGGAGTCTGCTATGTTGCACTGCCATGTTCCTAAGGTGTCCCTGAATGGACAAACCAAACACTGGCTCTAGATTAAGCCATTTGCGTTTCCGCGATTTTGCAACAGCTACCATAGTTAGCAGCCTCTCACCAACAAGCTGAAAAGCATCAGAAAAACACTGATTTTAATATGAAACTGCTTTATTCAGTGCTCTTACTTGCTAAAATCCCCAGGTCCTTTTGTTTTAGAGAGGAAGAGACAGCTGTGGTTAATTCACTCCCTGCTAAAAACCTCCTGAATGTCTGGATCTGAAGTTATTAGGTAAAAAAGGTGAGCACAAATTAGCAGTTAGGCAAGCTGCCCATCTGCAACATGCCAAAAAGCATCAGAGAAAGACTGATTTGTAACGTGAAACTGATTTATTCAGTGTTTTGCTGGTTTTAATCACCTGGTCTGTTTGTTTGGGAGAAGAAGAGACCTCTGCGGATAATTTGGCTCCTGGTAAAAACCTCCCGAACAACGAACACTAAAGGAACGTATCCAGGAGGTTATGCTTGGCAGACACGAGACGTTTCAGTTGGTTGCAATCTGCAGTCCTCACTGCTAGATTCCACTTCATCCTAGACACTAGTCTTTTCAAGATAAAGACTTGTCTGTCTTGTTTTCTTGGTCCTAAAAGTGATAATTTAGCAAAGAGTGGTGTTGCTTCCTTCCCTCACCAACACCACATCATCTGCTGAGACGTACTTATCTTTACTCAGCTGCACGATTTACTCACTATCCGGCCTTTAGCATGAAATGCAACACTGCAGAGATCAATAAAACACTCACATGCTGAAATATGTATTGATTTCTTAGCATCTTGCAGCATGATCGCAGTACCCAGAATGATCCACGGTTGCAAGTTCAGAAAGATACAGCAGAGCTATGTGTGCTTGTGAGCATACTCCCCCACATACGCAGATACACACTTGAAAATTACTGATATTGAATGAATTTGATGGCAAAGACTTCACATTACTAAATCCTGAATGCAGGCTACAGAAGCTCCTATAATTCAAATGAGAAAAAAACACTAAATGCAGGCTTTCCTGCTTAACCGTTGCACGCTGGTCTGATTGGACTGATTTCAGTGATTGTGTGGTGAACAGGGGCCAATCAAGACCACTTCCAGGTTTCATGTGTTTACTTCATGTGTTTGGTTGAAACTGGATTTTGAAAAATGAATAACTTAAAATTTTCATTCAAACTAAATCAATTAAATTGTCTTCATCAAACGTCTTTGATCGTTATCTTGTAGCTTAAGGGAATGAACATGGAACAGAAATCATTTTGTGGGAAAACTTTTATCAAAAATATAAAATCTAAACACATTTCTTTCACTATTTTCCTTTTATGGCAAGATAATAACAGAAGATGGCTTTAACTGTGCCAAGACAGTGTTTTCCTCTATTGCCAAAACTCTCACCAAGACATTAACGTCAAAGTATTTACAGTAATATGAAAAACTGCTCTAAAGGCTTATACTGGTGCAGCATCCTATTGCAGTTGGATCTCTTTTATTTCACTGGCCACCTACAGAAGAAAAACATACATTTATTGGTATGCTCCGCACATTATCAAAGGAATTATGCCTGATAAGGTGTCCATTATCAGGTTAGAATGGATGACAGGAGGCCAGAACAGAATGGTTGCCTTAGCTGCGAAAAAGGAAGCACATTTTTAAGTCCCAAAAGCTGCAGTTCCCTGGATGGCCACTTGAGGCTGGCTCCAAAGCCAGTCAACCCCCCACATTAAAATACCCAACTTTACAGCAGAAATAAACATGTTTACAGCCTGGTATTAAAACAGTTTTGGTCTCTATAGCTAATTTCAACAGTCATGACACCAGCACGGGGTGTACATTTTTTATATAACTCACCTGTTTACATTTTATTAAGGTTGAAGGTTACAAATAATCAAGGGTGGGCTGCCTTGAGTGACAGGCTGTCTGCAGGGCATCACAACAGCCTGTGAGTCAGGTCCACCCCTCACTCCTGCACAGCTCCACCCTCTCGTCCAACTATGGCCACCTCTGGCTTCAAAAAAATCCAAGATGGCGATGACCAAAGTGTGGAACTCATGGCTTCAATATGCAAGTCCACAAACCAAAAGAGGATGTCAGCGTAGCTACATTTATTATTTTCATACAGTCTGTTTTTTACAGTCTCATTAGGCATTTTCCTGCTTAAACCATGGTCACTTGCAAAGGAAAAATTAAATACCAATCATTTAGATTTTCATGCATTTTGCAATCAAAATTTTAAGTTTTTCACGGGGCGCTGGTGGATTAGTGGTTAGACCAGGCGCCCCATGCACAAAGGCTCAGTCCTTGCTGCAGTGGCCGGGGTTTGTTTCCGGCTTTTCACAATACATAACCCAGTTTCCCTGGTAACACGTGAGGGTTTTTGACCTGGAGTAATCATTAACATACATTAAGGTACATATGGAATGGAAACGTTTTTCACTGCTCTGGGAAACAGGACCAACCTTAGATGTGACTTGGCAACGGGAGATATGTCCAGTACGTTCAGCTAATAGAAGTCTTTGTTTCAGTTACAAGCCAAAAACACTGCGTACAGTTGACAAACAGTAAAAATAATAAACCGTATATTTAATAGAGTTGAAACAATTAATCAATTTTACTTGTTGTCAACTATTAAATAGCCAACTCATTAACTAATCAATTAATCAATTAATCAGTAACTTTTTAAGTGAGAAAAAGTAACATTTCTCTGATATCAGCTTCTTAAATGTGAATACTCTCTGGTTTCTTTACTCCTCTATGACAGTAAACTGAATATCTCTGCTTGTGGACAAGAAAAGATAATTAAGGGCATCATCTTGGGCTTTGGGAAACACTGATCAACATTTTTCACCATGTTCTGACATTTTATATACCAAAAAAGTAGGTGATTAATTGAGAAAATAGTTGATTGATTAGTCAATCATGAAAACAATTGTTAGTTGCAGCCCTAATCTTTAACCAGACTAGCTAGCTATCCAGCTATCCCCAAATCAATATCAAGATTTTTCCAAACAAATGGAGGGCCATTAATTTAGAAGTGCTGACCTAACACTTTCACTAAAACTACTTATTGGTGTCCCATATCAGGAATTAGTGGACACCCTGCAGCCAATCAGAGTAGGGTTTTCACACAGACTGTGGTATTACAGAAGTTAAAGGGCACCAAGTAATCTGCCTCCTCCATCAAACACCTGAAGGTATTCCAACAAAATCGACAGAAGCTGCACAGAAGACAAGAGTAAGATTATTAAAGCTGGAATACAACAGAATTGTTTAGTCAGGGGGTGATACATCACCATGCACAATACAGGCATAACAACACTCCTCTGCTTTGCTTTTTGGCTGGAGAAAAAGGCTTTTTAGCCTTCGTGGTTGAGCAATCATTGAGTCACTCGTATTGATCAACAACCCTTATCGACCTCCATCAGGTCATTTTGTTCTATGGGGCAATAAAAGTCTCACTTGTTGGTGCTTTTAAGTCGTGTTAAATGATCCTACACCATACCAGATCTGCCAGATTTCATTACGTTTTGCTCATTTTCTCAAGTGTTTCTGTTCGTTATTGTGCACAGGGGGAGGTGACGCTGACTGGTCGGCCCAGTTAAGCTGCAATTGAGTTCTCCGTGCATCTGCAGCCCTCCTCAGTTTGCTCTTATTGTGTCTCAGACTCAGTCTTGTTCATTTTAGTTGGACAGCGGCCAGGCAGCACAAGTCAAACGTCTCCCCACACACACACACACACACACACACACACACGCGCAAGGTAGACTCTGGCCTTGAGAAAAGAGCAATCATAATTCCATTGGTTGACATGTAGGTGAAATCATATCTATACTACATATCACTCACAGGGCTGCCCAGCACATTCTTTTTTTTTCCTTTTTCAGATGGGTAATTCATTTTTTTTACTCACATTTTCTCTGCATCACATCTTCCTCTCTCCTGTTTCCCCTTGTCTGCTCCACATCCTGCCCTCCCTCTCTTCGCCATTTATGACATGCCTCCTCTCGCAATTACGAGGGCGTGATCTGGTGTTGAGAGGGGAAGAAACTCGATAACTCATTTGATGTGACTGTCAACGCGTTTCCCCAAGCTGCGGGAGGGATGCTGTATATGAACATACCCTCTTGGTTTACCAGACATGGGGTGAAATAGAAGTGAAGTCTCGGTGAAATGAACATGTATGACTTACAGTACCATCCTAATACACAAATCAGGTGTCACAATCATTGATTCTGCGTTGGCTTTGAACTTTGGCCTTGTTTTTGTTGAGATATTCCAGTGAGAAAAAATACACAAAAATTAGGTTTTAGTATCAGGATGTGAATTATTGATCCTCAGATGGGAAGAATTGCAGAGTGTGCATTGATGAATTCATTTATCTCAACTTCCACTGTGACTTTAAAGTAGTGATGATTCAATTTGCAAAAGAAAAAGTGTTTGCAAAGCTCCTACGGTAATCAATATTTTCATTCAAATGGAAGGTAGACATTAAGCCTGTGACGTCTGTTATTTGACAGATAGACGCATGCAGATCGTGATAACATACATGAAATATCACCGTCATTATTAGCTACCCAGCACATCTGACAGACGGTGCCCATCTCAAAATGGCCGTCGTTGTCTTATCTTGGCAGTGGCAGATTGAAATGTAAATGAGGCCTTTTGATCAACAGCAGCCCTGCCTGTCAAGCTAGCCTTTAAACTGATCGGTTTGTTTGTCCGGAGGATGAAAAAATCAAAATCCCAGGCCGATGACCTCTTAGCTGAATTAAGAGATACAAATAGTTTTGTCTGTTGGTGCCAGTGGATGGTTCCCTCACCTCCTGCGGTGTCAAGGTATTGATTTAGCTTTGAAAAGAAAGACAGAAGAAGATGGTTTTTGATGGGAAAGAGGGGTTTGTTTGAGAAATCCCAAATGGAGATGAGTTTCAGAGGAAAAAAAAACTGGCAACATCAGCAAGCAGAGAGCGACAGCAAAGCGATTTAAGCCTGAAAGAGGAGCAGAACAGAGAGGAACTGCCAAGAGAGAAAAGGAGGAGATTGAGAGGGAAGAAATGGATATATATTCATCTAGAGTTGAGAAGGAACAAAGACCAAATCTTTGATGTTTCTCAACCTCAATCTCTGACAATGAAGAGTATAACTTCATTATGACTGACAATAGAGACAGGGATGAATGGCTCTAGCATGTGGCTATCATCATTACTGAAACCACCGAAAGCGTCCGCCGCACAGTGTTAATATGAGCGCTGATTGCAAATTGGTCCCCGGAGAGTAATTTGTCAGATGATTTCCCACATATCCAGAAATCCTACATTTGAATATCTATACATCCAGCAATTTGCAAGTGCACAGGCTAACATGTCAGTCTAAATGTCTCAGTCACATCTCCTCAAGCAGAATGTTTCCCTACGTCATTTGCAGTTGGTGTTGTATGTACGCACTGTATGTGCTGCTGTCCTTTACCTAACAGGTTGTGAGAACCATAGCAATTCCCAGATGAAAAGACACATCTGCCTCGTTTCAAAAACAAGCTCTCATTTTCTCCCATCTCAACACTGGCAAAACATTGTGCTGACAGGAAAGTATGAGGTACTGTGACAGAGGGACAGCACCATTCATACTAACTGTACTGTGACTACAAAGAACATGAACAGGAAGCCATGGAATATTTTCCTTGAAGTGGAAAAAATTGTTTGCTGGGAATAAATTTGTTCAGCGGAAATGGTCTATAAAACAGTATATTTATGGTGTTTGTTTAAATTGTGTATTTATTAGATTTTGATAGAATTTTAATCACGATTAAGTTTTACTTATTTTCTTGCCATGATAGCGCTCCCTATAGCATTTTCCAGGGGTTATGTTTTTTCGATACAGAGTGAAGCTATCAGGGACTGCCTATTGCTTCGACTGCCCAAAATTCCAAACCGTGGTTAGTCTGACAACTGTGGAGTGAAAGTTCTTTCTCCAACAGCCTTTTATTCCATGAATAAATGTTCAGAAGTCCCACTTCTCCAAAAATGACCCTCTCTCTGCAGTTAGACAATCAAATCGCAAGAAAAAATGATTGCATTGTATGTTACAGTAAACCACAGATATGTTACATCTGTACATTACATTTTTGCAGAAACCTTTCTCAACAACACTGTGGCAAACATGTAGTTAGGTTTAGGCACAAAAGCCATTTTGTTTAGGGTTAGGAAAAAAAAATCATGTTTTGGCTTAAAACACCCATATTGGTAGCACAAAAGCTGCTGGAAAAGCAGGAACTTTGGTTGCTCAAGTCCTGCTGGGAAGTGCCACAAAAGGTCAGTAAAAACAACTGCAATTGGTGTCTCAGGTGTCACTGGGTAACTAAGTTCTTTAGATGTTACTGAATCACTATCAATACACTAAAAAGATTTGTTCAAAAGATTTGTTCAAAAGATTTGTTCACCGAATCGTTCAATGCTTGGTGGGAGGAGCCTGCGACTCCGACTCACTGAACTGATACACGGCTGAGCAATTCATGTTTCAGTTCCGGGAGTGGAGACGGCCAGGAGCGCTGTGTTGCTTTGACAAACATGTTTGTAAAAATAAACTCGTTTATAAATCATGATGTTTAAAGTGCCCTTTCCCATATATATACTGGGCTATCGTAAATGAACACTGTTTAGAATGAGGGTTTTTTAACTGGTCTGCTCGGCAATTTGGGCTGAGGGCTCACGTGCACTGCACTTACTATGCAGTATGTTCAGTCGCACTGTGACTGAACGAATGTGGCGTGCTACAGTACCAGTACTTTCAGTGAGTGATCCGTTCACTGAACGTACTGCGGATCACGGTCACTTCACATGCACACTTTTGCAGTTACCTCGTGATAAGAGGATCTGACAGTCTCAGCCACGCGTTTTCCCAAACTGCGGGTTTTATTCACTACTTGATACATGCTGTGTTATACTGTACGTGAGTTGTTGCTTGCTGTGGCAATTTAGCAAAGATTAAAAAAATTATTTCTCTCCGGGATCAATAAAGTGCCTATTACACTTGAACACACCACACCCCCAGTCTCTATCGCTGCAGCTGCTGCTCTGCACTGACTGGTGAGTCTCACTCTTCTCATTACTGCTGCCAGCCTAACGTTTTAAGTTTGTTCATCTGGAAACTAAGTCTGTTAAAACAATGGGGAGGTGTGTGTATATGTTTATGTGGCTTGACTCCTGGCTACATTAGCCTTTAGCTTGGAGAAAACGGTCCCCATGAAAGTGTATCCCTGAGAGGCAGTCCCTCCCTCCCTGCAGCTGTGTCCGCCTCACGAGTGATTCATCATTCACACGGACTGAATCGGCAGTTCCAGTCCCGGCCTGTGCGCTCGCTGCTGAGAGCTCTACTGAACTGAAAAAGGAACGAATCAGTTCTGGAAGTGATGCAGTTCAGTACGTTCACTTAAAAGATTTGTTCTTTTGAACAACACGTTTGCGACTGACACAACACTAACTCCATACCACTGTACATTAGTTGCTCTGTGTTGTAAGTCATATCCCTGAGTCTAACATAAGGATACAGCACTACTCATCGCTGTGGTTCTGGACAGCAGTCTAAACAGCTAATGCCAATATTAGCAGAGAGAAGCTAGTTAGCCTGGCCTTATGACTTCCTCTTTCGGGTGGAATACAAACTTAAAGGAAAATTTCACCCACAACATAAACATTTGCACATCAGTTGCTCAAAGCGTGTCACCTTAAATTCGGGAAGAAAAATTTAGCATACCGTTAATTCAGGCAGGACACGATGTCAAGCCCAGCTCACATCCCAGCTACATCAACTGATCGCACGCAGAGGGGCAGAGAGGTATGCTCGCTCCATCTTAGGCTTTCCACGTAGGCCCAAGGAAGGGCAGGGAGGTCTCAGAACAGAGCCACACCGCCAAATACTGCAAATGGAAATAAAGTTTTCTTTGACTAAAGTGACCCTGAACTTTTTTTTTCTTACATGCCTCCACGGTGAATGGAATCCAAATGAATCCAAAAAAGCAAACATTCTTCATGAACTGAAGTGAACATGGACTGTGTTTAATAACAGCAAAATTATATCAAAACATCCTTTAACAAACTCTCACACAACTCCTGCAGTATAATCCAAGTCTTGTTTATCCAGTCATTTGCTCAGTACTTTTTGCAAAACCACTATGATTTAAAAAACAACAACATTAGCAACAGTCTCAGTCTTGCGTGCTAGGCAGAACTGTTTTGAATTTGTAATTGCACATAACCCTAAACACACTATCCCTGTCTGCTTGTGTATGTGTGTGTCTGCTTGGCTCTCTCTCCCCCTTTTTAGACACACTTGACAAATATGTGGAATAAGTAAGCACTGGATGCATATTTAATAATAAGATATGGCCTTCATTTATTATAGATTATCAGTATGTCTTCTTGCCAGATTTGATTGCTAAGATTTGAAACTATTGCCGCAGAACACTTTATTTCCAGTTTAAACAGTCCAGTTGGTTAACATGGGCACCGAGACAGTCGAGGTAGTGCACCACTGAAAATCAGCTTGCGTCACGGTGCAAAGTGAGAATAGTTCATTGTTCACTTAGAATCTAATATCTACATATGTCAAGATTTCTTTCTTTTTTTTGGTATAAAGTATAGCACTACACAAGTGGTTTGTGTCCTTCTCCTATATTTAGAAAACTGGGTTTGGATGTTGGACAAGAAAAAAAGATAAGGTGCATATGTCAGTAGGTTATCACACTGCACTGGCACTGTGTACAATTGAATAAAACCACCCAAGGGCTCAACTGTACATTCTGCTACCCCGGAGCTGCCACTGTCCCAGCTTATTAGACCTATACTTCTCCACACCTACGCCATCTCCCAACATGCTGCACCTATACATAGTCTACCACGTGTTCACACTGTGAGCAACATGATCACCTTTGTTACTGAAAGTACATTTTTTCCTGTAGAGCTACAGTAGCTGTGGAGAAGCCACAAAAGGTCACAGATTTATTACTGCCTGCATCATCAGCTCAATAACATTGTGTATTACTCATCTGCAGATGCTTGTGCTGTTGCTGGGTGAAAACCTTTGGTAGTTTAAAGGTTTGCACTTGAAATGAAGGATCATAAGAGGTTTATGATTTCAGACATCATTGATTAACAACTCTTTCAATCCCCACTAAAGCCATGTTTCCACCAAAAACCTTTACCTAAACCCTACATCAGTCTAGTGTTTCCAACGCAGACAGTAGGCTACTCTTAAATGTTAATGGAACTGTTGCATAGATTTTCATGATAACTAGACACCCGATCCCAAGATGGTGCCTATTAATTCCACTGGAGGTGCTCACCCGGCACATAACTCAAAAAAGTTTGGCCTATGCGGAAAATGCATTTTGGGAGGCAGGGGATTTTTTTCGCTGCAATACCACAAGTGGTCACTGGGAAAACCTCTTCACTGGTGATGCTTAGGAACAGCTGCACCTCATTTATGGCCTACGGAATAAAGCCCTGTACATACTCCGCAAGTACAGAGACATTTGTTCTTTTTCTCGAGTTGGGAAGAACAAGAACAAGGTTATTTCTGGCCAGGACATTTCATACTTCACGAGAAACTCAAGTGCTGAGTTCCTGGGTCCTCATAGGCTCCTCCCAGTGCCACACCACGCCCACTTCAAATTTCTGACCAATCACACAATAGTTCTCGGACACCACACAAAAAAAAGTTCTGCCCAGATGATGTGTCGAGCCCTGCGAGAGAGAACAAACTTCTCTGTTCTTGCGGTGTATGTAAAGACCTTAAGGTTGCACACCAAAATTTTCAGAACAAAAAAGAATTGGCTGGAGTGAGAGTCTCTCTCAACGGGATATTTAAAAATATCATTGAATAATCATTGAGTCCTTGTCGAGCAAGACTGATAATTCTCACGACCAATCAGTGGACTGCAGTGTTTCTAGCTCCACCTTTTAGTATCGGATCAGTGTGCTAGGTACCTCAACAGAGGGGTAACAAAAAATGGGGACAGAATGAAACAGTTCTATTGGTACCAACCTCAACTTCAATGGAAACACAAAAATAACCTTTCTAATGTGTACTTAACTGAACTGAACTGAACTCAACTCAACTGAACCAGACTGCCTGGTGGAAATGAGGCTTTAATGAACTCAAAATGTGTTATCTTCAACTCAAGGTAAAAAAAAAAAAAAAAGTTACTGCTTTTACTGGCTGAAAAGGAACATTTCCTTTTCACCTGCCAGTGACAATATCTCATCATTAATTGAAGGACTCCAGACTCACCCGCGGGTTCAGTAATTTTTACAGTTCTTGGCTTATAAAACAGTGTGAGGAAGAAACTGTCAGTGTCACTGGCCAAGCATACTGTATGTACATATACATATACATATATATATATATATATATATAAATGTATATGGTGAAAGAAGAAGTTGGAAGAGAACCATATACATCACTGTAGCCTCCAAGTAATTTCTAGGACAAAGACCTAATCAGCAGCCATAAAAAGAAATAATAACCTTAATTATTGCCATTCAAAAACCACTAAGTAATACCTCTTCAATGTTGTTAGGACAAGGGTCACGAGGAATATAACCGCTCCAAGTGCCCCTCGACCACACTTCGAATGTCACTCTGTCATTGTTCCAACATGAGATATACAATGTCTCATTTATCTCACTGTGCTCTCCTCATTAACCATGCTACACTCTGAGACGGTCTCTGGAGGCCTAATAGCTGCAATTAGCAAAAGAGCAGCTCTGTAGCGCAAGTATCATGGCACACATGACACCCAGACCCTCCTCCACACACACACAAACACACACACACACACACACACATATTCACACACACATACTCGGGCTAGAAAGCTGTCAGAGGGAATTGTGGCCCTGGTGTGTTGAGTGAGAGTAAGATGGAGGGAGAGATAGACCCAGCAGGCAAAGGCAGAGTTTCTTGTGCATTTGCTAATAATGTTGGGCTGTGGGTGCCAGGCTTGATTTCATTGGCTGTCAAGATGAGGACCACTGGGCCTGGATTAGCACTGGGAGAAAAGGAAGGAGAAAAAAAAACTCACTATGAATTAGAGTCTGTTTTAATAAAGGCTGTTTTTTATTATGGTAAAAGTACCTCCATTAGCTGTGTTTAAATCACTTTATCCGTTTAAATGTAATCTCAGCCCTGCTGGATAAACAATTGACTTTGTGAGGGCTGCGGGTGGAGATTTTCCATAATTTTCATTAGTTAATCCTCATTTCACTAAGTGTTTCTGTTATACAGTGAAGGAAATTGACAGGTCTGGGTGGGATGAGGGATGTTTTGTAAACCGGTTATATCCATGGACTGTGCTTTTCAGTGATCAGTCCTGTTAATTCCACTTTTTTTGCATGATTGAATTGTTGATCCATCATTTCATCAATTGATTTGTCAAGACATTCAACTGTGCATTTGTACATTAGTTTATTTATGCATCTGCTTATTTATTCAGTAGATGATTGATTTATTGATTGACTGACCAGGCCATCAGCTTGTACATGTGACATGCAACCCCCCTTTGACTGTGAGGCTATGCTCACATTACAGGGCTTAATGCTCAGTTTTGATTTTTTCATCATGCTGTGGAGGTCGATTACAATTAGTCATATGTTGAGGATGAGAGTGAGAACACAAAGGAATAAAAAAGACACAACTATAGCTCTTAAATGAGGAAGGTTTCATGGAGGAACAGTTCCTTCAAAACTGTACAATGTCCAGGGCTACCTCCCAGAATCTCTGACAGTGCCTAACAACAAATCTGTCATGGCAGGACTGCAAATGAAGGCAGGCTATCCCCATCAGAAAGCGTCTAGCAGTTGGGCTCTATTGGCTGCTCCTACACTGTATGGTGAGTGATCTGTGTTGGAGTGCAAATTACCGTCAAACTGAGGGATAGTTTCCTTATAAGTGACATATGTAACATTTTAGGGGTCATAGGGTTGAGATTAAACCATGAGTTTACAGAGCTAGGTTAGCTGTTTCCCCCTGCTTCCAGTCTTTATGCCAAGCTAAGCTAAGCCCCGTGGTTAATGCATAGATGAGAGTGGTGTCAATCTTCTCATAAAACTCAACAAAAATGGATAAGTACATTTTTCAAAATATAATTATGATTTATTTAAACCTGTGATAAGTGATTTTTTGACCACTTAGGGGCTGTACATGGAAATAAGCTCTACACAACACTGACATATCTTTTTAACTTGATATGGAAGACTTGTTTTTAAACAGTTGACTATTTACACATCCAGCAGACACAGAGCATTAACTGGGACTCGTGTTTCTAGCTACCAGATTAATATAAGGGTGATATTCTCTCTACTTTTAGCTCTTTTTTGGTCTCTACCAACTATTAAAGAAAATAACAGGCTATTTAGCTGCTAAATGCTCCACTGTGTTTTCTGGTAAGTTGCTAGCTTTGTCTTCCTGCCATTTGGTTTTGAGCAGGTTGCAAACAGTCTGTTTTATTCATAATAAAATTTGACTAATTAGCAAAATTAGTGTATGTGAATTCTGCACAACTTTGCAATTTTCGCCATTTTTTTTTTTTTTTTTTTTTTTTGCAAATTTGACCCGTTACCATATTTTTCCTTTTGTTTCACCAGTCCCTGCATAACGTCACCAAACTTACATTCTTGTTTCTGGTTGTGAAGATACAGACATGTAACACAAATGTCTCACATTTACCAGCACAAATCACTGCTTAAGATCATGCAAGGCAATTCCCTGATGTTCTGCATGAAAGCGGGGGTAAACAGTTTTGCACCATGTACAATGCTGTGGTGGAATACACACAAAAATCATGGATTGACACAAACCACGCCTGACGAATGGCTGAAACGCGGCGTTCACAGAAAAGACAAATCACCATGACAGAGGCCGTTGCACTAAGATCTATTGCAAGTGCTGAAAGAAACGCAGTGAGATATTAATTATGCATGGTTAGTGGTAACGTTGGTGTAGTGTAAATCTCAAAACAGTGTGTTTATTCTTACTGGAACAAGTTGCTTTTGATTTTTAACAAATTATACAAAGAATTTTTGCAATTTTCACTTATTCCCATTACGGAAAAAAAACCTCACCTAAAACATCACAATATACACACAGTTTTTTATAAAAGCTGCTGTGAAATGAGACAATTTAGACCATACCAAGGGGGTCTGGCTAATTTTACGTGCAAGTGATGTAGCCTGCACTTATGGAAATCTCCAAAGCAGAGAGACAGCAGATCAACATGAATTACTTGAGTAAGAAGATCACATATTAGGTCTCCTTTGCTATAAGTCTTTGTCACACAATGCATCACTGGACTGGACAGAATCTGTATTTGTCTCAGTGTGAGTTGCAGCTCTCTCTATGAGGACAGCTGTCAAGGTCTTATATAAAGGAGAAGGATAGGGTGATCGTGGAGAGAGGAAAGGATGATAAGAAGGAATGAGGAGCATAAGGATGAGTGCCGGATGTCCAATTTCTCTCTTTCTGAAACCTTCACTATTCTATAAACAGCGCCTTAAAAAAAAAAGGGAAGTAGGAGGAGAAGATGTGGAGAAAGATGGAGAGTGAGCAAAAGGAAAAAATAAAAATAAAGAAGGTGACAGGGGCTGTGACGGAGATGGAGTCAGTTTAATTGCTTCGACAACCTTACCAGCCGGGTTTTAAAACAGGAGCTGGGAGGAGACACCGAGAGGCTGGTGGGGACAGAACAAGGCCCAGTAATCTACCAGAGGAGCTGCTATTATCTGCCGTGCTGTCTCAGAGGCGAGAGCCCGATCCCTGGGGTACAGCTTGTGCTTCTCGTCAGACACACACATGCAGGTAAACCCACAACCACACACAGGAAAACGACACGGATAATCTGACAAGCAGAGAGACACACGTGCAACCATGCAGGCAGACAGGTAGACGTGCAGACAGTCAGTTGGAGGCGGCAAGACAGGCAGGAGGGCAGGTCGGCTACGCTCAGGCACCCAATGTCCCCGAGCAGCTAGAGATATTGCTGCTCCACTGAACAGCATAATGACAGTCTCTTCTACTTCACATGGGCCGGCCGATGTGAAAATCTACTCATAGTCGTTCTTTGCTTCAATTTCATCAGGAGAATACACTGTGGCGGGACCCCGGGAGGAACAAATATGGGAGTAAATGACTGCAGGGCTAAAGGAGGGGGACGTTTTTTTGGCTAAGTAAACTGATTCGAGGGCAGGCTACTTCGGGTTGACTACATTAGAGTAAATGAACAGGAATGTACAGTCACTCTGTTTGAGGGGTGACGCTGGCCGCAGTGGAGATAAAGTGTGTGTGTGCGGGGGTTTGTGCAGTGCAGATGTATCCTCAGATGAGACCCACAGGGAGCTTAGAAGAGAGAAAGCGGCCCTCTGGTGAAGTCCACACAGGAAACATTTCTTGTTAGCAGTTGCTTCGGCCACTTTGTCAAACCAGCTCAAAAGGTTTAATTCATAGCTCCGGATTCCCGCTGTACTCCATCTTACACATGCACAACTACACACACACTTAGTCCCCTTCTCAATCAGTCACTCCTCATTTCGTTATCCAGATGATTCACAAGGAAATTATATCATCTGGCGCAATGATGCAGACGCCGGAGTGTGATAGCGTGTTTTATTTGGTCTGATAGGATGGCAATTAGCCACGTAATGGATGGGCAGCCTATCATACAAGGCTAATTAAACAAGCATTCACGCTACAGTAATCAGGTTTTCAGTTCATCCAGCCAGTTTTGGTTCAAGGTGCAGAAAGTCTTGGACTCTTTTTTTTTATCACGTTTTTACTTTTTATTCATTTTACCAACACCGCAGCTGTGTGTGGTTTGAATTACTTTCCTCTCCCCCCCACTATGGTAATTTCTGTGTTTACCTGTATATTTGCTTACATGGTGTGTTTCTTGGAAGGAAAGTGTGTACTTGTGGAATAACTGAAGAGCTGTGAGACAAATCAATTAGGCTGTAACCACAGATAGGTGAATGTTACTTTTTCTTTGCTTTGTTTGAATAAAAAGAAATCCTGTGCACAATGCCTGAAGGCCTTTATTTTTCATTTTCAAGATTGCATAGTGGCTATTGTGGTTTTTAAATTACAGTAGTTGCAGGATAGTGTGTTTTTTTGCGCAGCACAGACTCAAACTTTTAATGCACTATTCATTAATGTGCTTCTTCAGCAGATAGTGCGGTGAAGATAACCTCAGTCACTCACAGCTATGCCTCCTCTCCTTTTGGGAGGGAACCGAAAAAGACAAGAAAGCAATTATATCTCTACCACCACACTCATTTTCAGGTACTCTCCCTCCCTCCCTCTCTCTCCCTCTCTCTCCCTCTCTCTCCCTCTCTCTCTCCCTCTCTCTCTCCCTCTCTCTCTCCCTCTCTCTCTCTCTCTCTCTCTCTCTCTCCTCTCTCTCTCTCTCTCTCTCTCTCTCTCTCTGTTCTCCCAGGCTGATGACAAATGGAGGAAGAGGAGCAGAGCTGCAGGTGGCTGTGTGTGTGATGGTGGGGGGTGGGTGGGGTGGAGATCATGCTTCATTTCAGCTCATGTTATGGTGGAGGAGCAGCGCTGACCACAAGCAGGGACAGTTTTCTAGGGCTTTTAGCTGCCACTCTTCGTTCCTAAAATCAGACTAAATGGCTACATTTGGGAGCGATGCGACAACCGGCCATACTCTGCGTCCTGAGTGAGATCTTTTTCTGGTTGAGCTGCACCTTTCCTGCCCTGCAACTGACCCTGTAACTGTCTCTGTGCCCACAAATAGACCAGATAAAGAATCTGTCCAGCCAAAATACCAAAAAAGAAACATAATTTTTCACTTACTTGTAATGGGACAGGCACACATACAAAGTAGTCTGGACAAATTTGACATTTAGAGTCTACAAAAGCAGTTTATACTGAATATCTCTGGCAGTTGTTTTGACTTGTACAGTCACAGTATTTGGTTTTAAGGCTGCATGATTATGGGCAAAATGCTAATCATAATCAATATTATGTCATGATTTTTGTTCTATCATGATTATTCATTAATTGTAGGCACAACATATTTTATTGCACTTTCACAGTAGAGCACTGCTTTCATTTGCATCCCCTTGAAGCAAAATATAAATAAAATTGTACCGAGACTTATTACCCCATATTAAATCAACAGAGCATTGCTTTTACTTTCACCTTGTGCCACATTCCTGCTAATGAGAAAAATAAATAAAAATAAGACTTAAAATAAGGTTCTCCTCTACCTGAATTCAGTGCACCTACTACAAGAAAAAAACTTAAATAAATTTGTACCCAAAATATTGGTAAACTAAAACAAAATATGCCAAGATTGCAAACTGTAACCAAATAAAAACAGTGTTTATTGGACACACTTCTTTGGCCAAATCGATGCGATTGCATTGGTTATTTCAGTCGGTCTTTAAGAGCTGGATGGGTATGTATCCACTGCTGTATTTGTCTCTTTACAGCAGTCATTGTACCGTGACGTGGCGCACAGCGTTACTGTTATGAGTTGACCCTGGACATGGGCAGGGATTCAGTGAGGTAACACTAATGACATTACTCTTCCTGGCCTTCATTGTACTGCAGATTTAAATGTTTTTCATGTGGTTTGACAAATTAGTTTCATTGTGACATATACCCTTTTTCCAATGTCACTCTTGGCTGCGCCGAGTAAAGCCACACTACGCCGATTTGTGTTTCCATTGTCAGTTTAGACTTCCCGTGCCATGCCAAGCGTGAGATGGAAAGATGGACCTTCTCCAGCGTAGGTCCAAAGGCCGGGCCGCACACCCTCAAGAGAGTAGTGGTAACTTCTCGCTGATTGCAGCTAACCCCAACGACCCCCCTTCTCCCCCAAAACAAATCACCAGTTTAAGCCACACTCTCAAGAAGGTAGCCTTGTTGTAATGGAAATGCAAGTCCCTCCTGTGCTGGGCTGATAGCCCAAATCAAGCCAAGCCAGGGGTGTCAAAAAGGGGGTAAAAGACACAAATCTCATGCTCTACTTGTATATGATTTGTCCTCTCCTAAACCTGATTTTTTTTCTCCAAACAACGGATGATAATGGGAGTTAAACGGATGATTGGTTTAGGAAGCGCTTGCTATGATATACAGCAGAGTTTTCTATGAGTCGAATATAAACCTCTGTATCATGATCAATTGATCATGTCTGTATGATTGTGGGAAGTCAAAATCGTGATCGTGATTAATGTTCAATTAATTGTGCAGTTATGTCAGTGGTGCACTATGTGTAATATCACTAAAAATAGTTTGTTACATCACTTCAGTGGCCACACAGGCTGTTAATCACTGTATGCTGTTGCTTAGTCCCATGTATGATTTCAGCATTTCCTACATTATACTGTGACTGTCTTATTTGTCATCATCACATCTGAACCCAGTAAACAGAGACAGCAAATGTCAGCTAGCACTGAGCGACAGGAGCTGTCGATGACTCAGCAGGTGTTAAAATAACATGAACGAAACAAATAACATGGAGAAATCAGTGCTAACATTGGAAAGCTAGCTGACTAGCTGCTACTCTCTAAGAGGAATTCAAATTGTTGCAGTAGGCTATAATTTTTTTCAGTCATTTGAACACCACAAGAGTTGACAATGTGCCTCCTAACAGAGCCATCTCTCAGATGCCTATTAAACATTGCCATGGGAAACACCCACCAAGAACCTTAAAGCTTGTTCCCACAAATATGTACAAAAACAGTTTTATTGTATTTTGCAGAGGAAAAATAGGTACCATTTCTTTGGGAGAAATTCTTTGAATGAAAACTGTTCACGCTGACATCTGTGGTTCATCCAAGTTAAAGATGACACTGGGATTGGGACTCACCAATATCTTTCTATGTTTTTTCTTAAATTTGTTGTTAAGTCAATGTCTGATTCATGATGTGTTCTTAAGCACAAGTATTGTTTGCACCTATGCTCTTAACATGACGAATGCCATTGTTCTTGTAACTTGAAGGTACGTGTCAGTTGACCCTAATTAGCATAGGTAAACACCTCCGATGTCCCCATAAAAGGCCATGAGCCTGCAAGGCTGTGTGCACACAGAAACTGAAGGTGAAGAAAAGTAAATAGAAAGCCAGACTGAAAGTCTGAAGAGGTTGGAGCAGGTGGCTTCCAACCAGAAACCAAACAAACACACAAACAAACAAACAAACAACGTCTTGCCTGAAGTGGCCAAGTCAAGTACCGGTACTTAGAACGGTACTTTGGCAGAAAGTGAACTCCATAGGAGTTGTAATATCTGGTAGGAGCTGGGAGTGGATATAGAATAATGAAATAAAATGCATGAGATGCTAAAAATATGTGTTCAGGGGCATCAGTAGTGTAGTGGATAGTGCCGGCACCCCATATACATACGCAATGACTTGCCGCAATGGTCGCGGATTCGACTCCGGCTCACAACCACTTGCTGCATGTCACCACCCCCCCCCCAAAATATGTGTTCATCAACCACCTGACCCACGAACAGTAAACTTTGTAGTATAATATAGTAGCACAAGTCTGGACTGAGGACAGAGATAAATGCCACCATGCTTTCCAAGAAGTGTGTGTGTGTGTGTGTGTGTGTTTTAAGACAGACAGAGAGAGGGGAAGAGAAGGTAAAGGTGGTCTACTTCACATAATATTTCTGCAAAGCAGTAATAACCAACTCAGACCACATCTTTTTTTCCCCCCCTCCCATCCAAACCACCAGTGATATTTACTAGCGTGATTGATCAGTAATTATTAGATGGCATGGTTCCCAATAACAAAACGAATGTGGATGGGAATGTAGTGTTTTTACAAAAAAATAAAAATAATAATTTGGTAAAATAATGAAAATAATATTTTTTAAAAAATCATATAATCATATAATATAAAATATTATTTATACAACTGCAGAATTGAAGAAAACTCAAAGATCCTTTATTCTGTACAAAAATGTGCCTAAGTGTGCTAATGAATGAGTGTAGAGTGTGTCAATTCTTACTTCATCAGAACAAATCCCAAGTAGGAAAACATTGGTGAATTCAGAATCATCGTAAATTAAACTGCATAAGTGGGTTTTAAGAAGACATTTCTTGTCAGCAGTTGGTGAATGTTTTGGTCTCACTCCCGCTTAAGCTGTTTGTTTACTTTCCTCACTTTGGTTTCTCTTTTGTTGTGCTGAGCTGAACTGCCTATCAGTGATTACATTACAAAAAAAGCTGACTAGCACCATCAAGGGCCAATGGTGTGGGACATGCTGCAGCAGCGAGGGTCACAGATGCTCACCGACAGCCCAGTGCTGACCGACGGCTAACCATCAGTATGCTGTGCCGGGGCCTTAATAGTGTTGCATGGTGGCAGTAACTGATAACAACAGCGCTACAGCAACTGATGAATGCAATCATAATACCTTTCAAGGTAAAGTTTCCTAGTTGCTCTTAATTGTTTTACCCATTCTGCATGAAAGTTTGTAAGTTCTTATGAACATCAAGGTGCTCTCTGTGACCATAATGGCCGGAGAGTGTGGTTATGGCTTGTCATTTCGTCTTCATGGCAGCTCATTGTCAGCTCCACTTAAGGATGTATTGTTATAGACTGAATGTTCACAGAGCAGGATATGACCATCATACCTCTGATCCTGACAACACATTCACAACCTTGAGAGAGCGTGACAGACATTCAGAGTGGAGGTGAGGCAGCACAGAGGACCATAGCTGTGGGAAGAAAATCCTCTCCTGAAAGCCCCATATTGCAAGTAGGTACAGTGATTCTGAGCAAGTGTGTCACTTGACCTCCAAAAGCATTTCAATCATTCTTACTGCCTTATGATCGTTGTTTTAAGACAGAAAAGAGCAGAAACTCAGTAGGATACCTAGCTGCATGTATAAACCAGACAGGACTGACAAGACTGATGGATTGACGGACGTGTGTCACTACCAGTTCACAAGTGAATTTTGCTCTTCCTTGTTTGCTTACCAATGTGATTTTCCCTCATTGTACCTACCGAGCAAGATTTATCACATTCTTTCTTCAAAGGAGCAGCAAACATTTAAAGACTAATGACAATTGGTAAACCCTTAAGTATTATGTTTCTTTGCTTTCTAGCGTGCTTGTAAACTAGTTATGAACCCATTTACATTGTGTATCATGACGGATTACACAAAGGAGTGAAGAACAAACTATTGGATACAAGATGCAATCTCTTACATAAAATATGAGCGTGCATTCAGCCTAACACTATGTGCAGACACTGAAAACCAAAAGTATATTAATGAAACTTTGCACACCCCCGTATGTAGTTTACATCACTGTATCAAATGATACAAAACTAAGAGTGCACTGAAATCCCCAACAGTCACTTGTAAGGGTTTCATTTCCTGTTGCTTTCTGAAGGGTTTTCTATTTCTTTTTTTCTGTTTAATGTATTTTTTGTTTTTCCTTTGTTTGATTTGAGTGTCATTTATCGTAGATTGCAAATTCCTCACAGACAAACAAGTATACATGAACCGTACTTGAGACCATCTTTTAAATTGGACTTGGGCTTATGTTTGGTACAGTGGTACAAGTTTATCCAGGATCCAGGTCCAGGTCCCTGATGTGATTACTCCAAATTAACAAATAACTTAACACAAGCCCCGTATCACAGCACAGCAGTTATCAAGGATGGCATTCAAGAACAGGGTCAAACTGTGTATTTATCTGCTCTAACGTAAGATGTATACGTTAGCATTCCCAGATAACTAGCAACTAGCTTACTGCTGACTGTAATACGCAAGCATTATTGCCAAAGGCTAGGGGTATGTGGGGTTAGAGGTTACATTAGGAAAATAGCTATTCAGGCCTGAAACATGAGCTGAACGAATAACATTTCTATTATGTTTGTCCTTTATTTCCAGAGATTCTGTGGATCATCACCTGGTGAGGATGTAGCTTTATCCTCGATTTTTTTTTAAGCTATCATGTGCACATTAAAGACACTTTTACAGTTTTTCTTCAAAAAAAAAAAAAAAATGAATCGGCTGAAAACACTGAAAAGTCAGCTTGAGACAGTTTCAACTGACTTGAGTTTTAGCACTAACATTAGCTTACTCTAGCTCGTTACAGCTAATAGCTAAAATTCGCTAGATGTCATTTCTGCTAATTCCACGACTCTCAGCTGAAAACAAGCTTTTGTTTAGTTCTGCTTGAATTTGAAGACCTATCGTTTCAAAAATGAGTCATTAGTTCAAGGTCCACACAGTTGAATAATTCAGTCTCATACTTGTGTTTGGCCATGTCACTGAGCTAGTTTGCTGTCTCTGTTAAGTAGCTGTCTGTTAGTCACTCACTCCACACTTGAAAATTTACTGTATTTAAAAATAAAGTGTTGTTTTCTTTTACAAACTTGATACGTCCACTTAGAAAAGGCCTGTGACCCACTTTTGAGGCGCGACCCACACATTATCACTTACCAGTTTATGGTGCATAAATGTATGGTAAAGAAGTTTGTTTTTGCAAAGGCATGGTTCCAGTCGTCGATGATGCACATGCTTTTACTGAATGTTTGCAAACTTCCCTCTCAGGACACACTGGACAGATTGTGATTCTGATGTTTAGTTTTGATCTGCTACCGTCAAATTAATGAATATAAGAAAATACAATTGAGTAGGATGATCTTTGTTGTCACTACAGGTACAATAAAACTTTGTTTGGCTACTCTCTGGTCAATTTAAAACTAAATAAAAACAAAACAGCCAGACAAAGACAAAACTCAAAAAGACTGAGAGAAGCACAAGATCATGAATGAAATAAAATAAATAAATAAACAAAGCTAGTACTTGAATAAACAAAAAAAGCATCAGAATGCAGTGTAAAAATTGACTCGTGCAGACATTATTTGTCTTGTTTGTGTGTTTGTTTCAGTCCCTAGTGTGTCAATAGATGTATGATTATTTACCTTTTATCTCATCTTTAGACCAGTGCTAACACTGTTTGTTCTGGTTATTTGTCCTGAGCGGTTCAAACAGGGAGCGGCCGGGGTGTTCAATGTCTCTCATAATGCTGTTTGCCTTTTCTTCAAGCCTGTGGGCGCTGATGGTGTCCCGTCATGGGAGCTCCATCCCAACAATGCACTGAGCCGCCTTCATCACGCGGCGCAAGTCTTTTCTGTCAGTGGCTGTGCAGCTGGCATACCACACTGTGGCGCGGTTTGCCAGGATGCTTTCAACTGTCCTCCTTTAGGTTTAGCATTAGCTTCTGTGGGAGTTTGGCTTGTGCCAGTTTCCTGGGGAAGAGGAGTCTTTGTTGAGCCTTTCTTTCCCCGCAGAGAGGTGTCGGTGGTCCGTGTCAGCTGCTCTGACAAGGTGACTCCAAGGAACTCCAGGTTTTCCACTTTCTATTACCTCTCCATGTATGTGGAGGGAAGGTATCATTTGCCCTTGGTCCTTCTCAAGTCTGCTATCATCTCTTTTGTTTTCACCGTGTTAAGGACCAGGTTATTGTCCTTACAACACTCAGTCGGATGATCCACCTCCAGCCAAAATGTATGATTTATTCAGTGTATGAATGTTCATGTACCTGTGTAGCAGTGGCACACAAGAGCTCAAGGCTCTCATATTTTTTATTTCAAAGAGATAAAATACTGTATTGTGTTGTACACAGTGAACCCTTTTGAACAAAAAAAGGTTAATGCAGCAGTTCTCAAGTAAGGCTCGAACAGTCAAACTGAACTTGACGTTAGGCTGCAGGCCTCTGTAAACATAGGTGATGGCTTTTAGGTCAGTTGCAAACATATAGACATAATAGCCTACCCTGGAGGGCTGTTGGGATGATGTTTTTCCATAGGCCGATGACGAAGTCGCTCTGGTCCTCTCGTCAAAAAGCCAACAGGACATTTCCACTGGATTTTGGATAACAAAAAATACACCCTGTGGCAAACAAAAGTTTATGATACTTCACACATTTTGTTCAGCAAGATCATTTTCACCAATATTATGTAGAGGCATAAATGCATTTGCCAGAAGTGAAAAGGTGACGTTAGGCTATAAACAAACTACACTGGTCGTATGACTTTATGTTGCCACCACAACAAGCCTGTAAAGCCATGTTCGGTGTGATGATGTCCTGGAGTCTCATGTAGCCACTTGTTAGCAACTACCTTTTTTAACCTCTCTAACTCTGCGAGGATGCCGATGTCCTCGCTCACCTCCTCCTCTGTTAAACAGTATCTCCCAGGCGCACAACGTCATCAAACCATGTGATGTTTGCTATTGCCGGATTCAATTTTTCTTTCATTTCATATTTATTTTGCACAAGAGCAGACTAAACACACAAAGTCCAAGATCGCAATGAGTGTTGACAAGTCATGTAATGCCGTTTTTCAAGGGGAAACGTTACAGGATTACATGCAATCTTATGAGCAGCTGTTAGCAGGGACTTAGCTGTTTTATAAAAGGTAAGAGTCTCACTCCTACCACTATTTTTGGCTGAGATACACCATCTAGAAAGTGGGATCATAACTTTCACGTTTCATGTGGCTTTATTCTGGTGATGTTTCATGGTGTTTCTGTGTCAAAAACAACACCAGCTATCACAATCACGCCTGATTTCAATACGGTACACTGTTAGAAGCTGGCTGAGTGGTGTTTGATCACTGACAGTACTGTTTTGAAGCCGAAAGACCGACTTGTCTTTTGGAGCTCCGCCTGGATCTTTTCATGGAAAAAACACTGTAGAGTGGTCATACTTTGTGCTTTTTTCTTCAAATTTGAAACAAGTGTTCATTGATAGTGTGCCTACAGCCCCATACTGTCATTTACCTGCACAGAAGCCAGAGACAGTTATTCATCCTGAAAAACATTTTTAAATTTTATTTTGGGCAAAATCTTCAATTTTTTTGCTGATTTCAAAGGCCAATTACTCTGTCTCTGTATCACCTAGAGTGTTTCTGACACTGACGTTTTCCTTCTGGCAAGACCTCATGCATGCATGTAGCTAGAGCGGTTTAGAAGCTACAGTCATTTTAATTTGGGTATGTCATTTTAGGCGTTTTTGCTATAAAATGGGGGTGGAGTGCAAGAGACCTAAAAGTGGGTATTTTACATATTTTATGTGGTACCTTTTTCATGATGTAGAACATCTCTTAAGCTTGTGTCAACCACAGACCTTATTCCAGGCATCTACCCAAACACCCATTCAAAAAACCCATTGACTTTGCGGCCAGTGTTAAAACTCATCTACAGGTTTTAGAACTCATTCTTGCACCACTCTATATAGTTGTATTGAAACTAGGACAGAATCAAAGCAAACTTAAAGTTATCTATAGGCCTCTGTAAACATAGACTTTTAAGCCTATAGAGCATTCAATAAAGTAAATAAACTTTACATGAAACTAAACTACCAACTACAGTTGGGTGTATCCCCTTTCCTTCCCTTGGCATTGGATTATAAGTGTATCTGTTCACAACAGCAGCATACATGCAGTGGCTCTGAGATGTTGGGTTGTATTCCTGATAGGGAGGGACAAACGTGGGCAGTGGCTGGGGCTGGATGCTTTAGAAACCCTCCACAAGAGTGATACCATGCGCTCATTGGAACACGCAAAGCCTCTTCTCTCTTCCCAAGCTCTGATGGATCTGGGATTATGGCCACTGATTTTGCTGGCTTTGCATTCTCATCAAAAATGCCTGGTGCTGTGCAGACCAAGTGCTCATGGCAGAGCTCTGCCTCCTTCTGCTAGTTGGACCTATTCGTCAAAATAAATTGAATAACTCAGAATTTCCTGATATAACAGAGGGAATATTCACTAACTGTGAGGTAGGCTATTCTCTTACTTAGCATTAGTCCTCCTAATTTATGCTTACCTGGGGCTGTAGTCACAAAGCTTCCTAGTGCTGAGAGTTGCACCTAGTGAGGAAATACTAAGAACATTTGGTTTTCTTAGAATTTCCCCCAAAAGTTAAGACTAGGTCCTTGTTAAGATGAAAATCGTTCACAAAGCACCTTAGACCTTAAAAGAGCTCCTGATGTGAAAAAAAGGTTAGGGGTAGGGAGGTGGACTTTTAAGAGGCTTTAGAGTTTCTGAAAGAGAGAAGAAAATGGTAGAAACACAAAGAGGTCGTAGAAATATTCTCCAAACGCTGGATGACAGTGAGTGAATGAAATGTTACAGATTAGATCGTGCTCATTAGGTATGCACACATTTTTCCTGCCCAACGCAATAACGCTATGACGCCAGAAATAAAACGATCACAACACTAAGATATTTGGAAACCTGGATAAATGCAACAGTGCAGCAGTGATGACCTGAGTCTGTCTCACCCTTCTATCAGCAGAGTGATCACACTAACAATGACAAAACTCCACACTTTGCAGAATCACCAAAGGGTGTGTCTGTGACAACCAATCACCTCTGTTCAGAGAATGCATCATACCTTACAACGTAGTCGACCACACCTCACTCAGATAAAAGTTTCTGTCCCTTCCTTGCTCAGAGTTACTCTGAGAACTTCCCCTAAATCCCTCCTAAGCTAGGACTCCTTACAGGAAGCTTTTAGGCTAAGTTAGGAGCTTTCTGTAAGTGTTATCAGAATGTTTGTGAATACAGCCCCTGGTGTCCTGGATGAATGGTTGGCCTCATCTTGAATCTACCTGGTAGTATCTGCCTCCTGATTGCACCTCATCATCCTGTATGTTCTCCATAATGCTGCCAGTGTCCAACTCGTCGTCAATTAGCTCTGGGTTTAAATATTTTCCACCAGTGGCGACTTGTATGACCATGCGAACAGAGCTTCCCTCTTTCATTCCTTCCGCTGCCTTCTTGAGAAGGTTGGCGTTGTGATATTTGTGCATATCCAAAAAACTTGTTGATATCTGTCTTTGATTACATTTAAAAGTAGCTGTATTTGTATTTTTACTTCCTAACAGAAATATGGAAACTGTTGGTTGGTGTACAACGCCAATTTGCTTTCCTAGGATGGCAAAGGCTTGACCTGACCTAATGTCCCTTTGATTGACTAGCACTCTATATGTAAAACAATCAGCCAGGTACGGACTGGCCACTGGAAGGAATTTTCCCCTTGTGAGAGCCGGTCTTTTTTTGCTCAACCCCGGCATTATATAGCCTTTTTTACACCTGATTTTTCAACCCGTACAGTCACCCTTGTATTCTTCTTCTGACTTCGCCAAGATGTGAGTGATGGCTGGCTTGACCACAGTTATTTTTAGAACATGCCCTGTGGCCGACATATTTTCTCCATGCAGGCCATCACCGTGTTGGCTACCACTGCCAAGGCATGTAATATGTGATAACAAGCCCAGCAATAAAAATGAGTTGTTATATACTTAGTATAATTATAGTGTGCTTTGTGAGAATATGCAGTGTGAATGTAGTGTGCTCCTGCGAATAGACTCTGCTGGTTCTAACTTAGTTCTGTGTTTAAACACTGTTGCAATATTTTCCAATAATTCTGAAAACCAGGCTATTAATTCAAATTAGGTGTCAGGTGATCATTACATTAATCAAACTTTTCATTTCTGAATTGTACACACAAACATGGGGGAGAAAACTTTGGAAAATTAGTTTCACCATTTTACATTTTAGCCTCACACAAACAATACAAATTAACAGTTTACAAATTGTGTTTTTTCTTTTTAATCAATGATTTGTTGATCGACAAACATGTTGTGTCAGTTTGAATTTGGTGCATCAACTTTGGGGCCGCTTGACAGCATTCCTGAGATGGTTTGTGTCGGCAGTCAGACCCTGGAATCAGCCTATTGGATGCTGAAAATTGAATGCACTTTATTTAAACAGACGCTGCACGGCAATACTGTAGAGAGCATTTATCCGACAACAGCCGTGCATTATTAGGAACATACAGACAATACAAGATAGCATACACTTGTACATGTAACAGGAGCCGATTGCTTCTCATATCTGCTCTGACAGTGCAGTGATATTCTGCTCCCCTTAGCTCAGAGAGAGAGGCGGTTGGAAGACTGCCTTTCTTCTTGAAAGGATTTAGGAAAGCTGAAACAATGACTAAATTAAAGCGATATTGTCTTTTCTTCTCTCTCTGGCTCTTCCACTCACTCCTTTCTCATCTCTCTCTTTCCCTCTATCGTCTTTCAATCTCTGTCTCTCTGTTTTTCTGATTGATACACCCATTTCACGAAGATTTCACGCTTGAGAAATCCCAAATGGGTCTCCTCTCATGACAAACAGATCAATTTTTATAGACTTGAAAGTTGCTGGTCTTGAAAATTGTTTGACTATCTTCAAGACGCCGCAGAGTTTTGTGGCTGCACTCTCTCTCTCTCTATCTCTCCCGCTCTCTCTCTCTCTCTCTCTCTGGCTCCCTCTGAGTCATTGGCTTCATATACTGTTGTTGTGTCGGTGTCATAAACCATTTATGAAGTTGCTAATATCCATCGCCGCCCAGATATATTTCGCACAATCTTTCACACTCAAATGAATTTGCAGAGGTGAACTACAGAATATGTCAAACGGGGCCAAAATGCTGCATTTCTGAGGAGTCTGAAACATTGTTAAATATGCTGACACAAAGACCTGCATGATATGCTTTATGGTCTGCTGGCTTGTAATGTAAACAGCAGGTGGCTGAGCCTGTGAGCACTGTGGCTGCTGCTGCAAAAAAAAGATGCTTCTAAGAGATCCACCTGCCTCTTTGAGATACCATTGGCAGCCTGGAGTCACACTTTAGCCTGCTAACATATGCACACACACTCACACATACACACACTCGCAGAGCCTGAACCTGCATCCACTGCACAGAAACGCACACAAGAAATGCTGGAATGCAGACACATAAAATACGAACACAAAAAAAACACATGCATAAACACAGTCATGTGCGCGCGTGTCTGCGAGCGCGCACGCACAAAACAATGTAATTAAAATGCCCGTTTCTCCACCTGCAGTGATATTCTTCAGAGCAGATTTTCACACTGAGCAGAGCAGTCATGTCTCTAAAAACGCTTTGATCACAGCGGGATCTCGCGGTGGCAAGGTGAGCAGCACATTTACATCTCATTCACAGAGTACACAGCAAGGTGAGTCTGCCTGCTGCCTCACTGCTCCTTTCTGCATGTGTGTGTGTGTGTGTGCGTGCTTGCTCATTCTCCATATTACGTCTCCTCACTTGTGTGTTAATGCATGTGTCTGCACCGGTGCCAACAGGTTTTAGGAGGCATTTTCTACCAATGATTTAATACATACATATAGGCAGGTAAAAGTTCCTCTCCCAGCAACCCTTATAGAACAGGATGCTGCTGTTTTTCTCTGCCATCAACTATCTTTACGTTTTATAGCCATATCACTTGGTTATTTTTTGCTAGCGAAGTAGTTTGTGTGGAGTTGGCACTTTTTTCTCCTGCAATGGTGCCAACGTTTTCTACCACTTGAGACTGCACACTCAGTTGTTTTCTGATCAAAAAAAGCACCCTGAGAAGGGATGATGTAAATATTTACAGCTTAATGAATAAAATATGAACAAAGCATAATGGAAAAAAGCTAATTCCTATTATTAACGTAGCATTTTAGACAGTGTCTCACTCAAGGGCATTTCTCTACCCTTGTTATTTCTCACCCTGTGTTTAACTCCGCGCATTTCACCCACACGCATCTTAATCTGACTCCACCTGTGTGCACGAGACCGAGTCGAAGTGTGTTTTCGTGTGAGTGACTGTTTGCAGAATGTGAGCAAACCACAATTTTCAGCACTGTAATTCTCCATCTGTCTGACTAACAGGACTTTTCGACAAGAGGGGCCTTGAGTGCGTGTGTGTGTGTATGCGTGTGTGTGTGTGTGTACTACGGATGACATCATTTACAAGTCTACTAAATCCCAAGCAGGCAGCCACATAAGCAGCCAGAATGGTGGATTGCGCTCCAGAGAGCAATGACTCGTAACACCTGATGGGGGGACAGTAGGTGGAAGGACAAGTTGAGCTTGATTTACTCCTTGGCTTACAGTGAAGCTGCTCTGCCTGCTCAGATGTTAAAGATCAGTCTGCAGTTCATTCTTTGGTGTTGTTTGCATCTAAAAAATAATTATGTTTTAATTTATGTCAGGAAAATGCAGAGTACAAATTCGAAGTGGTTAAAGGGATAGTTCGGATATTTTGAAGTGGGGTTGTACGGGGTACTTATCCAGAGTAAATGTACTGCATACAGTAGATATCATTCAGCGCAACCCCAGTTTGGAGAACCAGGATGAAGTCCGACTCAGAATCTGAACGATGTTCTGCCTTGGATGGGGGTCGACAACAAAACCTATTCTGTCCACCATAAAAAGTACCCTGCAAATCCAGAGTTCTCGCGAGAACACAATTTGAATTTGCTCAGCGTGTCACTCTGGCAGTCAGTAATGATGCTCATTACCTATGCCCATGAAACCAAGCTCCACCAATCACATCGGTGTATCTCATATAGGCAGGCCAGAGGTGAGCTAAACAGATGACGACAGCCCTGCGACGACGAAGTCCGGAATCAGTCAGTAAACACTGCAAGATGGCTACGGATGAAAACCAGCTGTTTGAAGCGGCTTTGGCCGCTACAATGAACGAGTTAGACTTGGCTTTTTGGGGGGGGCTCATCCTAGAACTCACTTACCTTCCTTGTCCCGTGGCGGGTCTCTTGGCTCCATGATGGTCATCCTGTCTCCGTGTGGTGTATCCAAGTCCCTTAGTCCGACATCACGTCTTGACTGTGTCCAGGTCTCTTAGTCCGACATCATGTCATCAGTCGGGTTACACTACTGAGAATGAAGACAACACACTTGATATAAACACTATGTTGGCACATTTTAAAAATCTCTCTCTTCTTCAGGACTTGAGTTAAGGATGTTGTCCTCTTACTTCTCTTGTAGAACAGGACGTAAGCACCCCTTTCCTGCTGCTCACAGACTAACTTGCCGGACGTCTCAAAGACCACTGAATCGTTGTAGGTGAGCCAATGATCGATGGGTCGATGCCTTCGCTTATGTAGAGTCCTATGAAGAGAGAGATCTTGATTAATATCTTAAAACATAGTGGATGCTATGAAGGTTAAATGATAACAGACAGAGGGGTATTTTTTAGAATCACGACAGCTCGGCGTGTAACTCACCTGCAAAGCATTATTATTTACTTTTAACCATTCATAAAACCATTAGTTACAACTTAGAGAGTGGTATCAAAAAGATTCTGAATATGACATGATGTTTTACAACTTTTATGGTTTTCTACATAAAATATAAGAAGATAGCAGAAAAGAGCTCCAAATGAAGCAGAGAGTGCTAATAACTAAATTTATCAATCAAAATAGTAAAAAATAACCATCAACTTCACACAGAAAAGGATAAAGTTCCACTAAAAACTACTCAGAATAAATAAAGTGAATAATTATGATTGGTTAATTCCATCAGGACCTGAAACGTTTCTATCTACAACATGACAGAGGACGACAGATGGTCACATTCAGCCTTCAGTGTGTGCTTCTCTTACTCATTTCTGTGGAGCCATAATGGCTGATGGCACTGACCAAGCTGTAGCAGCCTCCATCCTGTCAAGGAACACAGTTCATAAGAGTTAGCTTCACACGTACACACACAGCACACACTGTCCACGTGTTTACTTTCACATGAGCCTTTTTTGTGTTTCAGCAGGTCCCTTGTCAGCCTGACAGGGTCATCAACCTTCTCAAGTTCAAAGAAGAGAGAGTAGCGAAACCTCTTCAGCTGCAGGATGAGCACTCTGAGGGAGAAGGTAGGAAAATATGAAAGGATTAATGTTGAGCCTAAAGACAAAATGGAGCAACACATTCTCATCCTAACTTGTCAGATACTGACACTTTGTCAGTGGACCTATACCTCAAAATATGACACCCTAGGTAACCCCCTGCGTCAGCTTTGAATATTTAGGGACGACTTGATAATCTACGCTCCTTACATGTGTCTTTTCAAATACACTTCTGTTTCTGCTCGTTACGTGCATACGTTCTCTAAAATAAACTTGCAACGTAGGTAAAAGACTTCATTTTTATGTTTACTTCCTTTCTACGCCAGGTTTAGGCAACTAAAGTTAGATGGAGACAAAAACCAACATGGTTTTGCTTAAAATAGGTTCAGTCGTTACCAATGTCGTTATGTTACATACGTCACGTGTCATACTTCAGTAGCGTAGCATGCTACACATGCTAGCACACTATGTTATTATTAAAATAACTCCACTGATTTTGGTTTCACACTGGAAGTGAACAGTTGGCTCCCAGCTGAAAGTCCAAAGTCTGTGTGACCCATTCGCCTCCCCTCCTGCTGCCTGCCCCTACACAGACTTTCTTTCCCTTTATACTACAGTTGTTGCAGGCAGCGTCACAAACTGCTGCTGCCCGGTGCATGTGCGTCGGTGTCTGACGCTGAGATCAACTGACTCTCAAGGGTCCCTCAGGGTCAGTCGACCCCAGTTTGGGAACCACCCAGGTCAGGTGATCATTTCTGTCAGATGTGATGTCACTTACTGTGGCAGAGTGAGGAGGGATGATCTGCGACTCGACGTGTTCCCTCCACAGTCACACCTGAACTCCACCTCCGTCTCCGTGTGTGTGTGTGTGTGTGTCTGTAGTGTTTGTTGCATGATGTTTTAGATCAGTCAGTGATCATGTGACTGAAGGAGGATTTGTGGATCTTACCTTAAGGTACTCCTGGAGCATCTCCTCCACAGAGCCTCCAGGGATGCGGTCTAGAGACAGGTTTGTAAATTCCTCCTGTCTCACTGACTGTGCTCCACAGCTGCACATTAAAGAGACAATACACATTAATATTGGCTGTAGTGGTCACAACACAATTTTGTTTCATAACAGGACAAGAGCAGGGCTTATTCAAGACCAGATCATTAAAGTGACACCATTGAAAATTGACTGTGTGTGACCCTGAACTGTGCAGTCTCACCTTTTGCACGTCCTGGTGTTCTCCATTGTGATCACCGTCTACAGGGCAGGTATAACATGTGCCCATGAAAGCTGCTGCCTCCTGCAGCAGAGGGGCCAGACCTCTCATCTGTTCCAGGACTGCAGTCAGGAACTCATGAGCGTCCTGAATACACAGAGAAGAGTTTAAACACAGAGCCCAGACAGTCAGGAGGTGAAACAACAGAATATAAAGCCAGCTGACTCACCTTTTGCAGAGTGTCCCAGAACGCAGGTGCCTGGGCAGAGACCACATCCTTAAAGAACTGCAGGAAGGGGATTTTCACTTCAGCGTATATGGGCGAATGAACGTCCCTGACATCCATCAAGCTCCTGCAGAAGGCAAGATGAAAAAATGAGACATTTTTGCTTGTGTTTCATTTTGGTACTCAGGTTTGTGGAAAAACGTGACGTAAGTGAAAATGTGTGTGTGTGTGTGTGTGTGTGTGTGTGTGTGTGTGTGTGTGTGTGTGTGTGTGTGTGTAGCTGCTGTACCTCATCAGTTGAGCCTCAGGTACTGAGCTCCAGACCTGCTCCATGAGACTGATGCCCCCAATGAAGTTAGGAGACTCTGCAGGCTTGCGTTCATATAGCAGGTCTGCCCAGTGTTTGGAAATCTGATACAGAAACACAGCGAGTCAAAACACACGTCAGTATTAATTCTTCACTGACCAATCACAAACAGGTATTTCAGTTCGATTTGATGGATTCATCTCTCGTTACAACTTTGATTCATGTGCAGATGTACTCACCCGAAGCACTTGATGGGACTATCCAGAAAAATATCAGTGTCCCAGATGTCATTTGTTTCGTTGCTATGGAAATAAAACAAAAAAACACAAACACATGGTTAATAAACAAGCAAGAGGCTGACAGCTGTGTTTATGAGTTGCTGCCTCTGTCCTGACAGCTTTTCACTTACTCGTTGAGTCGGGCCATGAACAGCTTCTCCTCGAGGTCAGTGATGGCGACTGAATTTGCCTGCGTGGCGCCATCCAGTGAGCAAAACAACGTCACGTCGTCATGCTCGTCCTGCTCATCTGTGCTGTTCGTTGCTGCAGGGCCGCTGCTGTAAGAAAAAACTGTCATCTTCAAGAGGCAGAACATACACAAAAAGACTCCCAGGTAATATTAATAAATAAAATATTTTAAGAATACTTTCGCTACAGAATATCACTGCAAGGTTTTAACTAAAGCAACCACCGAAAAACTGGAAGAACATGATTTCATTAAGATTACTTATATTTAAAAATACGATATGTTAGGAAAAGTTTATCTGTGTGAGAATATTAGTCAGTGAATATGAGAGGAATTAAGAAAAATTATCAACTTCTTACGTTCCTGACAGACACTGAAAACAGCATGGAATGAATGTCACTACCTCCTCTCAGGGCTTGGTGAGTCCGTCTTCTCAGCGTTGGTGATGTTGACTGGTGAGACGCGTTGTTTTCTCTGTTGGAGGAAAAACAAACTTAAATTGTTCAATAATGCAAACATAACAATTAACTATATCAGTACTCTCACTGAGTCCTGGCTGGTGAATATCTGGTGACATTGGCTCTTTTCTGTGAAACATACTCTGTAGTTGATCAACGACCAACGGCAAAAATTCCTCATGGCTTCCTTTTGTGACGCAGTTTGAGCATCTGAGGTGGCGTCAGTAGGTCTAAAGAGAAACATGGTTGGTTATTTTACAGAGAATAATCATACAGACATTCTGTGTCCTTGTGGTCATCTCTGGGGTATCAGTGTAAGAGGACGCTATATTGTGAGTATTTTCCATCAGACAGTCCCCTCCACAGGAGAAGCTGTTAGTGGCTGCAGTTCACCATTTATGCTCTCGTCAAAGGCACCGGACCCCATTGACAAAAAAGTCATTTTAGCACACTGAACACAGTAGCTGCTAGTCTACCCCTGCTTCCATAACTTAGTTAGTTACTGTAATTGTGTGTCTTTGGTGAGCCCAAATTAACTCTTTTAAATGCCAAAGTTACACAATAACACAAGTAAACATAACTATTCAAGACAGAAGTAGATCAGCAGCATCTGTGTTCAGTAGTCTTAAATCATTGTTTTTCTCAGTAGAGTCTGGCTTGGAAGAAAGCGATATAACGGCTTAATTTTCCTGTTGGAAATCTCTGTCTGACATAAAGGTTAAGCAGTGGAAATATTCGGAATGCAGTGTACACTTTAAGTAATATTGATTTTTTTTAAGGAGCTTTTTTTTTTGCTGGCCCCTCCACAGCAGTAGATTGCTTCGCTTTGATGTCACACTCCAGCCTGCTTCTCCAAACTGGGGCCATGCCAACTAACATCTACTGTGTGCAATATACTGTCTGTGGGTAAGAACCTCAAACAACCTACTTCAAAAAATCTAAACTATCCCTTTAAGTGCAACTAATCTGAAGGAAGAAAAGCGGGATAGAAATATGGACAAACTTATCAGCCAACTATCTCAAGGAAAGAGAAAGTTATGACTCAGTTTTACTTGGCAAAAGAAGCAGGTGCAGAGCTCCGTGGTGGCCGTCTGCAGCCATCCAGGTCTAATCAGACCAGGTAATGATGCACTGCTCAGTTTGTCCAGTCCCAGACGGGGCCGGAAACAGGTGAGTCTGATTAATCAGGAAGCAGCAACACAGCTCTGGTAAACACCAAGCAGACACAATTCATATATCACCGCATGATTGTTCTCAGCTGGACAGGATGGAGCTTATTCACCCTTAATCATTTCTGAAATATGTCCCTGTTAGGATCCACACATGAAAATATCTGCAAAGAGTTTTGCAGTTGCAGAGAGTGATTTCGTCTTTTGTTTTGAAGTGTTGCTTTTCAAATCGGAACTTTCGAAACATTTCTGATAATATTTTCCCATCATGCAAGCTGGTTCTGACAAAAATCTCATCATCTGCTTCACAAGCCACTGACATCCAATACTGCCCTTCAAGGCCAAAGGCGCAGAAAGAGTCACACACGTCTTATCTTTTCAGCACTTTTTTTTCTCCCTCATATTGTAATGAGATATATACAATATCAAGATGAGGTTATTTTTACATCGAGCACGTCTCCGAGGGTGACGGCTGCCTACATGGCATATCAACAGTGTTTCATTTTAAAAATGTTTCTCCGTTTATCCACGAGCTGACAAGAGCCGAGGCACAATGGTCAAAGGCATATCTCATTACAGAGCTAACATCGATATGTTTAGGAGACGTGCTTTCTGATTGATTTTGTGCTGTATTGGGGAGATGCACACGCAGGCATGTCAGGCTATAGGCAGGCAAATGACAGTGATTTGGTCCGAATCGATCGGTGTGATGGGGAAAGGTGGAAAAATGGGGAAAATGACTGGAATTCTGAATGCATTTGTTCTTTTCTTTTTGATAGGACACATGGGTCAGACATGCAAACGTAGATCAGAATAAAGGGCAGTGTTCAAACATACAGAACTGCAAGCGCAATTTACCAGTGGCAGGTTTGTTTTATTGTTGGATGGTATGACTAGAGTATAGTGAGGAATATATTTCAGTGTAATGTTGGAGAATGTTGTTGAGGTGTTTGGTTGAGTAGATAAACGAGTGAACAGAGGAGCGACATGGTTGCTTTACTGTTGATGTTGCCACCAAGGCGACTCAACGTGACACACTTTCATGTAGTCCCTAGAATGTGGTTAATTACAGAAGTGAGTTGGCATCAAGATAAAAATAATGCAGACTAAAGACAGACACAACAAGAACTGTTACTTGGTATGCATGTTGGCCGCCTCAGTATCACTCCATTTTATACAGAAGCACAAACCAAATCAGATTTTTTAACATTTGGTCAAAAGTAAGTGGTAGAAGTAGCATAGTCTGTATAAAATAACATACTTAGCTATAGTGACATCATCCATTACTGTGTGAACTGACATTTTGAAGCCTTGATTTTAGCATTTTTGCCATCTTAGTTTTTTGGAGCCAGAGGTGACCATATTGGACAAGAGGTTGTGGAGGAGCAAGGGGTGGATCTGACTGACGGTGACAGCCTTTCATTCAAGCAGCCCCGCCCTTCAATATGCATAACTTTGAGCTGTAATAAAATCTAAATGGGTGAGTTATATAAAAATTAAACCCACGTAAAGTTGCAATGGATGTCGAAATTAGCTACAGAGACCAAAACTGTTTTTTATTCCAGGCTGTAAACGTGTTTATTTTTGCTGTAAAGTTGGGCATTTTAACATGGGTGTCTGTGGGGATTGACTCACTTCTGGAGCCAGCCTCAAGTGGCCATTCAAGGAACTGCAGTTTTTGGCACTTCTGCATTGGCTTAATTTTATAGCCCTGGGGGTTGCTGCTTGAGTGGTGGACAACAGTTGAGCATTAGACACAGGAAAGAAACACATAATGTTCTTTCCCTTTACAGAACTAATGACGCATGCCAGTGACAAAAAACTGGAGAAAGTCCACAAAACTATGTATTTAATTTGATGTACTTCACCACAGAAAGATCACAAAGACTAATTCTGTGGTGCTCCGTCTAATTGTAAAGACTACCTTGGAAAGATATGTTGGTGCTTATCGGCTTATCGGCACAATTTATTTTCTAAAAGGTACCTTGAGTAGTTTTGGACCACTAGTAGTGCTATGGAATAATGCTTTTGGGAGTGGGCCCACATGTGTTGACGCAGACACAGACACAGACACAGACACACATTCACACACACAGACACACACAAGTAATTTCCAGACTAATTAAAAGTTGGTGCCGGTCAACAACAGAGTCCTGCACAGGTCAAATTTTCAAAACCCACTCCTGAACCAGAAACACAAAATACAGTGCCAAATTAGTTTCACAACTCAACCCAATTTGCCTACAAACAATGTGTGGCCTGACCCGAAACTGCAGATCCTAAATTAACCATGCGCTGTACAAATAATTCGGTTAGGCAGCACATTTAAAGTGGTCATTTTGGAACATTTCATACACGTGAAGTCTAATTTAATTTCAATATACATATCATTCAACACCCCCCATCCAACCCGCATGTTCCTTTTTTCATCCAGAACTGAACCCAGAGATAAAATTGAGACAAATTACCACCAGCATATCCATTTCTTACAGGTCACCTGTCGGGTACCTGGCACGGTCAGCGCCCAAAAAACACAGCACTGCGCAACAAAGCCAGTGAACAAGCAAACATGAAGATTAACAAAACACAATACAAAATAATTAAAAAAAATGTTTTATGAGAAGGGAAGTGCATTCAACACATTTGTTAGACCTTGAGGATATGTTAAAGGGCACCTTTAATATGTTAAAATGCTATTAAATGTACATACATGTGAGCAAAGAACAGCAGACATGTAACAGTAAAACATTACAGTGATGAAGGACGTATGTTACCACAGATGGCAGAGTGTAAATGCAGTCATCTGTACCTTTTCCTCCATGTGTGGCAACCATGCTGTGGTGATTGGTGTTGGGGTCGGTCATGTGCTGACAGGAGGAGAAGGAAGACGAGGAAGCATCCCCATGGGACAAGCTACAGCACCTGAACCCCATTACCTCCCTCTGGATGCAAGGCATATTTCCCTGGTATGTATGTGTAGGTGCAGAGGCCTGGAAAGAAATGGAAACTGCAGGTTATTATGACACTCGTAGGAAGAAGAATATGAATAGTTTAGTAATAGTAATTTTTTGTAAACAAGTCACTGTTTCTTTCAAAAAAGAAACAGGTTGTATCATCCTGTATCTACAGTGGCAGTGAGATCTCTACATTACAGTATGCCACATATAGATCACTGTGTGAGCTCTGAGAAAATGCACTGGCTTTAGATGAAACTGTCAAATGGCTTGTTAAGATCAACGTAAAATCACATGAAAGGATTTTCGGGGGAAAAAAATTGCCATATAGGCTTTCAATATATCCTCCCCGCATTGTTCATATGTGGATGTCTCTTCTGCAGATATGACTGCTCTCCATTTTCCAACGATTTTCTGTCCACGTCGGTGCATAACACGCCTTCCATTATCTCCTGAAACTCAAGAGCTCGACCATAAACGACAATTTCACCGATCAATACAGTAATTTCATACAGGAATATACAAGGAGTTACAAATGGGGTTGCAGAGAGGGATGTGCGGGGAGCAATGTCACATTTTATCCCCAAGACACAGGGGATAAAAGCAGACATCAGAGGATCTGTCTGGCGGCGGCGAGTAGCAGCGGGAAAATGGACAACTGGACACTTTTATCAGCTGGCTTTGATGTTGGTGAGGAAGCTGATGGAGGTTCAAGGACGACTGCGACGCCATGGGAGAGCGGGGGCCGAGGAGGGGCGGGACAGGTGGGGCTGATGCGTGTCATAGGTGGGGAGAAACGAAATGGGAATGTGCACGTATGCAAGAAAGAAGAGCAAGGACCGGATGAGATAAAAGAGAAACAACGAGAGTGGGAAAGGAAGAGACAGGTGCCTGAACGGCGACTGGTCTTTAAACATTTACCTGTGCCTGCCTACGCTGAGGGGAGAAATGGCTGTTTGATTCCATTACACTTCTATTACAGCTGTAGTTAATGGCTGTGTCACAGTCTATTAACTGCATTCATCTTTGCCTCTGATATATAACAGGACATCAGCGTTGAACAAAGACAGATGACTGTGGCTCCCTGCTTCGCGCGTTACAACTCATACCTTATTTCCATGCATGGGATGAAGCGGAGGGGACACACACACACACACACACACACACAAGATATTCAGCACAGGGGAAACACATGTAGCCTACATTCTAATACACTGTACACTGTACCAAACAAACACAGTAACACAGACATTCATCTTTCCCTTCCTCCCCACACTAACACGCGGTGACAGCCGGCAGTCGAGTGTGATAAACGGGAATGGAGAGATGGTTTTAATCTAAATACGTCAGTATCTACGGGATCAGAACACATGACTGCGAGCATATATTCAATTCTGACAGAGATGACATGAACTGCAGCAAAGATATACAGTTGTACATGACTGATTGCGTGTGTTAGCACACATATAAATGTCTGCAGCTTTGTTCACAGCTCAATTCCAGTCTGCTGTTTATATCTGACAGTTCTGAATGACTGAGTTTTCATATCTAGTCAACAACGTCAGCTACTTTATATTGTGTTGAAACAATGGAGAAACAGACGAGTGGAGTAAATGTTACAGGCTTTTATTTAATCTTTTCCTCTTTTTATTGTGATGTGCTTATACTGGTAAATTAACTGCCACAGTGGTAAGTGTATATAGTGCAGGTGGCAAATTCTGAACTGCACTGCCAGTACTAGAGGTAGTATTGACCAGTGAGAGAGTATATTTCAACAGCCAAAAAACTGAAGCTTCCTCTAACACTAACATGAGAAACCATCTCTACACAGAGGAGGATTATAAGGATTAGAATATTCTGTAAAGTGGTGGTCACGTTTTCTGACAACTACTAATTTGACTCCGAAAGTTTGAGCTCAGTTAAAAATCCTCGTAGTAGTTCTCCTGGAATGAGGCGATCTATAGTGGATGTGCCAAAAAAATACCTCGCATGTCTCGTTGCAGCTTAGACGGAGAGCGTAAGTGATCTCCAGGTTTATTAATCACACACTGAGCAATGAAAAGAGGCATGGTATTTGCTTATTGCTATGGTAACACTGCCAAATTTCAGGTTGAGTTGTCAAATACACTTGTGTGCGAAATCACTCCCCTCTCACTCTGCAGCGCACTATATTTACTGTCTGCCACTTTAGAGCCCTCGAAAACAAACCCCACAATGCAACGAAAAAAGCCGCGGTGTCCACAGCATGTACACTACTTTCTGCTCACAGCGTGTCACATTTAATAGATGATACTGTTTAAAAGGGACTGGTAATGTGCAAACAGGAGAGTGGCGTATAGCCTAAATCCTACAACCCAAATGCCAGAATAAATGTTGACAAACCACAGATATTCAGCATTTGCACATTTTTAAAGAGATATGTTGAAACTTAACGTGTCAACAATGCTGTGGTTAATATGGGATTATGTATAGGCACAAAAACCACTTGATTATGGTCAGAAAGAGACCGTGTTCTGGCTTTAAATACCTGCTTTTAGTGGTACAGTCTGTGCTGGAAATGCCACCAATGTCACACTAAAAAACAACCACTTTTGTTTGAGACAGTGGTCTGCAGCTTGGCAGCTGTCTCGCCTATGTCACGCCATTCACCATCCCCTCCGCCCTCCAATGACAAGGTCAGCTCATATACATTCAGTCGGAAGTATGTCACTTCAGTAACGTTGATATTCTGACTGAAATGCACAAATGAAAAGTCTCTGTAGACTAAATTTCCAACATGTGAAACTCCCTGCTCTTTTTGCTTCTCACACTGATGATAAAACATCCAATCAGCAGAAAATCTGGGGGTAAAATCTCGCAGCAGCAGCGTGCACACATATCTGTATTTGTATGAGACAAAAGGCAGACGTGAATAAAGAGCCTCTTGCACGTTTAGTTAATTTCATGAGGGGATTATACATGGTCTCAGCAGTGCCTTCAAATGAGCTGCTCTGAGATTAGGCTCTCGTTCCCTGCTGGCTGCTCGCTCCCCAGCATTAACCTATTTAGGGCAGCTTTTAGGCCTCTCCATCGCCCCTATACTCTTTCACAATTTATGAGGCCTAATCAATACGGAGTGGAGCACCTACATGAAAAATGGTTCAGGGGGAAACCGCAGAGAGCACATCAAAGAGAGCCCCCCCCCCCTTTCCCTGCAAGAGATACCGCTCTCCAAATTAATATAACCTAATACACAACGTGCAGAGCCCAGACCCCACAATAAGAGGACAGGGCCCAGAGGCTAATACCCTGTTAGAGCAGTTTTATTTTACCCTTCCTCTTTCCTGCCTTCGTCTACACCCCCCTCATAAAGCTTTATCAAAAGCTAATTATGCTCAAAAACAATGAAATAACTCATAGGACGGCAGCCTGTACCGAGCTGGTTGTGTGAGCCTCTTGGCAAGAGTACCCCACAAAAATTTGTCACTTACCTATTAATGAAGACAAGTTTGCAGGCACTCTTTGGTCCATTTTAATTTATATTAATTCTCTGTCAGCCCTCGTTATGGGCATTATTAAACTGCATCCGGAAGCAAAACAAGGCTTTTGACCTGAGCAGGAGTTGGAATAAATCTCTCTCTATCATTTAGCGGCTGTGAGCAGGCAAAATACCTTAACAAACAACCTGGCAGAGGGAGGTGTGTGAGGAGAATTTAGAGGAGCTGACAGAGTTTGCAGAGTTTTGAATATATTCAAAAGTCTCTGTGCAAACTATGCAGATTCAAAGCACAGATCCAAAGAACAAGAATAAAGCGGAATATGGATGACAACTTGTGTTATATATTACAGTGCCACTGTACAGAGCCAGCGTGATAATAGGCCTTTTTCACTAGAGACATTTTGGCATGTTACATTAGGAAAAACAGGTGTAGGTAATAAAATTCATAATGGCTGGATTCCATTTTGTCACACAGTCATGGCTTGCTGGGACACTTCAATAGACATTATTAGCGACACCTGTGCTATGACAAGTCAAACTGTCTGCTGCTTTAAAGACTCAAATGCCATTTTGTTTGACTTCATTCACTATAAGACCTGCTTCACAAATTGGTCCAGGTTGCACAGGCTAACTGTAAATCCATTAAATTTACATCTAAAGCCCTTTCTAAATTCTTAGTAATTCCCTTTAACTATACCAGTGAGATTCAAAGTAGTGATTACCAAATCTGGCAACACCAATAGAACTTAAACTAACATGAGAATTTTAGGTAAAATCGGTACTGTAGCCACACAAATTGTAACCTAACTGCTGCAAATAACACTTTAAAAGGAGTTAAATGCTAATAAACCTAATTGTAAACGCTTTGTAAATGTAGATGATATTAACATACACACATGAAGAAATATGTGATCTGCCTGGCCAATTATGGCCTCTGATATTTGGCATTTTTACAATTATCAGAATCATTATTGTGTTTTATCCAATAGCCGATAAAATCAAATTGAAAAATGCCCTACTTTGGTTCTTGCAGCCGGATCAGTGTCCCACCCACCGCATTATCTGATTGGTTACATGTCATTCGACAGGTAAAGATGGATATTACGGGAGTATTACACTCTAATCGCCCAGGACTGCAAAGATTTAACAACTAAATCTTTTTCAAGAGATTAGACATTTAAATCGATTTAAATCTTTTTAAATGTTAAAACATTTATGTATCTAACTAAATTAATCAATTAATTAAATTAAAAATGCTATAGGGATTTTAATAAAGTTTTATGTTGGAGTTTGTGTTACCCTAAAATTTAAATGGGCTTTTACAAACCTGAAAGTCTGAATCAAGATTCACATTTTTGTTTTATTGTTTACTTTTTATCTGATTAGTTTGGTTTTACACTGATGACTAAGGACTCAAAAACTACACATGACATGAGATACCAATGTACTGCCATCATCACATACCAGTGCAGGGTCTCCCTTTACTTGACATTAATTGATCTTTCACGAAACCCCACAGACACACTACACACTGAGGTGCAACACTACTCTTATCACTTGACGATAGCCCGCCAAAATTTCCTGTAATCGGTCCGAAGGTCTGAACTATCCAAAAAATGTTTTAACATCAGAAGCGAACCAAACCATCCTTTGGTATGATCCGATCCCAGACTACCTCATTTCATCGGACCAAGGTTCTTCTGTTTGGTCAAGGGGAGGTTTAATGCCCATAACTTTGGTTTTTACTGCAAATGCATATTGATTCCAGATATCCCTGATCAGTCTCCCAGATTACTGATAATCGTATTGGTAACAGCCCTGGAAAAACGATATCGGTTGACTCTTAGTTAGCAGTGTTCGTGCTGTGAAGAATGAGCTTTGTTATGCTACCAAAATCAATGAAAGCAACTTGATTTGCAACGCCAAGAATATTGTGTTATTTTCCTAAAATGCAATTTAAAATCTTCTCATTTTCTATCAGTATTAAACAGCATTTTCATCACGTGTCAGGTCCGATATGCTGAGCATAATATTACCTATTTTATTCTTCAGTCTAATATTAGCAAGCTAATGTTACTTTTGTCAGTGTGCTCACTCACTTCCTCACACCTCAACAGTTATGCCCGGCAGTTAGTGGTGCAAATACTGTATTCAGTAACAACTTTCTAGTTAGTGGGGTGCAATTTGTCTTAACTGATGGATGTATTAACACCATGGATTTATAAAGAGACCTTGATACAGCATTGGAGGCAGGACCACGTTCATTCTTATGAACATTGCTCAGTGGCACAGGAAGCCAAAAACATTCAACTGCTACAGTATATATACAAATACCTGGATAATCTGCACAAACCAGCTATGTCTGGTTTAGCACTCCACTACCTTGAGTTTTGATACATGAATTAACTGTGCTGTTCCTCCAGACTTCTCAAATGTTATTAGACCAAATGGATCAAATTCATTTCGAGGGCCCGATGGCAACATGTCACAGGCTTAGAAGTTGTAATTCCATTGTTTGGCCACAACAAAAAACTGAACTTCCTGTAAGCCTGGTTTCCACTTCTTAAAGATTTTCAGAAAATACCAAGGAGAAGTTTGAACTTATAAGCAGGCGGTGCAGCCAGCTTTAGGCTGATACTGACCATGACTTTATTAAAACATCCACCATAACATCTTAAGTGGCTGAGTCTGGATATCATGATGTTTGAATATAATCATACATATTTAATGTGTATCAGTACATGTCTCTGCAAGCTAAGTCTCAAGTCAGGTTGTACAAAAAAACAACAGATACAAATTCATCCCAGAAGAAACACAGATATCAATTTCTCCACCCACAGTAGCCTTAGTCACCCACAATGCAGTGCAACCACAGGTCATGTTGAATTTTTAATAAACGATATATAATAACCTGCTGTTTTGCTCTTGCTGTGTTATCACTATTTCCCTCCTACGCCCCCTGCACTACATTACCATCACTGATCTATTATAAGAACGCCTGATCACTAATGTTGTTTCAGAGAAGGTCATGGATAATATCCACAGCAGAAACTCTGCATCACAACACTGATTCTAATAGAATTAATGGGCAGCGATTGGCTAATGAGGCTGAAACGGCACCATTCCAGTCAATTTAACCAAACAGTTCAGCCCTCAGTTTGCATTGCGATCACGTAAAATATACCTCATCACTCTCCATGTACAGTACATTCTCCAAAGCTCAAAGTTTTCACTGGGAAGTTCACTAAACAGCAATGTCATCGGTAGATACTGTGCCCCTAACCAAGAAAAAGCTTGCAATGCTCAATCCTCCAGGGTTCACAGTTGTCTTTTGGTAGCCATATTGGTCGTTTTGCAACCCCCAACCCTCCACCCTCCGCCCGCTCCGGGAAGAGGGACCTATTGTTAAATGATCCATTCATCGTCTGTGGCTCTGCTGGCTCGTCCAGAGCGTCTGGTCAGTGGAGAGTGGCTAATCTGCCATGCTGTCTGTGTTTGTAGGGCTGTAACGGCACCGACTAAACGTTGGTGTATTCCCTCGACAGCAACCTACCAACCGGTCTAACTGCCTGTCTGTCTGCTGAACTGGTTGACCACCTGTGCGAACACCTGATTGTATCTAACTATCTCACTGCATCAGTATCGAATTTCCTAAATGTCCGCCTTTGTGTGACTGCTTGTTTGCTCGACTCCCTCAGTGTCAGAACATTTGACCACTTGACTGTGCACACCTGTCTCTCTTCCTGCCGACTTGTGTCAATAGCCGTCTGTCTGCGAGCCAAAAAGTGAATCACACACAATCGCACCAAGTGACAGGAAAATGGAGATGAAAGGGGCATCTATTATTGACGGCGGTTTTATTTTGGAAAATGATTAACACAACCTGCCATCATCCATCAAATGGTGAATATGAAACAGTACGAAGCAAAGTAAAATTAGCATCTGGCAGAGCGTCTCGGTAAACACCTCGTATGCTGTGTGAGTCACTGCAAATCATTTCTTTCAAACTTTTTGTCCTTCAAACCAAAGTTATTAACTACTTTGAGTTTACTGCAGATATGACTGGAAATTCAAGGTGAAAGGCTCAGTGCCACTGTGATAATCAGAGCAAGAGAAACTGGCCACAGCCAGCGCCGAAATGGATCTCTCGCCGGGGAAAAAAATTGCATGTGGTGCATTATTATTATTTTTTTTATTAGGTCTAAAAAATGCTTTGTAAAGCATTTATTGCAGCAAGAGGGAATAGCAGATGAATTTCTCACTGGGATAATGTGCAGCAGAGCTTCTTCCTCTGCATGTCGTCTCTATAAATATTCAGACCCACGGTCCAGGGGTCATGTTGGGCAAAAGGAAAGCAGTGGTTATTCAAACAGTGTTTTGCTGGCGTGTTGCAAAAGGTTGATATAGGTCATGTTGACTGAGTGACCCTACAGCCTGCCTCTCTTCTTCTGTACATATTTAAAAGTATCCTCTATTTTTCCTCCCTCTCTCTCCTGTCTTTTCAAAACTTTATGTCCTTATATTTCTCACAACCTTTGCTTTTTCTTTTTCTCATGGCTCCCTAGTATTTACCTGCATTTGTCCTTTCTGCCTTTCATCCTTTCTTACCTCTATACACTCTTTCTGTATTCACTTCGTCAACCACTTTATCTATCTGTGAGACATTACTCACACAAACAAGAACCAATATTTCTCCGTAACACTGCAACGTTCAGAGCCGGGCTAGCTGTTTCTCCCTGTTTCCAGTCTTTATGCTAACCAGATGCTTACAGTAGCTTCATATTTACTGTACAGTGATGTGAACAGTATAAATCCACATCTAACTAAAAAAGTGTGTTTCCAGCTTGTTGATACAAGTTTATTTGGTCCTATTTTAAAAGTTTTAGCCACAATTTCTAATCGATATAACACCGTACTTGCCAAGGTAATAGCTGAGCTCTAGGACATGGCTCCATCACCACTGACCAGCCAAGAAACTTTGTCTGAAGAGAAGTTACATGAGCAAACAATTTCTTAAAGTATCCACAAGTATGGCCGAGGCTACCGTACACGGTGCTACCTGACCTGCTACTCAGTAACCATTCACAAGCTGGAACAGCCATCAGGAGCAATTTGGGCTTCAGTATCTTGGCCATGGATACTCTGACATGTGGACTGGAGGAGCCGGGAACTGAATCGTCCATCATCTGATTAGTGGATGACCCGCTCTACCTCTGACCCACAGCCGCTAATGGTAGTTATCCCCACGTGCCAAAGATTATCAGTCCATGTTCTTTGCAATTACTATCCCCAGTAGCAAAAATGGCGGATAGTGAAACAACCATTCTGTGTCTTTGCGACAGTGGCGTCAACAATATTGCCTGTTTCCACTTAAATTTGTGGGCTTGACGTAGATCTGGCTAGCTGTTTTCCCCATTTCGCAAAGTTCACTCGCAAAGAATGCAAAGAGAGTTTTTCACAAAATGCTAAACTATTCCAACTCTCTCACATCTTTACCTTTTCACACTTGTACTTTCTACATTTTCTCTTCCTCCAAGTTTTAACGTTCCATTAATTTTCTAATCCACACATATTCCAGCAAGTATCTCAAAAATAACGTGTAAGATAAAGTTCCATGTTATCGGCCAAACCTAAACAAGCATCACATTCATTTGATATTAACGTTGGTGCTTTCAAGAGCTTTGAAAAAAGTGTTAAACCGATATCAAAAGGCATTTTTAGATTCACAACATGATATACAGTTTGGTATCATATTTACAGTTTCTCTGCTGTTGACTGTATATCCCTCCTTCCACTCCTCCCTACCTCTGTCCTTTGTCCCTCCCTCACTCAGCTTTTTTCATCACCTCCATCTCCCTTCTGAAAGCCCCGGCCCATTCAATTAGCCATCTGCTAGCCTGGCCCGGCAGCAGCAGAAGCGGTGTGACCAGCCACTTTGATGGTGCGACCCCAGGGATCAGGACAGGTGAGTGGGCCGCAATCAGCCACTTTGATTACTCCCTTAACCACTGCAGAGCAACCAATTTACCACAGGGTTACCACTGAACCTATTAACCTGTTAGCGTGCACAGCCACCCGCAAGAAAATTGGATGCTGGAGGACGGATGTAATGTGGTGTTTTCTAATGGAAATCATGTCATGTTTGCCCTTCAGGTGGAGCAAAATAAGATCTTGAGGTGGTGTGTGTGTGCATGGGACAGGATACTTGGTTGCATCAAAGTCGTAATCAGGGACATAATCCAAGAGATTACCGGCACTTCAGTCTCCTTCTCTCTCAGATCCTCACATTTCATCTTCTGTTTCTCTTAACTGATCGGTCACTTTTCACTGCAGCGTAATGGGAAACACATTAAGTCACATGGAAATAATTTCAACATTCATCAGTGTGTACCAAGAGTTTACCTCTGTGTGTGTGTGTGTGTGTGTGTGTGTGTGTGTGTGTGTGTGTGTGTGCAATAACAAGGTCAGTAAGAACAGGCAGCAATTAGCTGCTATTAGGCACCACTGATTAGGCTGTTAATTGTTTTTCCTCTGAACTCTCTTCCTATATATGTTTTTCACCATTTGGGGGATTATTTTAATGTTCTCAGCTAATTATAATATGAAAGATAAGGCCAACAGTCCTTAATGGCTTAACAATGATAATGCAGTTATTACGACTGTCACGAAAGCTGAATAGCAGACTCATGTTATATGAGAGTCTTAAGCCCAGTTCAGATCAAAGATTTGTGAGTGCCATTTGCACTGGGAAGTCAGAATCTCTGAGTCCAGTCAGAAACTTCAACTGACACGCCCCCTCGAAAAAGTCGGAGGAATATCATCAACCCCAACCTCAACATCCAACTTTCCACTCCCACAAAAATACTCCTGTCCTGTCCCAATCTGGGAAGAATGACTCCTGTCCCATCCCATCCTCCTGTCCTGTTCCTGTGTTGTGTATTTAAATAACATAATTATAATCAACCTCATTCTGATTCTAACTGCTACAACCATGTGGCAAATAACTAGCGCTCAGTCCATTAGCTCGATGCTAATACATGATGGAATTGCCATTAAGGTGTTAACGAAATTAGCATCGCGGCAGTATCTCAACAGAACATCAATTTTACATCATGTGCTTACCATAAAATGACGTGCTAATACTAAGAAGCTTTTATTTTCTGTGCTCTGTGGAAACAAACGAAGAGCTCCCGCTAATGCACAGAGCAGCTGTATTGGATTTTGACATCAGGGTTTATGAGGTTCCTTTGACTTTCTGATTTGGAAATCCGACTTCAGGTGTCCTTCCTTTGAAAGTTACAACTGGAGGAGCCAGTCAACACAGTCAACTCGGGTGTTATGTCATTCCCAGCTCCAACTTCCCACTAAATGGAACGCAGCATCTGCTTGTCATCAGCCAAGCCAATCAGCTTGTAGCAAAATCAGCTGGTCAAGTCACTCACAAACTGTCAGCAGACGACGTGTTTGCTTGCTGTGGCATTCTCTGCACACTGAGGCCAAGTCCGTCTCATTGACATCCCCACAGCTGTTGACAGGTATGTCGGCCTCTGTCCTTATGGTGTGTTGTTGTGGGACAGTGGGTCACTGCTGCTGCTGGCTATATGTGCACTTCACACACACATAATAATGTCACCCAAAAAACAAAGTAGTAGTAACTTGTACTATGAAATCCAGAAGTTAAAATGGAAGTACAGAGAGTCTCTGATATGTAGATGATACACCCTCTAGTAGTTGTGTGTAGTTGCATTGGAACATCACTGAGTGGCACATTACAAGTAGTTGCAAATTTCAACTCGTCTCATCATGAATTTTTGGTCTGAACAGGGCTTTACAGGACAGAAGGCTATAGCTTACATGGTTATTAAGTGAAATGATTTGCACCAACTGTGTATGAAATATTCCGTAGTGTCAGAAAGAGCTCAAAGGATGTCAAGCCGACTGCAATGTAAATGAACGCTGGGATTCTGAAAGAAAAAAGACGAAACAAAAAGACTTTCCATGCCATTTTCCTGCTATAATACTGGAAATGATGGCGCTACTGTGAGCAATTTCAGTTCCACTTTGGAGTCAATTACACTAGGCTACACTCCAATGGGATAAATGAGCTCACAGAAGAAAAGGATGTCAGTGGGGGGATGGATGAAAGAAGGGATGGATCTGTTGGTTGCAACGCAGACCTTCCTCAGATCAGTGCAGTGTGAGATTTCACTGAATACCAGATTAGCTTTGAATGTTGGCGTCCTAAAAAAAAAACCCAAAATCCAGCCCCTACACTGTTCTAACAAGGTCCTGGAGTGATGCAAAAAAATAAATAAAAAAAATACAGCCGCTCGCTTGGGCCATTTAAAATCTTTCAAAAGCAGCAAATTTTCAAAGCAGCAAAAGGTGTTTGTTTGGAGGAATCTGTGGAAGAACTGGAAAGTCTGCATGAGCAGTGATAGCCAGAGTGACCAGAAAGACAAAGAAGGAAAACAGCATCATCTTCGGAAAGTCAAACTTACTACTGTTAAAGGATATTGGTTGAGGAGTTTGACAGATGTGATATTGGTTGAGGAGTCTGATAGATGATGGCGTTCATCAGGCAGATTTGGTCTCTTGAAGGTGCTATAAATCATGGGTATTAACTTGGCCTCTGCTCCTTCAATTTTAGTTAGAAAAGAAGAGTTAGGTAAATGAGAAGATTGAGACAACTCACATCAGGAAATATGAAGTTAGCATAGCTTAGCACAAAGACTGGAAACAGATGGGAATGGCTATCTTGCCTGGCTCTGTCCAGAATCCAACCGGCATCTGTAAAGCTCACTGAACTGTGCAACTTAAACTTTATCACTTATTTGCGTAATTCATTCAAAGTTGTACTATTTAAGAAGGGGTAATGTGCCAGATTATTCCTTAGGCTGGCACAGCAACCTCCAGGAAGTAACACAGCACATAAGCCCTTCCTAAAACCCACAGACTGTATAAATAATGGACATACCCACAGTGACTTCACCCATTGGTTTGTGGACTCCTGTTTGCAAACCTTGAGCTTGCCATTTTGGCCCTCGCCACCTTCAATTTTTGGAGCCAGAAGTAAACACATTTGGATGAGATGGTGGAAATAACCGTAATGGTCACTGCTAGCTTGGTTAGCATGGCATAGAGCTATGGTTTAATGCAATTCTATTTTCACTAGGAAAAAACAGACAGAAAACAACCCAAACAAACCTAAATAAGACTTTTTTAATTGACTAAAATGTTACAATTGCCTTTTATGAACTGAAAACACACTGAAATTGTGACAGCTAAGAAGGGCTCTATGAAATCCACTTACATTTTTTCTAGATTACAATTTATTTTTTCCCAAACAGTGTTTTCCATTTTAATTTCTCAGAATTCTGTGTTTTACAATTTAAGCACACTTTGTCCTGAAAATGTGTGTCTAATCATGTGTGGGCTGAAGAAAATGTCAACAACACAATAAGAAATTTTTAAAAATGTAATGATATCAGTGAATTTGCATTATTTTTCAAAATTTAATAACTTCCCCTTACAACTGCGGGATTTCTTAATTTATAAGGGACTGAGGTACCATGTTTTTATACTTTCTGTGAATATGATCAAATTAATCTCATTTCCATATATGTATTTATACTGTAATAACATCTCATTCTGAAAAGCAGGTATAGTCATACATGTGTCCTGGGCTGTTTCAATGTATTAAAGCTACAGGTCAGACCAGATCAAACAGACCTACAAGTGCACAACTTTAGCCTCAGCCAGCAGTTTGACTATGGAGATCTGAGTGACTGCTAGCTTGATACAGAATCATCAGACTCTCATAGGACTCAAATCATAGGTCCCTAAGGCTGCACCAATATGTAACTCATCAGTTTTGCACAGTTTAAACTACAGAGAAAGAACATGTTATGTAAAGAGACTCAGAGGAGCTGGTAGATGAATTTTGTTACCTTTGGACAGATCAGGCTGACTCTCTTCCTCTGTTTACAGTCTTTGTGCTAAGCGCAGCTGCTAATGGGAGCTTCACATTCACTTTTTAAATATTAAAGTGGTATCAATCTTCTCATATAACTCTCAGCAATAAAGTGAACGTCTGTATTTCCCAGAATGTCAAACTATTCTTTCAAAAATCTGTCTCTCACAAACCCTTCAACTTTTCGGACATTAATGCGATACTTAACAACTGGAGTGTCTCTTTAGGATGTGCACGACAAGAGCAGAAGTAGCCCCGAGCTCAAAGGTCACTTGTGGGTGAACTCCAACACCTCTTCAACACAACTTCAGTGTCCTGATTATAATACTGTATGTCTAACCTCTAACCCTCCACATACAGCACAGAAATGGATCAAACTCAAGCACTCTCCTTCCTTTACATACTCTCATACATATGCTATCTTGGCGAGTCTCACTTATTAAGTCTGAGCGTCCTGAATTATATATTGGCATATAATTCACAGTGACTCTATCCACTGTATGCATGTCATGAATCCATAAGTGTCTCTAATTTGGGTCGGAGAAAGGAGAGCGGGAGCAAGGTGACCCCGGCTGTGTTCTTAATCATCAGCTGGTCTGGATGAGGTTAAGAATGGAAATTGGTTTGGCTCTGTACTGAATCTATTATCATATCTCCTCACCCCGCCGCCCCTCCTTCTTTGTTTCTCATCTCTGTTAGACACCATTTTACATCTCGCTCGCTCTCCTCGGCTATCCTCTTTGTCATTCACTCTTTTTTCCCTCGCGCTCACTTTTTCTCTTCTTCTCTGTGATGTAAAAACTGCCTCAGCATATTGATAATGGGATTTATTCAAATAGCCCTCCTTAAAGCGAAGGACATTCTCTGTGACATCTGCAGTTATTACATTGAATCGTGTAGGTGTCTGCATTATTCCTCCCCTCCCACTGGTCTGTATAATCCTCAGGACACTTGCTGATCAAGAATCAGAAGCTTCTGTATTTCTATCAGCGTTGTCTTCATCAGCTTTTGGCACCATGCTGTGAGTAAGGGAAAAATACATCCCTTCTCCATCCATTCACACGACTGAGAGACAGTTCACGCACAGCATGAGGTTTCTTTTCGCTACTAACACTTGTTGGTTCATTAGGAGCCTGTCGGAGTGACTGACTGACTGTGGCTTGTTAGGCTGATTAAACCATCGCGTCTAATTAGGGGCTGTATCACGGCTCAGTACACAGCTGCTGTAGCATCGGAAAGATAGAGGATACACTGTAAGCATTAAAATTCCAATGCTCTGTCTGCTACCTGAGTACGGAGCTGGTAGTGGCCATCGCTGTGGATGTAAGTGAAGACAGTGGTGGTAGCAGAATAGTTATCAGTGCCACAAAAATGCGTGTAGTTGTGCCTGATAATCACCAATAATCCCTCCAGCACACTTATTGATCAAAGATTAGGGTTTAACTCATCCCATGAGTTTATCATATTTATCAAGTCATTCCACTTCATATAAACACCAGACAATGAAAAACAAAATCAATAAACAAATGCAATCAAGCAGATGCAACTAATTATAGCATGTGAGTGAAATCAGAAAATTGCAGCGGGAACTGAATAAAACACAGTGATTTAAAAAAATTTAAAAAGAATTCTAACCTGTGGGCGTATGTTAATGTCTTCACACTGATTATGACTGTGAGAGCAACAATTAACCAAACAAAGCATGATATCAAGCAAACTCAACACTATCTGATGCATTTCATATCGTGTGCTTTGCTCTTTATGATGCTGATGAGGAGGTAAACAGGTGCTGCAAGTAGAGCTGGGTCTGTTTCAGGTTTTGGTCCATTGTGAGAGCTTAAACCTGTTTGATTTTGGTGAACCAGCATTTGTCATTATGACACATTATGGCAAATTAAAAAGTAGCCTGCATCAGCAACCTGTGCTGACAGCATCACAGCTCTAAACCAACCTGTAATGCATTAATAATAAGCAATATACAACGTGATTAACATAATATTATGTTTGTTTATACGGAGACACTAGTGTCAGACAGGCTGTGTGCAATTTCCCGTGGAGCTGGGGCTGGAAACATAAGCGACACAAATTTCAGTAGAGGCTGGAGGGACGAGAAGCGCACGTTGTGTTTGTTTACCAGAGAGTTTGTGTGTTTTTTGGGGTGACAAGAGTGAACGTGGCAAAGTTTGTCTCTGAACAAAACTTAACATTTTAGATATGAAGCTGATGAGGTGAAGCATCCGAACCAGACATGAGTGACACTGTGTGCCATTTTGAGCTGAACTTTTACCAGGCTCCCTGCTCCTATTTATTCCTGTCACTTGCCTAGAAAGCACCTCAATGGATGAGGCTGATTCTTCAAGTTGAATTGAGGAATTATCTACATTATACCAGGGTGTAATGATCAGTCTGGATTGATATATCGATTTAACAATCATAAATCCAGTATAATTTATTCAAAACATCAATCTATATCGTCATCTTTAGGATACGCTGAAATTTTGAAAGTCTGTGTCACTGTCAAACAGGGTAACGTTATTTACTTGGGAATAAATAAGCAGTGAGGAAATAATTTGGATTTGGCAGAAGAAAGGGGTCAACAGACAGAAAACAATGCAGTTACAAGATAAAACACAACATAATGTTACCTGCTTTGGCAGCCATCTCACTCGGCTAGCTTCTCACTTCAGCAACATTAGCTGCTCTGTATCAACAATGCTCGGCTGGAAAAAATATGCATGCAGGCTGATATTCAACCCTGCAGTTCTGTCAGGTGATACAGTGACTTAAACCAATGGTAAGTAAGAAAATAATAACGTTACATGTAATTTGGCTAGCCCCTTGGCTAGTTTATGGAAAGCTAATAATGGATGACTAGCGAAAAACAATTGTTTTGTCTCTGAACCTCGACAGTTATTGTTGAGCTGAATTTGATGTTTTTGTTAAATGATGTTGTTGTTAGTCCATGATTTATGGCTGTTTGGAGAAGTTTGCCTCCAGGTTTTTAAGCCCTGAAGGTTAACTTATCCCATGTGCTGTTTTATGTGTTAGTGGAGTCAGTTTAAAGTAAAGTTTACTGCACTTAAGTTATTTTTACAGTTATTTACATTATTTGTGTGTTGTTTTCATCCTTTATGGCCCAAAGCAAAAATGAAAAGGGGAGGAAGCTTCGTTTATAAACCATCATGCCAGATAATATCACTTCTAAATCGCATCGAATCAAATTCGTATCATGGCTTTGTAATATCGGCAAACATTGTATTGTTTTCCAAAGAATCAATATAATATTGTATCGTGATGAAAGTGGGGGTTTACACCCCTTGATACCTCTTTATTTCACTACAAAAACCTTAATAGGGAGACCGATAACCAGGAAGCTGAAAGTTTCTTGTAAGGTAAATGACCATCATTAATAAAAAGTTAGGTTATTGCTGTTGGCTATGCTGTATCCAATTTCTAGTAAATATCAATATATATTTGTTTAAAAAGTAATGTTACGTAAAAATAGGAAGTTAGCAAGTGGGCTACTCACCAAGTGGTTACATCTCCAGTACGGCTAGGCATAATGGAGAAAATCAAATATCACAAGTTTGACCAAATTCTCGATATTGATATTGCTTTGATATTGTAGGATTGACTATTGGTACTTTCACAGAATATTTAACCAATGAGATTTTTGATAAATGATACTCAGTAATGTGGATATAGCGATGACCAGCTAACAGTTCGGTAAGCTCAGAAGAAGACATCACTTTATTGTAATGCAGCCTTTAAACCCACCAAAAAACAACATTTACAATATTACGATATCCCAAATCTAAGACGATATCTAGTCTCATGACATAATATTGATATAATCATTGATATATTGCCCAGCCCTAATGACCAATCTGATCTTGAGAGCACATCTGATAAGTTGCCTTTATGGTTTGTTTACATGACGTAACAGAAGTAAATATTTGATGGATTTAATATTGACAGAGAGCTCTGATGTTATGCAATGTAACGCAATGGTCAGATAGTTGTTTGCTGTTAGGACAAGGTTTTATTATGCTCCACTAGGGAGCAGCTGCTGAGTCAACTGCGACACCTAGTGGTAAATTTGGTGTAGCGGTCCGTTGTCAAGCGTTTGGCTTGATATCAAACCAGTTTGATAATAAGCCGCCAAAGCACCAACATTTACACCAGCCCAACCCTCGCTGCAACTAACTGATATCTTCATTTTCAGTTGATCTCACTGTTTTTCCGAGAACTCTATTGATCACACAGACTATGAAATGTTAAAGAAGAGTGAAAACAATACCATCAGAACCTCCCAAAGCCCAACGTGTCACCTTCACAGACACAGCCAAACAATAACAAGAGGACTGAGGATAAAGATCCTGGATATTTATTTGGCTTATGCTGCAGATGTTGACTGAGGAATAGAAAACCTTGAGACTCATCACATTCACACAGCACTAGTGTTTGTGCAGAGCCAGCCGCATCAGTAAGGGAAAAGGAACAGCTCTGTCCAAACTGATGTTGTCACATTAAAACACACAACTCAAACAGCAAAAGACAGTCTCACTTTCTTGAGAAGTTTGTTTTCCCCACAACATCAGAGGCGCCTTCTCCGCAAGGACTTATTTATCGACTTGGCACTCTCTGAGGTGATATTCACCTGAGAGGACGTTTTGAGAGGTCTGTTAGAGTCCGCATCTATCCTGCATCAGCAGTGCGGGGTTTGCAAACAGTTTGGCAGTGAAGTAGCAGGGCAGGAAGTGAATGGAGTGCAGAGAAATGTTCGGTGTCAAGCCGAGGCCAGAGATAACATTAACCTTTCATTGCCTTAGGAAAGGAGTTGTGCAAGGTGAAAGAGGTTACATTACAATCTGTGACCTTAGTGTAGCTGGCACACACAGGCAGAAATGTGGGTGTTGTTTTGCTTCGTAAAACTAATCATGTTTTGCTTTTGTTTGTTTAATTTGGGGTCTTCAGGGCTTGTGGGCAGTGAGTTCATCTTACCCCTCACCTCTCAACGATCCAAGGATCCAAGAACTGCTTAAATTTTTCATATTTTGGCTGTTTATGCAATGAAAACTGCTAGAGATGTTCACTTTTCCAATGCAGCAGTGTGATAGCAAGTTAATCAATTACATGAACCGGTGTAAACTGTTTCATTATAGCCATTAATTTGGTGACAACTGGTGAAGAATTAGCACAAAAGTAACACAGGGGCAGAACATTGTAGAGTAGATGATTTAACGGTAACTACACTGGAAATAACTGTCAAATGTCCCTGTCAGTTAAGGCATCACTGCGAAACAAACGCAGGAAAAACAGCGACCTTTGCAAATCCGATTATGTTGACGCAACATGCTTCCCTCAGTCGTCTAAGATGTTGCCATATGCTCCCACTGTGAGCAACGTGAGCAACAAGTCACCAGAGGGCCATTCATTTCCTATAGAGCTCAGTGAGCAGGGAAACTCAGCCAACACGGTGACAGACAACAGACTCGTTGGCCAAAAATAGTTGGCCCCAACAAGGGCGGAGCAACTCAAGAAAATTAAATGATAAAAACAGACTTTATGAAAGGGAAACTGAGCTGATAAATTTGCTCTTAAAGTTGAAATTGTTTTGATAACGGCATGAGCGGTTGATTAAAAGACACTTGATCTGGGAAAAAGGCAGATACAGTATTTGATTTTTTTTTTAAAAACAGGCTCTATTTGGAAACTATCTTTATCTTATATCACGTCTCTGTTCTCCATCTTTAAATGTTTGTCATTAAACACGTCACTGTGTGCTGATGTATTAAGACTTATGTTCTTTTTTTCCCTCTGTGTTAGTACACCTATATTCATACATAGTCATTTTTGATGTCAGTAAAAAGCCTCCAAGAAACTAATAAAAATACATACTATTTTAGACAGAGCTGCAACGTGTTGCACAAAGAAGATCGATTTCTCCTGAACAGGCACTGTAAGTGAAATATAGATAGCCTGGGAAACAATTATGAGGATGTATGCATTTTAAATGACTAAAACACAGCCACAAATCTTTGAACCACATCTTTCATAACTGGATTATTAACAGTTACAGGTTACAAGCAGTTCAACAAAGTAAGAAACAACAACTAGCACAATTAAAAAAGACAAAAAAATAATCAATTTAACTACAGGGCCTGCTTACATATGGTAGAAACACAAATAAAACAAAAATCTGCAAATCTGCAAAATTGGGCTGGCACAACACTACATGCTCCCGTGTCCCGAACAAATCTGGTTTGCAGCCAGCCTGTGGAGAGCTGCCAGCTCCCTTACAGTCAACCTGATGGCGTAGATAACAGAAAAAGGGCATTTATTCATCTGTATTGTGCCCAACTTTCATGGATCATAACATAAAAAGTATGGATTTGATGTGCCGATTCTCCAGTTCAAAATGACACCAAACTTTTCTATGTATGTCAGGTTTTGAGCCACAATAAAGGCCAAAATGTAGCCTGCAGCAACTCGAGAAATATATATACAGTATATATATGGTATATGGAAAACTTGCGGCCCCTACAGGTCAGTTCAGAGGTGTAAGGGGTCAGGTGTCAATGACGGAATAAAACAGGTTTTTCAACGACTGTGAATCAACACAACCACGAGAGGGCCTTGAGCATACAGTCATAAATGTGCACACTAAACATGAAGCTGATTGGTCCAGTAGTTTGTGAGATTAGCTGCAGATAGACAGATAAGCCACTCACACATACACACAGCCAAACACATTATGCCCTCCAGGTTTACACCAAGCAGAGATATTAAACCCCCAGATTATACGCCAAATTTGCAGCGCAACTTTGAGCATTTCAGCATCTTTCAGCTATAGTTTTGGTTTAGCAGCTCCGCTATGTTAATGCATTCTCGTCATTCTAATGTGCATTATTTCAGTTTTTCTAGTTTGTTTTTAGCTGCAATACAGCTCAGATAAACTCACTGTAAATTACCTGCCCCAGCACAAGAGAGCAGAAATACAAAGTTAACAACTAGCTGGTGAACAGAGTGGAGCATTAAGCAGCTAAAGAGCCAGATATTACCCTCAGGAGCTGGCTGAGACCAGAACAGGTTCAAAAGGAGAATGAATACGTTTGAATACCGATGAATGTCTCCCAAAAAAGTCTGCTACATAGATAAGAAGTTGATTACAGCCATTTAAAACCTTCCACTTCTCTACAAAGCGAGACAATACCAAGAGATAGAACGATGGTTGGGAACGGTTGCAGCACTGGGGGTTGACATTCATACATGAAGTTATGAAAGAAAACACAAGAGCGATAATAGATACCTGACATGTTCAAATCCTTGTAGCTGCAGACCGCAAGCAATCACAGCTTCTCACACCTCTCATTATCATGCATTATAGCAACACATGAGAGGAGAAGTGTGAATGCACAGTTAGCAATTATCACAATTAACCCATTCATGTCTAAACTACATTATAAGAGCCTCATTATCCAAAGTGTTGTCTGTGATGGGATAATTTCCCATTATGCTAGCTTGCTAGCATGATGGCTAACACGCTGCCAAAATAGCCATGGTTAAAAAAAGAAAAGCCTGAAAACATGTGGTTGGATAATACAAACAGATGCTGCAAGAAAGGCGTCACATCCTAAACATCAGTTTTACACAATTTACTTGATTTCTAACTCCTCCTGCAATTGGATGAGCTTGAGTCAGAGAGAGGATATCAATAGAAGGAAATAACATGATTCAGTGCACTGTAATTAGAGATTCAACGAGATGAAAAGAGAAGATTTGCTCTTTGACACCGGTCACCCACAGAGAAACACAAATACTATCTAAATGTCATCAGGCACACTGTAGCTGCAGAGCCTCGTGCGAGAATGTGCACAGTGAATTCATTATTTTCATCTATTTTCATCTCGGCACCATTATAACTCTGTCAAAGGAATGTGAGTCACAGAAGAGGAGAAATTGGAAAGCAAAGTTAAAAGTCACACAGCCAAGGAAATGTTTCGATTTCTTTCCACAAACGAGAACTGCTCTCCAGAACAAACAGGGTCCAATATTAATTTGTTTGAGCAGATTTCCGGGATGATCAAATGGGACAACCTCTTTATTATATATGACGAACTGGTAGATTGAAAACTATCTGTTGCATTATCTCCTCTCCTCAGACACGGTGGCTGAAGCTATCGGAGCACAGATCAGTAATTACTGCAGGTTGTCAACAATTTATCACCGAGGTCCCGTGGGCTCCTGCGCGCAGGCTGGACGCGATTGCACACTCACGCACGCTTCAAAGTGTGAACACAAACGCATAGGTTAGCACACAAAGTCACACACGTGCAATGAGCGTCAAAGACACACAGGTGTCAGTGTGACGGTACATCACCTTTCTGTCCTTCACGATAATGCTGAGTGCCTTGAGGGAAGGTTCTGTATGGCTCTTTTAGTTACTCTCTCTCTCTCACACACAAACACACACACACACACACACACACACACACACACACACACACACACACACACACACACACAGCCAGCCAACAGCCATTCATTTACTGAATTGCTTGTAGAGTGGCCAGCAAATTAGTTTCTATAAATATCATGATTTTTTTTTATTCTATTAGTTTTCATTTTGCAGGTAAACTAACCTCTCACTTCTTGACGCTACGCAACATTAGCATAAAAACCAATTAAACTAATTATAGCCATTGATATTTTTCTTACAGACGTATATTTATTGAGTGCAACATCAAGTTTATTTCTTTAAACTCAGCGGAAGAAACCAAGTGAGATTATTCCTGCTGCCATCAGTTGTCAGCTGCTCATCAAAAGAATCCTGATACGGACGTTAAACAACAATCCATCATCAAACCGCTAAGGTCACGTTGTAAGTCATTTCCTGTGCGGTTTACATCTCTTGGCGCACACACAAACATGAAACCCTCCATCACCATACTGTTAAATGTGATTTATGAAAAGTGACAACAGCATCAGTGTTTTTAATTATTAATAGGGAAGAGTCTGTGGGAGTCATCTCTCAATCCTGCCACAAAGGTAATGGGGTTATTTGTTGTGGCTGAGGCCCTTAAACTTTGATTCATTTGACAACCGTCCCTTGTGTCAAGTGGAACAGCAACGGCAGGTAGATAAGAAGGCTATTCCCAGTGATCCCGTGACATTGACCCGCTGTGCTGGAATGTACCTGCGCTCACACACAAACACGAGCTGCGCACACACATATTTAAACCCATTTAATCTTCCAGCCAGTGTTACAAGTCCTCTTATTGAGACACTATTACAGCAGCTGAAGGTCAAGGGGTGACCCCTTTTAAATTGCATCTCAGCTGGACTGAATAAAAAAAGCGCATTACAAGGTTAAATGGAAAGGTTAAGTGATCCCACTCACACTTTACTATTCTTCCATAAAGCGGATGTCAACACTCTCCATATTTCATGTTTATTCAGATTTTTAAATGTAACTGTAAATGCATCCTAACACGGTGGCGCACTGTGTTTATCATTCAAGGCATCTGTCATGCTGTACAGGGGTAGCTAAGGCACAGCGCTTCAATCTGTGCTAATTACAATCCTACTGTGAAGGTACACTGTACTCCAAAAACCTTTTTACTGCTCCTCTTGCAGGACTGCAGGATCCCAGAACAAATTAGTCTAATAGCTGGAAAGCGCCTTCTAAGCAGTGGCAGAGGTCAACAAGCTGGAAACACGCTCAGTTACGCTGGACAGGGACAAAGCGGAATGTGGCTCGTGTCATTGACCGTGAAAGGCGTTTCTGAACAGTGGACAAATGCAGAATCAGAGGCTGACCAGCGTACCATCAAAGTGACATACACTGTACAGCACAGACTTGATTTTAAAAGTCAGAACTAATTGGGGAAGTTGAAGTTACTGTCACTACACCTGTCAAGCTCTACAGTCTTGCACAGCATATGCGCAGTTTTAAAATGATAATGCTGGCAAATGAACCATCAAAATCCTGAGTACAATGGGTCCTTGAGTTTAGACATACGTAGACAAAAGCTCGTTCCTCATTTCTCGTCTGCCACGGTCCATTTTGTTTCCTAAAATGGCAGCAGTAGCTAGCAGTTATCTAAGCTAACATCTACTGCACTAATTGAAAAAACCCTGTCCCTGGCCCATTTTTTTAATAAACAAGAATACTGTAAAAGGTGTCTTAAATATGCATCAAATGGTAATCTCTGTGAACAGATATCTGCATATGTAGCCTATCGTCACTGTCCGATGAAAAACACGCATATCCACTTTTGACGATTTTGACTTTCTACAGTGCATGAAGTGTCCATAATATTCCCTAGCAACCGTTAGCGTTGGGTATCCAAATGACCAATGGAAAGACGTTTTATTACTTCATCTATGCAACACGTATCTCCATTGGGTGTCAGATGTGTCCATCAAAGCGTGTAGAAAGACAAAATCACCAATAGTGGAGATATGCGTTTTTCATTGGACAGCGACACATTGTCTATCTATCTTCTATCTTCTATCTTGTAATCCACAAGCTATCGTCGAATGACAAGTTAGTTTTATATTTGCTCTTTCATTCATATGCAGATATCTGTTGGCTCTTGCCCCCAGAGGATTTATCGTCCGACGATAGCAGGCAGGCTCCAAGACTGCACCTGACAGCTACTTTAAAACGTGATACTGTACTTAACGAATGAGGCTAAAACTGCATGTCTCTGACAAAAACTCACATCCTCACCAGCTAACGCAAACGAAAGAATTGTCCTTGTGTTGCAGTGCAGAGGTATTACAGTCATCAGGATTTGGGTCAGCATCAGTGAGTGCTAACGGTGGTCCTGTTCAGTCGGATTAGTTTGCTTTGTACTCGTTCCCTCAGACAGAAATGACCCAGGTGGGATCTTTCTGCTATTCCATTCTGTACTCGGACAGCCTCTTTCTTTACATAGAGATTTGCTGACACTTCACAAAACTGCATACCTAAGTCTTTCATAACCATGGCAATGATGGCACTGAATGATAGACTTGTCATTGTGTCATTGTCTTCGGCACGTCTGGCTTAATACTTCTCTGCTTTGTCTCGTGAAACTCTTCTGGTTTCATTGTTTCTCAGCAAGAGGTTCCTGGTTCCTGGTTCCTGGTTCCTGATTCGACCCGGGGAGGAGGGCACAACATTGCAACTCCTTTGTGGAGTTGGAATGTTCTCCGCGTGTCAGCAAGGGTTTTGTCCATATACTCACATATACACACACACACACATTTTAAATTTTGAATAAGAGACAATTCCATATTATATGGGGCAGGGGGCAACCCTACCCAAATGTTAGTCTAAACTCTGACAGGACAAGCTTCCACCTCTTCTGGAAATGCAAGCTACTTGTGAAGGTTCTTTTTAATGTAACCTGTAACAACGCAAACCAATTTACTGGTTAGTGCTCAGTTGCTATTGTCAGTAGTCAACTAAATAGCCAGACATGCTTACATTTTCATTTTACTGTATGTTAGAGCAGGAAAACACACAGTTTAATTCGTTCTTTACACTTTTGCCTTTGTGTGTTTGGTTTAGGAAAGCTTAAAAAACATAATCCTCCACATCCTCCGAACTGACAAGGTTGCTGTGCTGAGTTAGCATTGGACAGGTTATCGGACAGGTTTAGCTAAAGGTATATTTTATGAACTCTTTTCATCTTCTGCCGGTAGCTAAACGCGAACATACAGAAGTGTAACTAACTTCAATTTATTTATGAATATTCCCTCTCCATTAGCTTTCCTTACCCAATTGATATATACCAGTATTTGAATATCATTTCGGCTTAAAAATCTCATTACCAGTCTGTTACTACATGCTACACAAACAAAGTCAACCGTGAAAAAGTAACCAGGAAATCCATCTCTGCCTGTCTAAGATCACGCCGCTATCTATTTGTTTATCCCTCAGAATGCATCAGCAAACCAAATTAAAACTCATATCTTTGCGCTCCAGGCTTCCCAATATTATTTCCAATCAGGGAGAGAATTATTCAGCGTTGTGTGAGTAGCGATCTGTTATATTTGTGAACGGTGAGGCTGCATTACCCGCATGCGAGGGTACAGTACGGACAAGATTAAATATTAATTGCATAGTTATTTATACTGCATATTCATATCTATCTCACCTGCTTAAATGCATGCAGAGCTATTATTTCTGTTCTGCAACTATTAAAAGATATCAGCAGTAAAATTATATCAGTCAGAGCAGATAATCATTTTAATGTGTATTTATGGAAGTTTTACACTGTCACTAAACATCATAAGCAAGCTGAATTATGTGATTCTCTGCTTCTGTGTCGGTGTTATTGTTCACAGAGGATTTGAAAGAGCAGGTGACACTGAAACCAGCGCCTGCTGGATATGCATTCAGTGATAGATGAGGGTCAGATATTGTACGTTTGACACTAAAATGGGTCTTTATTTAGCCTCACCAGGGAGGTTTGTACTTGGTTCATCAGGTCAGTAATCTAATTTCAAGTTGCCCGCATAAATGTTACTGTATTCCTCCTCTGAGTCTTCTAGAAATGTTCCTTTTTATCTGGCATGTGACCTTTTAACATATTCAGGGCCATATAGCTATCATTGAGGACACTGAGGTCATGTCCCCAGAGGTGTTTAAATCACATAGGCAATACATTAGATTTTCTGGGATCTTTTTTGTCTCCACAACTTAATGTTTCTTTTCTATGAAATAGGCTTAAAAGTGTATAAAAGTTTGGATTCCACTGGAAAATATGGTTTTCATTTTACAAAAACGAGCAGGTATTTTTAAAATAAGAATATTTCAGCACAAAAAAGACTCACCTATAGCCAATGTTGGGAAAGCTACATTGAAAGCATGGTTTTCCAAGTTGCCAATTACTTCACATTGACAGAAGCTGCAAATCTAGAAATAAAGTTAGCTAATTATAACTACAAAGAAAAAATAGTTCTCACTACTTTGGAAAAAAAGATCAAATTGAGAGTGTACATGTGATAAAAATGTTATGTATGAATAAACAAAAAAAAAAAAAAAAAAAAAACTTTGCTATTCATGGGAAAGTGCAGGAAATGTCAGACAGGCACCTGCATGTTCCAGCTCAGTTGCCAGAGGAAAATGTTGGCATTGTGCATATGGGGTGCCGTTTGTAAAGTGGCTCACGCTGAAAATAACATCAACATTTTGCCACATTTAGCTTCAAACAATGTTCAAAAAAGTGTTGTGAATTTTTTTCAATATTTGTTAACTTAGAAATATATTAAATAGTTAAATCTAAATATTAAATGTGGCACCTAAATGTTAAATGTTAAATCTAAATATTAAATCTAAATCTAAATGTTAAATCTAAATGCTAAATCTAAATATTAAATCTAAATCTAAATGTTAAATCGAAATGCTAAATCTAAATCTAAATGTTAAATCTAAATGTTCTGGGTGAAACTAAATATTTAGCTAATATGCAAATTCACACCGCCGGTCAACGGAAGTACAGTACCAAATTAAAAGCTTGAGATGGTCAGACTGTGTTTATAGAATCAAATAACAAATTAAAACCAACTGAAATGAGCACTTGAACATACATTAGCGTGATAATAACTACCTAAAATAACAAAAACATGTTTGGAGAAATTTTATTTGACGTGTACTTTGAGTTGTTAGCGTCCCTTCAGAGGGAATCGCCTTGTTATCAACAAATACTTCTGGGTAGAAAACCAGCAGACTTTAGCCACATATGAATATCTCACATTTTTCACGTCATTATATCACCGTTTAGACTAATCTGATGTTTGTAAAGTCTATAAACACAATGATTGAACAAACATTACTATTTCTGTGTGCATGTGTTGTAAATAACATGGTTATGTATTTATTTAAAACTAAATATCGTATATGTGTTTGCTTTGAAACACTTGCCTGTGTAGCAATGGAGACAATGTACATAAAAATACCTAAAAAATACATTAGATGAATTACTAAAATATGAAAATCACAGCGTGGGTGCACAAGCAGAATTTTCACTCATGACCTTGGTATTTTCTGAAATCCTGGCTCAGGCTCTGAAACGGTTCACTCTCAGCTGCTACCACTCTGTTCATTTTTAATCTCTGATTTATGGAAGAATATAATATAAACATGTTTCTTTAGACTTGTGTTAATTGATTGCCACCCAAATGACCCATCATTTGCTCCAGCAGAAAATCTGATTTACAGTGCTTTTATTGCCTGTATATGCATGTTTTAAGCACCTGGTTGCATAAGATTACCCACATATTACACCCTTTTTAAGAGGGCTTCTGATATAGACTGAACAGTATTTAGAACACCATGCAGCTATGAGGATATAGAGAAAAAATAACAGGAAAGAGGAAAATGATTTAATAAAATGTGGGGAAGAAATCAGAGTGGGTGCACTGGCAGAATTTTCACTCATGACCTTGGAATTTTATTTATTTATATATTTTAATCCTGGTCTTGGCTCTGGATTTACACTCAGTGCCCCCAATACATTCATCTGTAATCTCTGAGGACTATATGACAAAGAAGATAAGTGAGTCAGTATGAGCTAAAATGAACGTGTATATTTACAAACGCAAAGATTAGGACAAATGCAAAGCAAATATGTTGAGCAGTCAAATAAGTTCATTTGTGCAATACCTTTGGGAGGGAATTGAAAATTAAAAATAAGACGATTAACAATATAAAACCAAGTTATGAACACAAGTGTGTGTATATGAATTTTTGTTTGGGACTTTGGGGTATATCCTCACGAGACCCGAACTTTTGTTGAGTTTGCTTTTTTAATTTCTCCTAGCTATTTAGGATCAGTAGGACCCGATGAGTACAGAAAAACTTAATATTGTCAACAATAATAAAGTCCCAGTGTCTTCCTACGAGTACTTGACTCCACATACTGGACACATTATTTCGGACAACCTACCATCTGGCTTAAGTTTCATAGTCACCATCCAACCTTTAGTCAGTGCACTTGACTCACAAGCGCTGGAAGAAATTAGATGTTGGTGTCCTTTTGGCAATTCTAAGAAACACATTAAAAAATCTCTCAAGGTGTTACCTTAATAATCTTCCTCTATAAGAGGTCACAAAGAGCCTCAGTTTCTGGCCCTGTGGTTTTAATTTTTGCTGTCAACAATAACAAGTGTCAACATCCCTCATTTCCACTGCAGGCTCATAAATTCTGCCACTTTCTTATTATTTCCTCTTTCTCTTCTCACACTCATCTTTCAGTGCCTTTACAGTCAAAGGTCTCTTTTCATCTGCAAATGCCAACTTGAAGCGTATTGTCACCAGCTGTTCTTTTTTCTCTGTGCTTCTCCTATCTCGTCTCTCTTTCTCTCTCTCTCTCTGTCTCTCGCCGCGCTGCTTCGACAGGCTGCCAAGCCAGAATTATACACCAGGTCAGGACTAATGAGTGGGTTTGGAACATTTTCTCATATTTATCAAGATGAACCTGCTGATCCCCTGCCTCTCCAACCTTCTCTCTTATGCAGTTTGTTGTCTCGAGTTTTTAGAGGGATTCGGGGCTGCGCTTCTCTCAAACTGACTCTCAGCCTTCAGACTCAAACTTCAGACTTTGCTTTTGATATCACAGGAATTTTAGAAGGTTATGTGTAGAAATAATGGGCATCCTGGAGACTCTGTTGACCTAAGACACCTGCTACATCCTGGCTATGAGTTCAGCATCAGACCTTTTTTATTTATTTATTTATTTATTTATTTTTATATTTCTTTGGTCTCTACTTCTTTTCTGCTACCATCAAGTGGAAGTTTAGAAAGAGATACTGTCTAGTGGTGAATAATACATATAAAATTCAAGCTTCTCAGCCTGCTTAAAGACATTTTCTTCAGCCAAATCCTCTCTGCCCCACTTGGTTAAGACCTACAAACCCCATTTTTCCCCCTCAAATGAATCACACAATTGTCTTTTACCAGCAGTCTAGTGGAAGAGACATTCATTGACTTTCTATTACTAAATATGGGGTATAACTGGCCTAATATGGAAATCTCATAAAACGTTTCACTGGGGGCAGTAAAATGGGATTTGTGCTCGAAATGAACATTGTTCCTTGCGATTGTAAGGTAATGGAGGATCTATCCTTCCACATCACAGGCAGACAAAGGGATTTGCTTTCACTGAAAAATCTTTCCGACCTTGTTCCAAACCCATTTGGAGGTGTAAATTCACCACGCTTCACTCTCAGAAGTCAAATTTACCCCAACTCCCTTGATAATTCCTTCCGATCCATTACCCAGCATGCTGATGTGCTGTGTTGTTTGTAGCTGCCATGCAGCTGCGTCTGCTGCAAAACATACAATCAACCGGAGGCAGACCTAACAGACACGGAAGAATTTATTTGGTAAACAGGCTTTTATTTGATTTCCTGTCATGCTGTGGCGTACAGCAGTGGAGGACGATATTGTGTTCATTAGTTTATGTGCATTAGCAAAGGAATCTAATGGTTTATGCATACGAGGCCAACAGCAGAGGGCTGGAATGATTTAAGATGATGCTCATTTTATGGAAATCAAAGCAAGAAATAAGAATAGTTCTTGCAACGCACAGACGCTTCCCCTCCTCCTGGGTTTCTGTCCCGCAGTTGTCTCTGGCAAGACAGTGCATTATCCCCCCCCCCCCCCCCCACACACACACCACCACCTTCTCCCTCCTTCCCTCGCCCTCTTTCTCCTTCGATCTTTCTCCTTCACCTTCCCTCCATCCTCCTCTCTTGTTGCTGTCAGAACGCATTAGGACGTTGCTAACGAGTGACTTAAATTAGGATCCCCCGCAGTCCTATCCAGGTGTGGGTAATGAGGTGGGAAGACAGGAGATTGGGGCTCCTCCTCCGTTCTTTCACTCACTAAACAAGAGAGGGAGATCATTCTGTCTGTGCGGGCACATCAAAATATTCCTCCTTGTATCTTACAGGTCCAGTGTGTAGGATTTAGGGGGATATGTTGGCAGAAATGGAATATAATATAATGAGTATGATTTCTTTTGTGTGTAATCACCCGAAAATAAGAACTGTTGGGTTTTTGCCACCTTAGAACGAGCCGATTATATCTACAGTGGGTCCTCGTCTATGAAGATCACCATGTTGCACTGCCATGTTTCTACAGTACCCAAGAAAGGAAAAACCAAACACTGGCTCAAGATGGGACCATTAGCGTTTTCATGTCAGCCACTGCAGTTAGAAGCCCCTTCCTGACGAGAGCATTTTAAATAACAGATTTTCAAAGTGAAACTGCTTCATCTGTGTTTTTACCGGTTTAAATCGTCAGGTCTATTTGTTTTGGAGGGGAAGAAATCCCAGTGGATAATTTGGCTCCCGGTAAAAACCTTCTGAACATCTGGATCATCAGTCATCACAGAAAGAAATTTAGCTCACATTAGCAGGTGTAGGCTAGCGGCTCCGACATTCCAAACAGCGTAGGAGAAAGACTTTTTTGTGACGTGAAACTGCTTTATCCAGTGTTTTTACCAGTTTTTAATCACCTGGTAAATTTGTTCTGGAGAGGTGGAGACCTGCGGATAAGTCCGCTCAAGGTAAAAACCTCCTGAAACATCTGGATCATCAGTCATCACAGAAAGAAAATTAGCTCACATTAGCAGGAGTAAGCTAGCGGCTTGTCATTCCAAACAGTGTGAGAGAATCAATTTATTGTAATGTGAAACTACTTCATTCCGTGTTTAATCAGCTGATCCATTTGTTCTGGAGAGGAGGACACCTCTGCGCATAAGTTTGCTCATGGTTAAAAACCTCCTGAACAATGAACACTGACGGAATTCTAATTGGTTGCAATCTGCAATCGTCTCTGCTTAGATGCCACTCAACGACCCTAAATCTTACACACTGTTCCTTTAAGGTGTAACAAGGTTATACGCTGGTGACATGAGAGAATATACGCCTAAACATATTTTTGTACATTAACCTCTAAACAACACACGACTGACACTGTTAAACTCATGACAACTGTTGTTTGTTATATATTGCTGAGGATTAATGGGAACCAGCACTGAAATGCACTAACGCAGACAAGCTTAATGATATGGAAATTGAAGTCGTAAGTTCGTGAATTGCAGTCATGAGCTCTCCTCTCAAGGCCATCAGTTAGATCTGAGCTCCGGCGGCTGATGGGCTGTGATCTGTTATCGTCCCTGTGGCCTGGCCTCTCACAGACAGGCTAAATAGGTGGTCTCCCTCCACTGGAGGTGGAAATGAATCTGGCCTCAGATCCCTTCTCCTTTCTGCTCCCTCTAACACCCCGCCTGTCTCCCCATCTACCTATCTAGGCCATCTCACTTTTCGTTTGACGTGGCAGGTGTGAGCAGCGGATATCTGCGTGTGTGTGTGTGTACATGTGTATAGCTGTGAGGCTCAACTTTCCAAAACTACAGAATGATCAATTGCATCAGGATCTTTTATTGAATCCAATTACCTTTGATTCTTTCTCCGGCTGATCCGACGCTCTGAAGCAGCAGAGTCAGCTAAACTCTTTTTTTTTCCAGCTCTTCATCACTGTCCGTCAAGCCGCCATGACTTATCAGGATCAACAGAGGCCTTGACAGAGTGACATAGTCAGAAATGATGGCCATCTGCCTTGCTTGAAAGTTTCTGAGAAAACTAATCTGATTACCATCTCTCCTCGCTGCCTCAGCATGTTTCTGGTCCAGGAGCTTCTTACTGTTTGAGTTACAGTGGAGAAGCAGAAGCACGGACCTGGACTTTCCATATATACATGTAATAAGGTTCACTGGTTGTCTTGTCTGTCTGCCGGGTTGTTAAGCTGTCACTCCAGACACATACACGGCTTCTCCTCTCAGCCTCTGCACTCCTTTATTAAACCTTTTTCAGGAGGGTTGCTGTGCGAAGATAATAATGTGAAGTCAACTTTGGTGGGTATCGCTCACAAAGCCGACGTGTGGTAGCAGTGAACAAACTCTGGATCTGTGAGAATCTGCTCAGAAAAATTACGCAGCCAGAAACAGATTAAACATGTATCCATTATTAATTGAACTGTGAAGTTAACTGGAGGACAATAAAGACATTATATTCTAATGCGAGGACTGGATGTTTTTTTTTTTTTTACCACTTTCCTTCAAACTACTTCATCTACTTTTTCATTTGGTGACTTTCAGTAGTTCCCAGAATGAGTTTCAGTAGACATTAACATCCCATCAGTCAAAAGTGCATTTACATAAAGCCAGTTAGTCTACCTTCATACCTGGATTCTTCCCTGCATGATTACTATTGAACCTCAATGCTGAGTGTTGCTGTAAAAACAATGAGTCTGGAAAGAAGTCCCCTCCTGGTCTTCAGTTCTGAGGGATGAAGCAAAAGCCTGGTTTAAGTGCAACTAAAACTCCATTGTAAAGATGCTGTAACCGTGGATGGAAAACTGAATGGGCCTACCAGGTTCAAGCCCAAGGGCTCAAAGTACTGTGTCAGTTCGATTGAGATGTGTTGACGTAGGCTCTTAGCTCTCCATGCAACTCCTATCAATACATTTGTTTTGTATGAACAGTGAGTGAGGCTAGAATGGAGCGTGAGATGGATCGGCGGTTTGGTGCGACATCTGCAGCGATGCGGGCGCTGCGCCAGATTGTCGTGGTGAGGAGAAAGGCTCTCGATTTACTGGTCCACCTACATCCCCAACCCTCACATATGGAGCTCATGACCATAGGTGGGGTCATGAGCTCTGGGTAGTGACCGAAAGAATGAGGTTGCGAATACAAGTGTCCAAAATGAGTTAGAGATAGGGTGAGGAGCTCCGACATCCGGAGAGAGCTCGGAGTAGAGCCGCTGCTTCTTCGCGTCGAAAGCGGTCAGTTGAGGTGGTTCGGGCATCAATTTTCAATCAATCAATTTTATTTATAAAGCCCAATATCACAAATCACAATTTGCCTCACAGGGCTTTACAGCATACGACACCCCTCTGTCCTTAGGACCCTCGCAGCAGATAAGAAAAAACTCAGACGTGCAATAGATGTCGCACAGAACAGATCAGCATAAATAAATTAACAGTAATCCGTATGACACAATGAGACAGAAAGAGAGAGAGAGAAAGAGAGATGCAGGACAGACGGTAATGACAGTAGCTTACGACAACATTAATGTAAGTAATAATATTATAATTATAATTCTGGCTACTGTGGTACAATATGTTGAAAGTATATATTAATATCTGATAGTATACATATGTCACAATAATCATATGTGTATAATAACAGTAGAAGTAAGACTAATGATAAGAGCAGCAGCAGGAGGCATCTGGCAGGACCACGGCAGCAGCACAACCACACATGTCTGATCAAGATGACATCTGGGCATCTCCCATTGGAAGTATTCTGGGCACGACCTTGGATATACTGGAGGGAATACATATTTCATCTGGCCTGGGAACGCCTTGGGGTCTTCCAGGAGGAGCTGGAAAGCATTGCTGGGGAGAGGGATGTCTGGGGTGCTTTGCTGGGCCCGCTGCCCCCGCGACCTGGCCCAGGATAAGCGGATGAAAATGGATGGATGGATGGATGGATGGATGAACACATGAAATGGTCCTGAGAAGTATGTAGAGTGAATGTATTGCATTTTACTCGTACTACATTAAATGCCCAACAACAAACAAGCTAGCTGTAGCTGTTGTGCTGTAACTTGTTGGCCTTTTATAGCGTGCTGTGTCTGAACCAGTGGCGAACCAAATATATGACTGACCAGTACATAGAATATGGGGGATACTAGTACTGTTATATTAAGTGATATTTTTAGACTACAAAACTACTAAATTCCTTAAATGTCAACCCATACACACATGGATGGAACAACTTAACATTAAGTTCTATTTCCGAGGACAGAGGGAGGTCATATGCTTTAAAGCCCTGTGATTTGCAATAGAGCTTTTTAAATAAAACTGAAAATTGGAATTGTAATGAAATTAAAATTTCTATAGACCGCACTTTCATCCCACATAGAACTGTTTATTTGTATAAATATACACCCTTCGTCTGTATAGCCTCACTAGAAATAATCATGAAAGACACAAAACTCACCAACAATAAATTAAAAACAAAATGCGGACACTGTGACAGGTTCAGCATCCTGAAACTTCTTATGGAATGAACATCAGAATAAATAAAGCACCAAGACAGACAACACAAATACTTATAAATAATATAAAGCTTCACAGCTGCTGCAGCCACAAATACAAATTTTAAAGCAAAAGGAGAGACTGCACTCACGCAATGACATGTTGCTAGGCAACATAGTGGTTGTTGACGTCCTCCCCTTAGGAGAGTTACAACAGTAAGTGAGTTTGTTTCACTTATGTGTCTGAATGTCATTCTGTGAGTCCTCCACAGTCTCCAGGGACAATTTCTCTGCTCGTTCATTCTGAAAGCAAAAAACTACCAGTCCACTCAGCCCCTCTGTCCCAGTAAAACCAGTCCACTCAGCCCCTTTGTCCCAGTATAACCAGTCCACTCAGCCTCTCTGTCCCACAGCGCTCCTCAAATTGAAAGTGTTTTGAGCAGAATGAGGCTCTGCAGTCACAGCAGGGATTATTGTCACAAACAGCAAGAAAGTCGAACACACCTCACTGAGGGAAAAGTTCCCCGGTGAATGCAAAACTCATTGCTGGAGGGTCCAGTCTTCTCAACTATCTTAACAATAAAAGTAATGAATGTATTTCTGTGCATATGTACCTACTAACTACCCCAAAACAATGTTTTTGTTGTATTTTTATTGTCTTTTCTTAAAATACTCATAACTGACTTTCCTTTTTTGCAGGAAATGAGACTACAAAAGATGCTTGTTCTTTCATGGCGCTACAAAGAGAGCACCATGTAGAACAACCCCTGTCAATAAATAGCAATGTGGATCGGGGGAGGATTGGGAAAAACCTGGACATAAAAAATAAGCAGCTCTCCTGTGCACACATATCTGTGATCTGTACAATCAAACGCAGAGTTTGAAGATGACTTGACAAAATAAATGTGACAAATTACAACAGGATCCATCACACACTACAGGATGAGCTGTCTTGCCAGAGTCTCCCTGGAAGCTGATTGGACAGATTGGACGAGCTCCAGCAGGTTGTTTTGGAGCAGATTGGTCCCCAGTAGCACCTGGTGCTTTGTCTCCACTTTAAACAGCTTCCGTCTTCGTAGCTGGCTCCCTTCCTGACACAAAACTCCCCTGTGCAAAAGAGAGGAGTGAATTGGTGTCTGCCTTCCTCTCAGGTACATCCTTCACCCCCTCCCACACACCTTCTCCTCTCCACCCTCCTCCTCCACTCCACACTGCAATCCGCTGCCCACTCAAGCAGCTGTCAAGGTGAGGCGGTTTTACATGGTGAGGCTCCAATGCCCTTGTCCAATTTCACTTTGGAGTGAAGCTGGGCTGAACATGCCAATCCTGATATTACCAAACAAATTAAATCACGCGGTTGGGCGCAGAGGAGAGGGAGAGTGCTGAAGATGCTGGGATGGACGGGTGAAGGGAGGGTGGTGGGGAGGGGAGGAGGGGCGACGGTTGTCAACCCAGCTGAGCAGCTCCCTGCCTGGTTTGATCAGGACATCCTAGGAGGAGAATCATTAATTGGCTCGGGGTGGAGGGGAGCGCTGGTGGGAGACGGCTCTGTTGCTGCTGGCCATGTCCATGACAAAGCCATGATGGCGGGCAATTAAAGGCCTTATTAGAGATGAAGTGGCTACAGGGGCTGCAGGCACAGTGAGAACCACATCGGTCACACTGAAAGGAAAACACCAGGTGTAGGTGATGTAACTTAGCATTTCTGGCCATCATTTGTTGTCTGGTTGTTTATATAGTGGTGCAGGAATGATGCTTTTTTGAGGACCCATTCATTGACTTTGAGACCAGGGAACCAGAAGTGCAAAAATGCTAACGAATTTCTGGGTTTTAGGCCTCTTTCCTATAGCACTCTGTTCTTCCTGTGGATTAGTCAAAACCTAGCTGACGTGAGATGCAGCCAAGCTAGCATGCTAAGATGCTCAGCATGGACAAAGGGAATCTTTGATTGATGATGGCGCCAAATGAGGACATGAACCAACACATTCTCACTCCTACCTCGTCACATACTGACGTTTGGTCATGGTCTTTCCACATCCAGATACGGCATGCAAAGTACCCTTGGTGCTTGAAGTTCTGGGTCCCCATGTCAAGTTCTGCCTGTATGCATTGTCTTCTTTCAAAATACACTTCAGTTTTCACAGGAAATTCAACGTCTACATACAGTCTCTTTCAAAATAAACGCACAATGTTGGTACAACACCAGGAATTGATGTTTTTTCCGTCAACAACTAATGCTGGTTGGGTTTAGGCAACAAAAACACATGGTTGGGTTTAGGAAGAAATAAGAGGGTTTGGTTTTATAATCCTACGGGACACAAACACTGCTCTCCTGGGTGAAAGTCATGTTTATTGGACTTTCGCCGCCTTAACTTTCATTCTTGTCCTGCCGCGTTTCCCTGATGCCGCCAGCCACCGTTAAACTAACAGCGACTGGCTGCATATCATGCTGTTGTTAAAGGACGGCTCTTTTTCATCTGTCTGACACTGGAAGTCACTGCCCAAACACCAGATTTCGATGGTTTCGGAGTGAGACTGGGTTGCATGAACATATGCACCAAACACCATGGTAATCCACCCCATAGCTGTTGAGATATGTCAGAACAAATGTCAGTGTCGGTGGCAATGGATGAAAAGTCAAGGGATTAACAAAGTCATTATGATTCATCCTCTGGGGGCAATACATGTCTGCACAAACTCTCATGGTAATTTGTCAAATATTTGTTAGAATATTTCAGTCTGAAACAAAATGGCAGACCGACTGATTGACTTTGCCATCTCTAGAGCTGCTGGTGTAGCTAAATGTGAGTGATTACGTTAAATCTATCAATGGTGAAAGGAAACTTTTTTGCATCAAAGCCTCATAATCATATAACGTAATTTCTTCAACTTCTTGCCAGCGCTCAACAATCATACAGGGAGAAATCTATTATCCAAGAAATAGACCTGCCAATTTCCCCACCAACAGCGTCCTCAATCGACCGGAGCTGAGCTTCCTGACTCCAGTCCTGCTGCTTTTCATTTGACACATCTAATAAGAGATGATTTAGACCAGGGACACCAGGTGAATGCAGCAACTTGTTACAGGTCTGAAGTTGGGAGGCAGCGTAACGTAGTGTTCGCCAAAGTCAGGCTGCATTTTGAATAAGAAGAGCATCTTACTTTTTCTTTACTGAAAAATGTGCCCTTTTGGTCTTTCTACCTATCAGCATCATTGCTGCGTTTGCCGTCTCTTGCTCAATGCAACAAGTTCAGGTACGGTGGGGTTGCTGTTAAGAAGTGATGCTGGTAAAGGTGGGAAATCTCTAACTTCAGTAAAGGCAGATAAGGCAGGCTGGGGGAAAATTGGTGCACCATAAAGTATATTACAACACTTCATCACAGAATAACTCCTGGAATGGATTGATCATAACAGCAAGAGTATCAGGGGGGAGAATTTTCTTCAAATAAAACTGGTTTGCTGACTTATTCCTGCTGGCATACGTTATATATTCTCTATATTACTTTTTCACTTAACCCAAAAAGCTGTGAAATTTATCTCATCGTCTGGGAAAGCTACCTAACTAAATTTCTTAAAGGTTGATGCTGGAGAACCTGTGAAATGCCCACTGAAGTGAAGTTTAAATTGTATTAGAACACGGCTCATTGCTATAAAAGCTAATGGGGAAAAATATAATGTGAATGTGGTCGAGTCAGATGAGCCATCAGACAGACACGTCTCTGGATTTTCACTTTACAAATTGATTTCTGAATGGAAGTAAAACTGTAAATTACTCAATGCAGAGACTTTCATGCTTCTCCATTAAATATCCGCGGCGCCCAGAGGATGAATCCTAATGACTCGGATGATCCCCTGACCTTTCCTTCAATGAGTCTTTCTACAACTTTTGGCACTATGTACCACCTCAGTGGTGTGGTAGTAGTGGCATAAAGATTTAAAGTCCATGTTAAGAGGCAGGTTGGGGTGGTGGATAAAACAACACAGGACTTTCCCCAGGAGACCAATGTTTGATATTGCATGAAACCAAGTAAACTGTGAGTTAAGGATCGTAGTCACCATGTTTCCTTTCCTAAACCTAACCTACATAACTTACGTAACTTTATGTTAGGTATATCATTCTTTGGGCGCTAATGGATTAGATATCATATGAACCTTTGTATAAGGACACATTTACTGCCTCAGTAAATGTTTGAATGTTTGAAATACAGTGTAGGCATACCATATTCAGCTACAGATAGCCTACCCAAGAGGCAGGTTTATTCCTTATTCTGAAGATTTGTTGTTGACTATTGAAAGCCAAAGCCACACTAAGCAAAAGAGTAGTGTAGCTACGTCGAATATTTCATACAGTCTATGAATTTTTTAGATGATTTAAAGGCAACGTAACATCACGTAGATAAAAGGACTGAGGTAAGTAAATTTAGACAGCACTGTTTAGTTTTCAGGCAGATGAATATCACTTTCAAAGCCCAGGACAAATTATGGGATTGATTACACGGCTAACCTCAGCTCTAATATCAGCATGCTGTTGTTATAAAAACATTAGCATGCCGATGTTAACATCTAAAACGGCAGCAGTGGTTCAGAGAGCAGGTAGCAAGTAAACTGGCAGCATCTGAATTGTGAGCATTGTGCTTTGAGGCCACACCACCTCAAACTGGCCCCAGGACTCATTTCAGGCTGAAACACCACGAGTTACCCTTCTGACAGACCTTCTTGTTCATCCAAATCCAAAATCCCATCATTGGGAATTGACTGGCTGGCTGCAGACTCTCCTTGATCTCCTCATGCAGTAACATTGACAAGGGCCAGCACATTTCCAGATACGTAGCATCGAATCAATGTGTGCAGCAGGAGCAGAAAGGTTCTCACCAAGCCCTACCGCACAAGAATTGATTTCTGAAGCGCTGTGATGTGCTAAGTACTGTTCGACATCAGGAATCATGTGAACACCACTCAGCCAGCCACTCGTGTGATTAGAACAACGTTTGATTTGAGCAGGAAATAGACTTAGACTCAAGTTAAGAGAAACTGAAGGATGGAAAAGAACAAGAAGTAGATGATGTTACACTGCAAAAAGTATAATCACAGAGAAGCTCATTTTTAGCACCGCTACACAGCACTGAAACAGAATTCAGGTCGTTTATATTTCATGTATTTCTGTGCTAGTCAATACTTTAAGCAAACTCTAATGTTCTTTTCCAAATCTGGACTCTTCTCTCTGTTTACCTGCAGCCCACTTACAGTACATTCAGGCTTGCGAACAAACAACTAGAACAAATACAAACATTTGTCACTTTTGAGAGAAAAGGCTTGGCTACAAAACAACATACTTAAACTTAGTAGGCCTACGTGTCCCATGTTTAAAAATGCCAGTGTGAAATACTCTTAACCAACACTCCACGCACACTTAACACTAATACCACTTCTCCATGGTATACAGCGCCAAGAGTACTCCATAATTAATCACGCTCTACTGCTCCACACAGTATACAGCTGATGGTGCCAACTGGCAGTACACAACAATGGAGAAGAGTGGCGTAGCTGTTGTCGTTTCACACTCAGTTCGGTTTCACCTGATGACATCATCAACCCAGGGTGTCAAAATGGAGTGAGGTGTTTAAGAGTTTTCTTTTAACACTATTCTCAATAGTTACCTCAGTTAACACAGGAACACAGGATTCTCCTGGGTAATGTGACAATCACAGGATTATGTTATGTTAAGTTTAGTTATATTTTTTAATATTGTTCTTGAGAAATCACGTGTTGTCCGTCATTTTGAGAGATGGCTCAAAATACTACAGCCTCCATCAGAGTTGATTGTTAAAGGTATAGTATTATAGCTCGTTCGAGATGAATTACGTCTCGCCTGGAAAGTGGACGAGAGCAGGCAGCTGCAACAGGGGGCGGTAAAGTCAGACAGTTTCCTGACAGTTTCCAGCAGCCTTCCGTCTGTACACACCACATCAGAGCAGGACTGAGCAATGGAAAACTGTAAACGGACTGCAGTGTGCAGAGATGAGCTGGTATATTAAAATTTTACCTAATCTCATCAAAAGTTTAGTAAACACATCTTTCTGCTCAAGAAAAGCTTTGAGTGCAATCGATAGTTTTTTAATTAAAAATATAGCCGACCGTCCGGTTTGTTCAATGCTGATACGATAGCGGCTTCAACAGAGAGCTCCATCAGCTGCTGCCATCGTGGTTGTTTTTGAAAATGCTTTAATGCGCTCTTGATTAAAAAATCCAGAGACGCACAACCACGGGTCTGGGTAACTTTTGAGGCCTTTGTGCTTGACGCAAAAGATGTGATGAGGTGAAGCTTTCATCAGCCATAGGTACTACATCCAGCATAAAAATGACTTTACGGCCTTTGCATCAAACAGCCCCATATTTGATAAGCAGATGTGACGGGTCCAGCACGTCTCAAGCCAGTGGAGGTCTGTCCAGAGCGAGGAGGACCAGACGCATCTGCCAGAGCAACTAAAACATGAGCTTGTAGATTCGACTGGTTCTCAGGCAGCTGCAGTGCAACCGGAGCACTGCAACTCAGGAAGTCATATCTTCCACTGAGATGAGTTTTGCTCAGTAAAAAAAATAAGGCTGCCATTATAATTTGAACTGAATGTGAAATCATGTAAAGTTTTGAAATTGCCACTTAAAGCCCTTTCCGCTCTGAACCCCCGCGCTGTCCGTCTATAGAAAGTGTATCAGTGCATATTTAAATCAGCGTGTGAGCTGCTGATGTGCTGCTGCATCACTGTCAACCAAGAAAGAAAAAAAAGTGACTTTGATTGCTTCCCATACTGCTGTGTACAGCTTGGGCAATTAAAATCATAATGGCAGATTTTAGACACCAAACTAATGAGCTCAACTCCTCTGAGTAGAAATGCCATTAGAAGTCCTAATGGGACTCCTTTCGCCGAGTAACAAAACAAATCCTCAGCTGCTAGATATGAGATGTGCTCCTTCCCAGACTAGAGATCCACACACAATCGTTATTTGATTAATACTGTTTGTTTACATGAGGATACAAAGGAGCGTCTCCCCCTACTGCTACGAGGCCCGATACAATGTGATGTATAATTGGATGCTTGCTGCGAAAACAGCAAAAGAGGTCCTGGTCTTGAATGATGAATTGTGAAGAGAGAGAAGAAGTGGATTTGGGTTTTGGTAAAGTGCTTTTTCACCTCTGTTCTCTGTGATTCAGCAGACTCAATGTTAGAACCACTCATCTGTGTAGTCGCACGTCTACTGTAAGTTTTCATCACACTGTACCCGAGTGCGTCTCTTGAGAAATATGACAGCTTAGTTGCCAGATAAACCAAACAGACAGTTTCTGAAAAAAAGTCTCCCTCCTCCGCTCCTCCCTTAAGCCCTTCCTCCTCCTCCTCCTCCTCCTTCCCTCTCAGCCATCCTCCGCGGGGATGAGGATCATTGGAGGGGGAAGATTTCATCATCTGGTCCTGCCAGGATCTATTCCTGCTTTGGTGTGTCCTCTGAGAGCTCTGCTCTGTGCCACGGCTGATGATGATCCAGGCTCTACACCTCCACTCCCACCGGAGCACATCAATCACCTCCTCTCCTCTCACGCTACAGGAGAGGGAGGGAGAGTGTGGGGGTGAGGGGTGGTGAAGCCTTCGCCTCCACTTCAGTCATATCAAGCAGAGAGAAAAGGAAAGAAAAGGAGGAGGTGGAGGGGTCGCCGCAGTCTCTGCTCCTCTTCTATCTGTCGGCAGTCACAGGATGCCAAAAAAAGACTGCAGAAGGCAAGCTATGACACATCTTACGGGGAGGGCATGTGTGTGTCTGTGTGTGTTGTGGATTTCATATTTCACCTAATCTCTCTCAAATCGGAGCAGACACCTGAGGCGTGAAATGGATGCCTGTCCCAACAGAGGGCACCCAGAACTTCAAACGCAATCATTCAAAAGGACTCTGAACAAAACACACTGGATGTGTCTCCATTCACCGAGAAACTAAATCCCTCCATCATGCTTGTGACATGACTATCATTTCTTGTTTCAGGAGAGGCACTGGTTCCAGGTCACAGGGTCAGCCTGGCTTGTGTTGATACCAGTGTGACTGCTGGGGAAGTGATTACATCCAGGAACAAGCTGATCAGTTGAGTCAATGTTCAATGAGAAAGCAGTGTGCTACAGTTTCTGGGATGAACGACATGCTCCCTTGACATGGTGTGAAACTATGTGAAACGGTGTACAATGAGCTTTTGAGGCAGGTTTCTCTTGTTTGGTGGGGGTGTCAGAGGTGTAAACTACTATATAAAACTTCAATTAAACGCCCAGTCCCTTTTACTAGCCTGGTGTGGCTACACATTTTGACAGATAAAGTCCTGTCTCAATTAGAGGCCTGGTCTGGTTGCCAAGCAAGTCATTTCTTTAATAGAAGTTCTTTGGATGTATAAAACCAGATTGTTGGCTACCTCAAATTATGTGTCCATTACTCAGTTACCCTGTAAGTTACTGATATTCCTTTAGTCCTTAAGGGTCCTCAGATCTAAAGAATCAAAAAGGTTTTTCATTAAAATTAATCCAAGTTGTGAGCCCCAGATAACGTGTCGCCAAACTACGTTTTTTAACTTGGAGACGACACATCGTAAAGGCGTGGGTATTCTTCCCACTGTTGAATCAGATCTGCCCCCAGGACCTGGGTCCAAACACAACGCCCTCCCTGTGATGCTGTGGACGCCGCCATTGCTGTTGTTGTTTGCTGGCTTGTCAGCGTTGCCAGATCTTGGGAAGGAAACAAGCAACCAGGGCTGTGGAAACAAGCCCAAAAGAAGCGATATATAAAGAAAGGCGACGTATAGAGAGCAAGCCCAAATAATTTTCTAGAACGCCAGATATCCAGTCCCAGTCAGAGATGATCACACATGAGGACTGAGGCAGACTATCTGCCGACTCACCTCCGACCCAAGGTGGCTTTCAAGATCCTCTGCGACGTCAAAATCGTCGTGAAAATCATAATGTGAACAAGGCTTTACTCTCTCTCTCTCTCTGATGCACTGTCTGTCAGAGCTAGTCTAAATGAATGATTCATTATAAATATTTTATCTTAAGGTTCATTTTTAAACAAGTAATATTTTGGTTTAAATAAACAATTGATCATATTTCCCGATCTTTGATTAGCAACATTTTTATGTGAAAGGAATTAAAGGCCTGTCCCATGTAGACGCTAGTTATCGAACATGCAATTTATGTTTTTATTTCACATTTGCTTTGGCATGTAAATTTTTGTTCCCTATGCTAATAAAGCCCCTTTGAATTGAATTGAATTAAACTGAATAAAACCCCACTGTATTCAAAGGAAATGCACTCAAAAATGTTTTGCTGGGGCTGAGAAAATGAATCCTAATGACTTTACATTACTTTTCATTTCGTGCCATCATCAGGTCAAGCTTTATTTTTCTAGTACTTTGGTTAAAGCCATAATACCTACAAAACTATTGCCATTCCCATCAGTCTCTGCTGCACTTATGAGCCCATAATCATGTGGATATTGTAAACTGGCATGACTCACATTTCAGGAAGCCAGACAACTTGATTTTTTGTCTAAGCATTTCCATTGCGTGAGGAGAAATGTGAGATGGAATCATGGGTATTTCCTGCACATGCACCTAACGAAGACACCACAGCCTCTTGAAAACACTGGCAAATATAAAAAGAGAATTCATGAAAGTAGGAGGTTAATGTTGGAAGCTACCAGCTGCTGAGGCTTGTAGACAAAACAGCGTTTCTTTTCTTGTGTGGATCAGAGAGGGAGAGAAATGTTAGAGACGGCGTGTAAACATGCTGAGAGGCAGAGGCTGTGTATGTGGATTGTATAGAGGCGAACAGAGATATAACCTTTGTTTACGAGTGCAGGCGGGCTGGCTGACAGTGTGTATAAGTCAAGCGAGGCCAGCCCACTCGGAGATCTACTGGCACGCATTAATCAAACACCAGGGGAGGAGAGAAACGCCTCAACACACCTCCGCAGGACTTTCCAACCAGAGGGAGGGAATGACCACAAGGTTATTGTACCTCCATGAGACAGAGCAGCACTTTCATTCAACACCGCTGCGCTGAAATGCCTCTCCATAAATGTCTACTAACTGTGAACCGCAAGGATGACGGCAATAGACTTTTTAACGTCAGAGAGCGGTTCGTCTGGAGTCATTTCGCAGCATGAGTTATTACAGCAATAATATCCAAGAGTGCGTCCTTCAGGGTGATTATGGCTGTGACAGTGATGCAGTAGGTGTGAGGCGCAGATGGGGATTACTGGTTATTATTGCTGTTTTACAACTGGGGGGGGGGGGGACCCAACAACAACTCAGGAAGAAAAGTAATTGTGAGTTTTGCTTTATGGTAATTGTGAGCATAGTTGGAACTCATTTTTGAGATTCATTGGTTGAAATGATCCTAATATACAGCTTAAAGGAATGCTTCACCCACAAAATGGCCGTTTGTATGTCAGTTAGTTCTGCCGTGTCATTTTGAATTTGTGAATAATATAATAAAAGTCTCATTTATCCAGGTGGATGCTCAGCAGTTCCCAAACACACGCATCTTCACGAAAACCTTAAGATTTAAAACTGAACTGAAAGTGAAACGTATCTATCGGTTCAACCATACCTCAACAATTCACATCACAGAGTTGGTTTGATTTGCTAAGTGTGCACATTCTAGCACTGCAGAGTTACACGGTCAAACTGTTTGATATTAATCATCTGTTTCTTAGTCTTGGAGTTACCTTGGTTGTTTGGGGAGGTCACTTCCTGGTGGAGCGAAAGGCTGGCTGAGGGCTGAGGTCTCTTAAATCCTGGAGCCAACTAATTGGATCGAACCATGTGCTGCCACATCATGGGGGGGATCTGGGTTTAGTTAGTTTTGCTTTGTATTTACTTATACTTGCCATCCATTTTGTGTAGCCCTTGTGTATTATTTGGTTTGGCCAAGCCACTATATATGTGCTCCCTCATGAGTCAGATTGTTTAGTTAACACTTTGTTTAGTTATTATATTGAGTATAGTTATGTTATGTTGACCTCTTTTTTTAGTTTTATATTAGTTCATTTCTTGGTTTGTAATTTTTTCACGCATTTTTTGGGGGTTAAAAAACAAAACATGATTTTGTCAACAACTCTCGTGTGCTTGCCTCACTGCTTGGTCCCTACACATTGGAAAGGGAAGAACTTGCATTGAATTAGGTTCCACTCAAAAAACAACAACAAAAAACAACAACACAGCCATTAAACATTATTTTATTTTGATATTTTGCCCTCTGGTGTGTTTGTCCTTGACAGTCTTTAGATATTTTTTGTCATGATACTCTTAAAGCAGTGGTTCCCAACCTTTTTCTTGAGGTACCCATATTTTACCATTGTAGACTTATACTATACTTGTAAGCCTTACATTCATTTGTTTTTGACACATAAATGAATTAAATTTTGACGCATACCACATTAAAATTATACACCCCTTAAAATCAAGAGGGCTTCGCGACTAATTAATAGGCAAACTGTCATTTTGTGGGTGAAGTACTTCTTTAAAGGAAGGTGTGTGTGTTGGGTTTGCTGGCATCCCTCAGTGAGGATTGCAGATTGCAACCAGTTGAAACTTTTCTCATGAACCAAGCGTGAGCTCCCGGTTAGGATTCCTTTAGTGCTCATTGGTCAGGAGGTTTTGACCAGGAGCCACAGAGGTCTTCTCCTCACCAAAACAAATAGACCAGCTGATTAACACCTGTAAAAACACTAAATAAATAAATTCCCTTCAACAACAAACACACATGGTTGGGTTTAGGCAACAAAAACACGTGGTTAGGTTTAGGATTCGCCACCTTAACTTTCGTCCTTGTCCCGCTGCATTTCCCCCAGATCATACTAAAACAGCAACTGGCTGCGTATCATGCTGACAGTGAAGAACGCCTTTTTTCATTGGTTTCTGATGCTGCAAGTCACTGTCCAAGCGTAAACACTGTAATGATCTTCATGAGTGGTAAAAGCATTTTTTTTCCTGGGAACTATTCCTTTTAATTCACATGTAATGTGTGTATGGAAACATACAAATTAGGATGTAAAGTATTATGTAAATACTTTGTCTAATATTACAATAATGGAGCATGTACTACTAAGCCTGTTCAACTTACCCATGGCCATCTAGATAACCGGTAATACAAAGCTGGTTATCAACAAGTTCAGTCAACTCTAGGTTTTCCTTTCCAGCCATGAGTGCGTTCATGTTAAAGATGCAGGAGTGTTAATTACTGTATGAGCATCATCATCATCATCATAATCATGAATGAAGGAGGCTGCTTCACATGAGATGAAATGCAGAGTGTCTGCGACTACAAGAAATGTCAGTGGCATGGAAGGTAAATGATACCCTGTCATCTTAAAATCTAGAAAACAGTAAAAACACTACTATTACGTGCAGGTATCACAGAGCTATAGGCCTGTGTGACATCAGTATAAAGCTGTTTGGTTGGATAATGATGAATATGTCACATATAACACTTCAAAGTGATGCCAGACTGGTTCTGCTGCTGAAGTAACAGGTTTAAGTAGCCTGTAGTTAATGACTGATGAGGTCTATCTGGCCGAAATAAGTTAAAAAGCTGCTAAAATCATGTGTTAAGTGTTGTAAATTATCTCTGTGTTTGTTAAAAGCTGTTTTAAAACCTGAGCCCTGGAACAATGAAGTCATTCATGGTGATTTTATCCTGATAAAAAGAGAACAAGCTTTGTAGTAAAACCTTGAGTTAACCCTGTAGTTACCTCGCTTTGTAGTGCAGGCCTCTGGTGATTTTAACCAGTTAAAAAACTGAATAAATCAGCTTCATGTTAAATAATTCAAGTGTTTTTCCTCAGTGACCAGCAGCGTCGCTGAGGGGCTGCTAACAATAGTAACGAAAACATGGCAGTTCAACACCGTCGACTCAGTGGGCGAGGACCTGCTCCCTATTTAGATATAAACAGCTCATTCTAAGGTTACAAAAGAACATGATTCTTATTTTCAGGTGATTATACACGAAAGAAAACACTTATTAGAATTCATTTCTGTCAATATATCCTCCTAAATCCGACACTGGACCTATGAAGAAAGAGCCACCAGCAGCATCTGTATTAAAAAAGAGCATTTTATTAAAACAAAATGCTTATTTACAAGGTGAGAGAGAATACTTCTGTGGAAAAAAGTACTGTACCTTTACAAAAACGAAGGGGAATATGCGTACACAGCCAGCTTGAGAATGACATATTTGCATTACAGCTGTTATAGCTTATTACAGTGTCAATTTGCCCTGAAGTCTCACTTTGTTACATTACAACAGGGCTGATGGAGAGACAAAAGAAATACAAAGTAAAATGGCTTTTGGAATTGTCACGTTAATGAAGTTCAGGCAGTGGGTAAAAAAAAAAAATAAAGAGCGTCATCTATTTCACACGATCACAAAATTCCTTATTCGACAGGACTAGAAAAAGAAGCTACATATTTTTCAGTTTCAATACAAGTTTGAGACGAGTTTTAGGCGGGGGAAATCCATCAGTGTAAAAATGTTAAGCTCTTGATGCAGGCGAAATACAACAGCTAAAGCAAACAGAATTGTTTTCCATCTCTTAAATAAACAAAATAACTCCCATAAGCTTGAGTAAGCGGCTCATTATCACACCTACACAAACATCTGCACTGTGTCCTTGTCTGACAGAGCGACTGGCATCACACAGAGTCCCTGTCATGTAGTTATAAAAATAAATAGAAGTTGAAGGAGAAATTGTGTTTTGATAAAAAGATTCTATCAGTCCAGTTATAAGTATTTCGTATACTGGCAAGCCCTGTTCAGACTATCAATGTGACAGTCAGGGCTTTTGTTTTCACTTGATTCCACTTTGCAAACGAGTTCAGTCCACTCTGAGAGGAAGAGTCCAACATTTCCATCAGGCTTCTGTCACACTGTAGAGTAACGTACATTTAACACTCGCCTGTGTTTGCCAGATACATAATAAAAGTAAACAAAAACGTATTCTCTTTCCCCTCCATCGTGTCACGTCATCGTTTCCTCTCAGAGCCAGGGGTGCCACGCCGGGTCCATGCGACACAGATTGTCCAGGCTGTTTGCCGCAGCCACCAGGGTGTTGACCTTACTCTCTCCTCCCTCAAACTGAGCCAGATTATGGAGGCGGGTCATGATGGCTGTGACAGCCTTCTGGACTAATGAGACCAACTGCTGGGAGTCCATGTTCTCTGGTTGGCCGGCCGGGGACAGAGGCATGGACGTGTCCTCCTGGGTCTTCTTGTGCCACGCGATGATCTCGTCGCGGAGGACGGCCTTCAGGATGCCGTCCACCTATCAGAGGCAGAGGAAGAGAAGATGTTAAGAGTCAGTGGTGTAAATAAAAGATGAATCACTTGAACTGGATCCTACAATGTTCATATTTAGAGGTTCTCAGTTCTCAGAGACTCTTGCGGCAATTTTTTGAGGGCAAAAACGGGCCTTGATGAGGATTTGGCTAGAAGTGTTACATGTTAAAGACGTTTTTCTGCATTTCTTACAGAATTTGGGGTCTATGGTTCATGATGGTCCTGTTTGATACCCCTCGACAGTCCTTTTTTCTACTCTTGTTTGGGATATTGAGACTTGTTCTCTTTTAGATCTGGATCTGGATTTCTGTTTGATTGCTTATGCCCGATCTCTCTCATTGTTAATTCATATACGCTCTGATGAAGGTCTGAGACACTTGCTCAGGGCTGAGTTGTGGCTGGTTTTAAAGCTTATATAACTGTTGTTCGAACTATGGCAAGGTTTATATACATTAGTAAACGAGAACTATAAAATGAAAGGATGCTTTGCTGCTTCTCGCAGCAGCTCTAGGCTGAGAAATATTTTAATGCACTGTACCGAATGCCGGCAGCTACTAGCAACTTTTAAGGTGGAACGATTACTTGTAATGTTAATGCATGAGTTGACACCGTGACTCCATCAGCATACCTTAAATATCACTATGACAACTGATGATTTAATTAGTTTTTCTTGGTTCTCTTGAATGACATATGATTGATGTAGATGATAAACAAGGTGTAGACGTTGAGGAGAGAAAACAGTAAGATCTGGGCAAAAAACCCACCCACGTTTAGGGGTACTATCTGTGCTGGACACGTTAAACGGATTTATGGTCTCTGTACATGTCTGCAGGTGTCACTTTTGGTTCTAAAGGTACTATACTGAATGTTTTGGTGGAAACGGCTCAAGTGTTCAGAAATATTTTCTAGCAATTTGTGGGCACTTCCTCAAATTAACCAAAGTAGGCATGTCAGAAGACATGAAATAACTACTGTAATAGCTTTGACTCAGAAAGAAGTGTTCATGAAAAGCTGGCACCTTGTCAAAGTAATCACTACTTTTAATCCAAAAAAAGAAAAAAAAGTGAAAATGTGTTTTTTCTTTCACTTTTACTAACATCCTGATGACAACCCAAGCATGGAGGAAAAATGACTTCGAAAGTACTTTTAATGCAGAGCAGTTAAGTTCATTCTTGACCTTGAAATAATACAAACAAACGACCTAACTTGAGTTCCAAATTCTTGCTTTTTATGTAGCTTTCAACCACATCTTACTTTCTTTTTCTGCAGTTGTCTGATGTTTGGTGTCACAGACCATCTCTGAACAGAGGCAGGGATTATGATTTACCCTCCAAGTCATCAAAGCATCATATTTATGATGACAACTTAGTGAACAGCATCTACTGATGAAGACCAGAAGATGTGGCTGAAAGTGCCAGAAAAAGGACGTAAGTGGACCTTTTGTTAGGATTATTTTTGGTCAAATTTTCATAGTTTAAAAAATATTCCCAACCTTTTTTTTATTGTACTTTGTGTGCAAAAATGTAGGCTGAGTATAAACCTTTTCATACCGCTGTAACAATATCATGTTGGTGGTAGCTGACAAATTATAGTCGCTAGTTTGATTCCTAGCTAACTTAATGAGCACTGCATCTATCTGAAGTTCTCAATTATGAGTCAAAGGAATACTGTTTATATAAGTGTGCCAAACCTTCTGGGTGGACAACATGTTTCATTGCTCTGGGAACCAGAGCAATGAAACATGATAAAACCTCAGTTTGTGTTAAGTCATTGCCAGTCTTACACATACACATTATACAAAGCTGTTAAGTCCAACTAAGGGTATGTCAATCACCCTCAAGGAAATCTCTCTGAGTTGTAAGCAGCTCATTATGGTGACACAGAGCTGAAATACATAACCATCTAAACCATGATGGAGCCACAACACTAGCAATCATCACCTAACTAGGTACACGCAGTTCCCTACCCTTATCTAAAGTGTTTGTATGGTTTCAGGCTTCAATATATTTGAGTGGATGACAGTTACGTGTTTGTTGTGTTTTGCTCTGTTCCCTGGAAACGTCCATTTTCTCTGACCACTGGCCCCTGGCACTCGGGCTTAACTAGTTCACAATGTGGAGTGTTTTGTTTATTTGCATCTTAAGCACTCCTGCTCCCTCAACATCAGTCAGACTTGAAGTATGAGCCGGACCTATACATAGACACCACACGCCTGTCATTACTGCCCTGCTGCAGATACATTATACAACCCTCTGACTGCTCGTGCTTTCATTGCATTGTTTTTGTTTGGTTGAACTTCCTCTCAGGGTTTATCTAATTTTAAGTGCTAAACAATATCTGGAGAGCTCAACAGGAGCTTAAATTCGACAACAAACCACTGCATGCTCATGACAGAATGATGTATATCCTCACTGATACTGCCAGCTGACTTGAACCCCACATTTCTTTCCTCTTAAACCATTTCAGGGACTTGTGCCATCTGGGTTAGGTTGTGAAAGTGTAATTTTTATATACACATTTTACATTTAAATGCAATATTGTTACAGTGTGCTTCAACATTTTGTGACAAACTAGCACATTTTGCAGAGTTTTAACAAGGGTGCAAAAAATCTAAACCTTAAACCTGCAATAAGCCTTGGTCGGTATCTATTCTTTCAAAGCTTTATACCATTCCGACATTTTACCAAAGTACACAGTATATGATGGTAATTGTGTAAAATACAAATGTAAAATCTGAGCTGCTGGTGAAGTCAGTGTAGCATGTATGTATGTATGTATGTATGTATGTATGTATGTTCAGCTATTCACTAACTTCATCTGAAAGCAGTAAGAGTGAACCAAAACAGTTAAGTCATGGGCCATAAAACCAATACAAAGGCTGATAGGTGCTAAAATGCTCTGTTAAGACAAGACAGATTGCAGCTGGGTAAAATGATATTAAAATATTGTTTTGTTTACTCATAAACACAGGATAATCATAAGAATGAAGCATTTTTTTTTTTTTTTTCAGAACAGCCAGGTTACCTTGAAGTTTGGTTGTGCGAAGCATCGTGCCACGGCAATCATTGAGGCAGTGAGTGGGCCGGAGACACCGATGGTGGTCAGGAACTCGGAGATGTTTGGCGTCAGGCGGAACGGAACAGGGCGATTAGCGTCCAGGTCACCTGTGGCGTCGTTGATGTCGAAGCGGAAGTAGGAAACATTCAGTTTCCCCGTGTCCTAAAAACAAAGAATTGTTTAAAAGGTACAGGTTACAAAACAAGTCAGTAGCGTTAGAAACGAGGTAGGCTAGATGTGTAACGCTGCGTTCACAGATAGATGGCAGATGGACAATGCCTTTTGGATGGCACAGGGAAAAACAAATGTCTGATAATGGTAATGTCTGGTAATGTCCAGATTGCCCGTGTTTTCATCCAGTGTGAAAGAGCTACATAACATCTGTTTGTAAATTTCGTTGCAGAGCACAGCAAAAAAATCACATATTTTAACTTTGAACATCTACAGTTACCTTTATTCTCTGCCAGCCTCACCTAGTTTCACAGTCATGCTTTCGTCCACTAAAATGATATTCAGTTTGCTGTCTATCCTCTCCTTCATTCCATGGGAAAGCAGCATAAGAGTGTGTGAAGGAGGGCATGTTAAATAAAGCACCGCTCAGAAGTACCTGCTCATAACCCCTCACAAATAAAGAAAGAATATCTATAAATATTCCTTTATGCAGTGTTCTGCAGTCCTTCGACCACATGCACCCTGCAAGAAAATAACTCTTCTTCAGAAAGGCTATGGGAGTTACAAAACAAGCTCACACCAACGAAATGGCTGCAGTTATTGATCTGCGTGCCCCAGACACAGTAACACGTCAAACTATCAGCAGCAGAACATCTATAATCCTCAATTCACTCCCACTCCCCTCTCCTCCGCTGCTCCCCGCTGACTTAAATATATACAGCCAAGTTTTCATCTTTAAGCCTGCATTTATGTGCAAGAGGACCGCTACACAAGCAGCCATTCTAGGGAAGATAAGCTCCCTTATATGAAAAGGTGAGTGGCTCTGACAGCTTTATTGCAGAGCATTTCATTCCAGCTCGTGCTCCCTCTCCTCCTCTGTCTCGCCTCTTTCCCTCCCTTCCTCCTTCTCTTTAATTCCCTCCCCTCCTGTCTCTCTCTCTCTCCTACTGTCATTTGCTCCTCCAGGCCCCAGCGGAGGGCCTCAAGGCAGTGGGCTGAGACACCAGCAACCCCCAGGAGGCTCAGATAAGCCAGCAGACAGTTGGCTGTGGAGGCAGCGCTCGGAATGCTAAATCACCACACTAGTGGCCAACGATGGCTTCATTTTGGGACTGGTGTGAATGGGATGACGCAAAATTAGTGTGTTGCATGTAGTGACCTGGGGCTGTGAGACATGACAGACTGTCAATGATATTAAAGGAGATGATTAGGAGAGGATTATTACACAGGGAAAGAGAGGATGTGATGCCTTATGAAGACAGATGTTGAAAAAAATTGGAATCAATGACTGAATTGTGGCCTGATGGACACCACAATGCAGTACTTTTTTTTTTTTTTATTGATGCCTCGAAACATCACAGAGCCTACAGGCGTCAACTTGAAGGAACATAAGGTCTCCATTTATGCAGGGTGGGGCACAATGCTATGGCTGTGATGTCCTGTCCTTGCACTCTCCCTCTGTTTGTGTGTAATGTTTGTGTGTGTGTGTATGCTCTCCGTACCGTAATCCTGCTGTGTCTAATGGGATCTGCGGAGTGGAACAGGCAGAGAGGGGGCTTAATACCAGCGCTTAGCTGCCCGGAGGAACGCCTGTCAGCAAAGGCCGATTAGGATCAGAGGGGTGGGGTGGCCGGCTGACACAATCATCTTTAATAATGACTTTGAGAAAGCTGTCTGTGGACCCCGAGCAGCAGAAGGATGCGTGTGGACTGAAAGGCAGACGGGCGCACACACAAACACGGCCTCTTCAAATTGAAACGTCTTTGATAGCTGTAGAGCAGAGGGACTGAATATAGCGTTCTGTCAAAACATCCTTTGCATTGACAGCGGCTGGCTGACTGATAGCGTGAATGTCATGGGGGAGAATGGTAATTCATACGGCCAGATATGGAGACCATAATGGTGATCTCTTAATGCATCTATGGGAGTGTATATCTCTTAAATTAACCCCCGTCACATGAATCCCGCTTGCCCTTGACAGAGAGTCCGACATGTTTCTGCTTCATGCGTGCCTCTCCTACCTGTGCTATCTGCAGCATCTCAGGGTTGAGCCTGTTGAGGTGGAGCATGAACTCGGCCAGGCCTATGAGGGCCAGCTGGATAGTGAACATCTTCCGGAAGGTCCAGTAATCGGTGGCGTTAGGGAAGGTGTGGAGAGCCCACTCCTTCAGCATGCTGCGAGGAACCATGTTCCCCTGTACCTCCTTCAGGATGTCCCGAAGGACCTGGTAGTAAATGAGAGAAAGGAGTAGAGGTTAAGTAGGTGTCCAAGGTCCAGCTGATATCAGGCCTCACATTCATAATTTACTTATTTTAACGCAATGGCCCGCCCCTTATAACTCGCAATTGTTAGAGTTGATGTCCACATTTCAGGAGCCAAAAATCTAGATTATCAATGCACATCAATTCTGAATATCTGAAATAGGTTCAATGATAATTTTCTTCACCACCAATACTGTGGATGCTACTTTCTTGCTCTCTCTTCGCTCCAACAGCGAGTAGACACACACACTGCTCCAGTGCCCTCAATAACTCCGCCTCCTCTCATTCACTCTCTTCTCAATTTAATTTGATGCAAAGGGGCTTTACTGCCCTGGAAAACATACACACACTGCCAGTGCAAGGGAAATAAAATGTATGTAATATGAATAAAGACCTACTAAAATAAAAGAATATTTAGTTTTTTACTTGCACTTTATTGCATTTTGAATAAAAAGCATCTATGACATTGGCTGCATGAAGCTACTGTTAAATTACAATTCAATCACCCAGGGTGCATATCAATGCAGGGCACTAAAGGAAGTCGCAACTGTACCATGTTGCACAGCGGTATTATGCACCGTTTATGTTGTGTGTGTTTGTACCCATACCTGGTGGCTGGCCTGTGTGCCTCTGGCCTGCACAGTGGCCAGACGATCATAATATCTGGAAATGGGGTTGTCGTGTTCGATGCCCTTCTTGGCACAGCGTTGTTTGTAGATTTCCACCAGTGACAAGGATGAAGGGTTGTCCTCTACCAGCCGCATCTGAGGCGACACTGCCACCACTCGGGGCACTGGAGAGATGGAGGGAGGAAGAAACAGAAGACAGGACACAGGTGGGAAAGAAATGGGGAGGGGAGAGCAGAGGGAAGTAGTGAGATGGAGGGAAGCCCGAGAGAAAAAGAAGAGGAGAGAGCAGGGAAGTGGGGGAGGAGGTAAGGGAAAACAACCAAGTCAGTGACACACAAACTGTAAACATTTGGCTGCATTTGCTTGCAAACAGTCCCTGTTTTACCACAGTGTAAACCACAAATCTAACCCTACAACTAAAATACTTCGGTGTTGAGACACAGCTGCACTGAGGGCATGCCATCGCTCAACACCAGGCAGGGTCAAAGGAGGTAAAGAGCTGTGCATTGACTCGCCAAGTGAAAGCAGGCCAAACATTTACATACACCAGCACCCCAAATCAAATCAATACCAGCCATTCCAGTTGGGAGGAAATGGGTTGGAAGGGACTGTTGAATTCCCCGTCCATATTTCCCCTTAAACAAACCAATCAAGTGCATAAATGGAGAGTGGGCAAACATCTGGGCGAAGGCAAACCACAGGGGGATGACAGGAGAGGAAATAGCGCTTGAAAGCGAATTGAAATTGTGTGTGTGTGTGTGTGTGGTGTGTGTGTGAGACAGCAACAGAATGAGAAGAAAAATGAAAGGAGGGGGGGTCACTGCCAATAATTGGTCCCTGGAGGTGACCATGTGTTTCTGATCACATAAGACACGCTCTGATCAGATCTGTGACGAACTACGTATAAAAAAGTAAAGAGAGTTTCCCATTTTCTTTAAAAACATCAACATTATTCTGGTTAAAGTTCCTTCCTTGTCCCTATATGCTTTTAAAGATCATGCACACAGGCACCCATCTCTCTTATCCCTGGTCTTACCAGTGAAGAAGAGATGTCTCTTGGTGGTCTCCTTCCTCTTCTCCAGACAGGGGTTGAGGAGGCGGAGGAGCTGCAGGACCCTCTCCTCTCGGCGAGACTCAGTCAGGCAAGCGTCGTTCATCACCAGGTAAGGGTAGATCTTGCCATTGTGGCCGCGAATGTAGAGACGACGTGCCGCTGTGTTGTGTTTCTGAACAATTTCCACTCTGGGCATGAACCTGGAGTGGGAGGTGCAAGAGAGACAGAACTGAAGTGATAAACGATGTGGGAGGAATGATATGCGGGTACAATTGTGCTGTGAGATTCCATGCGTATGTGTTGTCCGGTTCTATTTTATCCACAGGCAACAGGAGCAGGTGAATCTCTTACATTCATCAGCCAGGGAAAACACTTTCACAAAGTATTTTTAGAACACAGACGGAGCTCTGACTGGTGTTATATACCGTTATGTTTACAAGGGCCAGGTGTCTTTGCGTAGGAGATCCTCTTACCTTGCGATCTTGATGTAATAGTGTGTAGGTTTGGGCATGAGGAATTCTCCGGGGATTTCCACCTCGGCCGTCTGTGCAGAGAAGTTGCTGAGGAAGCGACACTTCTCCTCAATGAGGAAGAACTTGGGCAGCTGCTTGGTCTTGGCCTCCAGGATCTTGATCCATTTCTTCAGCTTGGAGATCAAGTTGTGAAGCTTCATGGAGCCTGGCACGCTGAAGTCGAAGTCTGATAGGGAAAGAAGGTACTGTTAAAACATGAACTGCACTGGCCTTTTCATCACCATATGTCTCCAACCCTCTGATACTCTTTTCCCACCAAAATCTGCCAGTATATTCAGTTGTTGTTGGGTTTTTTTGGACTCCAAGCGAAATGCAATATTTAAATTGAAATGAATAGATAAATAAATAAATAACAATGTAAGTGGCCAGATGAAATCCTCAAGCTGAACGGTGGAGGGTCAATGTGTTACACTTCCCTGCTCCTAATCAACTACCCTTAAAATGCCCTTCAGCAAGACACTAACCCCTATAACTGTTCCAGAGGGGCTGCTCTCAGCTGCCAACATTACAAGACTATAACGGTAGTGGTTAGCTCCCAGGTGTGTTTTTGTGTGTGTTCGACCTTTGACCTCTCCTGCAGTAATATGCTCCGAGACCTGTGCTATAAATACCAATGTGTTTCTAAGTAACCTTGACAAATAAAATACGACAAGGGGTTAAAACACAGCAAATACACAGGGAATAGCGCTCAAAGTTGAGTCAAATATGGTTAAAGAAAAATAAATAGAATCAAAGGAAATAACGAGAGTTTATTGGCCAGATGAGATGTTAATGTAACTGTTGAACAGCCTGTTTAAAACCACAAATGGTTTAGATTGATTAAAGTGAGATCTGGGTATTTACTTTGCCATTATTTACCCAGTAACATGGACAAAGAACACCTTGTTTTTCACAGTGACGGCCTCAGGGCGGGCAGTAGTTACACAAACATACATCTGGGAAACGTCCATTCTAAATATTGTGTTGCACTGTCGGCCGCTCCACTCCAGCAGTGTGGTGAAGTGCCTTGCTTAAGGGAACTTCACAGATAAGTTATTCATTGCAGGCTGGCAGCACAAGGAGAGCTGTTTGCTCTATCGACTTAAAACTCCCTGGTGGAGGCTGGGAGCTGATTAAATTAGAGCTATAAAAATGAGAGTCTTAAAGTATTAAATTCCTGTTTCAAGTCACAACTCATATTGCACATAACATATTGTGATGAGCTGCGGCAATAACAACGGAAGGAGGGGAAGTGAGCCAGGCAGGTTTTCCATTTTGGAGTAAAGCCCCCAGGACATCTCTGTAACATGAATGCGTGCACGCACACACACCTACCTCTCCTATTTCAGTACACCCTGTTGTGCCGCCTGTTATAATGAATCCATGAAACTGCAAGGCCTTGCCATTTCAAACCCGTTCAATCTCTCCCAGAGTGAGACCTCCTAATACTTTAAATAAGCCCTTTAAAACAGCCAATGTTCTTTTCGGAGTGGCCCTATTTCGCTATCCGTCTGCCTGCAATTCACCTGCCTCGATAGCAGAGGTAAAATTGAAACAGTCCTGAGGAATTGCAACCTGACAACAATTCAGCACCATAAAAGCGTATAATGCTTACAAATAGAAGAAGCGAGACATGCTCCACTCCATCGAATCCATGAAGCAATGTAGTAATATCATTCCATCTTTATCAGATATAAAACATTTAACCTGTTTAAATCTGGAGAGTGTTGCACATAAAAGTCATTCTTTAAGTTATTGTAACTCGTAAAAATACCTGAGTAATCAAAGTAGTTAAAACTAAAAGTGCAACAAAGACCCTTTCTGAAACAATTACTAACCAATGTTTCATTGTGTTTTGAGCTCTATTTATAATTAATAGTGGGACAACATTAAAACTGAAGTAGCTGAAATTGTATTTTCTGAGAAAACATACAAGGGTGCCCTGTGGCAAGTGCAACACAGATCAGCAACGCCAGAAGATAGTTATTTTCAGTCCCCCTGAACTCATCTTTGACCCCTGCTCTCTCTGTCCGGTAGCTGGGGAATAGGATGCTGTGAGACAGAGCGTGGTGTGGAAAGTAGCCAGGCTGCTCTCTGACCTGTGTGTGGAAGCCAGGGCTGGTATCCTGCCCTACCTGGCCTGGCTGACAGACCACAGCAGAGGATCTGCACTTCTGTGCCAAATTATGGATCCAGACTCGGGAGGTGGGCCACCTCTGTATATAGAACCATCATTCCCTCATGGACTGCCCTGCTCCTGACTCAGCGTGGGATTGTCTGAAAGTGTGTGGTGGGGATGGAGTCAACCTAACTTTATTATGTTTGATTGGTGAGCTGAAGTTTTGAGCATATCAGAGGTCATCACAGCAGCTGTGTGGGTGTAGAGGGGTTTCTGGTATATAAAAGTTCACATTTAAAGCTATGACTGACAACCAACTGAAGGTACATAGGTGCTAAGCCAAATTGCTACAGACCTACATTTAACCATTGTAAATGTCATTTCAGCATGACAAATGATGTTTCAATAGGCACAGAATTAACAGCCAGAAAACTTGTGCATTTTTTTTAGAAGCTCTTCTGACAAAAGTCTCTGGAACAGATACACTGCTAAAACAGTAACTCATGCAAATAGCATTCGCAGTAATTGGATTTGAATGCCTCCCTGCTGCCAAATGTTATATGTGCACACATAAACCCATATTTTCCGGCCCACAAACCCTGTGAAAGCGAGTGAGCCACTAACGTGGTTCGGGGAATGGGAGCTTGGCTGCTCAGCAGCTCTGTAAACCCTGTTTGTTCCGCTCTGGAAGGCTTGTGTGGTTTCAGTCTCTGTCGGCCCCGCTCCCACGTCTCTGTGGGGACAGCTGGGTAGTGATGGTCGGCAGGCACCCTGCAACGCAGAAGCCCTGGTGATGCCTGGCTGCGTGAGCACAGCTGGCACGGCAACATCTGGTAAGATTCATCAGCGCGGCGCTCACTCTGAGTCTCGCTCACTCTTGTTTGTGTTGTTCATTCAGTCGGCCCGTGTGCCGTTCCCGTGCTTTTGATCGCTAATGCCATCACACCTGTCTTGATGTTTCCTCTCTGACTCTCATTGCCATTGTTTTCTATCTGCTAATCTCCTTTCTTCCATCTTATAAGCTCCTCTCTGTAATTTTCTGTGCTCGTCAGCTCTGGCTCACCTTTATTGCAGCTTTTTTCTCTCTCTGAGTCAGGTGATCTTTTTTTTTTTTCTTCCCCCTGTAGCTGCTTTTCATTCACTCGCAGTCCTTGTCCTCCACTATCCCAGGGCCAAACACATTAGCTCTATTGGCCACTCTCAGGACCAGTGGAGGGGAAAAGCACAGGAGAGACTGAAGAGCAGAGAGGGGAGGAGGAAGGAGAGGGGGGAGTGGCTGGGTGGAAATGCAATAAAAAGGACAGACTGGGCTGTTTGCTGTGAGTGTAATTCAGCGAACATGTATGTGCAGCCAGCCTGGAGGAGTGAAAAGGAGTCAGCAAAGACATTTATTTGAACGCTGGGGGAAGCTGCAGACGGTCCGTGTTTATACTAGGTCCAGTGAACTATGGTTCAACTCCCTTATGTAATGTAGGAAAACAGACACGTGGCTTCCAAAAACAGGAGAATGATTGTTTAGAGGAAAATGTCTCAGAGGGGGCCTTGGCTAAACTAGAACTGCACCTGTCCTGTTGGATTCCTCGGCGTGCATATGAATCTGAACAAGCACGCCAAAATGACTGAAGGCTTCATCGTTGCTTTACAAGCATACACATGAATATCACAGAATTTCTGCTTTGAAACGTCTTAATCCAAAACTGGGGATGGATCAGAGAACTGTCTCTCAGTGCAGAGTGTCTCCAACTCCTAATGTTTGATGTTACATCAGCGTGCAACACCTCAGAGATTAGGTTGGGAAAGTAGAAAGTGTGCTATTAGGAATCTTCTGAGGTTTCAGGATTCAAAAAATGCAGCCAATATAACAATACAAGCGACATACTGGCTGCAGTTCATACTGTCTGGGCTCATCTCAATAGAAGGCTGTTTTTTTTTTTTGTTGTTGTTTTTTTTTAGAAATTTACCTCTATGATATTTGACAATAGTGTGCAATTTCTAGTCAAACATTGAAGGAAGAAGTCCAATGACAAGTGAAACACACCCCAGTGGACATTTTACTATAACAGTCCAACATTAAAAACCTCCCATGGACATATTCAGCGGACTTTATTATAGGTACTATTGTATATCATCCTACTTTGATGACTTCAGTGACAGATGAGGATTGTTAATGTTGGTAATTCATTGCCAGTTCTACTCTCCAAAGAACAGTTTGCTCTGTAGTGAGAACAAAATAACTACCCTGCAATTGTTTTGAACCAACATTTAACAGGGAAAGGGAGATAAGTGTTTAATCTCTGTGCCACAACAGCATCAGCAGCAGCGTACTCTCACATTCACATACCCTTTCCAATATTTTGTGAGCTATATTCATTTTTGGTACAGCAAGCAATGCTTGGTTCCCTGAAAAGTGAATAAATACTGTAGGCTTTCAGCTCCAACCACTCTGGCTGCTGATAGTAAGCCAAACTGGGGTTTAAGCACATTTACATTTCAATATAAAATGGCCAAAGTTGCCCAGTGCCAATATGGTGGAAATCATTTTACTCTGGTGGACTTCAAGTCTATAACCCTGCACTGAAAATCCATTTCACCCTGATAGAAACAGCTGCCAAGAAATAAAATAATTTCATTCCAGTTACTGTAGAGAGATGTAGTCTGACAAATAATGTTCTACAGAGTTTTGGAACACGACTAAAGACTGAACCTTAACAACGGAGTTCACCGTTTCATAGTTTCAGCTGAGGCAAGAGCGCTCAGAGTCTTCTGTTGTATTTCATCAAACCTGAGACAGGCTTCGTGCTTGTTGAGATCATCACCGCAGTGCTGCACCAGCTTAGATTAGAATATAGCTGACTGGTGTATAATCAAAACCACTGTGGGCGTGTGCGCACAGTGTACAAAGCACACACACACACACACACACACACACACACACACACACACACACACACACACCTATTTCTGACCAGTCACCACCTTCAGCCCCTCCCTAAATCAAATCATGTGGTTAGAAACCTTAATTACATTGCAGAACACCAATGCTCCAGCTGCTCCAAGCGACAGTGCAGTCTGTCCTGACAGCGCTGAATGAGCAGCACAAGTGTTGGCGCAGATATAATGTAACCAGCTTAATATATCACTACAGAGGCCAGTTGGGCCCCTGTCCCATCATTTAAACAAATGTGGACATGCAGTAACACCAGTGCGGCTCTTGTTAGCTGAAAGGTGGCTGATATCAGGTTTTAGGCAGAAGAGCAAAGAGGTGCTGCTGGATTTGCTACCTGGGCAATTGTCACACCTTGTCAAATACTCACACATCTGCTTTTCTCGTTGCCTGAAAAATTACATTTATATGTCTCTCCAAATTTCCAAGTGTTATGACAAAGTTGCAAAGATGCAAAGCAGCGATGCAAAAAGTTAACATGGCTGACAGCCACGAAACTTAAGTGAACAAACAGCTAAGTTCAAAAAGTAAACACAGGAGAGTGAAAGCAGGTGTTTGCAAAGAACAATCCCAAAATGAAAGGGTTCTATAACAGTTGTTTTTCTTTCTGTCTGTTCTGTATGGTCCTATGTCTATACAGTCAGATGTGAATTTATTCTAAAAGCCAACTGACCTGTTGTGAACTGTCCCTTCATCTTCTGGAAAACAGGGTCCTGAGCTGTGGCCTGGGCCCGACGCGCTAGCGACTCAGAGGCAGCGCTGGAGAACATGGTGGAAACATTAGAGACATTCTCCAAGCCAACGCCAAAGGTGCTAACCAGCTTCTTGACAAAGTTCAGTGTGTGCGGTGTGATTTTGGCATCAGACACTGCACCACTCTTCTCAAAGGCCACTGAGTAGCATTTAGCCAGGCCCTGCTGGAGCTGCCTCAAGACCTAAAGAGAGAGAGAGAAGGAAAAAATAATTTGTGAGAAAACTTCCAGTAATACTAATTAGAGATGTCCCAGCATTGTTCATTAGTTTCATTTATTACATCAACATTTTTTGCCAGTCAGCAATTTCACGAGCCACAATTTTATTGGATTAAATCTGACTATAGTTTAATAAAATGTACTTGAGGAACTAGACTTAATTCTAAAATCAAGACTACAATGTAAAACACTTCAGTCATCAAATATTAAGTGTGTAAAGCTCCTTTTGAATGAAACGCAATTTTCAAAACATGATTTCAAAAATGCTTCTGTATCTTAGTCAGGGATCGACCAATTACCGGCTGCAATAAAAACAATTTTTTACACTTAGCAAAACTACTTTTTTTTTTTTTTAAACTGATAAATGAAAAAAGGCTACTCTGGCTCTGATACAGACGCCTCTCTGACTGTAATAGCCACTCTATAGCCTCGCTCACTGTCCTGCCCACAGCACTATCTGATTGGCTACATGTCATGAGTAATAGCCTCTCAACACTGAAGGTTGCCGTCCTACAGATAGGCAACGCAGGCAAACAGACTGGAGCTGTTGCTCTGCTGTGTGTCACATGTAGCACAGCAGCACACATCACAGAAGTTTTAAAACACATCCAGTGCTTCTGCTGGTAATTTCCTACTGTTAGTAATAGTAGTTACTGGATATAACCTCAGTTGTATGACTACAAGGAGGAAAGTAAGAGGGAGTGAGATGACACCTGGATGCAGGAGAGAGATGTGTCTGTATTAATATATGCTACCTGCCAAAGTGGCTGATTAGAATAACTGTATTACACACCACTGCTGAATTCTACCCAAATTCAGTGAGTGGGCAGGTGCTAATGCTAAGTCTTGTTTATGACTTGAACACAGCAAAACAATACAAACACACTTTTCTTATGGAACAAAGGTGCAGCGATATGATGTCATACAGTACCCAAAGAAAGGGAGAGATGGAAGGAGACGATGGTGTAGCATGCCTCTGCCCCCTGTGTGCCCAGTGGAACGAAGCATAGAGCCTGCAGCTGCTGCAGAGTGCCCCAAACCATCACAGATAATCACACAGACACACGCACACACCAACAAACTTCCGGCCCTAAATCCCTTTCCCCATCCTACACGCTCACCGAACCCATCCATCACCTGTCTCCGTCTTCTCTCCTGCTGCCTCTTTGTCCCAGTCTTCCCCTCCACCCACAGACCAGCTACCTTGCCTGGATTCTGCCTAGCACGGCTAAAACAATTTACAGCAGCAGCACCAAGCTCAGTTTGGATGCTCGTGTCAGGCTCGCCTCCTGCACTGACATCCAACACAATTAGCAGGAGAAAAAACAATGCTAACTGAATGGATGATTTAAGCCGACATGTGCTTCAACAAAACTTCAACAAAGATTTGAGAAACTACTAGTTAAAAAATAAAGAATCTTTTCATGTGAAATGTACACGAGTGCTGCCTTGAACATATTCTGCCATTAACATGTTTATGGCAACACACTAGTTCTGTCCGAGACAGTGACAACCTATTTGCAGACAAGTCACAATAACACCTTAGACAAAACAGATGTGTTGGCCCACCAGAGAGACCAGGGTCATCTGTTTGACCAGGTGGCTTGACACACTTATACAACAAGACGTGCACTTGCATTCACACATTTGCACAGACGCATGAAAATTCTCACAACCGGCTGTATTATTTTCTCACCATCTGATACACTAAAAACACACACAGGTAGTGACAAAGTCAGACGCGCAGGACGCCAGCACCTTTGTCCTTCTCACCTCTTCATGCCAGTTCTCCCTGAACCACACCATCTGGTCCACGATGCCCTCCAGTGAGGAGAGCAGGGTGGGGTGTAACTCCCGCTGCATGTGCATGATCCGGCTGCAGCGCCACATAGGGGCAGTGGCTCGGATGGGCCCTGGATCGGAGGCCCCTGAGTGAGGCTGGGCCCCCACTGAACTGGGCTGCTGCTGTCCAGATGCATCTGGGGAAGAAGAGTGGATAAGAGGAGGAAAGGATGAGTGGTGGCGAGGGACATGTGACAGGAGGCAGAGAAGGAAACAATTCAAAAGCAGACAAGACGGAACGAGCAAATTCCACAGTTTATTGAAAAACAGATTAAAAGATGTTAAGTCTAGAGGGGCAAAATATATGTTACAGAGCATATTCCATATGCTGTAAACACATTTTCATGCCTTATACATACATTTATATCTAATAACTCGCCATGATAGAAGCAGAAAAGAGCTTTTAATGTTCAGAGAGTGCTAAAGAGGCAACACACTACAGCCAGCCATGTTTACTTACCACTTTTGTAGCGCTCCCTCTGCTCAATCTTGAGCGTCAGGTAAAGGGTGCGGATAGGGAAGTAGACAGCCTGGGGGTACACTCGTCCCACCTAGCAGATAAAAGAGGGTCACAGATTACATTTCAAAGACTCCCCCTCAGGACCGCAAAGGAGAGAGAGAGAGGATACAGGCAGAGGCAGAGAGGCAGGAGGTGGAGAGCGAGTGGGACAGAGAGATACTGTTTGTGCATGTGTGTCAACGAGAGGGAGAGAGATCATACTGATATAGCCGGAGACCTCTGCTGTAACAGAGGGAGTGTTTGAAGCTTTGAGTCAGGGGAGTTAGGGAAGTTAAAAACACGTCATGGCTGAATTACAAAACTGAATGTGACTGATGATGAAATTGCCCTCAAGACTTTCAAGAAAAGTCACTCACAACATTGGAAGGCTTAATGATTGAAGTCGGGACATAGGAGATTTCGAGTTTTAAACACATTGCAAAATCACCTCAAACTTGGTGGAGTAGGGATCCTATGATAAGTAATGCAGCAGGTGACTTCGGTGTCTACCTGTGCTGTATAATTTATATATCGGTCTCAGGTCACAGTTCATTTACAAGGTAGGATCAGTAACCCTGAGTCGTACAGCTTCCAAGCTAGTCAATTTTCTGAAATCAAAATTTTTGTATTCACTGAAAATGTCTGCTACTAAATCTGAAAGAACTGAAAATCAATGTTGAAAAAAGTTGGCAAGCTACTGCACCATACCAGCATCACTGGTAGATAGATTTTTTTCTTCTTCAGTTTATTACGGTATAGTCAGCAACAGCTGTTCAATGTTACACTGTGCACTAAACACAGTTTCTATAGATCGTTTCATATATCAAATCGAGACATGAAGTATTTTGCAAAATATCAAGGCTGCGCCCCGTTTTGGGGACAGAGTGATGAGGATCCTATTGATGTCAATGCAGTTTGATTCGAGTTTGAATCAGAATTTCTATATGTCTGTATAAATTTATTTTTTTTGTTAAACGTTCATCTTACAGACGTGCCTAATATTTGTTTTGGTAACTTGTTCATGACACCCTTATAAATTAAGGTTGACTGCTGTCATCTCACCTCAGTGAATAATCCCAACACTGTGACCAGATATTGCTTTACCTGATATCTTTACATGAACAGATGCAATACCTGGTGATTCGATCAAATATGTATATGTGATTGAAGCAGCTAAGTGTTGTCTGAAAATAACAAACCTGTTAAGAGTCAATTGTTTGATCTACAGGCTGAGATTTAGTCGAAGGTCAGTCATGTTGCGATACAGTATCTGTACTGCAGCAGCCTCCTACTCCAGCTAACGTTAGCTATCCATCAGTAGAGACTGTCACCAACATAATCAAGCCATTAACCACACTGACAGTAAATATTCACATATATAATGTGCCTTAAATCTCAAAGTGAGAGCCTTGGTTACCAGCTACACAAAAGTCCAGTCTGGTCTATGGACTAGACCCAAAGCCTGAGCTAGCCTGAGCTGCTATCTTTTTTTTTTTTTTTTTCTTAAACAACATAGCAGGGAAACAAATCAGCTATCAGTCTTTTGAGATTTATTGTTGGTGTAACCAACTACTACATGTTGATTAAGGCCTACTCTGGATGATGTATTGCCTGTCTGATGTATTCCTACTCAGTTGCTGGGGCAACAGCTTTGGTCCCTGTTTACTTCCTGTCAGCTACTGCATTTAAAATTCCAACAGGATATACACTTGGACTGCATTAGATTATTTTGTGTTGTCAGGTTAGAAACGGTCGATGCAGTTAACTTCATAATGTGGCAGCATACAGCAGGTCTGTAAAGGCAAATTCACCCACTGCAGGCTTCTTTTATTCATCATCCATTCATGTAGTGCTGCAAGCTTACATGGCAATATGTTAAGCGTCTTCAACGTACAGTAGAAGCTCTGAGTGGATCCTCAAACGCCCCCTTCATGTGGCAACAATAACAATTCCACACTTTTCACCAAATGACATTCTAACAGAAGAGGGTGTCCACTGCGACACATCGCACACAGAGAACGTAAAGGAATCACCCTGTGAATGAGAGGTAGACTCAACTCGACGCTGATATATTTGTGTGTGTGTGTGTGACATTTGGCTATCACTGTGACTGCACAAAGCGAGTGCCTAAAGGAAGAACATGAGCTGTGACAGAGCTCCCTAAAATTCTACAGAGGCAAGAATTACAGATATGCTAAGTTTTGTTTCAACTATAAGCAGAGGTAAAACATGCTGCTTAACCCACAGCTTTTCTATCTCGGAACATTCGCAGTACTCTAGGTCTTGAGGGAAAGTTCTCTTTTTATAAATATTCATTTGAGAGTAGCATATTCATAAGTAAATGAGAAATTAAAATAAAAATGTTGGATGTCCTGTTTTTAGTCTCATCTCAAAATTCAGGGCTTAGAATATGGCTGACTTGGAGTTTGTTTATGGCATACTTATTCTTTTTACTTTCTGTATTTACTGCAGCTAACTTTACAAGTACATACTGTTGCATGGAATACACAAACAATTGGGGCATTGCATTCTGTCATAGCGATGCACCTTGAACTCTGACCCTCTTGCTCATATATCTGCTGCAGTCCATAGTGCTAAATCTAAATTGGAAAGAAAAGGGTGTGCTATATGGAAAGCAGCAGATGTTATTGTTATCACTAAGTGTTACTTTGGAGATACAACAAAACACCATTCACTAAGCACGTCAGAGACTGAAGTCAACCCGGAGAACTCTTCCTTTGTTACTTAGCAATGTACGTAGTTTTAACTTTTAAGTAATAATTGCATACTTTGTAGACTGTTTGTGATTGACTGATTATAGTCATTGCATTCTGTAAGCTGTCAATGAGCTGTCACCGGTCTGCAGCTCAGCTGATGTGACACACAGGATTGTGGGGCAAAATAGCAAGAAAAGCATGGTGACTTGCATACTGAAAAATGCAAAAAGACATCCTGGTATTTTTGGCATACTGCATTTATACTATGCTTTGGGACAAAAACAGACTTTCCTTGAAATTCTAGGTAGGAGGGATGTGCGAGCCTGGCTTTAGGCCCACTGATATTGGTGGAAGACAAACCACAAGGTTCTCTCAGGTCTCAAGACACAATTTCATAGGCTGCAATTACATAGCTACTTGATCCTTTCTAGACCCTCTATGCGCCTGCGGGGCAGAAAGGGATACCTCCACATCTCAACAACAAAACTGAGTTCAATATGACTGAGAGTGGGTTGAGGATGGAAGGTGGTGGTGGAGGGGGGGGATACAGGAGAGAGATAGAGAAAGAAAGAGAAGAAGCTTTTCTCACACTTCTGCCTGAGGCTAAATGGATTTTGGAACTTCTAATCTTTCTCTGACTCTATCCATGTTCCTGTGAGATCTCGCTCAGGTCTTCAGAGGGATTCTCAAACTGCACAAATCTAGATTATACAAGGACTAGCTCAGGTTTTAAAGCTGCCATGGATGACAATGGGTTTGCCCACAGCTAACTTAAACATACTGTAGTTCTCCTTACTAAAAGAGCTGTTCCAGATCTTGGCATGTCTCAAATTCTTCAAGAGACTCAGCTCCGTCAATCCTTACAACTCACGACTCTACATGGACAGCCAGTCAGCTGCTGTGTGTGCTGTAAAGGCAGCACCAAGGCAGCAGAGACAGACAGGATTAACTAACTGGTGAAAGAGGCTGCTGCTGTTGGAGGTCTGAGCCTGGACAGCCTGGAGATGATATAAAAGGGAGGAATGAAATCTATTATCAAATTGAACCACATCTAGGAAAACACTTTCAATTTCCTCAGTGGTGAGCTAATGCAGCTATGGAGCACCTGCGGCCACCACCAAAAGGTTTTAACTGCTCTTTTGTGGCTAAAGTACGGCAATCTGTACAATGCTTCCAGTAAAAAAAAGCCACAGTCACGAACAGCTCTAAATAAGTCATTTCTCCTACCTCTTTAAGAAATGCATAAACTACCCATATCTGTAAGTGAATACTTACAGTATATGGAAACTGTGTGCACTCCACTGCACTCTGAAGTTGAATAAAGGCACATTTGCATCCCCTATACGTATAAAGTATTCTGCAAATCGTTACACACTGTATTCTCTTAATCTCTCATATTTTTCAACTTAATTTTTGTGATTCTCATTGTCACACTGCTCAAAAACAGAGGATTAAGCAATTTAAATTGAAAAATAGACTACTGAAATAAGAGGTTAAGGACTACAGTCATAAGCAACTGGAAGAGGGAGTTCTAAGTGGCAGCTAACAGCAGCATTAAAGATGAAAGAGGAAGGAAGGCAGAGAGGAAGAGGAGGTACCAGAGATCAGCCCGCTAATGGGAAGATAAGAAATGTCATATTTTGGCGAAGCCGAGGTGGGCTGAGGGGAAGAGGGCGAGTGGTAGACAAGGAAGAGGCAGCGAGGGGGGCTGGGGAGCCCGTGAAGGGAGGGGTGTTGAGATACTCTGTTAACTTCTGATTCATCTTCCCGCCTGCCCCCAGGCGCTCTTCTCCTCACCTTCATCAATATTTCAACATACGTTTTTTAAACATCCCGCCGCCGCAGAGAAACTCTAAATAATTCAGGCAAGCGGCAGAGACAAAGCCTGCCATGCATTAAAATGTGGTTTTCTCTCTACATAAAAAAAAGGGGGATGAAGAAAAGGGTGACAACCTTTTACCCTTCAGTCATTACAGGGTGACGAGGCAAACCGAATATGGGAAATCTCTACAGTCACCCAGTGACATCCATTTATCTACATGCAAAAGGCAGGTGCTGGTTTATGTGACTCAACTGTAACTAAGAGGTCACAATTTGAACCTTCCAACAATCATGTGTCCGTTTTTCAATGTACTCTAGATGATTGAAATTAAAATTAACACGTTATCTAGGCCTATTCAGATTAATGATGTTGGACAATATACAGTCCCAGAAGTAATTGCTTAACACAAGTTAATTAACACGTGAATATATGCAAAATAGCATGTATAACGCTTTAATATTTTTATAAGAGCAGCCCAGAATTACTCAGTTTGAAATTTAATACAAAACTTGGCCAACGAGAACAAAACCAAGTGATGCCTCTTTCGACTAATAGACAAGCTTAGCGAAGCTCTGGAACTTTCATAATCCGGCTAGTGTTCTGCAGGCGATAGATGACCTGAGTGGGTGGATTGGTGGTGGATTAACTGAGGAGGGATGAAGTTATTGGAGGGTAAAACTACAAATAACAGACTTTTTGGCTCATTGTCACGGGTTGGTATTGTGAGCTAACGACTATCAGGACTGAGCTGCAGGCTACCGGTAAGCTACACTGTGTTTTCTTTGAAGTTTTGTTTTTCTTCGGACTTGCGCAATTAGGCTGGAGTGAAGAGGAAAAACAAGGGAGAATTGCTGCACCCAAGGCTTTAAATCGTCAGGGAAAACCAGACTTTTCATTCTGGCATCATGTTGGCTAAAATGCTGGTGACATTTTTATGTAAACCAACATGCATGTAGCCCAAACACGATGGGAAATAGCAAGATCAGCAAAATGATCAAGGTCATGCCCATATTTTGTACAATAAGTCAATAGTGTAAATATTGTCACAGATCTAGCGTTATATCCGAGATAAAACACGGATGCAAATGACTCAGTATGTTTCTACTGCTTTGTTCATTTATTTAACAGCTAACTTGCATTAAGCCAGCTTGTTAATGAGCTTAACAACCAACCATCAGTGTGATGTTTTCTCTTTATCTACACATTCTAAAAAGTAAAGAGGATTCCCAAAGTAATCATCACACACTTAGTGTCTTTCCACGATACTACATCAATCTCTTACACTGCCCACTTGTTTCTCAAACCCTGTCTCTCCCCTCTCTTCTCTTTATCTTCCTCCACACTCTCTCTCATATCCTCTATACAATATTCCTGCTCTGCTGAGAGGATGGCTGTTTTGTTATAGCACAGTACTCTTTGAAGATCACCCTCTTCAAATTGTGCGGAAATAATACTCCATTAAGCAAAGCAAATTAGTCGTCGGTTTAATTACTAGCTCTGTTCCCGCAGTGCGGATGCGTACGATATTAACTTTATAATCATTTCTTGAACAAATAATTTAAAAACCAATTCACCAGGGACTGGTGAAAGCCAATAAATTGCTGTGGAAAAGTGACAGTGGAAGAATCTGAATGCTTAATTTGGTAAATAGGAAGCAGGAGAGAGGCCACTTTGGCGTGAATGCAGTTAATTTATCTTGATTAGAAAGATGTGCATGAGCACTAATGCACAAACACCAGCCAGATGTGCTGCCCCAAATGGATGAAAGAGGCCAAGAGAAGAAAAATGTGAATGACTGATGGGTGGAGCAGACAGCCAGACATGAAACTGAGGAAGACAAAATGAAAAAGCAACAAGGGGAGGAGAGAGGATTTTCGAACATATTCTAAATGGTCAGATTATGTGACAAAGCTGTCTGACAGATGTTTTCATTGATTAAGAGTCGATAACAGAGGCCAAGAGCATTTTGGCTTAAGCTCAATGGGGATCTAGATCTGGCTGCAGGATAGAGAGTTTCGTCAAGGCCTCACCTGGCTGATTAAGTTGAGCAGAGGTTTGCCTTCTGAACCAACCAGGCAGGTCAGGAGCTGCGGTATCCATGCCAACCACTGGATAGGTGGGACTCCAATGCAGTACTTGTCGACAGCATCTGCCAGGGTGTTCTTGTCATCAAAGCTGAGCAGCCACAACACCTACAGATGAAACAAGAACACAACAAAGGTGAGAAAACAGGGAGGAAGTTGGAGGCAGGAGGTGACAGAGGAAAGAAATAAAGTGATAAACAAACAAATGCAATGATGTAACTAATCTAAGACACTGAATAGTAAGAGGTAAGGTCTCTATCATTAATCAGACCATCACTGCCTCCCTGGTTCTGTTCACAGCAGGAGAAGGGCCGCAGAACGAGTTCATCTTGGCAGTCGTCACTATGATCAAAGCTGAGCCAACATGGAGGTGATCTCTCCCCCCCCGGTGTGCTTGTGTGTGCATCTACATTATGATGAAGACATTAACCCCACTCAACCCCCCCGGGCTCTTTTCAGCAAGCCAACCCGGGTACACAGATTGTGTATAATTACTGATAATGACTGGTCATCTCTCTTCACCCATCAGGACTAAGCACTGCCAACCAGGCTTGGCAGCACAATACCAGAGGGGGGGGGTCACAAGAAAAAACATCTAATTGGAATGTGAAGCTGGTAGCAGCCATTATTAGAGCAGATAATGATGGTAATGCCTGATGCTGACACTGGACGTGGCAAGACCATATTTATTATTTATCCAGCCTGACACATGGAGGTAGCTTTTGCTCTTCGGATGAGTCTCTCTAATCCGACTCTGCTGTGGCTCTTTGAAAGCCAGCAGGCACTTTAGTACATATTTCACAGTCTCTCAGTTCTACTTTCCTCCAGTTCATTAATAAATTATAAAACAAAAGATCCAGTTTTGTGAAAGTGTTTTAATGAAGCAAAACGTTGCCACGAATTTACCTAAACTGACCATAATTTTCTAACAGTTTGTGCTGTGATCATCTCATTTGATGCTGCTACCTTCCCTGATATTTAAGGGACAGTTCACCCCAAAATCAAAGATACAAAGGTGAGCTAGCAGCAGACGCTCTCCTCTGTGAGGTGATACAGTTGTTGAGTATAGTTCGGTAAACAGTAAACAGTTCCTACATGAAAACCGCCCACAGCATTTGTGGATTATCTTGACTAACCAGGTGATGATTTCTGGAAAGAGACATTGCTGGTGAATTCTTCAAATGTATATTGTGGTGCTTATTGCACATCAAGCTGAGTGCCATCTAGTTCCATTATATTCAAGAGAGGGCAGACATCTCTACAGCTGATATCTCCAACACTTGGCAACTCAAACTAAACAATCTAGACTGATAAATAGCACTGCAGGTAAGAGAAAAAAATGTGTAGTTCTGATTTGGGGGTGAACTGTGCCTTTAAGAACTACCCGACCTGAACACAGCAGGTATCAGTGCTATACCTACTATGAAAGCATAAAGAGGTCTTTCTTTGCTAACCTCTGGAGGGACTTTAGACGCAGTATTGAATGAGCTGGTGTGTGTCTGTGCAAGAAGGTGCAATGCTTGTTAGTAAGGAGTACACCCCTTCATCTCCCACACAGGTCTTATTTCACTGGTAAGTATGGTCAGCACTGGTCAGACTGTTAGAAAAAGGTCAGTCCGTGTGGAGGGATCGTGAGATTGGGGTATCAGGGGAGGCCATTAGACTGTTAACCGCCCGTGCCAGAAGATGGCCTTCACTCTGCCATCGATCTGCCGTGGGAACCCTTCCACATCGTCTACAGCTGAACTGTAATCAATCAAATTACTCTCAGCTGGTACCTGGGGCAGAGTCTGAGAGGGGTAGAAAATAATGTCTTTCTTCTCATCAGAAACAATAATGTATTGGCTGGATGGGGTCAGGAAACGAGGGAATTAAAAGTCACCCTGTCTGAAAAAGGGCCCGATTGAGGTGACTGGTTTTACTGCAGCAGTGGTTAAATGTTGTAGTGGATGTGGACATGCCAGATGGACATGCGGAGACTCCATACAGACAAACCAGATGTGGACATGTTGATGATATTAGTATTGCTTATTACCTTTGCTAGGTATTTGCGGGACTTGCTCTCGTTTTGGTGGCGGCACGCGTGGAGGTAGCACGTAATGGCGGAGACTCCCAAGTGGAGCTGGCGGTCCTTGACGAAGATGTTCTCCAGGTAGTCGCCCCACATGGCCCAGGCCTTCACCAGGACATCATGCATCTGCACTGCTGCAGAAAAGGCCTTATTGGCCTCCTCTGACCTGGAACAAGAAGAACGGGAAGATGAAGAGTGTTACAGAGTGAGGGATAGACGTGAAGAGCAAGTGAGAGAAGGGAGGTAGCTGGAGAGGAAGTATGATTTAATGAAAGGAAAGTCAGAAAGAAAAAAGAGACACAAAGTAGGGAGGGACACTGAAGGGAAGGGGGAGGGCTGAAAGAGATGGATGCATTAGTTGTGCGGAGAAAAGGAGAAAGATGAAGTGTGCGAGAAACAGATTATGATGATCATATTCTGAATTATGTACTACACATCAATAAGCACCATTTTTCATTTGCTGTAATCTTCAAGGCCTTTCCCCTCAGCATTACAGAGTAAGCATTTAACCCAGCATGAATTAATGTCACTAAGGTTTCAAGCACTTTGCTGTATTGTATATGAGTTGAACCCAACCTCATCATACTGCTCAGATCAATCCATGTAATACTGGGTGACATATGAGCTTAACATCTTCCTATTTTATCAGAAATGACAGCTGCGGCAAGGTAAAAAACCTCAGCATAATGGCTGTATTTATCTGTATACAATTCACTGACCGTGAAGAGCATTGCTACATCTTAGAGGAATCTGCAGGCTGATAAACTTGAGAATCCTTGGGTTGTTTTTTTTTTTTTAATATCCCGGTACAGCAATCTAGAAGTCACACCTTGAGTATTCGATTCTGAAAGTGTTAAATAGCAGGCAAGGAAACCGACAGGGGAAATCTGGCAGGAGACTTAAGTTTTTTGACTGCACCATTTTATGCTGACAGGGAAATATATTCTGAATCATCAGCTGTTTTCACCACGCCAAGCGGCTTCTAACCTCACGTTGGCACGCACTCTGAATAATTGTTACACACCTTTCAGCCTTTGATTAATAAATAAGATGCAAGAGGCACCCTGAGACGCACCGCCCCGCAGTCAAAACAAGGAGACAGGCCTGTCGATGAAAAAGCCTGACTGAGCCACAGTTGGTAAATGGACCTCCATTTTAGGAGTGCTTCCAAAACTACTCTGCTGCTTACTTACAGTGACATGTCTCCCAAGCCAATCAATTAAAATGTGTTATTATAAAAGGCATTTTGGCATGTGATTAAGAAATGGGAGCTTGATTGCTATGGGAGTCAGAGCCGGAGACCCTCCAGTAATACTTAATGGGGTTGCCTCAGTCACTTTGCCAGTGTTAAAGTACATTAACAGTTTCGACTACGAGGCTCAACAGGAGCACAGGCACCCAACAGACTGTCAAATCTCTGACACCCGTTTAATTGAATGATCGCAAAATCCTTAGCACATGTGGTTGCACACGCACACACACACACACACACACACGCATAAAAAAGACTCTCCCTAGCCGTAACCCCCCCTCTGCTGTTAATTCTCCCCCGGTGTAGGGGAAACTTAATGATTGCAATAAACCCTGCTGAGGTGGAGGCAAGTTCTGCTGATCCCAGAGATTCCTGCAAATTGCCTCGAGTTAATTATTGAGCTGCATATACATTTAATAAGCCTTCCGCAATTTGTCTTTCACCCCTCAGGATGCCATGTCACGTCAAAGATGACGGGTAAAAGGGGGGTTGCTGAAGGGGAAAAGGGTGTTAAAGAGTGTGGCTGTGAGTGTGCACGGCCCAGCACAGCATGGAAAGAGCGAGTCATATGCTCCACAGGCAACCCCTGCAGCCAAAAACACAGTGCTGACACGGTCACAAGCTGATGACTCAGATGTGCATTAACATCTAAGCCACGTCACAGGGGTTACCTAGTAACGTAGTCTCAAAGGTGCGTCAGCTTGAGGCGAGAAGTACCGATTAAATATGACTGCCATGTCCTGACAGGATAAAACACCCACGCAGGGTTAAGGGACCGCTGACACAGTTTGAGGACAATGTGATAATGAACAAAGGGAAGACAATGACAGACAGAATGGTAGATTCAGATTGTAAAAAAAAAAAAAAAAAAAAAAAAGAGGGTGAAAGAAGCAAATCAAAGTTGGCTGCAAGGTGACGATGCTTGTGCAAAGCTGGAAAGGCTGTCAGTGAGCAGACAGCTGGAGCACTTTTGGACATACTTGTTGATCTGAGCCAGGAACATGCCCTTCAGAGCGTAGAACTCAGCCGTCATCTCCTTGGTGAAGTACTTCAGGTTGGTCGACTCTATCACCTCCAAACCCTAACAGACAAGGAAGTGAACATCAGGGGTTTAACTTCGCAACAAACTGCAGTAAAGAAACTTTTGTCGCCGCTAGGGAGAGGAATCGCGAAAAAGACACCACGACACTCTGTTTTAGACAGGGCCGTAATCACAGGTGAAAAACAAACAAACTGCTCGGTGTTCATTAAGAAGTAAGAAAAGAGGTGTTAAGGGAGCTAAACTTCCATTATGGTGAGCCTCTGATTAGGTGTCCCCTATGTACTGCTGTGACAAACGATGTGTAGCGGGAGAGAGAGACAGAGAGAACCAGAGGAGATGAGATAGAAGAGAGAAAGAGAGAGAGAGGGAGAAGAGTGTCTACTGGCACTTTTAATGACTTGTGGTGTGCTGAACTGCTTCTATTAATCAGAGTACTCCATGGGCCTAAGAGCAAGCTCCTGAGTTACACTCTCTTATAAGTCTCCCTGCTATAACTTGTCACCTAGAGCCACCCCAAACACTTCTTGCTCTTACTACTTTTCCCACTCAAAGTACCCCTAACGACGCCTCCAGCCACTGCAAACGGACAACCCGAGTACTTAAATCACACTAAATGCATCAAATGTGTTGTTCTTCAGTCGAGGCTGACTTTTTTCAAAGTATGCATTTCCATGGTCCAAATCTCCTGCAGCTGTGCTGCGTTATGGTGCAGGTGTTACATGGGTGCAGTATATTTATCATATTTTGATCACACGTAATTAGATTGTACAACCTAGATGATTTGTGCTCTTTCTAGAGAGTGACTTTGTTAATAAAATATTTCAGGAGTTACTTACAAGCTAATAAAACCAAGAGTAATTTTGAACATGACAAACACACTCGTTAACACAGTGACATTTGTAATTTCTTATTAATTGTGGGCAGAGTTTTACAAAACAATCCTGATGATCGAAAGTACTGAGATTATACCAGTTACTTGCAACTATTGTTTATGGCAATACTACACTTACTTTAACTGCAAGTTTAATGTTCTAAAAAATAATTTCTTACCAGTAAAACATCATAAAAACAGGGGCATCCATATTTAGTGCATAGGCCAAATAAATAAATAAATGGCCAATAGTAATTGTCTAATGTGAAACAGTACAGTATAGAAAGGGATGGGTATTGTTAAGCTTTTAATGAAACAGTTACCGATACTGACAGTCCTTATCAATACCAAATACTATTCTATTCTCCACAACATGATGCAAAAAATGAAGACATAACATGAAAATATATGAAAAGACTTAAGTCATTTTATTATTACCTTTATGTTAAATTCTTTTCTGAGTTTCTTGTATACATACAAATGCCTGATGGGGATGTGCCGTAATGCTGATTTACTACCAGAAGCTAAACATAAACAATATTAGAAATTTACAAATAACTATAGTCACTGAGCATCTCAGATGCTAACAGAAATATATAACAGAAATAACTTAAAATGTAGAATTACCGCCTTGTAGTTGTATGCCTTCGCACACCAGCACTTCTAGTTTACATCTGTGTCTGTGAAAATGTGGGTGCTTCACACACATCTTCCCCCGAACAGCACAGAACATCTCCACAATCAGCACAGTTTCAAGGTGGGCACCAAGATTAGAGTCACCAATTTAATATCTGATCAAACGTCTCCCCTTTTGTTCGTCAGTTATGATGTTGAATAATGGCCAGAAAAGTGTTTCTGCAGAACATTATGATGTCACTGTGAAGTTGACCTTTGACCTTTTGGGCATATAATGTCATCACTATATTATTTTGTCCTACTACACATTCTGTCATAATTAGTGTATGAATCTCAAGTTTTGGCCAAAAAAACATGTTTTGTGAGGTCACAGTAGCCTTGACCTTTGATCACCAAAATCTAATCAGTTGAAGTTAGAAATCTGAAATTGTCAGATATATAAGAATGAACTGTCATTACATAAATACCGATAGCAGCACTGTTTGTCCAGGAGAGATGTACAGGAGAGAAGATCACATTCCATCTTACCTGCATGCACTCATTCTTGCCCATGACGCCGGCCAGCTGCAAATAACATTTGACCTGCTGTCTGATCTTCTGGAAGCAGTCAACAATGGGCACTGTGGGGATGGTGTGGATACGACTCAGAATGTCCAGAGCCACATTCACCAAACCCTGGAGAGAAAACAGCGTGATATGGTTTCACAAACATGACTAAAAAGGTTGAGGTTCATTTTGCTATAATGACCGACTCATTGTACATTATCCCTTACATATTTTGAAGTAAAAACACTCATAAGCCTAAACCAGTACCTGTTTGCGTCCTATCTTGCCATACTGAATGATAGCAGAAGCCGAGGCATGAACTCCCAACATGGCATTGTTGTTGTTTGGATCATGCTGTGTGTTCGTCTCATATGCCGTCACTATGGCTGTGGACAGAAACAAAACAATAAGGAACATATTTGTTTTGTCTTTATACAGGTGTCATGTTTGAAGAAGAAAGTAAAAAGGAGGAGAGTTTAGAGTAGTATGAACATTGGGGATCGTCTAGCACTCTGAAAGCTCTGCTGTCATAATGCAGAGGAGGGCACTGGGGACACTAAACGTATTGAACAGTAAATGGGCCATGGCGATGAATTTCATCAAGAAAATTCCATTTCACTTTAACATAAGTTTGAAGGCTGTCACATATAAATGAAGTGGATTTTATTGGCATGGTGCTGCAGAACCGGTCCTATCATTATTTCAGCGCCTCACAGTGAGAGTTGGAGCTCAAGTTGCTTGAGACATCACATTTTGCAGTGGCTGCCTCTCTGAATGGTTTCAAAGTCACTGCGGGAGAGAGCACTGAGCAAGGTAAATATGTGTGTGTGTGTGTGTGTGTGTGTGTGTGTGTGTGTGTGTGTGTGTGTGTGTGTGTTTGTCTTGCTATACTTGTGCGGACCAACCCCTGACAAACAACCTTTCTTGTGAGGACATTTTCACTTGTGAGGACATTTTGCCCGGTCCGCACAAGGAAAATGCTTAGATGAGCTCCTTTAATCCCACTAGGTGGCCTGTATAAGTTTCAGAGAATGTCCTCAAAAAAATAGTAAAGTCAAAAGTGTGTGTGCGTGTGTGTGCTCTTGGGCTCCCCTACTGGACACACTCGTGAACTGCAGGTGAAATTTGATATAGACAGTGAAGGAGCAATCCAATTTTCTGATTGGCTAATGCTGAGAAATTTTGTGATTGGCTGTTTTAGTCATGTGAGAACATGACTGTGGGGCTGAACAGGAACAAAATGAAGAGCTGAGGCAAGCAGTGCATTTAAACTGGAAAAACAGCAAATAGAGCATTTGCCACATTTAACAATTTAATTATATTATAAATTATAGTGAAATATTATATTAGAATAACATAAACAATTAACAAATAACATCAGTACTACTAGTACAGGTACTACTGCTTCTTCTATTAGTGCAAGTAGTATGCATACTAATACAAATAATACTACTTCTACAAACTGAAATACAATGCTCATATGTTTTTGAGTTGCACCTAGACATCCAGGAGTTGAACAGAAAAGTCTATCTTCTTATAAAGGCTTTAGCCAGAATTTTAGAAATACTTAGGTCACAAGGTCAAGCCACCTTTGACAGCAGTTGCTTAAAATTATTTATTATTTTTTTATTTATTATTTTTTTCTCTTCATTTGTTTTTTTTCAACATTTGTTTTTTTTTTTTTTTAAACATAGTTAATCTAATTAGTTAACTTCCCAGACTTTTAGCCTTGTGTGTATTATATCGAATTGAATGGTAAAATATCTATGTCCAAGTTGAGCAATTTTGTAAGGTAATGGTGAGGACAACTACAAATTTCATCTGGTAAAACAGTCTGCTAATCGCTTTCCCAAAAAGGCCTCACAATCATCCTGTATAACTAGCAAGTATTACTTTGGATATATCCAAAATGGTTTTTTTTGCATGTAATTTTGTAGGCTTGTATAATTCTTTAGTTCAGAGTGTTCAAAGCAGATAAAGCAGTGTGACCTCCATCTAATTTATCTGCTTTCTAATTCATTTCTCATGCTCATTCATGTTACCATGCTTTACTAATCTCTCTTGTCATTTCAGACCCTATTTTTCACCCGTCCACCAGTTGTAGAGTTATTCCCACCCTAACCCATCACCTAATCAGTCTCCTGACCCACTGACCTGCTTCCTAAAAACTCTCCAGCCTTGTGTGCATGGACTTTTGCCTGTTTTGAGACCTCCTTGTGTTACATAACCCATTTTGTGTATCTGACTGTATTACTGGTGCAAATATCCTGTGCAATTATCCATCATGGTCACATCTGCATAGTAACAGGTGTATATAGGGTATACAGGCTTTATAGTTTGATTTTATTTTTATTTTTACCTTGTTTTTGTCTTATTTAACACTCAGTCACTTTTATCTTTGCATTTGACTCTTGACCTGCTGGAACAATTGAATCTCCCTAGTGTGGGAAGTTTATCTTATTTTATTTTTATTATTGATCAACTAAAGAGTGTCTTTGTCTTGCTGGGGCTAGCTGGGAAGCTAGCAGAGGCTAACTGGCTGTGCTTTCCTCCGTCAAGCTGCGCTAGCCGCTCCCAGCTAGCCCCGGCTAACTGACTGTGCTTCCCTCCATCATGCTCCGCTAGCCCCAGCTAGCTCCAGTTTGTTATTCAGGTTAAAGTGGGAAGATGCAGTGGGTCTGTGGGCAGCTGAGTGAAGTGGAGCCTGAGGAGGAAGCACCGGTTAGCCCCGGTTTTACTACAGGCAGATTCATTCACTACAGGGCGAGGAAATAAAACCTGAACAGCCAATCAGAGTGATCTCTCTCACCGACAAGCTCCGCCGCCGATCCAACATGCTCAATTGGTCGAAAAGCCGCCAACGCCACGGGCCGACAGCGTGTCAGCGTAGGCTGACAGACACTCACCGACGGCCAGACTTAGTCGACGGCCGACCATTGGCTTGGTGTGTCAGGGCCTTAAGACGGCAGGCCAACTACCTAGTAACTGTTATGCATGTATCAGTAATTCATTTGTTGACAATAAAACTGAACTGAACTACTCTTGTCAATTCCACATGACTAACCAGCACCAAAAAGCAGCTAATCAGCTGTTCAGTATACCTGATAATGCTGAATAGTAGTGCAATACCTGTGTTAAATACTGGATTGAATCATGCAGGGAATTAGTTATATTACTCCTGGAAAAACCAAAAGGGGTGCAGTTACATACACATCACATCTATATGCAAGGGTGGGTAAAAAACAACATTGAGAAAAGCCTGCACACTGAGTCCAACACACTAATTTAAAAACCCAGTAATCCCAGCTGGATCTTCCAAGGTTCAAAATGATGTGGTACTATGGTGGTAACAGCCACGTTTCAGGCAACCTTGTCAGATTTCAACCCAGATTGGGAATGGGGCGTCAGGGTAGCCCATCAGGAAAAGGTTACTTTTACATTAGAAAAGTAGCCCAAATAGAACACAATAGACCACTCCAGTCGGTCCAGTAGGAAAGAGCTAAGTAGCCCATTTTGACCTCTTCTTCAGTTAGTCAGCCCAGTATTAAAGGGCTACCTTCTCCATTAGAAAAGTAGCCCAAATGGAACACAGTGGACCACTGAAGTCGGTCCAGTAGGAAAGGGCTACTTCCTCCATTAGAAAAGTAGTCTGAAAAGAAGAGGCTACTTTTTAAATGGTAGTAGTAGCCGAAAAAGACCAATACAACACTTTGTCATTTTTTTCCTCGGAGGCCTGGTCCAAGAAACCCAGCCAAGGATTGCTGTGTGCCAGGTGGCAGAAATTTGAGTATGTTCATCAGGAGACCTGTTACAACGACTGTGGATGCATGGTGAGGGGCCCCGGAGTCGGTCGGACCAGAGGCATCCCAAAATGACCTGGAGTAGTTTTGGGAGCAAGGACTACTGCAGCTGTCTCAGAGCATGCTGGTGGGGGATCGGCTGTGTAAGGTCATCTCTAATTATGGCCTGCTTTTTTAAATAATTCACAAACGCTTTGAGGCAGGGGCCTGAAATATGAGCATGTTCATCGGGAGACCGGGCACATCCGTCGGGAAGGGCTCGGAAGTGAAATCTTGTGGTGTGCACACACAGGTCATAATGCAGTTAGCGAGACTCCTGATGACAGAAACACATGTCGCCAGATATGCACACTGAAAAGATCTCCGCAACAGCCAGTCTTTCATTTTGGGCTACTGCCAAGCAGCCCAAAATGAACAAGGGTCAAACAAACTCAAACAAGGTCAAAAGACTTTCTCTTGGAATTTCCACCTGATCCTCTACTAGGATTTTTTGGTCCCGTGGTGATATGTCCGCCACAGAGCTAGTTAGCTTTGCAGAGGGTCCACAGAGTTGGGACTCAGGGAGACTGGTGTAGGTCCTATATGGAGCCCACAGGCCAAGTTTCACGTGGTTTGGTCAACTTTTGTGGCAATGGCGAGCACTCAAAGGTCGGAAAAGGCGATCTTTCAAAGCCCCGCCCATCGGAAAGTACGGGTCCGATCTGCACCGAACTGACGTCTATCCGTTCGTCTGGGGCCCCCGAACAACATATGAAACGTTCAGACTTCCACGACTTTTACAAAATTGTTTGCTCCAAAACGTTCTCCTGGTTCAGAGGGTGTAGAGGGCTACAGGTCTTACAGCTCCTGATTGAGAGATTCTGAAACGGGCAAAAACAATTTCTACAGGACTTTTTTTTTTTTCCTTCTGGATTATTGTTCAGGGGCCCCTGGGGATCCTCTGCTCCAATTCTGGTGTACATGGGGTCAAAGGTCACCGCGCGGCGGGCAAAAAGACACATTTTACAAAAAGTAGCCCAAAATTAATTTTCTTCCCCTCATTTGAATTGCAAAACGGTGGGAAACTATAATTTCTTTAACAACTCATGAATGCTTTGAGCTAGGAGGCTGAAATTCAAGCAGAAGTGTCAAAGGTCACTGTGTGGGGTGCGATCTGGCCAGTGAGCCCTGCTTTTTAATGCCTTTTTTTAAATACTTCACAAACGCTTTGAGCTAGGATGCTGAAATTAGAGGACGTGTATAAGGAGGTCAGGGACATCGACCGCGCCGAGTTTCAGACCTGTGCAACCTTCAGAAGTGTCAAAGGTCACCGTCTGGGGTGTGATCTGGCCTGTGAGGCCTGCTTTTTTTAAATAATTCACAAACGCTTTGAGGCAGGGACCTGAAATATGAGTATGTTCATCGGGACACCAGGCACATCGCCTGTGCCGAGTTTCAGACACGTGCGACCTTCCTTTCATTTTGGGCTACTGCCAAGCAGCCCAAAATGAACAAGGGTCAAACAAACTCAAACGAGGTCAAAAGACTTTCTCTTGGAATTTCCACCTGATTTTTGACTATGTTATATGTCAGAGGGCCCTCTAGGATTTTTTGGTCCCGTGGTGATACGACCACCACAGAGCTAGTTAGCTTTGCAGAGGGTCCACAGAGTTGGGACTCAGGGAGACTGGTGTAGGTCCTATATGGAGCCCACAGGCCAAGTTTCACGTGGTTTGGTCAACTTTTGTGGCAATGGCGAGCACTCAAAGGTCGGAAAAGGCGATCTTTCAAAGCCCCGCCCATCGGAAAGTACGGGTCCGATCTGCACCGAACTGACGTCTATCCGTTCGTCTGGGGCCCCCGAACAACATATGAAACGTTCAGACTTCCACGACTTTTACAAAATTGTTTGCTCCAAAACGTTCTCCTGGTTCAGAGGGTGTAGAGGGCTACAGGTCTTACAGCTCCTGATTGAGAGATTCTGAAACGGGCAAAAACAATTTCTACAGGACTTTTTTTTTTTTCCTTCTGGATTATTGTTCAGGGGCCCCTGGGGATCCTCTGCTCCAATTCTGGTGTACGTGGGGTCAAAGGTCACCGCGCGGCGGGCAAAAAGACACATTTTACAAAAAGTAGCCCAAAATTAATTTTCTTCCCCTCATTTGAATTGCAAAACGGTGGGAAACTATAATTTCTTTAACAACTCATGAATGCTTTGAGCTAGGAGGCTGAAATTCAAGCAGAAGTGTCAAAGGTCACTGTGTGGGGTGCGATCTGGCCAGTGAGCCCTGCTTTTTAATGCCTTTTTTTAAATACTTCACAAACGCTTTGAGCTAGGATGCTGAAATTAGAGGACGTGTATAAGGAGGTCAGGGACATCGACCGCGCCGAGTTTCAGACCTGTGCAACCTTCAGAAGTGTCAAAGGTCACCGTCTGGGGTGTGATCTGGCCTGTGAGGCCTGCTTTTTTTAAATAATTCACAAACGCTTTGAGGCAGGGACCTGAAATATGAGTATGTTCATCGGGACACCAGGCACATCGCCTGTGCCGAGTTTCAGACACGTGCGACCTTCCTTTCATTTTGGGCTACTGCCAAGCAGCCCAAAATGAACAAGGGTCAAACAAACTCAAACAAGGTCAAAAGACTTTCTCTTGGAATTTCCACCTGATTTTTGACTATGTTATATGTCAGAGGGCCCTCTACTAGGATTTTTTGGTCCCGTGGTGATACGACCACCACAGAGCTAGTTAGCTTTGCAGAGGGTCCACAGAGTTGGGACTCAGGGAGACTGGTGTAGGTCCTATATGGAGCCCACAGGCCAAGTTTCACGTGGTTTGGTCCACTTTTGTGGCAATGGCGAGCACTCAAAGGTCGGAAAAGGCGATCCTTTAAAGCCCCACCCATCGGAAAGTACGGGTCCGATCTGCACCGAACTGACGTCTATCCGTTCGTCTGGGGCCCCCGAACAACATATAAAACGTTCAGACTTCCACGACTTTTACAAAATTGTTTGCTCCAAAACGTTCTCCTGGTTCAGAGGGTGTAGAGGGCTACAGGTCTTACAGCTCCTGATTGAGAGATTCTGAAATGGGCAAAAACAATTTCTACAGGACTTTTTTTTTTCCCTTCTGGATTATTGTTCAGGGGCCCCTGGGGATCCTCTGTTCCAATTCTGGTGTACGTGGGGTCAAAGGTCACCGCGCGGCGGGCAAAAAGACACATTTTACAAAAAGTAGCCCAAAATTAATTTTCTTCCCCTCATTTGAATTGCAAAACGGTGGGAAACTATAATTTCTTTAACAACTCATGAATGCTTTGAGCTAGGAGGCTGAAATTCAAGCAGAAGTGTCAAAGGTCACTGTGTGGGGTGCGATCTGGCCAGTGAGCCCTGCTTTTTAATGCCTTTTTTTAAATACTTCACAAACGCTTTGAGCTAGGATGCTGAAATTAGAGGACGTGTATAAGGAGGTCAGGGACATCGACCGCGCCGAGTTTCAGACCTGTGCAACCTTCAGAAGTGTCAAAGGTCACCGTCTGGGGTGTGATCTGGCCTGTGAGGCCTGCTTTTTTTTAAATAATTCACAAACGCTTTGAGGCAGGGACCTGAAATATGAGTATGTTCATCGGGACACCAGGCACATCGCCTGTGCTGAGTTTCAGACACGTGCGACCTTCCTTTCATTTTGGGCTACTGCCAAGCAGCCCAAAATGAACAAGGGTCAAACAAACTCAAACAAGGTCAAAAGACTTTCTCTTGGAATTTCCACCTGATTTTTGACTATGTTATATGTCAGAGGGCCCTCTACTAGGATTTTTTGGTCCCGTGGTGATACGACCACCACAGAGCTAGTTAGCTTTGCAGAGGGTCCACAGAGTTGGGACTCAGGGAGACTGGTGTAGGTCCTATATGGAGCCCACAGGCCAAGTTTCACGTGGTTTGGTCAACTTTTGTGGCAATGGCGAGCACTCAAAGGTCGGAAAAGGCGATCCTTTAAAGCCCCACCCATCGGAAAGTACGGGTCCGATCTGCACCGAACTGACGTCTATCCATTCGTCTGGGGCCCCCGAACAACATATGAAACGTTCAGACTTCCACGACTTTTACAAAATTGTTTGCTCCAAAACGTTCTCCTGGTTCAGAGGGTGTAGAGGGCTACAGGTCTTACAGCTCCTGATTGAGAGATTCTGAAACAGGCAAAAACAATTTCTACAGGACTTTGTTTTTTTCCCCCTCTGGATTATTGTTTAGAGGCCCCTGGGGATCCTCTGTTCCAATTCTGGTGTACATGGGGTCAAAGGTCACCACGCAGCGGCCAAAAAGCATTTTACAAAAATGCCTTTTTTTAAATTATTCACAAACGCTTTGAGCTAGGATGCTGAAATTAGAGTATGTGTATCAGGAGGTCAGGTGCATCGACCGTGCCGAGTTTCAGACCTGTGCACCCTTCTGAAGCCTGCTTTTTTGGAATAATTCACAAACGCTTTGAGGCAGGGGCCTGAAATTTGAGTATGTTTATCGGGAGACTGGACACATCCGTCAGGAAGGGCTCGGAAGTGAAATCTTGTGGTGTGCACACACAGGTTGTAATGCAGTTAGCGAGACTCCTGATGACAGAAACACACATCACCAGATATGCACACTGAAAAGATTTCCGCGACGGCCAGTCATGTAATGTGAACAAGGCTTAAGTCAAGATCATATCGACAAGAAAACGTCCAGAATTATTTCTTTTTACTGCAAACAAAGTGGCAAATATTATCTTGGAGGACATCATTGCACTTGGTTGACTATATTTCTATCATTTTAGATGTAAATATTGTTTGTTTATTTAAGATAAAACACGTATTTGACTTGTGAATGAGTCAATGGAATTTCTTGCAACAGTGAAAAAATACTGGCAATCATGTTTTGTACAGCTGTGAAGTGACAGAATGTCCCAGCATCATGGTTCTTATATTGCTAGATTCCAGAGAGTCTCCCCTCTTCATATATGGCAGAATATGTCAACTTCCAGCTTGCTATGGTGATATACATGTAAAAATGTAAGAATTTAGTGACACAGATTTTTTTTTGTCACTAATATAAAAATTAACATAAAATACAGGCACATAGAAGGACATGTAATGACGGCGAATCTGGATAGCCTCGACTGTCCTGAGAAAAACAAGATATAGCATGTGTATGTAGCCTTTATAATGACTCTGATATGAGCTTAAAAGTAAAGGCAGGAAAAATACCCCCAAAAATGCATAGGACCCAAAGGGTTAACTCTGCTCTGAGGCTGCAGCAGTCAGGGTGCAGGGGGGGAGAGCCCCTCCTCCTGATGGCCCATCAATTAAGGCTGAGCTGAAGGCAGCAGAGGACCAAACAATATTCTGCACTTCTCAGCTCTGACACTCAGGCCTGTTTACAGCCAGGATCACATTTATCAGTACATGTAGTAATACCACAGTGTTAAAGTACTTGCTTACAAGTAAAAGTCAGGCATTAAAAAAATACGTATTAAGTTTACAGTTCTATTATTAATACTTAAGGTATAAATATCAAAAAATAAACTTAAGTAATGTAGTGTGATTTTATCATTTATCATTAGATCATAATAATTGATGCATTACTTAGTTCATCGCTTTAATGTTTCAGCTAGTAAATATGGAGCTAATTTGAATTACTTTGTACTACTAAGTACTTGAGTAAATCTATTTAGTTACTTTCCATTACCGATGTATATATCACACATGAGGGTAATAAATAAAAAGCATAAAAAATAAAGTGTAGACTTGTGTTGGGATGTTGCTCAGACTGTGTGCATGTATACTGCTGTGACTGTGCCTGCTCAGCAGCTCACAGTCAGGTCAGGCCTCAGGGTGGGGGAGGGGAGACACACTCAACCACCTGCACTGCACTTAGTGCTGCATTCAGGGAGTATGGGATACAGTTTTACTGGTCTGATTGAACGTGTTTTATACTAAAATGGAGGACAGCTCAAATCTCTGATGTTGTAGTAATTATTTCATGACCAAGACTTAAATATAAACTGAGTTACTGATTTCCAGTAAGTATATATAACTTCATGAGTAACATTTTCGAGTTTTGTAAAACTTCCATTCAACGCCCACAATTCGGACTTTCCTTGTGGACATGAATGCATCACTAGAAACATGCTTCGGTACAGGAAGGCACGGAGGCTGCAGCGAGTGAGGGAGCAACACAATGACTGTCAGGAGGCTTATGACATGGATTTAACAGCCAAGACCCAAGCAGAACAGGAGAAAAATCAACAATTGATCGAGGTAAGACATATTTCATGTTTTATCAAACTACATTAGGCCGAAAAATAGACGTCTTTGCTCGCCGTCCGGTGTGCTCTCCAGCCTGAGTGAAACAGTTTAGCTAACGTTAGCTTGTACTTAATCAGATGGAGAGAAGGCTAATGTTAATTAGCAAGGGAGCAAAACACAGTGTTTGTCAGTGTCTGTGCCGTTACACTGTTAAGGTTATATGATTGGTGTCATGTTTAAACATCAGATTTAAAGGTGTATCTTACGGTATGTATAATGGTGGATGAAACCTAGCTGTGCTCTTACAGCCGCTGTGTGTCGGACACCAGTATCATTTGAAAGCTAGACAGTGACTGATAACGTTACTGTTAAAACCAAAAGTCCCCAAATTGGGACTTTGCAAACACAGTGAAACAATGCACTAATCACGAAGAATATAGATATGCTGCACATCAAATTAAACAGTAGAACCTGGGCTATAAGGCTGTAGAAACCTCTTTTACATGCCACAAACACAGCTTAAACAACAACTAAATAAATAACAAATAATCAAACTCCATGCCGACCCACTCCTCATATTTTGGGCTCTAACTTGACACCACCTTATGCAAAACACAGACAAGCATCGGAGAGTTAGAGGCTAAAGAACATCAACAGAAATCGGTGGAAAAGACAAAACAGACAGTTGTATGTGTATACCCTAAACATCAGTAGGGATTTACAGAAACAAAAAATGAAAGATATAGGATTGTACATGACAAATATCACATGCAAACATGGTGCAATTTTGGAGAGCTCGCCTGAATTTTCTGTACTAAAACCTCTCCAATATTGTTCTGCTTCACTTTATCAGAATCAGCCTTTGCAGAGTTAATGTTCACATATTGTACTATGATGTGATAGAGGTTTAGAGCTGCAGCTGCGTCATTCCAAAGGGATACTCATCCTGGAAATGCTTTTTTCTTTTTTTTTTTTAGGCAAACCTCAAAATGTTTCATATGTGCTGTGTGCCATCTTCATTTACTGTTCACATATAACACATATACTGATATTTACACATCTTAACAAATCTCACAAGTGTGCCAGTGTAGTTGCAGAGATATATTCATTTCATTATGGGTATGCAATTTTCAAGCAGAGGCCTATAAAATAGGTTCAAGGCCTCTACACATGATCAGCTGTAAAACCGCTTTGCGCTGGCTGTCTCATTGTTTGTCTATGGAGAGGGCGGCAACGCCTGACAAAGCGGCACCGCTACCCTTGGCGTTGCGCACCACTCGGATTTTTCTTCAAGTTCAAAGGCTATCGAATATATGGTATTTATGAAAATTCATGTAACTACTAACTAACTTGTACAAAGTAGGTAACTCAAAGTGTGCATTTTCAAGAGAAAACATGCCGATGTCCAAATACAAATATTAGCGACCACCTGCTCTATAAACCCTACCTTACCCATCTACAGTTTTTTTTGTTTTCAACGTGACATCTACAATTAATAATGCTGACCAAAATTTAAAAACTACTTTTTACTTGATAGGTACATTTCTATTTAGGCAATATATATATGTAATCACAACCACCTCAAACTAGATCACATCACATTATGCTTCTTTGTTATTACACCTTAAAATACAGTGCACCCTGTGAAATTTTAAAAAAACAAAGTCCTTTTTAATTTGTTTTTTGCTAAAATGTCTCTTGACATTCTTCATAAATGAAGCAGCTAGCAGCATTACATAGGCCATAGTCAATTACATAGTTCATAGTCAATTCTAAGTTTTAATGTCCTTTCATCTGATGCAATGTTTATATAGAAATCATGAATACTGTGTAGAAACAAGGAGGAAAACAAATGATTAGGCTTTAATATTACTGAAAAATTGTTTTATCAGATTCTTGTCTCCAGATGGCTCCAGACATTTCCATCTAGACTTAGTGTCCACAAAGGCACAGGTACACCTGCACTCTGGTACAGTAATGCAATCTAGTACTGTTGTGCCATAAAAGTGACTTTTATGATGCCTACAATGTTCAGTTTTGTTGACAGTGTCACTGAAGAACACCTGCTCCCAAAGGTTCAGTTGTTGTTGTTGTATTGAGTTGCAATAGACTGTACAGGTGTATCCTATAAAATGGACATTGAGTGAATCTATCCTATAGTTGTTTATGATTGTTTGTTGGTCTGTAACATTGCTTTTTGTTAATTTTCTTTTATATTTTACTTTATAGATAATGAACAGAAAAAAGAAGGATCAAGAGGAACTGGTATGTATTCCATTTGGCTTGTTTTCCATTAGACTTGCACTGATTTATTGGCAGTGCTCGAAATTGGTCCAGTTTTCACGTGATCGGCCATGACCTGCGACCGGCCGGTCAGTCTAAAGCATGACTGACATTGTGTAATATCAGTAGCGCACACACATGCACAAGTGCAGCACACGGCTTGAGCGATGTGAGGAAGGAGACCTCAGGGACACACTGATCTGGGTAGAACAACTATAGAGTAAATGATTATAGCCAGAGAATCAGGGTTGAGAGGATACTTTAATTTTCAATGCAGGAGGTTTACAAGTGTAGCGTGTGTGTGTGTAGTTCTAAAATAAATAAAAGGAAACATAGCTTTATTTCTTCTTAATTCTTACAAATATGCATATACTGTAAACATGGATGGCTTCTCACCTTAATCATTCATGCACACACATCAAAAGAGAGAAGGAGAAAGTTGTTAATTGTCTGTGGTAAACTTAATGGAGCAGAGTTCTCTCTGCTGCACGGTGCTGCTTCAAACTGACGAGGCACATGTCCATATGCCGAAGATGCACATGTCCGCATCTACGCTTACTGATGGGAGCACTCTCACGGGAGCGGCAGCCTGTTCAAATGTGCACCAAATATAAATGTTCCATAGCAGCCTGTTCAAATGTGCACCAAGTATAAATGTTCCATGGCAGCCTGTTCAAATGTGCACCAAATATAAATGTTCCATGGCAGCCTGTTCAAATGTGCACCAAATATAAATGTTCCATGGCAGCCTGTTCAAATGTGCACCAAATATAATTGTTCCATAGCAGCCTGTTCAAATGTGCACCAAGTATAAATGTTCCATAGCAGCCTGTTCAAATGTGCACCAAGTATAAATGTTCCATAGCAGCCTGTTCAAATGTGCACCTCTTTTTCTTGTTAAAATAAGAATGTCCATAACACTGCATTTTGTGTGAATTTTCTGGGGGGTTTTCCCTTTTAAAATGTTCTAATAATGGAAAGATAGATAATACTGCAATATCTTGTGTGCTGTAAAGTGGCTTGAAAAAAAAAAAGAAAAAAAAAAAAAAAGAAATCCGAATCAGCCAAAATCGGCATCAGCCGTCCAAACACTCTACAAATCGGAAATCGGTTTCGGCCCAAAAAATTGTAATTGGTGTAAGTCTATTTACCATTTTGATGTGGGATAGAGCAGAATAGTCAAATTGTGTATAAATCCACTGAAATCCACTTTTTAATTCCAAAAGTTTAACTAATTAATTCTGAGCAGAGTGTGATTCAGTGTTTATTCCTCCAGTGAAGCTCCAGCTCTGCCACCACCACTCCTCTAAAGCTCCCCAGCACACAGCAGCTATCTGTCTGCAAACAGCAGCTCTGTCCGCACTGCTCGCACAGACACTCACATCTCCCATATATTTGAAAATATCGCCCAACCCTAGTTGTAACTTCTTGTTGCATGTTGTTATAGCGAGCCAAACAACATGTAAGCATCAATTTTGGTTGTGTCCCATTCTCCCTAATATGGAAATTAGTTATTGGTTATATTATGATGCTTCAGTAAACTATTCACATGATCTTTGATCTCTATGAAGTCAGAAAGATCAGTGACATGTTTGATTTCAGGAAAAGTTACATTGAGTAAATCTTTGTTGTTCATCAGTTTTCACCTGCTTCGTTAATTGGTTGTGATGCTGTTGTGAGCACAATGTTTTTCATAGATGTCACTGATTAGTAGTGTTATAGTTCTATAATGACATTTTTTCTTGGTTAACCTAAATGCTACATATTTACATAATCCATCATAAATCTTTACTGCAACTATTGACATCAAATACTTTTTTTTTTTTCAAACAGACCTGTTTATTCTGAAAAAGATATATTTGAACTAATAGACTTTGAGCAAGTGCAGTATTTCTTAAATGGATAATAGATATTAAATGATGATTTGCTGTTTCTGCAGCTTCTTCCTTGAATTTCATCCAAATTTGGTCTAGAAGCCAACTTGTGATTTTGAGTGATTGGTTCTAGGTTTAGTTCCATATTCAAGATTTGAAACATTTACATTTTTATCTGTTTACTTCTTTCAGTTGGACTGTGTCGAAGCTGATTCTCTGTTGGAATCCGGTCATGATCTGGAAAGTGGTTATGTACCATCATCTTCAGTTTCTTCAGACAATGAAAATCATGACGGTTACACAAAACTAAAATTCAAGAAAAAATGTGATAAACTCAGAGAAGTTCACGCAACTTCACCTACCAAAACCTTAACTGACGCAAATGAAAAACTCAAAGATACAGATGACATTGACAGAGACAGAGATGACCATGACACAGATTACAGCGCTGATGATGAGAATGAGGAGAGGTCACAAATGTCAGTGAAATGCTGCATCAAGGGAGAAAAACGGAAGTGGGACAAAAGACATTACTGTGTATACTGCAAAAAAACACAGAGTAAAATTGCACAGCATCTAATGCGGAAACACAGCGATGAAAAAGAAGTGGCCCTAGCAACAAACCTTCCACCATCCTCAAAGAAGAGTCGCCAAATGTTAGAGGGACTTCGCAGGAAGGGCAATTACTACCATAACATTGAGATGTTGCAGAAGGGACAAGGTGAGATAGTAACCTACAGACAGCCATTGGAACATGCAGATTCAGAAGATTATTTACTGTGCAACATTTGTTTTGGGTTCTTCTTAAAAGATAAACTATGGAAACATGAGAAGCAGTGTTGTAAAATGATGGGCGAGCCAGAAGTTCAGTCCAAGAAAAGGCGAAGAATTCCAACTACTACCTTCAGTGAGAGGTCTTTCAAATCAGCTGAAGACTCAGATGGTATGAAGTTAGTTGGGCTACAACTGACATTCTTTCATTATTGATTAATCTGTCGATTATTTTCTGGATTCATCAATTGGGTTGACTCTAAATGTCACAAAATTATGAAATAACTGCAGCATTTTTTTTCATTTGGTATGAGTGTGTCTGTGAGTATGATGAACTGGAGTTAATGCTGAGGTGATAATCTTCTTTTCTTACAGAAGAAGTTAACATTCTGACTCGAAGACCATTGGATGAGAAGAAAAGGACTGAGAAAACAGGTAAACTCTTCTCTTGTCAGCTTTGTCTGCTGTGCTGTAGTGTCCAATCATGTTAAACCAGTGGTTCTCAAACTTTTTCACTTCAAGGACCCCTAAAGTGACACAGATTAGTGGACTTCCATTAGGTCAAATGTTTGTTTTTAGATGTTTTTAGGGCCACAACTAATCATTATTTTCATTGTCAATTAATCTGTTGATTATTTTCTCAATTAACAGATTATTTGTTTCATCTACAAAATGGTGAAAAATGTCCATCAGTGTTTCTCAAAGCCCAAGATGACGTCATCAAATGCCTTGTTTTGTCCACAACCCAAAGATATTCAGTTTCTGTCATAAAGGAGCAAAGAAACCAGAAAATATTCACATTTAAGAAGCTGAAATCAGAGAATTTGTGTTATGGATGGTATAAAAATATAAGATTCCCCTTTTTGCTGGGGACTCCATGGAACACCCTGAAGGACCACTGGGGGTCCCTGGACCCCAGTTTGAGAACCACTGACTTAAACTATGTAGTTTCACGCTGTAATGATTTTCTTATCTTGCTGTTTTTGCTCTTGATGGATCCTCCAAAGGAAAGAGACAAAAGAGGGTTTCTGAACCTGTTGAAGATTCAGATGGTATGAACATACAGTAACTTCACATTCATTGCAGAAGCACTGTGATACAGTGTGTGAGTGTGTCTGTGAGTATGATGAACTGGAGTTAATGCTGAGGTGATGATCTCCTTTTCTTGCAGAAGACATAGATGTTCTGACTCAAAACACTGTGACTGGAAGACCATCGGATGAGATGAAAAAGAGTGAGAAAAGAGGTAAACTCTTCTTCTGTCAGCTTATTTTGTTTCCTTCTGCTGCACTGTAGTGTCAAATCATGTTCTATATCTTAATACATTATTAATTTAATTTGAATAAATTTAAATATGTAGTTTCACACTGCAGTGATGTTGTTCTCTTACTGTTTTTTTCCTCTTGATGGATCCTCCAAAGGAAAGAGGATCTCTGAACCTGTTGAAGATTCAGATGGTATGAACATACAGTAACTTCACATTCATTGCAGAAGCACTGTGATACTGTGTGAGTATGTCTGTGAGTATGATGAACTGGAGTTAATGCTGAGTTGATAATCTTCTTTTCTTGCAGAAGAAGTAGATGTTCTGACTCAAAACTTTGTGACTGGAAGACCATCGGATGAGATGAAAAAGAGTGAGAAAAGAGGTAAACTCTTCTTCTGTCAGCTTATTTTGTTTCCTCCTGCTGCTGCACTGTAGTGTCAAATCATGTTCTATATCTTAATTAGGGCCGGGACTCGATTAAAAAAATTAATCTAATTAATCAGAGGCTTTGTAATTAATTAATCGAAATTAATCACATTTTAATCGCATATATTTTATCGCAATATTTGGCCAGAGAACAGTGAGGAGCAATTTATTTTTCCAAATGAATTTGAGTATACCATTGAATAATGACTGAATACATAAGCTTAAGCAACGAAACATTGTTTATTTTTTTTTTTCAAGGCCAACAGACCAGTGCAATTTTTCTAAACACAATACTTAAGTTTCAAGTATATTCAGAACCCTGACTATTAGAGGCCGTAACACACTTTTAACAGCTACAGCAACACATTTGATCTAATCAAATTCAATTTCAGTCCTCTCCAAGTACTCTCTCAGTACTCTCTCTAAATAACCTTGGCCAAAACAATAAGTTAAACAGTTCAACATAAAGTGCCAGTTGCAACAACAACGTAATAAATAGTTCAACATAAAGTGTACCAGTTAAAATAAAATAAAGTGCCAGTGATCCCTCCTATTCTTCCAGTATCCTGATGAAAAATAATTGCACACAACCGTGCTCTTGTCTACGCTACCATCCGCCCGCTTTTTAAAACAAAATTTCCCATCCATGGGGCCAACCAAAGCGGTCTCATCTGCTTCGTCGTTCATTGTTGTTGTCTGTAGCATGGATGGTCTGAAGTCATGAACGGTAGGTGGTGCGTTAGTATAATCGGTCCCCCGGAAACTCATAAAGTGAGAAAGGTTCCGCGGTGCAAAAATTGGTGTGATTAAAATGCATTAATTTTTTTAACGCATTAATTTTTGTGTAATTAATTGATCGTGATTAATGCGTTAAAGTCCCGGCCCTAATCTTAATACACTATTAATTTAATTTGAATAAATTTAAATATGTAGTTTCACACTGCAGTGATGTTGTTCTCTTACTGTTTTTTACCTCTTGATGGATCCTCCAAAGGAAAGAGACGAAAGAGGGTTTCTGAACCTGTTGAAGATTCAGATGGTATGAACATACAGTAACTTCACATTCATTGCAGAAGCACTGTGATACTGTGTGTGAGTATGTCTGTGAGTATGATGAACTGGAGTTAATGCTGAGGTGATAATCTTCTTTTCTTGCAGAAGAAGTAGATGTTCTGACTCAAAACTTTGTGACTGGAAGACCATCGGATGAGATGAAAAAGAATGAGAAAAGAGGTAAACTCTTCTTCTGTCAGCTTATTTTGTTTCCTCCTGCTGCTGCACTGTATTGTCAAATCATGTTCTATATCTTAATACACTATTAATTTTGATAGTGATATACGATATTTTGCACCAAAACTGATCAAGTGCTACACATAAAAACAAATGGAATTAATATAAAAACAGGCACATGAGACCATAATTAATGTAAAGTAAGATGGATAAAACACACAGAACAATAATAATAATAATATTAGTAAAAGTAAAGATACAAATGGAGCAGACAGAATGCATAAAATCAAGTAAAACAACATTTAAGGGAAATGCAGCAGTGTGGAAGTGTGAAGCAAAGCACAACAAAAGTTTCAGGCCTGTGTCAGATTACGAAACAGTCTCAGTTTAATACTGATATATCTGTATTACCCACCTAAGCAAATGAGACCATTATTATTATTATTATTATTATTATTGTTTTATTTTAAGATATTTTAGGGCATTTTTTGCCTTTAATTGATATGATAGTGAAGCGTGAAGACTCGTTTAGCATTTTGCAACACAAGGTTGTATGAAATCAAGTTGTAGTCCATGTATGCTACTCAGATTTTTTTTTATATTGGAGTGCAGTGGATGAGTTCAGGAGTCTCAGTCTGGGGAAAGAAGCTGCCTTGTAGTCTGTTGATACAGCAGCAGAAACTTCTGTATCTCTTGTCAAACGGCAGCAGATACTTGTGAATCTTTGTCAGAGAGCAGCAGGGTGAACACGCTGTGGCTGGTGTATGTTATTTTTTAGTATCCTTTGGGCTTTGTACTGTCACCTCACTTCACTGACACTACTGATGCTCTGTAGATGGGTACCGATGATTGACATTTGATTTTGTTTCAGGTTTGCCATGATTTGATCATTACACATTATTTTGTCATTGCATCTTTATACATACATTGAATGATTTAATTCTACACCGTTTCCTATCTCGGTTTGTGAACACTGTTCTCCATCATAGAAAATGCAGTATACATATTAGAGAGTATAGTAACAGATAAAGTTGGGTGATACAACAATATAAACCATGAGACAATAAAAATGTGTCAATTGATACAGATACTTCTATAATGTGTATATCAAAATAGCTATGTCTTTATATGTTTGGTTGTATTGGTATACCGCAGACAATATTGCAAAGGATTTTTGGTGGATTAATGATGAAATACAGTGAATATGAACAGTCTTTTTCAGTTTTGTTACACAGTCTGTAAATGGCTGTTTAATTAAATATACATGATTTTTTTAATAGTGAGGATGTCAGTGCCTGTCTACATTTGTAATTTCTATTTCAGGTCTGAATCCACAATTTCGCAAGAAAAAAAAATGCCATCGCAGGCCTTGGAGTTTTCAAGAAAAGGCAGCAGTGTGGCGACAGCTGGGACGGTACATCATTCAGCAGAGAGTTCCTGGTAAAGAACTGTGTGTCAAGGCTATTGAAGCAGAACAGGTACTCTGTAGTCACAACTGGAAAGATGTTAAGAACCAAGTCTACAAGTTCATCACATCTCAAAAAAGCAAACAGTTGTAGTTCATGTTCATGTTATGTTGGGTTTCCCCTACTGTCCTGTTCAAAATAAGATGGAACTGATGGGGTTAACAGCAGCTGGACCTGTATTAAGTTACTGTTTACGACTTGAAAGAAGTCCTTGATCCAGCTCTCTAGAAGTTTTTCAGAATAAGTTGGAACTGATATGGTTAACAGCAGCTGGATCTGTTTTAAGTTATTGTTTAAAACTTGAAGGAAGTGGATGATCCAGCTCTCCAGTAGTTTTAAGAATAAGTTAACAGCCAGATCTGTATTTAACTACTGTTTAGGTCCTGGATGCCAGCTCTCCAATAATGTGTGTGATGTTGTGATAATGTGGACAAAAATCCTGGCTATTTGTTAAGCTTTATGCCAATAAAATAAAGTAATTCTGGCATTACCTCATTTGTTAAGTCTTTCATGAAGTCTTCTGGCATTAGTAAATATTTGTATGGGTTTGAAAATACAGGAAAATATTACACTTATTAAAAATAAGTGGGGTCAAGAGGGTGGACAAGTTGGGTTCTTGATAGAGCAAATATAACTATTAAGCTTTTTGATATACTGTATATCAAAAACAATGCATGTAATGTTACTAGTATTAGTGACATGTTGAAGATGGATTTTTTTTAAATGCAGCAGATCAAAATGAATAACTCTTCAAATGAAATCACATAACTGAAAAAGCCCCAAAGCTGCACTTGAGTACAGTGAGTACAGTAACTTACTTTCCACTTTTGAGCATGAATGTCAAATAGAGCTGCAACAGAAATGATTAGTCAACTACTGTTTTAATAATTGAATTATCATTGTAGTCATTTTTATGCAAACAAAACTGGTTCCAGCTTCTTAATTATGCTAATTTGATGCTTTTCTTGTCATATGTGATAGTTAACTGAATATCTCTTGGTACTGGACTGCTGGTAAGACAAAACAAGACATTTAAGAAGTCACCTTGAGCTGTGGGAAGGCATTTTCACCATTTTCTGACACTTAATAGACAAAACAATTGATTAATCAAGAAGATAATTGGCAGATTAATCAAAAGAAAATTGAAAATTGTTGCTAGCTGCATCCTTGATGTCACCCAGATTCTAAACAGTGCCATATAAAAGTGGAATCATGTGGAACAGTAGTCTTCTTGATAAATGTCTGTTTTAATATAAGTAGTACAATTTTGCAATGTATCAGTATTTTTTTACTGACTTTAAACTGGAGAAATAAACACCAAAAGCTCAATTTAACAACACTGTTTGTTACTGAGCTGAGTCTGCAAAATGCTAGCAATATAATGTCTATTGATTGGCTACTGAGAGAGAAACTTGAAAAAAAAAAAAGTGTATGTCAAATCTGCCTAGCAACAGCGGTCGGTCCCCACAAGTATAGCAGTAAAATATTTTTTTTACTTTGAGTTTTCTGAAATCTGAAGTGACATTCTAACTCTCTAGTCCCACCTAGTGATAGTTTTATTTTTTGCACCATTCTAGCTACAGTGGAAGTGGTGGTCCTCACAAAGACTTCTAAAAACGTGGTCCTCACAAAGAGATAAAGACACGTATGTGTGTGTGTGTGTGTGCACGCGCGTGTGTCAGAGTGTATGTGTGTGTTATGTCCTGCAGCGAGAGAGAAAGTGCTTTAGCGAGCTGACATTTGGAAATGTACAGAGACCCCGAGGGGGTTCTGCAACTCGTGGCTTTTAAAGAAGACCCCTTCGTGGAACTAGTGGATACCTAAGCAGCAATCTGAGAGAGTGTCTGCATGAGAATGGCACCCTGTTAAACATGTACAATATGTTAAAAGTCACGCATGTGGATGTAAAATGTTTCATTGTCACTGGTCTCAAGCTTAAAAGCTGTACTGGGTCTGTCAGAGTGTGTGTTGTACCTTGGTAGTGGTGCTGGCGCCACATGAAGATGCTGCTCCAGTGCGACAAGTCATCAGAAACAATGGGCAGTCGGTTTCTCCAGGTTTTCACCACAGTCTTCATGTCATGGAGGCTGGTGTTGCGGCCCAGGTTGGCCGGCTGAAGCCCTGCGTTAATTTGGGCTGCTTCTTGCAGCTCAATGATCTGCTGTGCCGCCTGGGGGAAAAATAAGAAGTAAAAATCTGCTCTCAACCTTTTGTATCTTTCATAAAGTATTATAAGTATCTCGACCACAACTCACTTGACTCTTTGCCCCTAGCTTTTATGATGCATGTAAGGTGGCAGATCTGAAGCAGCAGCCAACAAATGCTTCTCATGCTTGCAGTGGCCCACTTTTTTTTTGTTTACAGTTAATATTTTGTGTTCCCAGGCTTGCTTCAAATATTTGCTCCAGACAGTGTACCAGCTGCACTTAATCTTGTTAATATTTTGTCTACACATCTTAACAAATGCAAGCTACTAGCCAAATTTCCTGCTCAGCTTGCACCACTGTGCACACATGGTGTCCATCTGCTGTCAATCAGTGACTGGTCACTTGTTTGAAGTTAAAGAAATCTCAAGTTAACCGTTTGTTCTTCTGTTTTCAGTTTTCAGTTTTCAGCTTTGCTTGCGTCAGGGTGTCTCGACATGCATACTAAGTTTTAAGGGCACAGTGAGATGCATAAAATGTCTTGTGCATTTCTGCCTCATCTCCCTCACATTATTTCTGGATGTCTTGATTGTGTGTGGTGCACAGCACAATCAAGCAGAACTTCCCTGAAATACTTAAATGCATTTAATGAAAAGAAAGGTAAAGGAGGAGGATGAGAAAGGTAAGATACGGTGGTAACACAGAAAGTTGATACGGAGTGTCTGAAGATCAGCTTTTAGTTAAAAGGTGGAAAGATAGCGGGGGAGATATGAAGAACAAGGATCAAGAGATAGATGAAAGGGACAAGAAGAAAGGTGATAGCAAGAAAGACACTAAGTGTTAGATTGTTGCATTAATGGAAAAAATGGTAAAAGGTAAAAACATCATGCGTATAAAACACAGAAGTTGAAATGGTTAGAAAAAGAGGACTGTCACTGTCAGGGTGTTGACAGATATGAAGACAGAAGACAATCCTGGGGCTGACCCTCTTTAGGTCACTGCCTTAAGACTCAACAATCCCAGAGCTGAAAGCCTCCAGAGATGGATCAAAATGACGAAACCTATCTACCTCAACAGACAGCCAGACATGAACATCTCTAACACAGCCCTGAGAAAAAATGACTCCTCATACCCTCTTTCAGCAAAACATTAGTGTCCAGTATCTGTTTTTTTGGTACTCTCAAGTAAAAGTAAAATCTGAACAAGCTGCAGGAGTGACATAGTCTTGATCTCCCTTTTCTCTCTATACTCCAATTAACAAGCAATTCTGCTCCTCTGCTCTTTCCTAATCACGCATAGAGCTAAGTCTTTGTCTGTTTGTCTGCTTTTATGTACGTTTGCTCGTCTCTCGCTCTCTGTTTAGACACAAGTGATAAATATGCAGAACATGTATAAAATTTCCAAAGAGCCCTGATACTTTTCCTTTTTGATTTCTAAAATAAGACAAAAAGAAAATAGACCAGATGCCGAAACTATCGCTGCTGGCTTCAAGGCACTTCACAGCACTTCCTCCTCCTGTTGGGACCTGGTGTTCTCACCCAGATGCCCTCTCAGGTACCAGTTTGGCACTGATTTATTGAATGTGAAGTGGAAGAGACATGTCTGAAAAGGCAGACTAAAACATTATGATATGCTTTGACAACCCTTCATAACAAATCCCACACAAGGTGTAGTTCTTGAGTTGTCACATATACTTTTACGATGTTTCATTTACAGTATGAGTTAATGAGTGAGAGAAGGGTAAGGGACATGGGGAAAGAAGAGGTTTAGGAAGATTAAGGGGACTAAAGGGGAAGATAAAAGACGGAAATCACTGTTTCTTTATTCCCTTATCTGAGTTATGCTGCTATGCTCACACTTAGTTTCATTTTATATCCTCTTTTTTCAGTTTATGCACGTCTTCTCTTTTTAACTGAATATTTTTGATACTATTCTATCCACAAAATACGATCCTACCTTCGATATTGTCTATTTTATTTCCCTGAGCTTATTATTACAAAACAGTTTTCTGTAAATTCAGCTCAGTAAAAATATTTGAAACACACTTAAAGCGATTGGTACTCAGCTGTACCGACCTAAATTGGTCGATACCCTCAAAAGTACTGAGTTTGCTCTTTTCAGCTAAATTTGACTGAATAAATAGTACAAGTAATTTGGGGTATATGCATATAGTAAAAATGTCATACAACTCTTTCTGCACTGGAAGTACAGTCCAGCAATAATTCTTTCATGCCACCAAAATAATTGAATGGGGAAAATTGTTATGTCTTCCTACATTACTTCAATGGCTAATCTGCTCCGATATGGCACAGAAAAAAGGACAAGTAGATGGGAAAATGGGAAAATGATAAGCGAGGGCTTCTATCTCATCCCGTGGAGAAAAAAAAGAAAAAGCCTCATTGATTGGCCCAAAGCCGCTTTGTGAACATATAATCAATCATTCCATTATAACTACTCATCAATCAATATTAATGCCAACCCCTCGTAATCGATAGTGTGGGTGATAATCCATTGATCGTCAGTCACTGCTAAGAGCTGGGATTTGATGATAACTTGATTCAAATGGTATTTTGAACCCTTCTGTATTTGCAGAGTCTGGGCTTCTCATTCTCCAAGGCTCATGGAGTCGTGAATGTGAGATATAGAGTTTGGAATGGAGATTTACAACAGGCCGCTTGGCTGGGTAGAGGAATAAATAGCTTGTTTTCCCTCGGCTAGGGTAAATAATTGGACTGCACATATGCGAGCACACGCACGCCAAAACACACACACGCGCTCGCACACACACACACTACAACAAAGAACGTAGTCACCCAATTCAAATACCCATTTTGAAAAGATAAATGTAGTGAATCAGAGCTGTGCTGAAGACTTAACCCCCCCGCTCCGAAGTCAAATCTCCCAAAACAAAATAAATTAGGCAATACAATATTTTTCACAATTATCTGTTAATATCAGCTGATGGCCCATTTCTAACCTTCATTCAGACCGTCCCATTCATCATGTAAATGTAATTCTGCTGCAGGTATTTAATCAAATGGTATCTGATGGCAGGGAAGTAATTACAGCTATTCTAAACTAACTCTTTCTTCCCTCTTCTTCTTCTCTCTTTCTCCCCATGTCTGTTCGCTCTCTACCTTTTTCAATTTTCTCCTTCTCCTTTTTCATCTTTGCCCCTGTCTATTGTAATCTCTCGCTGTGGAATCAAAGAGGCTTAGAGGTTTTTTTGATTCTTTTTTAATCATCTATCTCAATTTTACAAAATGGAGTGAGAGAGGGGGATAGAGGCCGTTATCGGCGTTACTCAACAACGTCTCAGGGCTACCGATGATCTCCTGACACCCATCTCTTCAAGTGCTTATCACAATAAACTGACTTCCCTTCACCACTCATCCTGGCTTCCTGACTGCTGTGTCAGTCTAACTGAGGCCTTTTTAACAGAAGAAACTGTACACTGACCTGCAGCAGTGGTGTGTGCACGTGGGAAACAATGTGAGGCAACCTCCTCCACTCGCGGATGGCCAGGCTGGAGGCCATCTCCACCAGCCGCTCTATGAAGTTGAGCTGCTGCTCCTCTGGGTGGCAGATGGCCAGGTAGCCGCGGTGCATGTTCACCTTCCATGCCATTTCCTTAGGACAGCTGAGCTCCACCTGGAAAATTCACACAGAAACTTAATTTTGTTTGTGTTTCAACTCAAAGTTTTAGTAGCAATAGACCGTGGCTAAAAAATTTAATTATCAATTTCTTTTTAAGAATCGATCGGCTGGTTTGTTTGTGTTACTGTGTGATATTGGTGTTCCAAAGGGTTAGTTCAGATTCACTTAAGTCACACAATAACATAAACTGACTAAGAGATCGAGGCAGCGGTAGACCAGCAACTCCCGTGTTCTATGAGGTAAAATTTCTGTTTTTGTCAGTGGAGTTTGGTGGCTTTGAAGTGGTACATTGCTTAGCTTCGGAGGCTGTACTCCTGTCTGCTTCTCTAAACTGGGAGCATGCCGACCGCAATCTACTGCATGTAATACATGGATTATCATACAACCCCATTTAGAAAAATCCCAAGAACCTTTTAACAAACAATATTCGCTTCTAAAAGGATAACAGGTACATTACATTTAAATTATTAATATACCACTATCAAATTAAATGGTGTGACTTGGTATAATTGCAATAAAAGGATGATAGGCAGTAGGCTCAGTCTCACAACAGCAAAGGAAAAAATAATATCTGTTGTACTTAAAGTGCTTCCACATATAGAGATGATTCACCAAACTACTGCTGCTGTTGGAAATTCTACTTTTGCTTGTTTATATTCATCTGAGGAGCATAAATGTAAATTGCTTCTTTCGTCAGTCTTTAACCTATTCTACCATCTGCCACCTCCAGAAGACTTTTACTTATGTTTGCACTGGAAAACAGCTTTATCTTACTGTTTTATGAACCAATCCACCAGTCTCCCTGCAAAATCCATACTGGTAGCTCACAGAATAAAACGCTGGGAATGCTGCCAAACTCCTCAACAAATACCTTGTTTGAGGCAATACATATTATATTTTTTGATTCTCTTTGTTCATAAATTCTAGAACTATGTTGTGTCATGACACATGAGCAGTTCATCGAAAATGTATACTTTTGGGAAAAGCTGCCTGACAGATGAGCTGTTAGTTGCAGCTAAATAAAAGATGAATTCAGGAATAAGCAAATAAATTGGTGACACATTCTGTAGGAACAGACACAGTTGGTGTATGCTGCGTGCTGTTTGTCTCTAAATGTTTGTCCATATGATGTCAAGCAGAATAGCGCACACTCTTCATAGCACTGGGAGTGTGGCAGTCTTAATTAAATGAAAACATCCGAGGGGAAAGGGCCTATGACACTTTCCGTGCATAATTTAGTACAAACACACAACAATACTGTTTCCAATTCATTTCCTGAATGGTTTCAGCAGGACTTTTGTACTAATGACTAATCAACCTGACGAGTCTGACACAGAGGCAGAAGAGAGGAAAAGGCTCTGCTATTGATTAAAACGCTGAGTGCATTAACACTAAACAAACAATAGCCCATGGGAGTCTGATACGTCAAACCTGTGGTTTTGCCGTTGTGTGTTTATAAGTGAGTGAGAAAAAAGACAGAATGTAAGAAGACCAAAAACAGGAAGAGCGAAAAGAGAATGAGAAAGAATAGGTGTGTATTTGTGTATGCTTCTTCGATGCGGGAGAAAATTACAGTGATCGGTCAGAGCGCACTTATCAGGGGTGAAGCTTGATGAATATCCTGGAGACAGGGCCGCCCTTATCAAGAGCCAGTTTTAATTGAAAGCGGGGACATTTGGACTTCGCCTCTGAGCCAGTGAGCGGTGGGCAGGCAGGCAACTGAAAGCCTTGCTCCTCTCCTCCACCATAAAACAAATCACCCCGCAGCAGATGCCGGGGTAATTATTCACGCGCGCAGCTGTCGTAAATATTAGCCGCTAAAACCAGAGCTGCAGAGCAAGGGATGAAGAGATGGAGGTGGAAGTGGAAGTAGAGAGGGAAGTAATAACAAAAAGAAAACCGAGTAAAGAAGAGAAGTTGGAGAAGTAAGAGACAAAAGAAAGAGAAATGGGTACACAGAGAAAGGAAGGAATGAAACAAGGAGGAAAGGATATGGCTGAGTTGGTGCTGCCATCCAGACAATTTAATTAGGTGTCACCTTAGGACAGAGCGGCTCAATGGATTGGTTCCAAGTCTCCTTGAAAGAGCAAAGCAGGAGTATTTGTTATATGTCAGGTACTATCGCACGCTCACCACCCGTCTACACTTTGTTTTAGGAAACATGAGGCCAATAAATTAACGGAGCAAACAGCTGAACTGCATTTCCACAGCTTTACAGCCAGCTCTCTGTCTCCCGGGTGGTGTTGGGTTGTGGTGGGGCCGGACGGTCCAAATATCAAGTTACGATACTTCACTGTGCTTAATAAACAGCACTGTACCGGAAACTGGGAATAAAATGAAAAAAAAAAAAAAAAACAGTCAAAACTCTGGTTCACTAGGTTCAAGCCTACAGGCTCCACGCCGTCTGTGATTGTGTCGGTGAGAACTTGTGGTTATTGTTTCCGTCAAACTGTTAGGGGTTATTGCAACGTTTGGGAGACAGTGAGATCACTTCTCTGTACAGATGTGCGTTTATGTGTGTAGAAATCCATACATAAATACATTTTGTACACAGTGACGGTGCACTCCTCACCTGTACCAGAGCCTCCTTCATAGCAGCCCAATTGGAAACCCTCCAAGCACACTCGAGCATGAGATAAGGGTTTGAGTGGCCTTTAGATTGGCCATATTCGGTCAAAGGTTCCCATTGGTTCAATTCCTTCGAGCAGCTGGACATGAGGACAAAAGAGATGAAAAGTTAAGGCAACTTCAGAGAGTTAATACTTTTAAGATTTTAGTAAATGTATGTTTTCTTTTGGTGCAATTCACAGTGTGTCACTTGGAGCTGTCACTGTGAGATGTTTGCATGGACACAGATTCAATGGTTATCATTTTGGCTTTGTAAAATAAATACAAATCTTCTGGATTTTTCACATTTACTGGGCAATCAGGCAACCCTAATTGTTCAACCCTGCTTAATACTGAACCCTAAGTAAAATAACAATAATGAGTTTTTAGGGAGGCATACAACGGGGAGTCATTTGATTCTGCAGGGGAGGCACGGTGGTCATCCTAGACTGTGGCTTGTTATTAAGAAGTCATTTAATTCAGATACATCACAATGAAAGTGATGGAAATTTCCCTGCTGACAGATACATATTTCCCCAGTAACAGCAACGAATCTCATATTCATATATGAGCAAAATTATATTTAAAAGCCTGCAAAGAAAAAGATGACATGGACAGATTTATAAAGAAACAATATACATATCACACAGAGATTCAGTTTGTTCATTATATTCTTCAAATATTGTGGTTTCTGGATGCCCTGCTGTATAATTCATGTGAGTGGAATAAAGGTTATCAGGTTTGAACAATCAATGGTGAGCAGTATATATATGAAGGTATTAAAGTAAAAATCCACTATCTTTTGTGCTCTGCTGGCTCTCTTGATGTGTAACACAAGACTGCCCTCTGCGATGCAGAACTCTTACCGTATCCAGTGGTCCTCCCAGAGCTGGTACTCGGGGAAGATGGCCGGGGAGACGTTGCTCCTCTCATGCTCTTTTCGAGCCTTCTCCATTGCTTTCTCGTAGCTTTCCTGGGCCTGAACAGACACAGGAAATAGTTTAATACAAGCTTTTTGAGGAGAATAAAATGATAATCAGTGCAGCATGCATGCCTTGCTGCAACATTTTTTCTATCCTCGCTGATATAAATGGGTTGGACATAAGATTAGAAACACCGCTCAGTAAAATGCAGTTTAATTTAACAGCACCACAAATTACAGCCCATAAAGTTAAATAACACCTTCATGGAGGTGGGATTTATATGCAGGACAGTGAACCCAATAAACTGGCAGCAGCGTGCACTTAGTTAAGATCATACATACATTTAAAAGCGGCCTTTTAAGCTTTCTCTCACCTGTTCGAAGAAACCATGCTGCTCGTAGGCAATGGCCGTGGCGGTCTCAGGAAATTTGCATCTCTTCTGCCAAAGGCCGGCCCACATGTCCTCCTCTTGGAGCAGAGAGTAGAGCTCTGCTAGAGAGTCCAAAATCTCCTATAGAGGAGTGAAACAAAATGTGGATGGCAGCAGAACAAATTGGAACATTTGCAGTGATCAAATTGTGGATTGAATGAGAGCAGCTTTGCTAATGAGTCTAGTTCAAACAGGATAAGAGGCAGATTTGCCAACTTTAAATATGAGGCTGCGACGCACACATGACAAATATAGCATCTCCAGATCCTCTACTGTGGAGGAGAAGGATAAATAAAAAAGGAACAGTAGCAGTTTTTAAAAGCTAACACTAAAATATTTTCTTTAGCCTGTTGGCCTCGTGTGTCACGTGATATCTTTTTTTTTGAGGCTTTTCTTTCCTAACGAATAAAGTCTTGGAAGAAACATCACATTGTGTAAAGAATGGCAACCGTCAAGTTAATAAATATTAGTGGAAACTATCTGCCATAAAACACAAATATTGCCAACTCCAGGATTAAATCAAATACATTACCTGTTGAGGTGGTGTGATGCTCTCCTGCTCGTAGAACTCTGTACTCTGCTTGGGCTTGCTGTGCAGGCTGAGGCCTTTTTCAAAGGCCTGCTGCTCAAGCATCAGAGTGGAGCGTAGCCAGAGGTTGTGTGTCTTGCCCAAGTACTTCAGCACGCAGGGGCGGATGGGAATAGGAGGCACACACTGGGACATGGCCTCAACAAAGCAGTTTAGGGCACTAGGCTGGCAATCCCTCTGGGCCTGGTGGCTGCCACTGCACAGAAAAGGACTCATTTCTCCTGACAACGCCTGGAAAGAGGGGGGACAAAGAGAGTTCATCAACTACCCAGATTCACTTAAGCAGCAGTGCTCTGATACGGCTTATTGATAAAGGCATTCTGTTGCATGTATGGGATGCAACATGATGCCATTTTCCAGTAACAGAGCTGTTACGAAAACAGGAAAAGTGATGTAAGTGAAAACAGGTGATTTGACTGGAAAGGGAAAAATGACAAATTGTATGCAGCCTTTTTGTATTCAGACCACGTGAAACATGACAACAGGTCAAGCCTTTTCTACAGAAATTAGCCTCTTGTGATTTTTCTGAGTTTTCATTTTACATTAATCAAATCAAATAACCATTGTTGGAAAATATTAATATCATGCAAGTGACTACAGCCATTTCACCCAGTCATACTCACTTTCAATTAATGATGACTATGTAGTACTTGTACTTTTATTTAGAAGAAGAAGAAGATATACTTTATTAATCCCAGAGGGGAAATTCTGTGTGTGTTGCCGTGTGTTGGAGATATCAGCCGTGGAGGCTTCTCTCGAATATAATGGAACAAAATGGCACCCATCTTGTGGTGCTCAAAGCGCCAAAAATACATTTGAGAAACTCAAAAGCAAAGTCCCTTTAAAAAAGTTATGACCCGCCAGCCTATCACTGCCCTGAAGGAAGCGTGAATCTACTCATGAAGGAGAGGCTCATGCTCGTGACAGCACAATACGTAAACATTAATGCCGTCTTCCTTGGTAGAGCTGTAACGTTAGTAAGCTCAGTGGTGCTAGGTGAACCATCAGTGCATACTTGCTTCCTTCTGTGGGGTGATAAGGTTGGCGGGTGCAGTGCAGTAGAAAGAAAATAATTCCTTGGTTAAACTGTTCACAACAAGGACTGTGGATTATTTTGAGTAACTGGGTCATGATTTCTATGGCCGATATGTCCAAAACCTGGCAACTCACACTAAAACAATCTAGACTGATAAATAGCACTACAGGTAAGAGGAAAAATTTGTATTTTTCTTTTCTGATTTGGGGTGAACTTCCCCTTTAAGACATTGCAAAAAAAAAAAAAAAAAAAAAAAAATATTTACTTGTTTGAGCTGCACAGGGCCACTCAATGATATCAGAGCCTCTCACACCACATTTGGACAGAATAGACTTTGAGTGTGACCGCGGAGTTAGTGCTCTGATAATCATGACTGACACACACTCAGAAATAAATGATGTATTGGTAATGAATATAATTTCCACTGCCTGATGACAGCATGGAATAATTAATGCCTTTGATGGTCACTTTAATTAGGCCGGTAGTGGAGAGGGCCGAATATGTCATCAAATTCCCTCCTAAGAAGAATATGCTTTTCTATCATTGCCATGTAATAATCCCCCCAGAGACATAAAGCCTAAGTACCAATGATCATTCTATTTTCACTATAAATTGATATGGTGTAATAGTGGCATGAAACGCTGAGCTGAGGCAGGCATCAGAATAAATACGTGACATATTTATGACTTCATGCCTGTCACAGGAAGAAAATATCATCATTTTGAAAACATCTTTCTATTGACTGCATCTTTCAGATGTTTAAGAGCTCAATCACTTCAAATCAAGGCCTTTCAACGAGATTCAAAATACTCTATATGCATCTGGTTCGTTAAACTCATTACAGCTTTCCTCCCTCCCTGCTTTCTCGTTTCCATATTTAGCATAAATGAATCTGTCCTCATTAAGTGGAATTGCACGTTTTGAGACAGGAGCGGGATGGCCAAGGTCAGAGTTACTGTCTGCTTGCTAACGTCACTGATGAGATACAGAAAAGAATATAGGGAGTGAATGAGTGTGTACGCAATGAGAACAAATAGGCAGTGTGGTATCCCCAAATACCCTGGGGATAAAGACAAGAACTAAGTGTGCATCTGTACTGATCATTTATATTCTAAGAGACTCAGCTGTCATTTTGAATTGTCCAACCAATTGACACATTTTGGATTTTAACAACAACAAAAACATGAGTATCGGTATTGGTTCCAGCATTTCAAAATCAGTGCATCCCTATTAAAACCAGCCTTCGGCACAATGAAGCATGTTTTCTTTCCTTATTGAACATTTACAATATTTGACAATATGACCACTTGGTTATAACCTCAACCACTGGTGTGCTTCTGTCAGACTCTGAGCACTAATAACACTATACTATACTGTGTGCAGAAATTGAAGTTACCTCACCCTGTGCTTCTCTGCACTGGGTGTAAGTCGACAGAGGCCAGTAAGTCATACTTACATGCTGCTGCCTGTCAGAGAGGATCTTCCAGAGGCGAGGGAAGAGCTGAACCCAGGTCCTCTCAGCCAGTGGTGTGGAGATATGACAAAGCTGGACCAGAGCGTTCAGAAGTGCCCCCGTCTAAAACAGAGTAGAGAATAAATTGACAGCTGCTGACTCAGCAAGGCAGTGGTTCCAGTGAATCCTTGTCTTCGAGACCCGAGAGTGCTTCTCATCTACCATCCTACTGGGTGGTTAATTGCATTCAACTCACGTCCCAGGTCAAAATCGGTTTCTCATTTAAAAGCTAGAATAAAAATCAGCAGGGCTCTGGATTAGGAAAAACTTCTACACAATATATGAGGGAAAATGTTTTAAATTACCACAAAGTTCAATATCTCAACACTACATTCTCTAATGTTGCCAGTAGTAGCCTCTGGATAGTTAGGCTAATTTTGAAAAGTCATCAACATAATGGTTAGAAATATCATTTCCCACCTGCTTTGTCAAAGTCGAATCAGTTTTGTCAGCCCCTCTGAACTGAGGGATAGAGTACAGGCTGGTTCCAAAAGGACCAAAGCTTACCTTGACCTCCCGTAGCGAGTCAAGAAACTTGTCATGGCGGTTTGTCAGCATGTGCAGCTGGTTGCCTGCATCTCTCTCAGCCTGCTCCTTAGTCTTAGGGATGGCTGTCTGGTCACCTGGTGCTAACTCTATGTCTATCTCCACATCCTGCCAGAGACCACAAGAGAAAAAACACAATCATCTTTGACATTTCGACTTCACGTTGGACACAATGCTGTATTGAAAGGGCATTTAATGACATTAGGGCTCATTTTAGAGAGACAAAGAGCAGAGGCTAAGAAGCAAGGCTTTCATCTTTTCTCAGGACCACAGTATGTAACACACTCCTAATGGCACAATGTGCTAATTTATGTGAGAGAGCATGTCTCCTGACACACTGTGGGGTGTGTGTGTGTGTTTGTCTGTTTGTGTGTCCCACCTCCTCCTTGGTCTCACTGTTCTCCCTCTCACGCGGCTCCTGTTTGACATGTGTTGCCATGGCGAAGGCGGCACGGTCATGGCTGTCAGCCAGGTTGATGACGTTGGTGATAGACGGCAGCATGGATCCCTGGCAGCTGGTGCCGATGATGGTGTTTCGTTCACACACTGCCAGCAACAGCTAAAAAGCACACACGCATGCGCACACACACAGGTGCAAGATCAGTGACAGTAACTGACATGACAAGTGAGAGGCATGACAAGAGGCTATCTGAAGAAAAAAAATAAATAAATAAAAATAAATAAAAGATAGTTTTTTTATGAATAAAAAGGAAAGCATTACTTTTAATGTTGGATAAAAGGCTCGAAGGGCCGACTGAAGGATCAGAGGCAGCTCTCTGTTTACCTCTATGCACTGTTTGATCCAGAAGTGGCTGCCCATGGCCTCCCAGTTCTGAGAGCAGCAGATGTAGAGCAGCCTGTCATAGACACGCCGCTTCATGGAGGCGTCAAACACCTCAAAGAACTTGGCTCTGATCAGTGGCTGAGTGCAGCGGAGCCCTGAGAGGAAGGCCGGCTCCAGCTTGGATGTGATGTCACTTCCTGAAAGGCTCTCGTCCCTGAGTAATACGATGGACAAAACATTTATTCAGCAGAGAGCTTACATGCTGGCTTTCAGCCATTTAACTTGCATGATTCATGAAGGCAGAACACAAACATTTTGTTGATAATAAAACATTTAATCCACTTAGAACATCTGTTGTAACTGAAAGCAGTCGCAGCACTGATTCAAGTGCCTACACCGCAGTGAGACAACTGTTAAAAAACAAGTGACAATATCTAACCAAACAATAAAGTACACACTAAAATAAAAGAAAAATAGGAGCACAACTTCTCTGCAATAACTCAACATTTTAGAAGCTTATCATAGTCAGTTTTTGCTGAGAGCATACAAGAGATGTGCTGACTCTGTGGTCAGTTTGGAAGTCATCAACTGTGCTGTGCTGTTGTTGTTGTATTGTATTTTGGGTAACTTATTTGTCTTTCCTGAGTAATTAGTAACTGAAACTGCACTGAAAATAATCCCAGTGAATAAATGCATTTGTAAATAAATTATATTACCAAATATCATTATATACCTCTATGTCTGAAACAAGTCTACATAGGCATTGACATGGGCTGTGTCTGAAATCATTCACAACTCCCTACTCGCCATCAGAGTTTTATGTAAAGGACTATATAGTGAACTCATCAGTAAAATGAAAAACACTTTAAGCCACAACTCATGTTATTCTATCTGCGCTGTTCATTATGTCAATTAAACTGTGCCAGATCAACATTGGCTGGTGGACTATCCATAATAACTACCTGCATGCAATTTTGGTGATGAATAAATGATATTATACTAAGTGTATTCGCCCAAATTAATGAATAAAAAGCACTTTGTAGCTGTTTGTGTTTGTGGTGCGCTGCTCTGCTCACATTAAACGTATCATTTTCATGACACAACTCATCTATTTGTCTCTTGCCTATCATCAGAAGGAAAAACAAACTATACTGCCATCAAAAAAACTTCTTAATCACGCTCTTTATAAAACAGCTCTGAGAGCTCTGTAGTAATGCCACCCAATATCAATCATGTGTACAAAAGGCTGCACAGTTTGGTCCGCCTGCGTGCAAGTTTCTTGAAGGCAATGCATAATGGTATATTGTGCTTAGTTTGTGACCTTAGCTTGTACACTACTTTTCACAATGTACGTGGGATACTTTAAGTCCACAATATAGGGTATAATAATTCTCACTACACATTCTAACAGCACGACGAAATGGCAAACTCCCTCTAGAGTAGACTTAATAATGCAGTGCAGTGATACTTAACTTACGACCTGTGGGCCAAATCTGGCCCGTGATAGGGTGCTGAGGGGCCCGCTGACCATTTTCTAATTCACAATGAAAACAAATTGATCCACACTGGGGGATTTTTTATGTACTTGAAATGTAAATAAAATGCCAGAGTGCATAAATAAAAGAATCAAAATGAAGCTTGTTAAATCAAAAAAGTGTCTGCTGTGTCTGGATTTGCCTCTTGACAAAGATGAGTGAGAACAGCAAATATCAAAAGGTTAAAAACAAGAAATTCATTTATTATATACACTGATAAATATTATACGTGTTTGTTTATGAACTGCCCTCTGGTGTCCTGACATTTTGCAAAAGTGGCCCCCGGGCAAAGCAAGTTGTCTTTCCTCCATGAAGTGAGTAGTGAGTAGTTTCCGACACAGTCGCAATGACACATAATACTGAACAGCAGGATACAGTCTTGATTGGGATTAAAGAGCTTTTTGCAAATATGGCAAGCAGGTAAGATTTCGAACATATTTAAAGCACAAAAAGCTAACTCATAGCAACATTCAAAATAAGGTACATGCATGTTTAAACAGCCGTGTCATGTAATGCTGAGGATCACTCAAGTGTGAGGAGATGGCACTTACCACTGAATATTCAGTGAAATTAAGCATCTTTGATGTGGATACTTCACTGTTAGTAAAGCACCAACCAGCATGCATTAAACGCTTAAATACCAAATGTCATCATTTCTACATCATCCTGCCGCACTAAATGGGCCTCATGGGTATGATTCACAAAACAGAAGGAGACAAGGAAGGTGGGATAAAAGCAACAACAAAGGCAAGGCTGCCACAGCTGCATATTGCCCCTATTTGCGCCATTCTCTTAATTACACATTGTTCTGGCACAGCTGCTTTATCCCTCCATTATCATTACTTGCTGTCCATCATGGCTTTACTGCTCATTTTAAATCTTTTGACAAGAAGAGCAGATGGGGTGAAGGGATGCAGGGTACATTTGGCTGATTAAATGTGTGTGTGTGTGTGTGTGTGTGTGTGTGTGTGTGTGTGTGTGTGTGTGTGTGTGTGCGTGTGTAAAACAGAAAGACAAAGAGAGCCATGGTTTGATGAATAGCGGGCACTAGGACAGTCTCTCCCCTCTGGCCTCCACCTGCTGGGTGTCCTGTCAGGAGTTGGCTGAGTCCTGACACGACTGTAGCCCCGTGAAAGACCCTGGCACGTTATCTATCTCTATCACTACCTGCTGTCTTTCTGACCCCTTCTGCACAATGCCACAATCATATTCTCTACCAATTTTCTATTTACTGCTTCAATTAATTTCTCTGCTTTTATGTCCCACCAACTGACTCTAAGCATTGCCATCTATCTACCATGATCTATCTTTCCCTATCCTTATTTTGAACTTAAAGCAAAAGATAAATGGTACACTGCTCATGCTTCGAAACCCCTCCTCCTCATCTCCATTTTCTGTTGCTCCTTGACCCAACCTCCTGCGTCTTTTCGCGCCTCAACCTCCCGACCTTCATTCCTCCTGTTAAGATGGATGCAAGGGCGGAGTGGCGTCAGAGGCACGGCCATTTGGCCATGTGATGAATGGTGGTAATTACCTGTAGACGTAATTAACGAGGTCCAGGAACTGGGCGTTTAACTCAAGTTCATCGGGGAAACGCTTCTCTATGTAGGTCATCATCTTCACCAGCAAGATGGACTTCTCGCGTAGGTTGGGCATCTGGAGGGAGGGAGGGGGGAAAGAGTGATGTCAGTTACAAAGGAGACATAGAGGAAAAGGGCATTATGAAAATTGAAGTGAAAGAGGACAGGTAGAGGGGAGAAAATTTTAAAAAGACAAATAATCTATTCAGTTTTGGTCCTGTAAGTGCATCTCTGTGTCCAGCTCAGCCCTTTACTATGTGCTGTCCTACAGCTTTAAAGAAAATAAAGACCAAAGACACCTCAGTGGGTATTATGCTAATATTAACTGGGCTTAGAAATTGTGCTTTGCTTGTTGTTTGTCGAAAGGTTTCACGCCTTTTAAAAATGCACTTTGCTGATTCAGTTCTCTGATTCACACCTGTTATTATCAAAGAAATAATGCGATGATCTGCTGAATCACGCATTTTCATTTGTTTGTGCACATTATATTTGTCTAACTTTCAGAATCTAACATTCTGAACTGTCTCGCTGAGCAAAGCCTCCTCCTTACCTGATTTGCAGCCATTGGGGAATTGTTTTTCACCCACTCTTCGACAATTTTGACGACAGCACGGAGGATCTTGGGGTCAGGTGACTTCTCAATCAGCGAGGTGAGGATGACCTGGATGAAGCTTTTCCTCATTTCCATGCTCATGACAGACAGTCGAGTCTTCACCAGATCAAGACTCAGCATTACCAGCTCACTGGTCACTATGAGAGCAGAGAGGATAACGGTCAGAAGCAGGACTGAGACAAACAAGCTACCAATATACAGAGTCGAAAAATGTTAGCAATTTTAGTATTAAAGGTACAGAGGGTAACTTTTCTTTTTATTACAAAAAATGACATTTTCTTTCTAATAACTGTCTCTATATCCTGACAGTAGTACAAGTAAGATAATCTGTTAAAAAAATGGTCCCCTGCCTCTTCAGAGTGCTCCTAATGTTGTTTTCAAGAACCACTGAAACAGCCAATCAGAGCTGAGGAGTCTCTAACACAGCTGTCAATCGTGTCAATCACAGCTGTAAACTGTCAAATGGTCAAACTAGACAGCGCTGATCAAATACAAATCAAGATTCTGTTAATGCATTGCCTATTAATTGCCTCAAAAGTTTTCAGAAAAATATTTTAGTGTACTGTTTAGCTGTAAAATGAGAATGGCTGCGATGCTTCGTTTCAGCTCGACTGTTTTTAAAATGGCGGCCAGGTCACAAATTTTCTTACTTTGAAGCTAAACAGTACATGAAATGTGTCTGCAAACATCTGAGGTGAGAAATATGCAATATAGTGACACAGCTTTGATTTATATTTAAACAGTGCTGCTGAGTTTGACAGTTCATGAGCAGCGACTTAATGACTGACAGCTGCTCTCTCTGAAAATGGCCTGTGATTGGCCAAAGTCTCTCGTCAAGGGCTATATTTTCTAAAGCCTGAAAACGGAGCCAAGAGGAGGTGAAAAACTCTAGTGTTCTCTCAGACCACTTACATTACCATATGTTCTAGGTTTATTATTTATTCATCTAATATTGATGGACAGTATTTGTTGACATTTTTGGCTAAATTATGATTCTGCCTGAATGAACTTTAAGATGAGTAGATACGTTCAATAACTGCTAACAACCACTGCACAGACTTTTTCGTATTCTCACATCTAAGAGCTGTAACAGAAAGTCTCACCTTTTTTCTCAAGAGTCAGGCTGACCTTGAGCACATTTGTGCACACATCACCAATCCAGCATTTGCTATGCGAGTCATGCACTTATATATATATATTTTTTTTTTCTTTTTTTTACAGTGATAGCTTTCAAATGCAATTTAACAGTTTCAATACAATCTGGACGGACTTTAAGATTATTAGATTAGCGAGACATGGGCGATCTTCAGAGGCAAGGGCCGTGCTGGTCAGATAGCCTTTGGTCTTAGTGGCTATAACTGCGCCTAGTGGAGGGTAAATGTCTCTGTTTCCCGATATAGTCATTAGGAGCCAATTTAAAGCACTGATAGCATCTTACAGCCATTACCTCCCATCTGAGAAGTAGCAACAGGAATTATGTACTGCCTGACTTCTATAAATCTGGTGAAGCCACGCTCAGAGAAGACAGCGAGCAGGGAGCCTCGGTGAATGCTGTAATAGTCATGAGAAAAGGTAAACAACCTAAAGCACTTAAACAACAACACTTGTGAGGCTCCTCTCTTTACCCTTGCTGCCTGACATACAAGGCAAGCTGTCATGAAGCCCCGTGTCAAACAGTGTCTACCCTTTTAAACCCACAGCAAAACAGCACAGGGTGACCATCTGTTTGCTTTATGCGGAGAGAGACACGGAGACAATATAGGGTGGGAACCAGAGCTGAGGAACATTCCCTGTGAAACCAGACTATCTGCAGAGTGGATCTCCTCTGACCACAACAGCTATTGAGAACACAGCTGGGGTCACTGATGTAGAACTTCTGATACTTGTCTTTGTATGGAGCCAGGCACTGCTGAGATACCTGAGATGTCTGAGCTCTGAGTCTGAGGAAGGTCACCACATGAGTGTGCATGTGTGTTTTGTACAACTGACCTCACACACAGACAACCCCTTGTTGTACCAGGGTTGGGGAAAGTACACACACCGGCCTTCCTGATAATGTCAGTCGACTGTAACCGCAGAATAAGTTCAACTGAAATGGTAATTGATGTCTGGTGCACAGTCTGGTGGATCTCATGGTGTCTCAGGTGCTGTGAACTCAAGAACTGGGTTGAATAGATGAGCCACATAGGAAGATTTAGATTAGACAGGGAGTCTCAAGAATTAATTTTCTTTCAGTTGTCGACTATATAACAACTTGTATTTAAGTGTATTCGTATTAAAGGTGAGCGATTGTTTTGATTTTGATATTGTCCAATGGTCATTATTCAGGATCACCTGTAGGGGGTGACAGGAGTAGGAGGGCAAGGGGAGTTACATTTGCGGACCATAGCCAGAGCACTGCATGTATCTGAATAACTGCTTTTTGGAATTTGACAAACAATGTTAATCTTAATTAAATGTGCAGTTGTCCCTTTTAAGTATGTTTTAGACTGTTTATAAGTAAATAAACACAATTTTACACCTAACATTTTTTTCCTTAATAATAACAGTCTTAGTAGTAGTAGAAGTATATTCATTTGTTTTTATCTAATCATTTATTTTGTTCAGCATTTTTTAAATACTTATTATTAATGTTAGAATTTAATTTGGATTAAAAGACCTTCAAAAATAATCACACTTTTAAGCTTACTGCAAGCAACACAGTTAAAGTTACATGAATAAGCATTTATAAAGAGAGTGAACATTTCATAAAAAATAATTAAAAATTTAAAAAATGTTGTTATATAAGGTATACTGTAAATGTGTGTATCGGTTCGGCTGCGCCTGGCTTCCTCATATTTTTCCACCTAATGTCCATGTACCTGTGCTGGTTTCAGTGACCCCTGGGTTGGCTTGCTGAGGGCTCAGGTGTTCCCGCACCATCTTCTGTAGTGAGCGCATGAACACAGAGATGAGGCGGTCGATGTAGCTGGCATTGTAACTGCAGGCTGACTTCAGGATCATCAGTGTTCCTGGAAGACAAATGAAGGGGAAGAGAGGAGGATGAGGGAAGAGAGTGAAAAAAAATAAATGGGAAATACAACAATATGACAAGAAGCTCAACCTCTGTGGGGCAAAGTAACAGACACACACCTGCAGCCTGCTTGTGTTCATTCACACAGCATGACAAGGACTTTTTTTTTTTTTTGAGGAAATCTAACAAAAGTTTGTCACAGAGGCAGGGAAAGGTATGAGTAATGTCCCTCTCTGTTGCTGCTCCCTGGAGGGGAGACAAATGTTAAAATGTCATCCCCCATCACATCAGCGCTGCCTCTCTGTGACAGCAGGATACCAAATGCTTTTTATTGACCACAACTGCCATTTTGGGAAACCGTATAAAATAGCATTACCTTTAGACCGCTCTCAAATAGTCATTTGTCACCTTGAGGGCCCTTTATTTGGAAAGCTACTGCATATTTCAAATAAAAGAAGGAAAAATCGCATAACTGTCTCCTTGGAATAAGCTTTAATGTAAGTTTTTTCCATAAATACTCTCTGACATCTGGGAGGGTAACAGTAATGTTCGTACGGGGAGGGTGGCCGAAAGCAGCAATCCTTCCCGAGACAACCTTTCCCAAACCGCTGGACTGTGGCCTCAGTTTAAACAGACCAGATGTTAGCCCAAGTGGCAGGGCTCATCGGCTTGCATTTTAACGACCCACTCACTGGCTTAATTGCTAAAAGTGACTGAGGTGGCTTGGTTTTGTGGGGATAGAGTGGGAGCGTGAAAAATATTTAAAACAAAAGACAGGGTTTATAAGCAACAAAGTGAGAGTAACAGAGCACAAGGGGATAGAGAGAGATACTCGCCCAAGAAAAAGAAAATCGGGAGAGGTAGAAAGCCAAAGGTCTTACCGAAGAGCTGTGTGGGGTTGGTGTTGCTTGTGGCTTTCTCATAGTTGGTAAGTCCCTCATAAATGACCTTGCCCACAGCAGCATACAGACACTCCAATTCCTCATACTTAGATGCCACTGATGATGTGCCTGGAGGGAGAGAGCAGTGTTTGCTTCAAACAAAGAAAAGCTGAGAATCTAAATCAATGCCTTACTTTAAGCACACCGCATGACGAAAGCAAACATAAGAATTTAAGAATCAATCATCAAAGTAATGGTCCAAATATTTTGGCACATTTTCAATGTGCACAGAAGGGAGGGAAGAATATCTTACACAACTCAGACATGCAATGCTTTCTTAAGTTTATGAGTTTAGCTGACCTGTTCCAGTTAGAATTTAGGCATTAAAGGAGTAGTTTGGAACTTTTGAAGAGGATTTGTTTCAGGTATATATCTGTTGTCTGTACATTACCTACAGTGGATGTCAGTCACACCCCTAGTTTGGAGAAGCAGTCAGGAGTACTGCCACTTAAGCTTAACAATGCACTGCTCTGGACAGGGGCAGCAGCAAAACGAATTTTAGCCACCTCATAAAATCAAGATCAGTTTAGGGGAACGCTTTAATTTGGTGGCTTTGAAGACATTACAGATGGGGAACTGAAACCGTTAACAGCTTTCCCATTGGGAAGGTGGCTAAAATACTTTTTGTTGCTGCCCCTGTCCACATCAATACATTACTTAGCTCCTGCGGCGTTACTCCCGCCTGCTTCTCCAAACTGGGGGCATGCAGACCAACATCTACAGCAGGTAATACACTGACTATGGATAAGTACCTCATTCAACTCCACTTCAAAAGATCCAAACTATCCCTTCACGCAGTGGCAACTTACTAGGCTCAGTGGGGAAGATGCTCATTAGGCGAGAAAGGAGGGAGTGGACAGCCCGCAGGACTTTGGTGTTGCCGCAGGTCATGCATGCTGCGATGCCCCGCTGGAGGGGTTTAAAATGGGCCAGGATGGCTGGGGACTGCAGCACTGTCAATAGGAAGCAGAGAATCTCCAGTCCAGTGCAGATGTTGGAGATGTTAGCCTGTGCTGGCTGCTCCTGAGGACACAGAGAAGTACAGTGACACCAGGAGGTCAGTCGATGAAAACAAGTGTAAATCAAGTAGACATGTGCAAGTGTCAAAGAAAAATATCCATGCTTATCTTTTTAGACATAAGTATATAACCCTGAAAAAAAGCAAGACAAACTATTGTGCAATTTCAGTAGACTGATTTTTTTACTCCATACAAATTCAAGGCAACTCAGGAATCAATAATCTACACACAGAGGTATTTCTCACACAAAAGAACCGAGGCAATGTGATGGCTGCTAAACTAAAGATCAATGGCCAACATCGGGTCCTAATTTTGTCTAAATTGCAATCAAGGTTTACAACGATGGCAGGGCCAAGAGGATAATCTGGGCCAGATCCATAGCACTAATCTTGCCTAATGAACAAGGTGACTCTTGTGATAAGGTTCCTGGTAGATATTAGGGTAGTATTGATTTGGCACTGTATTAACAGAATGGGACCTTGTCTCTGGAGCCATGCAGATTGGGCATATGCATGTATGTGCATGAGTGTGCGACCGTGTGCATGGTTTGTGTGTGTGTGTCCCCTGCCCCTCCTCATTTGCCCTCTCACGCCACTCTTCCTGACTCTTAATCACTGCCATGCCAGTACAATGAGATGATAAAAGGTAATCCGATTTAGAGCATTGTTCATTAGTCTGAGTAAGACGGCTAGGCAGGTAGAGCATGCTCCCAAGGGTAAAGGGCCCGTGTATGTGCATCTGCATAAGACCTACAGAAAGCCTTGTTTGTCAGACCATCCTCATGGGATGTGGAAGGGCTGATTGTGTGTGTGTGTGTGTGTGTGTGTGTGTGTGTGTGGTGTGTGTGTGTGTGTGTGTGTGTGTGTGTGTGTGTGTGTAAGGCACAGAGAAAGGCGCGGCCGATGCAGTGATCCCCAAAAGGGAACGAGGGAAGTACGTGACAATTGCCGGCGCATGGCGATAACCTTGTCTGAACAGTGGCGCTGAATCAGACCAGAGAGATGAGTAGAGAAGGAGAGGAGCAACGGATAAAAAGAGGGAGAAAGAAGAGAGGCTGCGATAAGAGGCTGAAAGGAAAAGAAGAGATGAGAGGAGGAAGTGGTGGCAAGAGACAGAGGGAAAAAGGCGAGGAGAGCTGCAGAGAAGCACAGTGGGACGATCCGGAAAGCAAGGATGAGGAGTTTAGGATGGAGAGGGGTGGGGGTTGAACGAAGAAGGCATAGGCCAACCCGGATAGACTCCTGTTATCACACCACTGTCATTATTTTGTCATTATGGCGGCTGGCGCCTCACTTCATGTATTACTGATAACAGACAAAGGACTTGGAGACGTTAGAGCAAACACTAAGACAGAGCTTAAGCAGAGACAGGGAAACTTCTGCAGTCTCTGGGAAAGCAAACAGCAGAGACACATTAGTTATCCTTTACTGTTTGTTGATTATTGCTCCAGGCTCTAACAACAAGCCTGAATATTTCAAATTTTATTCAGACTTGTTTGCCTAAAACACTTTTGATGACATGCACTTGAGCGAGCAACTTCAAATAATCTGACACGCTCACATTCACAAATACTGTCTGTTGAACTTATTTGACTTGTATGCAAAATAGAAAAAAAAAATAAGCCAGACACTTTTAGAAAGTTAATATTCATCAATTGAAAATCCAAAGAAAAGCCATTTGAGGTCTGGACACAGTGACTGACACATGATCTCTGGAAAATGCAGCAGCAACAACAGCTTAGCACCAAAAATGTCATCAACACAAGCATGAACCTGGCCTTAGAAATCATAAAGGCAGCCTTATAAGGTGTATAATGCAGGACACAACAATGCCCGATTGCCCAGGACAAGTAAAACGCCACGTGGGGCTTATAAATCTAGCAACTCACAATTGAACACATTTTTCCAAAGATGAAAAGAGTGAGCCATTTCACTTCCTTCTCATCTCTGTTGAGAGGTGTACTTTTGCACTACTGATAAGGCACTTGCATGAAAATGGCGGCAGGTAAAGACAAAGTTTATGAGCTGAACTCCAAGGAAACATTTCAATTATCCTAGAAAACAAGAGTTTGGTTGGGTAGCAGTAACTGCTAATAAATGATACAATTTGTATAGGGGCAAGTAAAAATTGACTTTGGGCCAGCAGACTTTTGATCTACTTGAAACATTAATGTTGAACCCTGTAATGACTGACTGACACTCTCTGAAGGCCATCTTACCACTGTCATAAGCAGCTTGTCAAACCACTGCAGCTTGAGCTCAGCGCGAGGCCACATGTCAGGCCTGAGGGCAGACTTCATGAGGCTAACACAGCGACGGGACAGCAGCTCCCCTGGAGACCCGGTCACATTGGTGCTGTCGTTCACCTAGACAGGAGGAGGAGGAAGGTTGGTATCATTATCATTATCATTATCAGTGACAATGGGTCTTCATCTTCAATATCACAATGATGTCCTGACGAGGTGAGTAATCACACAGGGCAAGACGGGACAAGGACTGTCACCATGTTTAATAATTTCATGCATGCAGGCAGAGTTCAACAGTGGCACAGCCAGGAAGGAGACTGTCCTTCCATCCGGAAGCCATGCAGAAGCCCTCATGTTGACAGGCATCCACCCTGGACAATGAATCCCCATCAGCTCTAGGTGTGGCGTTCTTTGGTTGATGTTAATCCCCGAAGGCCAGTAAAATGATACAATTTTTCTACAGGGATCAATTTAGTATCACAATACGCCTTTATCAAGTGGAATACAAAGAGAAGATTATGTTTCTTAAGACTGTTCAGTGAACAGTGAGTGATCCCCAGCGGTTATACAGAGGGCTATATTCAACAGAGATGGTTGGATGAACAGTGAGAATGGAGCTTGGCCCAAAAAAGAAAGTAGGAAGAGTCAAGGTGAGTGAATTCTCAACAGTCTATTTCAAGCCTGTAACCAAGGTCATCGCTGCCACAAGACCAAGGGACAGCTGTGTGAGGAGACACATAAAGGACTGTGTGTGTATGTGTGTGTGTCTGTGTGTAGAGATGTGTTCAGGACAGCCACCAGGTGTGTCCTACCTTCACCACAAAGGGGTTAGGACAGTTGTGTCCTACCTGGCAGGCACTATGGATGGCAGAACTGTACCTGGTGTGTGAAAGAGAGTGAGAGTGTGGTGTGAGTGTGTGTGGTGGTCATGGTGGGGGTGTTACCTGGCATGCAATCCTGATGAGGAAGTTGACCACAGTGTCCGTATGTTGTTTCTCGACAGGCTTGGTGAGCATGGTCTCTGTACCTGGCATGGACTGGCTGCGGCCAAACACCTACAAACACACGTACAAATGTTATAATTTATAATATTCCAGATCTTTTTTTTGGTTTGAGTACAGAACCAACGACTTTAAGCTTTCAGTGACTAAGAAACTAAACAGACTTTATAATAAAACTCTGACAGGCGTGCAAGCGCTGCACAGAGTCCAAGTTAGTTAGGAGGGAATATCAAAGAGCCGGCACAAAGTCAGGTTTTTGTCTGCACTGCTTTTAGTGAAGACGAGGCAGCAACTACTATTTTCTGAAAATGATCCTGGCAACTTTCTGAGCAATTAACATTTCCTCGTCTCAAGCAGAAACAAATGCTGCTATTGCATTTTTCTCCTGACATCAAGTAAGAGGCTGGAAATTATACACCATCATTAAGATTGTAAGCACGACGACTTGTGCTGGTGCTAACAGAAAGTACAGTAGCTTACATTAGTATTAAAGTCATACTTAACACATGATTGATAAATCAAAAATGAAATATGTAATTATATATATTTGAAATATGGAGGCAAAATACTTAATACAGAAATTCATCAAGAGAAATGTGGAGGAGGGCAAAAAATAAACAACTTTATATGTATCAGAGATTGACCGTAGTGTAATTCAATAATTTAGATTCTGATTTTGAACAAGCACTTCTTGCAACAAAGGCATCTCATCCAGTTTGGAGGCTGCAAAAACAACAGATCGCAGTGGGATTCAAGATGAAACAGATGTGAGGGAAAATGGATTAAGGCAACAACAACCATGCTGTCACCTCCTGTTGGCAATTTCTGTCTCAGACAGATGTAAAAATGGCTGCTTGATCAAAGTATCTTTCCAAGCGTTCTCCAATCAAGTGTGGAACACAGGGACAGCCAGCAAGAATTTTGAAGGCATAAGGATAGAGTTGTTAATTTTGGCATGGAGCTTGGATTCTCTGTCTAGACTTGATTGGATTTGGACCAAACCTGACCTGACAGGTTTCCGAAAATTACCCCGGGCTTGAATTCGTTTTTTGGGGGTTTTTTTTCAATGCAGACCTTATAGTCTGTCTAAAGTCATGAATAGTGTATGGACTGTGTTAGCATCAACCCATCCCTATCTATACATCTATATATCTATATATTTATGATGATAATTTGAGTCTGTGATAAATGTTTTAATATTAATTGACTTCTTTTTTTTTTTTTTTTTTCTAACAGTGGAAATTTAGGCTGAAAGGTCGAGCTTCGTAACAGATAATTAACCACTGTATTGCCAATTCCAGGCTGGAGCGACTGGCCGGGGACCTGTCACTCACAGCCACGTACTACTGACAACTGATTGATGGTGGATTGATCTCACCGTGGAGGCAGCCCCAGTTGCTGTGCGGAATCTCTTGACGTCTTGTCCGGCAGCAGCAGCAGCTGCAGCAGCAGCTTCCAGTGACAGTCCTCTTTTCACAGCACCCCCACTAGTCCCTTCACCGCCAGCCCCTACTTCAGCTTCGGACTCCGGCTGCCACACCAAAGAAAGGGACAGACAGGAGGGGAGAGAGGAGCAGTCCATCGGTTAACATAATTACAGTTCACAGAATTAAACATGTGTATTATCAAGGTTTCTAACTAAGAAATTATGAGCCATGCGTATTTGTGGAACATGACTAAGAAAACGCTTTTATCTATATGATTAATGGCCTTTTCTTGTGAAATAATAAGCATCTCCAGTCTGCAGTGATGCATTAGCAAGGTTTAAAATAAAACATTGTGCAAAGTGAGGGACATATTATGGCACAGTAATGTCAGCAAGGCACCTTACATGGACACTACACTGCTGTACGATTTTATGTTCATAAACCTGGATTTTTTTGTGATTGTATTATTTGTGGCAATCCATGAGCACACCTGCTGGTCTTTGATCCTCTGTAACTCCCATTTGATGACGACCTCGGCCAGGTCCACAGCCAGTTTCCTCTGCTCTATGGTCACACTGGGGGTGAAGCCCAGACGCTGCATTGCACTGATCATGTGCTGCACCAGGTGGTGGCGCACAGGGTAGTACACCTGGAATGACGCAAGTAAAAATTTAGGGAATAATATTCCAAAAGAAACAGAAGACGTACATATATAGGTGCAATGACAGACAGATAGATCGATAGACTTCTAAATAAAATGCCACTGTAGCTTGGGGCCTGTTTTGCATGCACAACTTGAGCCTCCACTCTGCAAAAACCAGATGTAGAATCCAAATTTGGTAGAGTGGGGAAAGAATGATACATTTTGCAAGATTATAAGCTTACAAACAATCCTGTTTTGCATGAGAGGAAAAACATCCACTTTGTCACACAAATACACTCCTCCTTCCTGCCTGCATGCCTATAAGAGGGTGAGCCCAAACACATACTGACACACATGAATCTCAGTAGGGGACGTCTCAGCCAAGTTTTTTTTGCCCCCAATCTCAATCCATTAAATAGTGAGTATCTGCTGATATAAAGTCCCAATCTGATACTTCAATTTTCCTAATTATACAAAGTGCACACTTCAAGTACTTTAAAGTTATTAAAATCAATCCAATGTACATATTTGAAAACTAAATAGTTCTGCAATGCATTAACAGAAAATTGCCTGCATCCAAGCTGTTCCTTAGTGGTTTTATTTATTAATTTATTTTAGAAAACAAAGTACAAAATAGCAAATCCTCTCTTTTTTTGTCTTTGGCCTTGTCAATGTCTCGAGAGAATTTCTCTCCACTGCTGGTTGCATCGGTGTGGCCTTTGCCCATTACCTCTATGAAATGTTTTTCCTTTTTTATATGTTGTTACTGTTTTCCGTGTTCGTTTTCATTGTCTGTGCATCTTTTCCATAGATTACATTAAAAAAAATACTCTTCCAGGCTTTTGCTTAGCTGCGCATGAAAGCTCCGGGAGTAAAAACACCTGCGTGACAGCTGAGGTGACACAGAGGATCAGATCAGGCTCTTTATAGTTCAATAAGCAGAACCCAAATGCCTTCATCAGCCCCAGCACTGTTTTTCATATTATTTATTATTATTATTATTATATTATTTCGATTTCGACATGGTGGTCTGTTACTGGTTTGGCAAACTTGTTCTCAGATCATCCACGACACACAAGAAGAACTTCTGCCTTCCCTTAGCTTCAGGTTAAATTGACTGTCTTGCCAGTATTATCACATATAAATGAGACTGGCTTCCATTGCCTTAGCAACCATCCAAAAGCAATTACAAGAGTGAGCTATTGTGCGATTCTTCTCCGAGAACCAAACTTAAAGGCTAAGTTCGGTTTTTTGACATCTGGGCCTTATTTTTAGGAATAAAATACGCTCGTAGACTCACCCAGACGATTTTGGTGGAGCTCGGAGCCGTTTTCGAGCAATTTAGATCCATCCGACGGCGTCTTCTCTCATGCCATAGAAGCGGACGGGGCCAGACATCGAAGCCCCTAAATTAGACATTATCTGCTGCGAAACTCGCTCACTTCACCTACATTTTATAAATGAATGGCCAGTGTTATCACCATGTCCGCTCAACGTCCTTGTTATGGTCATCCGCGGCTTTACAACGATGGGCCACTTTTGGTGACGTCATAGACGTGCGCCGCAGGAGCGCAGTCCAGCCGGCGCTAGGCTAGGCTAGGGGCTACACGGGTACAAACATGGTTCGTCATTGCGTTTTTCCACTTTGTCCAAACAAAATGACTAGGTGGACAAAGTTCACATTCCACAGGCTTCCTTTGAAAAACCCGGAGTTACTAAAGCTCTGCTTGTTGTCCTGAAAATGGACCCGAATATTGCTATGGAAGAACTGAGGAGGGTCAGTCACCGGGTCTGCAGCGCTCACTTCGCTCCATAAGACTTCATTACGAAGACGACAAAGATAAAAGGCCAGGAAGCTGAGCGTCAGTACCTCAGGAGGAATGCCATCCCGATTGTTTCAGAGGGCAAAACAGACGCAGCGGAGGTAATGCATTTCTTTTGAAGATGTAATAATATTGGTCGATAACCAGTGCACGTCGGCCAGCGTATAAAGCTCCTTGTATAAAATGAATAGCTATCTTCACGACCTATGTCTTAGCAGGAGTAGCCTTCTAAAAATACATTCCTGCAAAAGAATACTGCACTGTAACGCAATATAATTTACTCTAGTCCATGCTAGTTTTTGAAAAACTAACTCGCAATGCATGATATGGTTATTCTCTGCAGACAATAAATTGTGACTCGAGCTGCAATCATCACGGGTCTGCATTGTTAGCGCACACTTACAAGTAGTCATATGCTTTCTCCAAAACTAATTGTCAGTTGTTTCGACCGTTATTTATTTATAAAGTAAACACTCATAGAAAATATACCCTTTTTGCATTTGTATCGGCTACTTACTCTATCGAAAGTTGTCCATTCGGTCCTGCTGGCTTCGGCTGCGTCTGCAAGTTGACTCTCGGGACATAAAAAAAGTCTCTACCACAGCCCGGTTTGTCATGGCAGAAAAATCTTCCAGTGTAGTGAGACACGTATTTTGGGGGCATCAACGTGTTTCCTCTGGTCTCAAGTCCCACTCTGAGCAGCAAAAGCTCTCCTCTTCTGTTGTCTGTGGCGTGCAGTGTCCACAACAACAACACCAGTTAGCCCCCATTCATGGACGTGCAGTGGTCGCTTGTTCTCTGGCCAGCTGTAAGGCTCTTTCCCTCTGCATCCTCCTTTCAAATAGCTCCTTGTCGGTGTATTCTGGCTCAAAACGATACGGGCATCCATCATACTCGGAGTCGTCATCAGACACGTTTACATCGGATAAATATTCCGTCATGTTGCACAAGAATAGCTGTGTAGCTGTATAGCCTAGCCTAGCGCCGGCGGAACTCAGCTGCGCTCCTGCGGCGCACGTCTATGACGTCACCAAAAGTGACCCATCGTTGTAAAGCCCCGGATGACCATAACAAGGACGTTGAGCGGACATGGTGATAACACTGGCCATTCATTTATAAAATGTAGGTGAAATGAGCGAGTTTCGCAGCAGATAATGTCTAATTTAGGGGCTTAGATGTCTGGCCCCGTCCGCTTCTATGGCATGAGAGAAGACGCCGTCGGATGGATCTAAATTGCTCGAAAAACGGCTCCGAGCTCCACCAAAATCGTCTGGGTGAGTCTACGAGCGTATTTATTCCTAAAAATAAGGCCCAGATGTCAAAAAACCGAACTTAGCCTTTAAGGTTTCCCAAGCAGGCCGTTTGTCTAAATGCCTAAAAATCAGAGGTTTCCAGGCAACTGAGAGCCTTGTGAACTGCCTACAATGCTGCCTCGCGTCAGCTCCACCTCACTGAAACAGATCCGGTCAGCCTGCCCACAATCATGATCATGAATGCTAACGAAAATAAAAAGGCAACAACATTTATTTATGGTGAAAGTGATATTTTTTTTTGTACACTGCTGATATTTTGCTCTAGATTTTGGGCAATAAAACATGCAAAGTTTAACGGGGTGCTCAATCACTTTGAGACACTGAGTCAGAAGAGGCAAACTCTGAAGTCGTATTCCCACTTAGTCTCAAGGACATGATGACACACACTTAGCCCCGAGAATTCACACTCTCAAGCGTCACACTCAAGAGTCACTTAGCTTCATCGCAAACTGAACTGGGACTCTCAAACATGCAGACAAAAGAGCAAGAGATGAGATGTCTATCTGAGGGCTGTTGCCAGTGTCAAAGAATATTAAAGCTTCTCACTTTGAGGGTAATTATAGTCGATAGAGCAGGGCTTCACAGCCCCTTAATGACAGAGTGGCTAAGCCCTGTCCATCACGTGTGCACGCAGACAAACACGCACACAATCTCTCCATTTCTTTATCAAACAGACACATACACACACGCACAAAGTCTCTCATCTGTCTGTCATTATCTTCTCCCCAGCGTAATTATGCTGATGTGATTACATTAGATTAGTCATCTGGCCCAGTGAGAGCAGCCTGTCAGTGAGATAGAGAGGGGAGCTGAGGAAAATGTCAGTCTTTTGCTAAGAGACTGCCGCTCTCTGACCGGCGAGGCAGCAAACATCAGCTGAAGGAGTGAGAGGGCAGAAAGTGTCGTTGAAGTTTAAGGAGGAAGGCGAACATAAAGGCCAATGATCCTTTGCTGGTGTTGACTTGTGAACAGACTAGGCGCTCTATGACTCTGCTGATCATCACTGAGAGGGGTGTGCCTGGGACTGTGTCTGCATTAAGGCGATTAAAGGCAGCAGGCGGTTACCATTAGCGCCTCTGCCCAGTGATGAATGATGCAGCTTTTGACTAGGAGGCAACAGGGCACAAAGTTGTTGTTGTGTCAACTGTCAATATGAAACTCAATTTCAGTGAACCAACTAGTTGGCTTGGGTGGTATCATGGTATTACGGTATACCAGGGTATACATTAATTCTGACCAGCAGCTCAGCTTTTACTGTCGGGTACCAAACTCAGTACTGACCAAATTATATTGCTACTACTGAGTACCATTTCACATTAAACTTTGATACTTGAGAGTACATCTGGTTGGGAAGCACCCCGAAGCCTGGAGGACAGCCACAGAGCTCTGAAGCTCCGTGTAGCCAACTGGTTCAACTTCAGACAGGAGGTGGAAGCACTCTGAAGCCTGGAGACGGCCTCAGGGTACCATGGCTGCTACATCAGTTTCCCAGCAAGCCAAAACTATCACTGCAGAGCCGATCTGCATCAACAGTTTTGGCGTCTGGTCTATTTTCTTCCCTATACTTTTTTAGTAACAGCCTAGTATCACTGCTAGGCATGCACACAGACAGACAGAGGCAGAAGATTAGCTCTACGTGTGATTAGAAAAGAACAGAGGACCAGAATTGCATTTTAGTCTACTATGTCACCCCCTGCAGCTTATTCAAACATTACATTTTTGTTATTATAGAGACAGTGATGTACCATATCAGGGTGCCTTTGGTTACCAGTATAGAATCATATCGGCTCCAGTGCTGGTTTTGGTTCAAATATTAATGTGAAATGTCAAGGTAAGGTATGAATGTATGAAGAAAATACTGCTTAAGCCTGCCAACTAGTATCATAAAAACTATTAACTGGGTCATACAAGATAATCCAACTTTTAATGATGATGCTCCATTCCCATTAGGACTGGTTAAGAGGCATCATTTAATTCAGGGCACTCAGATAATCAGTAAAAATAGCTTCTCAACTGTTTTCCCCCCATGTGGCTCACTGCAGTTGCCGAAGCCACACTGAGCAGAGAGATGGCAGCAGCAACAAATGGTCGTGGATTTGCAGTGACAGTTGCCCTCTTACTCCATGTCACGGAATCTTACCTCAGTTAACCACAAGATGTAAAGTATAAGATAATCATATTCTATACTAATACAGTAATCAGTAGTTATGTAGTGTGTTAAAAATTGGGATGAACAACACAGATTAGTCCCTTTTGAGAAGTGTGTATTACTGGGACAGAAAACACATTCGTTTTGACTGTTCTGTCTGCCCCACCCAGCCCGGATGAATATGCCAGAAACCAATACATTCAATAGTGATGGGCCGACAGAAGGTGGTGCACCATTGATAAACTGTAATGTCTGTGCGTGTTCTTATACATCTGCTCACCCTGAAGTGCTGCACAATGAGATGCAGTATGTGGACCAGCTGTGGTACAGTGTGTCCCTCCTCCACAATGATTTTGCGAGTCCAGTGGGTCAACATCTGGTGGCCATCCTCCATGCGGGCGGGCACAGCTGGGGTCAGGATGGCCATGGCTTGCCGTACGATGGCCCGAGCTTCCATGGTGTGGGCCTTCAGCAGGCTGTGGAAGACCTGTACAGAGAAAAGGTAAGGTACTTTTATCATACTTTTCTATTTTGTATACATCTGGTAACATACATTTCTTCTCTCTTTGTATTCCTCCTCACCTGCAGCACAATCTTTTTGTGAATGGCGAACTTTGCGATGATGTGAGCCAGAAGTAAGTGGCCGCTGTATTTACAGGCAGGATCCACGCAGGCTTTGGGCAGCAGGCACGGCCAGGCGAAGGTCATGAGGCGCCGCAGCTTGCTGTTCCGTGACTTGTTGTTGTCATGAATGTGGTGGGGTGCGTGCTCCACCAGGAGAGTAGAGAACTGCAGCAGGCAGATTCGCAGCGAGTCCAGCAGGTCAGCCTGCTTCTCTGGGTCCAGGACCTTGGAGAGGGATGAGAGAGATGTGAGGTTAAAGTAATGTTGAGTGACGGGGAAATGGGTACAGTTTTTGCTGCCCATAGCACAGAGTAAGTACACTTTACGTGCAGGGTCAATAACAGTGAATTGACTATTATTTTTCCAGGTGGTCAGATGTTTGTGTACAAAACAAAAACACATTTTTTGAGTGTATGAGAACAAAATTGCCTAAGACCTGTTGGTGAGGCTGTAATTCTTATCAGGTGCCGACAGAGGTCAACAGAAGTCTTGGATTACTTAATGCCCCTTAAGTGCGTCAACAAGAAAGTGCAACACATTCTATTGAATATACTGTTTGCCTGCACTGCCCACATATACTGCGGTTCTGACTAATGTTCACTGCCATAAATTACATTTAAATGACACTGCACCACAGCGACAGTATACTTTTTCCATGTATTGACAAAAGGACAGCTCCCCATTCACAACACTTATCAACCCATCAACATCTGTATTCCCCTGAGAGTACAGAGGAGAGGAGAACAGTCAGAAAGAGGGGGGGCTGAGTGAGGAAATGAGTTTTAACCATACCGTAGAGGAGCCATTAGTGGCCATTAGGACTGGTGTTAGTCAGTGATGAGATCTGCCACAGCACAAACAAACACGCTGACCTTTAGCATGGTCACACTGTGACATTTACACCAGGAATTATAGTCCAGCCTGATGAATGAAACGTGATGGAAAGAGCGACCAGTGGGATGGCGGGAGGGAAAGAGAGAAACAAAGACAGATGGAAGAGACGAAAAGGAAGAAGAGAAAGATGGGATGACAGCAATTAAATGATCAAGTAATGCGTGGAGGCCTTGGGAGAAGAAGAATCAGACTAAGTGGAACATAGTTGATGATGACTGGGAGTATGGAGATGTGCTGGACTGATAAGACATTATGAGAGGAAATGCAGCAGGTAATGAAATCAGGGAGACGGATGGAGAGACAAAGCTGGTGAGTAATGAACAAAGGAAGATGGGGGGGGGTGAGCAGACTGAATGTGGGTAAAGATGTTGGGAGGAAAGGATACCTGCAAGTGTATGTGTGCATGTGTACCTTAGTAATGAAAACACTGGTGATGCTTTCAGGATTGTCTCCTTCGGGGTTGGGCGGTCCAAGCAGCTGCTCGCCTTCCCCCTTCTCAAAGCTGTACAGGAAGGCTGGATTCAGGATATGCTGCAGTACCTACGACGCAAGAAAAACACATGTTGATATAATTTTATTGATAAAAAAAAACAAAACAACAAAAAAAAACATTACAAGACAATATACAGAGGGGCTGTATGTAAGAACATCAATCTTGGAATCAGTTGGATCAGACATTAAACAGACTGAGTGAACCCATGTGTGAAAAGAGGATGTCACTGTCCGGAGAAATCACAGCGAGAGAGTGGGCGTGTCCATGACGTTTCTATCTTGACACCTCTGACCAAATTACAAACCGGCTACATGACTACATGACATCCCTCATCTAAACCAAATGGTCCCAGACAATCCCATTGCATGTTACATGATAGAAAGAGAAACTCTGGACAATGCCCAGACTTGATTCTCTGCACACTGTCTGAATTTCATATGAGAAAATGGAAGAAGTATTAGAACTTCTCCAGTCAAACAAAACATGCATTCAATTGTTTTTGTGTTGGGGGTTTTATCCTGGACCATCCCACCCGCTCTCTTCCAGGTCAACGGGCATCTCAACATCTGCCTAGTAAGCACACACTTACACAGCAGCAGCAGCTAACAACCAACACTAAGCTTTTAAATGGTCCCAATAAACTCAACCAAACCAACACCGAAATGGCTTGACTCTGTCCTTAAACCCAATAATAACCATTAGGTAATGTTAGCTGTGTGATGCTAATAGTTAGCCTTGTCACTGTGTGTGTTCAGACAGACTCTCCCACTCAATTCACGTTACATGCATCAGTATCGCTTTGAGGATACTAGTCTGGCATCACAATTTTTTTCAACTGTACCAAGCCCTACTTCAAATTTTCAAAGAGCTACTCTCAAATCTATTCTAAATTAGAGGGGCACAGGTGGTAACAAGAAAAAAAACTTTCTGACAAAAACTTTTCTATTAGAGCGTGAACATGGAGCAAGACAGACTTGAGGCACAACAATGTTAAATGTGGCCCAAAACAATGGTAATAAAAATGTGACATTTCACAGAAGAAAACAATTTCTTCTCTTGAGATAACAGTAACCATAACATGTTATCTTAATTAATCCATAAGCACTGAGAGCAATAAAATAAAACAAAATCTAAACTATTGCTGAGGCAAGGGATGAAAATGCAATTAACAAACACCCTGAAACCTGCAGGGATTGTTACCAGGCATCTGCGGATGAAGACAAAGGCTTGATTAGCTAGTAAAATGCAGAAATAACCCAACCACAATACAGCTAACGACTGCATTTATTAAAGAAGCTGCTATCTGTTAATGAACCCCCATATTCAATCCATCATTGGGGAGGACAGGGCATCGCTCAGTGGAGAACGAGCTGTGGCAGCATATGTTCAAGCTCCTCCATTAGCACATTATTCACACGGGCTCTGCACAATGTACATGCATGGCTGATGGACTCACACACGCATGCAGAAACAAGCGTGCACCCCTAAATGAAGACACAAAGAAAATGCATGGAGCGCCAGTCTGTTCTTCAGTCTCATCTGTTCCTATTAATTCTAAGCGTCACCGACATCAATCACGGTGAGATCACAGCGAATTTCTGTAATGCCATTAGTTGTTGTGCTCCTGCGGGCTGTGTGTTGGTGCATGTGCGTACACACAATACCTCTGGGCAAGTAGCCGAGATCTCGTTCTGCAGGTGTCTTAATTATCTTAAATCCCATTTCCATACCCTTAAACAAATAACAAGAGTGTGTGTTTGTGTGTGTGTTGCAGTGCCACTGGGGTTCCTCTCCAACCACAAAGGGAGGGATGGTGGCAAGGGGGGCCCAGAATATGTATTATGCCCCCATACACACCAGGAATGTCCAAATAATGCATGAATTTTATAGTGAAGTAGCCATAGGACATCTTTACTAATAGCCACCACTAGTTGGATTGATTAGTTATAAGTTATAAATTGGTCTTAAAATCAATGGGGTATTTTAAGCACTTACTTTACTTATTTTTCAGTAGATCAGTTTTACATACAGTTAGGTGAAGAGCTTCAGGCTCTCCCTTTCTCTCTGTGCAAACGTCAACCCTCACATAATCAAGGTAAGCCACTGATATTAACAACTCAGCATCAATATTGTGATCTTATTTAATGGGATTTTTTATGCGTCTTAACTTTACTGCTTGGACAAGCCAACTAAAAGGCATTTAATCTGTGTTGATAATGCAATTACACTCATTTTAATCATTTTAAACTGCTGTACTTGTTTTTAAAACATGTTCTGAGTAATTCTTTGTCATTTTTCTTCTTTGTATTTTAATTAATCATTTGTTAATAGGTTTTTCACTGCTAGAAAAATAGCCTGTCTCAAACTGGGCTGTCTATGCAGTTAAAATGAGGCAAATAATTGGTGCTACATGACCAGGGAAAACAGAGAAAATGTGCAGTGGCATTCGCTTTTGCTCAAGAGGTAGAAAACCTATGTACTACCTATGCACTGCCCCACACTGGACAAATAAACGCTCCCACTGGTGGGTGATGTAATACCAGTTTGGCCGTTTTGATTCAGGAAACAACACTGCAGCCGGCTGATGACAAAAGATCTTGAATTACAGTAAACTATATTGTGTTTCTGAAAACATTTTAGGCAAGAAATCGGCAACAGAGTAACAGAATCTTTGTTCATAATCAGCACTGCTTAGTTTTACCATTTGATCTCAGTTTTTCAGCCTCCGTTTTTGCAATACAACAAACAGTATGGTACCCACTTTCTGTTCACAAACCCTCATAAAACAGCCAAACAGTGCACTAAAATATGTTTCTGAAGACATTTTAGATGAGAAAAGGGCAATACAGTGACAAAAACTTGATTTGATCTCGCAGCTCTACATCAAGCTCTAATTTACATTACAAAAGATATGTGGTCAAGTGCATCCCAGAACATCTTGGCAAGTGGTTTGAGTGATAGGATCAATTTAGGTGGCTGTTTACACTTGTATTCAGCGCTGCCCACTTTTGATCTGATTGCCCAAGACACATTTTACAGGGGTCATGGACATGCCTAAAGATGAGTGTAACAGGAACTAACAAAAATACGTATGTATTAGTTCAACTTAACACTACAGTTTGATTCTAATCTGCACTGAGGAGATGATGCTCACACAGCATGTAGACATATTCTGACATTGTAGAAAATTCTGCTAAGCTGCATGCCATGTCGGAAACATAAAAAGAAGTACCAGAATGCAAAACAGACGCGCTGTGCTTCATAAATTTCATACACTTGTTTGTTTGCTTGTCTGCTTGAAATCTACTCCGTGAATAACCAGACACTTTTGAACAAAAGTGGTTTTCTGTAAGAACTGTTTGGATGAAACAAAAAAAAAAACGATACAGGAGCAGCATGAGGTCAGTCTGTGCCATCGCAGATGATTCATTGCTGCTGTCCCACACTGTCTCTCTCCTACACACTCCTCTCTGTGTCTCGCTCAGAGTGAAATATTCTCAGAGACCCCTGTGAGACAAGAACCTGAGCCTCCATCTAACTCCCAGGCATACTGAGAACGTGCACACACACAGACACACTTCCCTGTGATATTATGCTTCCGGCAAAATGCTAAAGGCAATTACTTAAATGTCAGCCTGCCACACTCATTCTCTTGCTCACGACTCGTACACCAATCAACACAAACATATTCGCACACAGATACATCCTCTCTCTTTCTTTCTGTCTGTCTGTCTGTCTCTCTGCCTCATATGCACAGCTAGCATCTGCTGTGCACCAGAGGAGGACAATTAAGGGAAAAACAACAATATGAGCATATTTCTGATGAGGGGTGGGGGTATTGCGGCACTGCTATCTGAGAGACTTAACTCTGTTCTGCCAAAAAATTCAAACGCAGCATTTGGGTCTAAAAAGACACACCACAGTGACTGAGCTGAACTTATGCCCTGCCTTGATTTTGCCCCCCCCCAACTCCCACCTCCCACTAGTCCATATGGCACTGAGGCAACTCAAACTGAGCATGAGCAAAAAAGGGCAGGGTGGAGTGAGCAGCAGCATAAACACAAGTGTATGTCCTTGGATTTTGGAGTCTGGGTGTACTTGCCAGCTCCTTGTGTGTGCATCTGTGTGTATGTGTACAGTTGTGTGTTCTTTGCCGCACAGCCATTTGGCCATGTGCTATAGTGTGCCGGGGCAGGCCTTCCCCACTGACCCGTTTGTACTTAACAGCAGTGCTGTTGCTCTTCTGTGCCAGGTTGTGTGCCTATTACAGCTGTGCAAAATGTGTGAGTGTGTGTGTGCGAGAGAGAGAGAGAGAGACAGAGAGAGAGAGAGACAGAGAGAGACAGTGTGTGTGCGTGTGTATGTGTGTGCGCGAGATCATGCATGCGGGAGAGTGAGCTTAATTAAAAAGCAGCCCGAATGATTGTAATGCTTGCAGCAGCAGGTCAGGTAGAGAGGACAGAAGCATTCATCTGTGAGCCTCTGAGGGTCTAGAACCAGACAAAATGACCTTCCTGACTCTATCAAAGAACTTCTGGTACAAAACACACCAACCATAAAAGTCACACAGATCAGGTCCCACACTGAGGAAGCAAAGTAAGTAAGCTGACAACATGCTCAAAGACTTTAAAAACATGATTTATAATGCATCATTAAGTCCAGGACTGGGCAATATGGCCAAAAATAAATTCTCTCTTTTTTTGCAAGCTTATGGATGATCCAAGATTTTAATAAATTTTTCCAGCACAATGCAAAAAGTCCAAATCGTAATTCATATGGGTTTTTTCCCCAATCAAGGCTAACATGTGCCACATAAATTAGCATATCAATTTAAATATGTATTTTTTTCTTCTTTCTAGCAGGCTTTGTATGACTAAAAATAAGCAATAACTGCTGTGCTAAAACAAAAGAGAAACACAACAGCAAAACTGCAGAGGGACCCTTAATCCCCCCCCCAAGTGTATTGTTTTACTGAAAAGTAAACAATTTACCCATTTTCTGACAAGTCTTCCAAATCAAAACATTTTACATATTAAAAAAAAAAAACACAGACTAAATGTATCCATCATTTATTTTACTTTTTTTCCAGTGTTGTTAGTGAGGATGTTTATTATACCTCTGACCATCATTTTAATGTTACTTCCAAAAGATAGTTGGCAAAAAAGTGAAAGCTATTGGGAATTTTATGTATGCATGTTGTACATACCTTAGCTTTAAGCTCATCGTTGAAGTGTGGATCATTGAACTCAACAAAGCGGAAGAACAGGGCCCGTTTTTGGGCGATGGAGTAGTTCCTGGGAATCTCCTCCTCCATGTACTCCTTCAGGAAGGTCATGTTGCATAAGAAGCGACCTGTAAAGGCCCGCAGCAGCTGGAACAGCAGCTCAATCTCTGAGTAGTTACGTCTGTTGGGGAAAGAGGGGGTAAATTAGTTCAGTGTAGAGATAGAGATGTTTCAACAACAGTGGTATTGTACATCAGAAGTTTCAAATAATCTTGGATGTGACTCAGGTAATTACACTTAAAAAAAACTTAATCATTAGAAGGTTGACTGAATGCATACACTTCAAAATCACTGGCTGAACTGGTCAGGGGTTAATTGCAGCGTCTGAAATAAACATCTGCTAAGTGCCCAGTGCACCAAGAGTTTAAGCACTTTCTCTGTGCTCAGACAGAGAGGTGGGCTGAGAAGGTCATTCATGATTGGAATGCCATTAAGTTAGTTAAAGAAAGAAATTGCACTTACTTTAAAAATTTGCATCATTAACATGTAGTCCTTACACAAGCTAATAACTCGAGTACAGTACTCAAAAGGTCACTTAAGTCATTAAGTCTGGTGCTACTCGTAGCATTGTTAATTTGAGAGTATCATTTGGTCCAAAGGCTCATCAGCAGTAGTTGATAATAGACGACTATTTGTTTCTCATCACACCCTAATCCAGATTGTCATATCAAACGTCAATTATCAGACAATTTTGTCACACATTTAGGCAATTCCCACCCCCCTTGCAATTTGAATAAGTGCACATACTTGCAGTAGCTAAGCAGGCAGAAAGCCAGCAGCTTGGGCTCCTTCCAGTTGGTGGCAGCCATGTTGTCTTTGCGATGTCTCTCCTGGAAGGCCTCGCTGACCCAGACTCGCCTCAGCTGGCTGACCAGGGAGTGCTGCCCTGCTAGCCAACCCTCATCGTTCTTCACTATGATACTGATAATCTGAGCAGAGGGGATGAAGAAGAGAAGAAGGTTGGACGGCATATGACGGAAACACTGAGAGTTAGGTAGTATTTAGATTAGAATTCAGCACCACTGACTAACCTCAGTTTACTTTACATGTATACATCTAACCTGACAACATGTGTCTGTAAGTGTGTGCACAGGATACATAATGAAAACAGGTATACTTTAATAGCCTGAAACTGCAGGTCCAGTCTGGCTGTGGTGGTGGAGGGAGATCCAGGTCGAACAGTTGCTGCAGTGCCAGCAGGAACCAGCAGGGGGACGAAGCGGTTGGGGTTAGAGGCCAGCACGTCTCTTAGTGGCTTGGCATCTTTGTGTTTCAGGAAACTCTGTATGTAACAACAAGACAAAACATTGTTTACTGCATTGGATCAACACCTACAACAACCAGGGGTGTAGCACAAAGTTCTGAGCAATCAGTCCCACTTTTCCCCCCACTATGACGCCCCTGGTAACGACACATTTAAAGACACATAATACAGAAAATTAAGAATTTTTTAGCGAGAGTGATCCGTCTCAATTTGGTGTTAACCGGACCACTGAGCCTCAAAACACCCAATATATCCCCGTTTATAGCCTATTACTGAGGTGGCAAAATGCAGTTTTAATGGCAAATGTGTCAATAAAAAGACTGAAGGGAGCGCTACTTAGAGCTGCCAGCGTCTGACCATGAACATGCGGCTCCACTGGGGGTCATTCAGCGTAGCCTCCATCATGAACAGCTCCACCGTCTGAGATGGGTGACGCGTCAGGAACTTGATCAAAGGCTCCCTGAACGGACTGCCAGCCTGGCGCAGGAGGAGTGAGGGAGGGAGAAGAGAAAAGGCAGAAACGGGAAAGATTAGAACGATTTCATGAAAGCAAATGCACTTTCTTGTGAAGATCTGCACTGAATAACAGAGTATAATTGCCAATAACACTATACATCAGATAGAGATCAAAAAGGATTAGAGGGTTTATCGCAGGATGTAAGAAATTAATGAGATTATCGAGAGAGTTTTCAAAGTATTTATTGTAAAATTACCATGCATTGCCTACTTCTCCCGTAAAATGTCTTAAAGGGGACTTCTTGTGATTTCTTATTTTCTTTTATATACATTTAATAGTACAATGTCGGATATTCATTTTAAATGTGACCATAGTTTCATATAATGATGAAAATGTATGTGAACATAATCCCTGTGAGCAAAAACTTATTTCCAACCATTTTTTCCTGCTTTCAAGACAAGTTGACTTCAGCTCATCTGCTCCAGGCAAGCTATTGCAGGTGTCTGCATTACATACACTGCTAAAGCTAAATGCTAATGTCAGGGAAACATGTAAACTTGGTGGTTCATGTTGTAAATTTATTCCCAATTTCAGATCAAATTCCTACTGGATGTCCGGTTGTACTTCCAAGCTTCTGATGAAGATTTGTAATGGGACAAAGTGCTACTATATACAGTCATTCACAAGTTGCAAGTACGCCGCAACATTAAGCTACAAACTTCTAGACACTTTCCTCATCTTTTCCACTCTACCAATTAATTTTGACCAAACTCTTCTTTTCTTGCTTCATTCCTTTACACAACACAACTGCCCTTGTAATTACAAAGAAATCTAAAATGAATAACGTGAAGTTGGCATCCTACCTCTATGAGCATGGCCCTCTCAGTCTTCATGACCACCTCCAGCAGAGGTTTGACCAGAGTCTGAGGTGCGGCTGGGATCAGGTGGAAAAGGTTAATGATGGCTGAACAGATCTTCATTTCCTGAAGAGAGTCAGAGAAAAAGAGCAGGAGGGAGAAAAGGCAGTGAATGAATTTCTGGGAAGATGAAACTAGACACGGGCATCTTTTCTGACAGACAGTCTTGATGGACAGCCACTGTGGAAAGACGAGGATGAATCTTAGTCAAACCACTGTAAATGCAATCTGTGCTCAGTTAATATCCCACAGGAAAGGTGCAGGGCACCATACTTGCATGAAATCTTGGATTCCAAACAAATAAAGGACATTATGCATGATCATTTTCATAACCCTTGTATTTATCAATATCTTAGAGGTACAAAAGTCAAAGGGAAAGAGGGGAGACTGGACATTTCTAAAACAGTCAAAATGTGAGGTTAGAGCAAGGCTGAGATGACAGTAACATTTCTGAAGACGACCACAGACACGGACACAGAAATACGGGGCAACTCCACCAGCACCACTATCACGACATTGGTTCAATATAACAGCACAACATTGGTTCAACTAAGCTGAAATCACTGACAAAGAGTCACCAACAGAGGGCGCAACACCAGGTCACATCTCACCTCAACGCCCTCCAACGCAGGCTGTACCGGAACGGGAGACAATGATCAGAGTCAGCAGAGCAGTATGTGTGCATTTTTGTGTGGGTGCGTGTTGTCTGTCTTTGTTCCATATGGAAGGTGAGCAGATAAGACAGGGTGATAATGAAATGAATGGGCAGACAGCAGCAACCTCTACGAGTGACGTCAGGAACAACTTTCCTCAGCATTTGGTGAATAACAGGGCAGGGGCCGTGCTGGAACATCAGTTGAGCAACGCAGAATCAATGGTATTTAGAGGAAAAACACAACTTGTGACAGATATCAGGTCAGGAATAGAGAAAGTGACGCTGTGAGCTCTTTCCTCTTACACCCCAGAACTCCGCTCCATACACACCTCCCTGTCAAAACCAGCTTTCATGTCTCCAGACCATCCTCCTCAGACCTGCTCCATCCCCCTTTCTCCAGTTTTTGTCTTTATCAGTTTTGGCTAATTGACCCCTTGACCCTGGCTTTATTGTCGCTGCCAGCCTTGCTGTCAACACGCACAAAGACCAGTGGTTGGAGGGAGGGAAAGACAAAGGGCCAATTTGCATCTAATTAAACACACCATTTTGAGATGGGGCAGGATGAACTCACATAAAAAGAAGGGAGGAAAAAAATGGGCTCTATGAGGGAGAGGCGGCTGCCCCCCCCCTCTCTGTCTCACCTTTTCTCTGCCTTTACAAGGTTATCTGTCGGGGAGATAATGAGGAGACGCAGCGCTGGGCCCACCACCGCCTGCCTGGCGCCTAATTAATCATTGATTGTAATATGGCCACTCACAACTCATCTGGGAGGAGGCCACACTGAGGAGGTGTTGACTACATGTGACTATGGCTTTGTGTGTATAAGGGGCAATTTCTCTGCCCCCTTCTGTGTGTGCTGTTTGGTTTAGGCAGGACAGATCGACAGAACAAAAACGGTGGCAGTAGACAGCTGTATTGACCTGCTCCTACAGGCTGTGACTGCTTCTATATTACATTTTAAGATTCGAATACATGTTATGACTGTTCAAAGTTTTACATTTGTATTAAATTCCTCACCGCTGTATGGAGTGTGTATGGAACTGTCTAAATGACGTATACTTACACTGCCATCACTGCGTTGGCCTCCCTTGTGTGTTATTACAACCACCTCCATCCACTTCCTCAGGTGTTGCTGAGAGACAGAAAGAAATAAGGCTGAGACAGTGTCACGTCTGTCTAGCTCAACAGCTATACAATATTTACCCAAAAAATTAAAGTAACAAATGACAGATTTTCACTTAATTAACAAAATCTCTGCATCAGAGGTTTTTTTAATCATGAAACTGTTACACAACAGACAAGTGTGCAGACAATAATCATTGTTGCACCATGACCTGACACAGGCCTAATTAATTTTTTTTTTTTAATTAAATATGTTTTAGAATAAGAAACTAGTAATTTCAAAGAAAAACTGTATAGGTAACATGAAATCACATATTAAGATTATATGAAACAGTCTACAGTTAAAAGCCTGACACCAAAACTGCCACAGTCAAAAGGTTTGGTTTTAAGATGGATGCCATTCTGTGCTGTCAGGTATTTTGAATAAGAGATGTGAGGAGAGGCGCACAGAGGTCAAGTTTCTCACCATCATCTGATCACAGAACTTGTCATTGAAGGAGTTGGGGAAAAGACGTGTGACAGAGGTCAGGCGGTTCACTACGTTGAGCGTCAGGCTGCGGTAGTCACCCAGCATCATCAGCAGGGGCCGCATGTGTGTGTGGATCTGGTCCACCTCAATGGTTGCACCTTCCAGGAACTAAAATAGAGAACAATTATTTACATTTACATTTATTTGTAATTTCAATAAGTTAAAATGAATTGTACAACTCTTAAAATTAGCACTGTGAAAGAAACGAGACAGTGTTGTTGAAAAATAATATGCCCCACAGATTTTTTTACATTAATATCATGACTTAAAATACAGGCTTGTTTGGCTCTGTCGTTATCAAACATTGTATGTAAATTTGTTGGGAGCTTAAAAGTGTTATTAAGATCTGTGGCCAGCTCTTTTGTCTCCACTGTGTTACATCATTACCCTTCCACAAATAATTTTTTTCTCCACATTAGACCTGGCCTTGTCAGGTTTTCTAGTCCCGTGAACTGCTCGCTACCTCTTGTGTCTCCATTAAGAAACTAAGGCCACTCAAATGAGGGCATGACCAGCCATAAACAAGCACACATGCCAACACCAAACACTGATGACGCACACACACACACACACCCTCACACAGACAGGAGGGAATGATGCATGGCAGCCACATTCATTTTCCTCTCAGTGCTGAGAACAAACACTCCATCCTGTATCGATCGGTCCATGGCAACGCTCATTAGTGCGAGCAGGGCAGAGATGAAAGAATGGAGAAAGCAGAGAATGGCTAGGCAAAAAAAAAACAAAAAAAAAAAAAAACTCACAGGATAGTGAAAAGGAGTGATGGTAGTAAAAAGAGAAAATGAAGGACACAGAAATGGAAGGGGGGAAAAGGGACAAAGAGCGTGAGGTAGATGGATAGAAGCTAAGATGGTATGGATACTTGATGAATAGAAGCACGGCTGGTTCATGGAGAGTGTGATAAAGCAGAGGGAGGTCCACATGAAGATAACTGGGTGGAGAAATGGTATGAGGGGAGGATTAACAAAGGACCTCTAAGATTGCAAATGACATGAGTGATACAGATAAAAGACTAAAGGAAGAGGACCAAGAAAAACAAGGTAATAAAAAAACTATACATAAAAAACACAAGCAAAACATAAAGTAACATTTTAGTAAATGATACAAACAGATAACATAGGAGGGGAAAGCATAAGGGTGCCATAGTAGACCGCCTTTTCCAAGGTGTAGAAAATGTGATTTAAAAAGAAAAGATTTAAAGGGTGCCACCAAATTCACCAGTGTGATCTTGGGTAGATTGCTTCAGAGCTTAAAGGCACGGTCTTTAATCCAGATTTAGAAAGGTCATGTCTGTGGGTCTCAGGCTGTGGTTTTTGATCAAAGGGAGTTGCATTTGAAGTTAGTGATGTAACCCAGGTCTGAGCCTTCTAAGTAATCAATAAAGTCTTGAAATTAATTGCAACTCAATTAAACCAAACCAGGAGCCAGTGTAAAGATGCTAAGATAGGAGTGAAACAAAGATGGTGTTGTTAGATGACAAGCATCTTACAGCTGGTTCTGGAGATTGTGCGTTATAAAACAAAAGTGCAATCCCATTCCTGTTTTGGATGCGCAATGACTGACGCACTTTCTCTGCCTTTATTTTTTCTGGGAGACTGTACCCAGTGGTGGACACAATTGCAAACTGAAAGCAAGGCCTACAGGGAACCAGTCTAAACGCCGATGGTGTCATCATTCTATAGCCATTACACTGTGCAATCAACCATTACTCTATAATGTTAGGTTAAAGCAAAAAAAAAAAAAAAAATTCCACTTTAAAACCTATTCCACATCAAAACAGACTGGTTATACCTGGTAAAGATGATGGAATTGAGGGGCAATAACAATTTCAAGCGTAACATTTCTTCTTAGTTATGATGTAATATGTTTTATCACTCAGATCTTAACCTACAAAGTAACAAAGGGAAAAGGACAAGCGATGTTGCACTGACCTTTCTCATACATGCCTCGCCCGCCTCCTGCAGCTCATTGTTGGTAGAGTTGAGGGCTTTAAACAGGGCAGCGATGATCTTCTCTCTGGACTGTGGCAGGTAATTACAAGCAGCCAGGGCATCTAGACAGTAAAAAAAAAAACATCAGTAACATTGACGACAAAGTAACAAAATAGAGTGAGCAGTAATTTTCAAAACAGTCTCTGCTGACATGCCAGTAGTTGCATGAATTATGAATAGTTTGCAAAGTTAAGGTATTTCGTTTCGACCAGAATGACTTGCAATGAACACAAAAGACAAGTAAGTGTCAACTGCAAGATTCCAACAACACAAGAGACCAATATCAACTTCAGCGGGGCCTACTCACTGAGAGCAGCGATGCGGAGGGGAACCAGAGAGGGAAGGCTCTTGTAACATGGCAGCTTCATCAGAGCAGCATCCTCTGCCTCACACAGGTTCAACAGCTAGAAAGAGAGGAGGGGGAAAAAGACAAAGGTCAGAGGTAAAAAATCTGAGTGCTAAAGGTAGCGATTTAAGATGTTTAAGTCTGATAGAGTCCAAGCCATAAAAACAAGAACAACAGAATTAATATTTGGTAAAAAAAAAAAAACTATTAAGAAAACAATTTGGTAGATCTGAAAATTGTCTGTGACTTCTGCATTTTGCATACCTCTGTGTAGAAGACCTTGTGTTCCATGACATTAAGATCCATTGTGAAGAGGCGAGGCTGCAGGGTGGTGCAGAAGGTGTTGCCCTCCATCAGACCAATCTGGGCATTAGCAGGCTGATGGCGCAGCAGGTGTTTCTTGGGGGGAACCATATCTTGCAGCACCTGAAGGGAAGGAAACAATCAGTCAACAACAATTAATTAAAGCAGATTGAAAGAAATTCTGTATTTTACTCCGAACTATATTTTGAAAATTTAAAGATTCTCTGCATTTCAGTCCAGAGTGATCACACACTCTCAGTAATTGTAACCTTTTTTGAGTTTCCGCTGATGCATTTTACATAAAGGTCTTGCACAGCATTAAATCCTCATGTACAGTAAGAAAACTTTTCAGTCCTTGGTCTCACCTCTTTGTGCGGCTCCATGATGACGGTAACACTCTTGCCAGTGACCTGAGCCAGCACCTGCAGGGAGTGCATGGCCTGCTTTCTGACGGTTGAGTTGGGGGAGGTGACCTCTCGCACCAGGTCATGCGTGACCATATGGAAAGACTTGTCCTGGGCAGCCAGCAGCTCCTCAGTCTTTTCTTCATCTTTCAGTGGAGTGGCACAGCGCACAAGCAGCTGCTCCAGGGTGGTCTTAGCCATGGCTACTGCTCCATTTGACACCTTGTTGTGAAAATCAATAAGTTAGCAAGTTCAATGCCACTGCAGTGAGTGGTGCTACAAGAGAGGGAAGTTACAAGCCTTTGTAAAACATCGTGAGAAAACAAATGTCGACAACAAATGAAAGCAGGGCAAACCTTTGCGCCCAATACCTCAATAATAAACAGACCTCGGTTACTTAAATGCCTCTCACCTCTCCTGTGAGGTCCATCATGACAAAGAGCAGGGCTTTGAGAAAGGTGAGCTGGTTCTGCAGCACCCAGATCAGAGGCAGTCTCTCCATTAGGAACTTGATGGACACCACACCACCGAGCTTGGCATACCAGGCCTGCTCATAGCAGCAGGCGCACAGACGCTCCACAATGTAGGAGAATAAGGGCAGCTGGCATGCCTGAAGATGTAGACAAGAGGCTGAGATAATTAACTGACTCCCATTTTAAAACGGACACATGTGAAAACACCAACCAAACATAGAAGAATAATCATAAATAGCAAGATGTTCATTCCAATCATCAATATGTGATGCAATATGCAAGCAATGAGTTTGTCAGAACAACTGTATTCGGAGGTATGATCGAACACAAGATTGAGAGTAAGATCAAGTCCTAAGTTATAATGCCAGCACAGCTTACAACAGTTACAAAACAAGTGGCACATTTAGCATTAGTGCCAATCTCTTTATCACATACATGAATAACTGAACCCTTCAACACCCTCTTCACAGTATCTTACCCTCTCCTTGGAGCCAAGAATAATGCTGGCGACATCGAAGATGACGGCCAGGGCCACTTCTCCAATCTTACACAGCTCCTTCTCCTCATAGGCCATGCAGATAGCAATGGCATCAATCAGAACCAGCGGATCCATGCCCTTTGAGCCATTCTCCTCACTGTGGAACATGGCTGTGCTTGGCTGGCTGCCCAGCTGGTAGCTCGGCAGCAGGAACGGACCTGGGATGGCAGGGGTGGGCAAGTGGAAAGAAATTATGTTTAATATAAAGTATATATCATCTTACTAAAGATTTAAAGATATGAGAGCTACACTTGTGTGTTACAGTAAAGGTAAAGGTTCAATTTCTATTATTCTTTTAGTTTGTATCAAATACAAATTGAAAAAGGCATAATTTTAATAAAACCAGCGAAAGGACAAATTGGAAATTGACTGATATTCTTGTGCAGCTGGGAATCGATGCCGATGCCAGGGCAAAACAGAAAGCTAATATTAGACGTAGGGAGTAGAAAGAGCACCAGTCCCTCACCACACTGCTGAGCCACAGCGACCATGGTATAATGGCGAATCAGGCTGGCTACGAAGGGCAGCGCGCTGGGCCTCAGGTCCTTTATCACAGCAGACATGAATGCCCCAGTCAGGGCCTGTTCAAAAGTTCTGCGGGCAGGGGTGTCTTGTGCTTTGTAGCGGTGAGAGATGATGACACTGGGGATCCACTTCTCAGCGAAGCTAATGGGGGAGAAAACCACACAATGAATTAGAGGATTACATATTAACAAGGACAATGTAATATGTGGCCGTACCACTGAAACTTTATTTAAGCCAAAAAAAAAAAGAAAAGCATTTAAAGGTTTGTGTTCAGCCCATTTTGCTAATATTCCAAATGAGATCCATGTGCATTGCCTGTTTGCAGTCACCAAACCTGCAACTCTCATTCTCTTCGTCTATAAATTTCCTCTCTCCTGTTACCTCCTGCTGCCTTTCTTTTCCTCTGCCTTCTTCTTTGTCCCCTGTTGGTATTTTTGTTATTTACTGCAGCTGAAGGCAACTGGGCCTTGGTGTGATTGAGCAGCTGTTTTCTCCATGCTTGAGCTTGTGTTTTATAATGCCACACGCCAGGGGCAGACCTGATGGATCGCTTCATTTCATTATTGCCATTTAAAAGACTGCTCTTTTGAGGGAGGAGGAGAGAGAAGAAACGGAGTGGCGGGAGGGTGGGGGTGAGAGAAGAAACGGAGTGGGGGTGAGAGAAGAGGAAAGAGGCTAGCAAGGAACGTGGCGGGTGGAGAAAGTAGGGGGCGGCATGGTTGACAGAATGTCAGATAAATTGCCCTTCACTCATCGAGGGGCCTGCCACTCAAACACTTCTGCCTTCTCTCAAGTTGGCATTTCATGATTTGCTCTGTTTAGGATTTTTTTCTTTTAAAACTAAAAGGGTATATTTACAGTGCCCAAATACTGAGGCAAAGAGCAATGTGTATAAAGAAGATGAAAGGAGGCAGAGAGAGAGAAATGAAGGAGAGGGCACTGCAAATCGAGACAGCTTACAAGAGGAGGGGGCTTGAGCAGGCCCCCAGATCATAACTGACACACTTCATTATCCCCGCAGAAATGTGCACACAGACGTATTCATGTGCATGAGTGTGTTAGTGCATAATGACAGGAGAGTGTAAGGGGCATCGTGTAGCGTAAACAGACAGGGAAAAGTCAATTAGCCCCTGCCCGAGGATCAATGATGGTAATGTGACTAACCCCCCTTCCTGTTTGTCTGTTCATGTATGTGTCCCCGCCTCGCAGTGTAGCCTGCCGGGGGGGCTGCGTGTGTGTAATTAGCAACTCCCGCTCTTGAGACGGAATTGATGAGGCAGTGTGTGTGGTGGGGAAAGTGGTGAAGACATGGCGCACGACGCTGAAAGCAGGGCATGTCAGCAGGTGGCGGGGTAGGGTTGGATGTGATGGGGAGATGAGATGATAAACAGAGCTGGTGCTGTGGGTGGGGTTGGAAGAGGGCAGAAAGGAACGGTGGGGTAAGCCATGAGCAGCGGTGGAGGTCACGGCCAAGATGGGTCAAGTTAAGGTTCAAGAGGTGGATGATTAATCAGAGACATGGCTTTGTGTGGACTCAAATGTCAAATGCATGAGATAATTATATCACCTCTAGGATGTTTTTAGGTAAATGCACTGTCAAAGGTGTTCCTTAATAAATGCGTGACAAGTATTTTTGCGGTCAAAAATAGTCTAGCACATCTTTAATCCAGTATTAAATACTGAATTAAAACTGAGACAGTAACATTAATTCAAATAAGTACCACAATCACCACAATAACTAGGCATATGAAGGCCTGTCACAATGACTACTTTTGTTGGAAAATATGCTGTCACAGAAATAAATGGAATAAACAATATTACATTCATTTTAAAACCATTTTATGTCACTGATAAAATGATAATATAATAGCATAATGAAGCAAATACACCCTTTGAAAGAGCAATGAATGTTTCATTCTTAAGAATATTTAAACATTGTAACTGTAATATGGAAACATTTTTTAAGCCCAAAATAACTCAGTTTGAGACTTAATACAAACTTTGGCCATCAAGAACAAAACCAAGAACAAAAAGTGACGCCTTTGGTGACTAATAAAAAATCTTAGGGAAGCTTCAGGTACACTGCAGATATCTCCGTAATCTCTGCTGCCAGGGATGAACGGCCTGGGATACCGACAGTTCGGTGATGGATTTACGGAGTGAAGGATGAAATTACTGGGAATAAAACTTGTTTCCAAAAAGCACCAGGCTTCTTTAGATGTTCCTTTGCAAACTTCTGATGCCAACTTTTGTGGTGAGGAAAGGTTTTCTCCTGAATTTATAATTTATAAAGATCGTATACGTACAGGTGTCACTGCACAGTAGAACAGTGGACCACCACTCCAACAGCTTCTGCAGTCAAACAGGGGTTTTGATTTGCCTTTCTAACAATCCTACAAGCAACTCTCTCAGAAAGTTTTCTTGGTCATCCAGACCTCAACTTGACCTCCACAGTTCCTGTTCACTTCCATTTCTTAATTACATTATGCACCGAGGAAACAGCTACCTGAAAACACTTTGCTATCTTCTTATAGTCTTCTCCTGCTTTGTGGGCATCAATTACTTTAGTTTCAGAGTGCTAGGCAGCTCATGACAGGACAAGGTTTCAGGAGTCCAAGTATTTATAAAGCTTTGAAATTTGCATCACCTGGCCGTTCCTAACAATGATTGTGAATAAGCCATAGTCCTAACAAGCTAAATAAGGTCTGAGACCCTGGTAAAAGTTGTCTGAGAGCTCAAATGTCTTGAGGTGCCCAAACATTTGCATGGTGCTTCTTTAAAATTGTACAAAACAAGCAAATACAGTGATATGGCATAAAATGTTGAAAAGCATGTTCATCTTTAACGTCATACCTTTTGGAGATCAGTTTATCTTCAACTTACTTAACTATTCATCGTAAAATAAACTTTGACCCAAACTTTTGCATGCCACTGTGGTGGGGGGGGGGAAATCGCTAAACCCAAATATTGGTCAGGGAAACCCATCTGTTTATTCTGGCATCATGCTGGTTAAAATGCTGGAGACATTCTTATGTAAACAAAAATGCATGTAAACATAACAGACAATATCGAGGTCAGCACACTGGTCAAGGTCATGTCCATACATCGGTAACAGTAAGTCAACAACGTAATTATCCTGACAGGCCAAGGAATATGCCACATTAAAAAACCAAAGCCAGAATGTTTACTTACTTCGGATGAGACAGAAGCTGGTAGAGAGCGTGCTTGTTGTCATCCAGACTGGTCATGGCCACTAGGAAACACTTAATGACCTCCCAGGCCTGTCGTCTGTAGTAGGGCTCTGTGTTGGCACTCTTGAGACAGTCCAGAGCCGTCTCTATCGCCTTGAGAACAATACATCAAACAAATCTTACTTCAAAGTCTTCGATAAAACAACTCACTATATTGTAAAATACCAACATTCCATGTTCTCAATATGGAAATTCAATTGCATTATAAGGCTCTATATGTGATTAATTTGTAGGAGGTAACACAACGCGCCATCTGGCCAAGCAAAGGTCATTATGATTTCTACATTATGGGCTGACAAGCCACAGCAGCCAGGCACGTAAAAAGGATGAAAATGAACTAATTAATGCCACTCAGAACAGAGGGGAGAAGATGAGGAGGATGCAAGAATAGTAGGAGGTTGAAAGGAGAGATGAGGGCACAGCAGAACTGGATTGTCAACCTGTCAGTGTATTAGGATATCGGGATATTTCTGTCAGGACCGAGACTCTGACCAGTAATCTATTACGAGCGCTTAGATGTGAAATTGAAGGAGAAAGTAAGAATGCAAACTTCTGTGAAAACACAGCTTACTGTAAGATATTTCAGTGGTCAGTTAAAAAAAAGATTCAAGAGGCAAAAGATGCTGAAGAAATTTAGATATATGCTGCCCATAATCCCACAAGAGTGTCTTACTCATACTATCTTGAAGAGATTCAAGTTATTCAAATCACTGTTATTTAATCTCTCTCTGTTTACCTTACAGCACTTTACACCGTCTCTCCCTCAATGTGCCAACTGTCCATATGGCTGTATCATGAGCCTGCTAAAGATTCATGCCTTCAGCCCTGTGCATGTGGGTGTGCAGCATGTGAGAGTGAGTGAGTCTGTGTGTGCTGCCCGCGCCTGTGATGATGGCAAACACACAGATGGATAGCCAGAAAGAAGGAGCAGCCATTAGTGAGAGTAAATAATGCCGTCATGGCGGCCCACACTAGATTGATGATTACTGACTGGGGATGAGGAGGAGAAACAGGAGATGAATTTAATTACCTGGAGGACACACACATCTCCTCACTCACTCGCTCTCCTTCTCACACACAAACCCTTGACAAAGATATATTGCTCTCAGTGGAGCACAATAATGAGGAGTATCAAGCTCTTTTACGTTTAATTCTCTCCTTCTAAAACTGAAATACAAAGGTAGAAAGAGGGAGAAAGGAAATGCAACAAAGTGAAATCAAACGCAAACTTTCCTCCTCAGCGTTCTGCAAACAACTTAAAGTGGAGAACATCAACAAGCATTCACTACCAGTCACTGTGTAGTCTTACCTTCTCCATGGGAAGCTGTATGGATGCTTTGCAGTCAGTGAATTCGGCCTTGATGCTCGGACCCTGGACCTCGGTCACCACATAATGCAGCCTCTGAGACTCCTTCAGCATCTTCCTGTTGCTGCCACCAAACTTTCCCAAGACACGGTAGGCAACGTGAGAGATGCTCTCAGCCGGGTTACGGAGGGTGCGCCACAAGGCCTGCAGCACGGCAAGAGGAGAGAAATTCTAAGCTTTACTGTTGATAGGAAATAACGAGGCAGGGAATTAAACAGTTTCTCTTAAAAGAACGGATCACTGTCAAAACTGTGATAGCAGATTACAATCATTACTGCTACACTACACTAAACACCCACTGTTGACCACTAGAGGGCAGATATGTTAAGTGATATTAAGAGAATGGGTGGATATGAGTCAGTTATTTTTTGGATGTTAAACTATCCAGCCAGGCAGCTCTGTAAAAATTGTATATGGCATGACGATGAGATAACCACCCACCTGCATGAGCTCTGCCCTGACAGGCTGAATGTGGTCGTAGAGGAAGTCCGGCTGTAGGTTGTCCACACACAGCTCCAGGGTGCGAAGGCCCTGGCTGACCAGAGTCTGAGAGCCATTGAGGGCAGACACCAGTGGATCCATTAACATGGGTAAGTAGGGCAGCAAGGAGCTCAGACGCACTGGCACTGTCAAACACAACTCCACAAATAGATCCTTCATGTGCTGCTTGTGAAGGCCACTCTGCAGCATGTTCAGACCTAACAACACGAAAACAGGATATCGGATGTTAGGCAAGAAGATGTATCAGGGGAGGGGTGAACTTTTTCCCTCTTTTCAATACAACTCATAAAATTCAGAGTAACAGTGTGTGAGGCTTTACCTTGCAGCAGGTTTGGTAGAAGGGGCAGGAACTCCTGGTAGAGCAGGTCATGGCTGCCTCCACCAATGGAGCGAAAGAGAGCCCGGAGAAGCAGGAAGTAGTTGTAGGGTTCCTTAGCTGATTGGGCCAGCTCCATGGAGCTATTCACTATCTTGTGGAGGTGTGGCTGAGGAGACAGGGACAATCATATTAGTAAACAAAGTCAAACATGAAAAACAGTCTAACAAATAACACACAAAAACCTCCTCTTACCTTTAGCATCTGCTCATTCTCAGCAGCAAACAGTGACACTGAGCCAAACACTAGTTTGAAGAGCTTGAGGTAAAGGTTTGAGAGCTCAACATTGGAGCCCATCTCTGGTAGTCTCTCAAGAAGATACTCCACTAGGATGGTGGCAAATAGAGCAGATGTTGACAGGTTGGCCAGGAAAGAATTTGCCACAATCTGGTAAAAACAGAAAACAAGAATTATAATTTGAGCACAAGTAAATTAAGACTGAAGACCGTATTATCTGAACTGATTTGTACTGACTTAAGTAACTGTAAGAAAAAACATCACCTGTGATCCAAAACCAATTTACACATGCAACACTTGTTTATATGTGAGATGGCATGTACCTGCAGCGCGTAGTTTTTAGAGATCCTCTCCACCATGTACGGCACAGTTGTCTGAAAAATCTCCTTGAACGTGAGCGGGTTCATCATGGTGAAGACCCCAGCAAAGTGCTCCAGAACTTCTTTCTCCTCCTTCATGCGCACAGTCTGACAGTTGGCCACTCTAATGTACGTCTGCTGGTTATTGGCAACCTGGACCTGGACAGGAGAAAGAGAAGGTGTTGCACTGGACTGTTGTCTGATTTAAATCATTCTATTTATCAGAGCTATGTCTTATATTACTGACATATGATTATTTGTTAAGGATTTTTACATGGGCAAACTGTTATAGTCAAGAACTTCGGCTGTACCTGGTAGATGTCCAAGGCCTGCATGGCGTATTTTACCAGCTTAATGTAGATTTGTGTTTCCTTTGGCTGAAGCTGCTTGTTAGGAATAAACTGAGCCTCTGGAAAAGTAAACAAGAATAAACAACAAACGTAAAGAGTGCATGTAAGTTTTATCCAACAATTATTGATAGCTATGTATTTATATGCTATGCCTAATGCCATCATGGATGTTGAGCATGGATCTGTGTCATCTCACCTCCTGGGGCCTTGCAAGAGGTGATGCCCCACGTAATTGTCTTCACTCCACACACCAGTGTCTTGACTAAGCTGCGGCAGTCCGACACCTGAAAAGTCTGCTTGTCCTCCTTCTCACCAGCTCGGTCAAAGGACGCTGTTGGGGGTTGAGGCGTTGCGGCAACAGGTGTGGGAGGAGCGGGAGGCGGAATGGCAGGGGTGGTGGATGGAGTAGGTGTGGCAGGTACCCCTGGTAACACCCCTGGGTCAACAACACCCATCTCTGACTGGGGCTTGCACTTTTTAAAGATGGAGACGAGCTGGTAGCGCGCAATGGTGTGAAACTTCAGCACAAACACCTGATTTACAGGAGAGAGAGGGAAAACATGACTCAACATTTTTTTAATCAAAGCGTATGTGATATACATCAGCCTTTTCTGCTGATCCACGCTCTGTGCTGCCTACCTCCAGCATCCTCATCAGGATGTCCCGTCCGTTGCCATTCTCTTGCTCAGACTTTGAGCGGATGCAGTCGACCAGGTTGAGCAGCAGCTTGCACGACATGGTCTGGATGTTACTGGGAAGTGACTCGTCATCAATGTTCTTGGCGAAGAGCTGCACAGCTAGGGATAAATCTGTCAGGGGCAAGTTCTGACGAACATGGTGCACCAGGTCGGCTAGAGTGCTGTAGGCCAAGGGTCTGGAAAGAAATGGAAACATGTCACTGTAACATTTGGAGCTGAATTATAATCACATTTTATGACTTCATAGTAGTGAAAACTGAAAAGACCATGCTCCAGTGAACTGACATTTTCTAAAAGGCAGAAAAAGTAGTAATCGGGGAAGCAGCAGTCAGGAAAAGTTTGACAGATATGGAAAGTAGCTTTGGGATGCATCTGAAACTGCGAGGGAGATGTGAACGAGAAAGGGAGGGAGAAAGTGAGCTAATGAGTGACACTGATAGTCCTGCCAGGTCTCCGCCAACTGCCTTGTTTCCTATGTAGTACTAATGTGAAATGACAGCTATTTTGTTGATGAGGGGAGCTAGTTTGGCATCTGAAGAGGGTCAACAAGGGTTTGAAATCGACCTAAAGAGGGGATGTGCAAGCAGCCTGCCCTCTGGAGATGCGGGTGTACATGACAACTTGACAGCGTGGTCTGTGCTGCAGTGGTGAGAGTTCGTTTCCATGAAAATCTCAGCGGCGCTGAGAACTGCCTGATTAATATGCTAGGACACTTAGCATGCACCTGACTGAGCAATCAACCACGAGAGAGAGAGAGAGAGCGAGAGAGAGAGAGCGTACCAACACCAAGGAGATCAAATGATCGTGAACACATACAAAACTCACCTGAGTGTCTCCCGGGCCGTGTAACCAGAACCAATTAGGATGGATTCATCGAAAAGTTTGTCCATGCAAGGTATAAACTCTGAAACAGAATAAGATACATTTTTATGAAATTATTCAAAGATTGTAGGTGTGCCCCAGAAAAAGAAGTTGGTAAAAAAATAAATCCTACATGTCAGAGTCCTCTATTGGTATGATTTTCAAGACTTGTTCCCGAACCAGTACTGCAGCGTGCATTAACGCACTCACCGTGCCACGTGCCAATTAGTTCCACAACCCGACCCAAGCTGTCCATACAAGGTCCGCAGCCTGACCCAAAACCACACATCCTTTAATAACCATGCGATGTTCAAATAATTCAGGTAGACAGCATGTTTTAAGTGATCATTTTGGGACATTTCATTAATGTGAAACTAAGATAACACATTTTGTGCTTATTTTCATAATACTTAGCCGCACATCTTCACAGTTAACGTGCCCGTTAGTAACGCACCTGACTGAAGCGGCTCTCATATTCCAGCTGGCACCGAAGACAGAGCCAACAAAAAAAGTCAGCAGAGGATTAAAATGTTAAAACACTGAATTTAATTAGAATTATTCACAGTTTATTTTAATATATTTATCATCCAACACCCATGAACCAACCTGCATGTTTCTTTTTTTCACCCAGAGCCAACACCGCAGATAAAATTGAGACAAAATACCACCCCCGGCCACCTTTTTTGTGGGTTGCCTGCTGAGGTAACAGTGTGTATCCAATTTGACACAGGACTCTGACATGTGTTGCAAGACACGGTGCATAATACATTTTTCCAAGACAAGAAAATAATTAACGTACATAAAATAAAACACGTTTGTTTTAATATATGCAGTGATAACTGTATCAGTGCTCCATCCCCTGCTTTGGCCCCTGCTTTGGCAGCCAGAGGACAACTCTCACTAAAACACCTAATTATGTTTAGAAAGTTTCCTCAATTCTCTGCAACTCCATGACACCAAATCTCTGGCAAAAAAAGCCGAATCACAAAAAATGGTTTGAGTCACAGAAGCAGAAGTAACTCACAATATCATGTAGAAAATCAAGCAAAATGTGTATCGCTGTCTCAAGCTTTCTGATGGGTGGTTAAGCTTTTATTCCATTTCATTCAGTCTCACTTTTCACTGCTCAGTCACCAAATCCAAATGAGGGTCTAAAGCCACGGTTTGACAGCTAATAAAAATGTTATTTCAGAAGTGTGAAATGTGAAAAATGAAGTGTGACTTGGCAAGAACGTAGGCTGCTAATGTTTTGACCAGGAAGAACACATTAAACTACAATTAGCCCTTAAGTTTCTTTAACTCTCACTGAGGAGAAAAAACTGTTAAAAAATGAGGTGCACTGTGAAAAGAAACATGAGCCAGTATTAAAAATAATTCACCCACCCTTCTCATTTTCCTGTTCACTACTTTATATGCATTTGTGTGTGTGTGTGTGTGTGTGTGTGTGTGTGTGTGTGTGTGTGTGTTTGTGTGTGTGTGTACATACGGCTACGTAGGTCAGTTGTAAGGATGTGCTTGGCTGCAATGAGCAGTTCCTTGCGGAGGTGAGCAGTCTCAGAGGGGCAGTTGGTCAGCAGCTGCAGCATGCCCTTTACCATCTGCTGAGAGTATTTCCCTACCAGGTCCTGATAGGACACACACACACACACACACACACACACACACATTATTAACAGCACAATTAATTCTTAAAATCACCGTCAACTGAGGCAAGCTATGTTGACAAAAATAATTACCATACAAGTCAATACTTACAAGTCAAATGTTTGAGCGAGTATTCAGTATTTTTCAATTTGATATCTTTTAATTTAATTTGGACAGGCAGGGTGTCTGTAACAGCCAAAACAACAGTTCACTAAATCCCCTATTAGAATTCTTCTTTTTATGGTATTATCAGTGTTTTTTGATGTTTGTGCCAATTGCCTGAGTTTCTACTGTCTTTAACACTGTTGCTGATAATGTCTGCACACAGTCAGTATAGCAGGGGATTGCTTCAGAGGAAGCTATTTGTACCATTCACTTCAGTTCAATGTGCAAAAACTAAATATGAAGTAAATGTGAAAGTCTTAATTTAATTTTTCAAAGTCTCTGTTTTATCTTTATTCTCGCAAGCTTCGGTGTCCTCATATCAGTGAGCACATTATGTTACACTCTGCTTCCTGCCAATCACCTGACACCCACAAAAAGAATTGATATTCAGAAAAAAATCCTTCAAAACATGTCTGTTTTACTACATCTCTATGTTCTGCAAATATCTGCTACTAGATAATGTGAGGCCAAGTTTGACAAGAGGATGTATTTTAAAGCAATCAAACAGGTGTACCTGGTAGATTCGGATGATGTAGGCTAGAAATGACAGAGTCTTAATCTGTGCAGCAATGAAGTCGGCATACAACTCCTTGTTATAAAGCTTGTGTTGCCTGCAAAGGAAACAGCACGATTTACATAAAAAAGACATTTAGCTCCATCAAAGACATTAATGATGTTGTATACCTGCAGTAGGTGGCAATTACAGAGGTTGAAATTGTGGGGCTACATATGGGACTCAATTCTACATGGGTGACTTGTTTGTCTGCGTCACAGCTGTTACTGCGCGTCAGGAAGAAAACTCTCTCTCTATACCTGCCAGAGACCACTGAGGTATTTTTTCTAAATTAACTCTGCTCCATTTCCTTTCTGTTCCGAATGCTTAACACAAGCCTCTTCCTACCCTGAGAGGTTTCACCTCCTGCTAAGCCAATTTCTACAATTTTAACTTCCCCAAAATGGATTTTAACTCCGGGTTTGGCAGGCAAAGTGCTGGGCAACAGCATCAACAACCTGAGTGCTAGGGAGGAAGATGGGGAGGAGAGAAAAAAATCCATTCTCTTAAACGTGCCCAAACTCATTTTGAGGGCTGTAAAGTGAAAATGAAATTTGTTAAAGGCACACACAAACTCCTAGGTCAGACACAGCCCACATACAAGTGTGCACATACACACAAACAGCTTACCTGGCCTGTGGAGACACCTGGAGCATAATGGTGTTCATGATGAGGGGTACAAATTCTGACACCACATTGTGAATGTTCAGCTTGTATAGCTGAGGGGACAGAGAGAACACACAGTCTCAGTTAATGAAAAACTGACCTCATTTAAATACACAGTTATTATTACAGCTGAAGTGATACTTTCCAAAACCTTTTTAAGATGTATTTTTTGAAAACCCTTCAAGTTAAATGTTGTTTTAAATGTTGTTAAATGTTGTTTTTTTTGTTTACTTTGCATGTAAAGTGAAATGTTTCAAGGCAAAAAGCACATTTCTTGCCATTACGTATTCCTTTATGCTGTTATTCAACTTCCCTACCAAGGGTTACTGTGTGATGGATATATTTAGAGAAGTTCAGGAGTGTCTCACAAACCTGATACATCAGCACCACTATGATGGGAAGCTCTGCCAGCACCTTGAGAGACAAGGACCCCCGTGGAATGATGGTGTGCTAGAGGCAGAAACAAAGTGAGAAACACAATGAGGATGAAAACTGGATGACATAAAAGCTGGATACTTGCCACACCCTTCTACAGCTGACATAGTGATTCTGACAGATACCACTGCACAACAAAGAAACTGTGTACTGTCTTCTACACCTGCAATAATCAGAAATTTATTGGGAACAAGGTTTCGGCACAGACACTTCCCTCAGGTTATTCTAGAAAATGTTGTTTAGAAAATAACCTGAAAAATGAAGGAAAGGTTGTTCCCAGTAAATTTCAGATAATTGCAAGTGTAGAAGACAAAGTGCAAGAGGTCTTTGTTAGGTATTCAAAAGTGTTGCTTTTAGATGTACCATTGCCCTAGTAAACAAAAGCTAAAAAAAAGTCAAGTTTAGAGGAGTGGACTTCTGAGCACAAGTTTGCTGGCTTAAATCATACTTGCCAAACCTTCCCTTTTTTCAGTGAGATTCCTGTTTTTCATTGCCCTCTCCCGGTTCCTTCCCGGATTCACAAAGCTGCAGTATTTCTTCCTATTCATGACAAATTTTCACACCTTTTCCCCATTACTACAGCCTGTTTCTGGCACTGTACAGCATGTATAAGCCCTACGACTCTAAAGGTGTACTGTTTCCTACACACTGGCGCTTCCCCCTCCAACCCCAGGGCTAGAAAGGGGCAACCATCAGGCCCACATGAGTCGGGCAGGGCATCAGGGTTGGGGGGAACCCAGCTTGGGTAAGCTGAGTACCGCCTCCTGGTACTCGGCTGGAGTACTAGAGTCATAAACTAAAAACTAAACTGAATTAAATGTATTTAACATAAAAAACCATGATGCAGTGTACTTATTATTTTGTTCTTTTCATTCTTTACAAGTCATACGAATGTCTAGAAAGTGTCAGAGTTTTTCAGCGGGAATCTCTGACCCTCGGGCTTTGATTTCAAAATCCTCCCTATCTTTGAGTTCTAAAGGTTGGCAAGTACACTTTAAATCCACATCAGTTCTTCTTGTACATTCTCCATTACAACATGTCACACTTAAAGATTCTTTCCTTGCGGTAAGATTATGTTTTCAGTACAGTCTTTAGAAAAATAAAGACCGAAATTCATCTTAAGGAAATTAATCATATAATGAAACTAATTAAAGAAACTGTCAATGAGACAAAATTCAGATCAGCGTCATATTAAACAGAGAAAAGGGCACATGCTATAAAACTTTAGTTTGAAAATGTGTGCTGAGAGAGTGCATCAAGTACTTTTTTATGTATGTTCTCTCTGAGAGTCAGTAAGAGGGCAGTTTTGTGGTTTCTCCTATTAGTGTGCCAACACAGTGCACCACTACCATCCTGTGGCTACAGACAGTACTGTATAAGTATGCAGTATGGGGATTAACTGTTGATTAGCTTACTGTTCGTGTCTCGCTGTCTTCCCTCTCTGGTGCAGTCTTGACCAATACCGATGTGATCATCCCAACCATTTCTGGGGAGGGAACCGTGTTCTCTGCTATCACCTGTGGGTTCTCAAAGTACCTGGCCTGGTGGGAGCACAAAGAGACGGTGGTTAGAGAAAACACAGACACAGGTGGAAAGGAAGAAAGAAACATGAGGGGAAGACGGTGGCAAGTTACCCAGTGTTTCTGTTAAAAATATATATTCAAAACAGAAGCAAGCACAACTGCTGCCACCTGCTGTGAAGGCTGTACTTACAACAACTTTCGGAAGGTCTTTGTAAATCTGCTTCACAAAGTCCAGAAAGTGATGAATCTGAAAGGAGATGATTATGGAAAACATGTTAATCCAAGACTTCAAGAAAATGTTCACATGTTCCTTTTATTTTTCATAAAGAAAAGAAGATATCAATAATTCTTTGTTGTATTTTTTCCTGCTTAAGACAAAACAAAGAGAAAAATTCTGTCTACAAAAGTATTTTATTGCCTTCATTGTTTTTCAATCAGGTCTTGGTCAACAGAAAATGTTAACTGATTACTCATTCTTTAATGATTATGTTTTACTGCTGTGCATGAGGCACTAGTCATTAGTTATGACTGTTTAATGATAATCACATCCCTGACATCACAGGATTACTAACAAGTATGCTTTTATCTTTATACGAACTAGACAACAAAACATCGCTCTGCAAGTTTCAAAACAATATTTCACAACTCAGTTCTTTTTCAAGCAATAAGGCTGAGATTCTCACCTCCTGAGAGATTGGTGGCCGGAACTGTTTGTGTAGCTCAATAATAATACGTAGGCATATCAGCACATTTTCTTCACTTTCAATCTGTGACAACAAAAAAAGAACAAACATGACTGTGAAATGAAATAACTGCAGAAAATTTCGTTTGTCCACTATCCACAGTGTCAATCATTTTCACTGTTTTCCAATCCGCTGTAGAAACAAAGCCCATCCGTTTAATTAATTCTTTGTAAAATATTTACTTAACAACAAAACTATGACTACCACAGACATGTAGCAGCTTTTCATTAATATTAATTTTCCAGCACTCTGGAGACTGATCAGCTGTGAGACAGTACGGAAAATCAACTATAAGCTGTGAAAGACAGTTTTATAGTAACTGAATACTGCAAAATGACAAAACATAACATCTTCTGTTGTAAGAGAAAGGGACTCTTACTTCCAGGAAGCGGAACATTACGGACAGGATGTTCTTGGTGTGTGGACGAAGGTGCTCATTTGTTGGTATGCGGTGGATGATTTCCAGCACCAGCTTCCTCAGTTGCTGAAAAAGAAGATGTTAATTATACCACTGGATGTGATCAAACACAACCGTAGTCATGATGCTTAGTGTAACATAATCTGACTCTTTCTAAAGTCCTACCCCTGGAACACAGACTGGCCAATCATATCATAGCATCGGCCAGGTCTGACAAAGGTCTGACAACACAGCTATACTCCATAGACTCTGAAGATCTTTTGAAATTTCCTTATTTTTCAAAATGGTTTTGTGGATTTTGAGCTAACCGTTTTGCCTGAGGCACATCGTGAATTAATGATATTTGTTACCTGGAGAGGTTGGAAGGAGATATAAACTTCTTCCCAGTTTCAAAACCAAAGTCAGACTCTGAAAAATGTAGTTAGCTAGCTAGACAGCTACCAAAGGTCTGGCCAGTTGGATGTACACACATGCTTTTGCTTTTTAATGATTATAACACTGAATAAAGGCCTATCCTGCTCTTACAGGAACAGTGCAGGGAAACTTTGTTATTATTCAAGCAGCTGCGTGTCATCACAGTGTGCAGATGAACAGTGTTTGGCTTTTCCCGAAGCTCCCTCCCCATCTGGCAGCTGGCGGCACACCAAACATCATTCATCTTCACACACAGCTGGCTGAATATTGGCAAAGTTTCCCCTTATATTCATTGTCTTCTGTCTCGATTGCCTGTGATGTGGACAGACCATCACAAAGGACTGGGACTGAGTGAAGGATCAATTATCATTATTATTGAGGATAGTGTCTGCGACCATATCAGTATTTCTGCTAGACTAGATTTCTGTTGGTACAGTTTTTGAACATAGATTAAAATTGGTGAGCATATGAAGGAGCCCAAACCGTTGTGTTTGGTAACATACCTGTGTAGGTTTTTCTTGTAGGAACTGCACCTCTCCATCCTGAAGGAATGTCAGGAAGCGAGGGATGATGTGTTCCAAGAAGGTGGAGTACTGAGGCGAAGACGTCACATTCTGAAATTGAAAGTCAAAGATGTCTTATCATGTAGTAACTTGTATATCCCGCATTCGTGTTTCAGTGGTATGATTATTTAGTCAAGGATTTTTCTTTGTTGCTGCAAACTCATTTAATTAAAAAATAAGTGTATTTTCCCTCATTTCAGTTACAACCCAAAAGGTCCTGAGAAAATTAAACTTTACTGGAACCTCTAAAACTTCTTAAAATCCATCATAATACATCAAAAGAGACAATGAAAATCAATCCCCTCCTGCACACTCTGAGAACATTCATCAAACTTACCTCAAAGTTCTCGCTGACCTCCTGCATCATCTTCAGTTTAGTTTCATCAGCTGGAAGTTGAAGGACAGAATGTCGCCATTAATCACACTGGCTAATGATACAGTTCCACTTTTCATGGCCATCTTAATGTGCTCAGCAGGGACTCTCAGATCTTATCAGTTTTACTTTCAGCGTCCAGGTTGTTCAAAAGGTACATTAACAATCACACTCACACAACACTCACACAGACAAGCACTCACCCAGACACACGTACCTTTGACTGGACTAAAGCATATCGCTCTCATCACATCGCCCATGCTAAGCACAAGTGCCTCTACTAAACCATAATTTATTTTACTGATACTGAAAAAAAAGAAGTAAGTACTAACAAAAAAGTTCAATTAAACAAAAAGGGGCATACAATTTATTAACAAATCTGTATGACAAAAGTGTTTCTAACTTTAATTACTGAAGTTCCAAATGAGTAATATTATAAGATACTTGCTTTTTTTTAACAAGAATAGCAAGATTCATTCTTAAATGAAGTCCTATTGTAAAAACATCTTCTTACTCCTCTTTTTAATTGCCAAATATCCAAGCATTTAAATTAATGCCAACTTTTACGAAAATGAAAAAAGATAAATTTACATTAATCCATCCTGCATCCAAGCACCTGTTCATGCCTCTAGATTACTGCAGGTAGAGCATATTACTGCAGGTGCTGGATCACTGTTGGATGACACTTCTTGGGTTAACAACAAATTCATGAGAAAGTGCATCCATATTATGACTTACATTGAATAACATGTAATTTGAATCTGTACTTGATACTTTAAATGTTATTAAATGCTGGTAGGTTTTTCAAACTGCAAGATATTCAGGCCTGCCATTTTCAGGCATCTGATATAACTCCTGATTAGCAGTAAACTGCAAGGCCTACGAACTTACGTGTGTTAGCATCTGTGAGTGCTGCCACAAACTGCAGGTACTTCTTCATAAGTGTGGTCTGGTCCACCACAGTGGGGCTGGGCGCAGGCACAAAGGCCATGGTGGCAGATGGGACAGACCGGGCAGCTGAGGGGAAAGGGGGCAGACGGTAGTCTGCTCTGCACAGGTCTCAGTGTGATCTCATGTAAGCTACAGACATAAGAGGAAAAGATAGCGTAGTTGTTAATCTAAATGAAGATACTAACGTTGTATTTGCTGAACATTTTTGCAAAAATCAGCGTTGCTACGGGAAAACAACAGTAACTTTAACTTAGACCGGTGACAGGTAACAGATCCACAAACATCCCTCTCAACGGGCGCAGAGTGATGACATCACTGCAAGCGCCGGCTAGCACAATTCTGTATACTCCGCCAGTGTTTGTGAATAAAAAAAACGTATTTTCGGCGTCAAACTGGAAAACTTCCTGTTATAAAAAGACGTTACACGCTTATGCATCTGCTCAATAAAGCCACAAAAGCCACATGTAACATTAATTTTGCAGAAGACGTTGGCAGCCGTTAGCTAATAAGCTAGCTTTACAAAAGAAAGCGCTCGCGCATCCCCTAGCGTTAAACTCAAACTTCAAGAGAAGATAAACGCTAGACAAGAGCAGAAAGCGCGTGTTCTCAGCCAAGAGACAGTTTAAAAGTTCGTATAATACAGCAGGGTGTAGATAACGCCCACAATTTCTCCAAAGTTTATAAAAGAGCGGACCGCTTGCACTCACCCAGCACCACAGACAGGAAACCGTCGCTCCGTATCCGCCGCGCTCGCGCTACTGCTCGGAGCTGGCGACCCGCAAGGATGTGTGATATCCCTCCGCCTAATCCGTATCATATATGAATGTATGGGTGCAGTGTAATAATGTTTGATTAACAAAGCTAGTTGCCTAGAAGCGGTGCAGTCATGTTCACGTCTGTGCATTTTTTTTATTAGTCGAAATGTTTTATTCTAGTACCAGCGGAACGATACACTGTAAAGCAGTGGTTATAAGACCATCGTTTTCGATGGTCTTCTGGCTCCAGGATATTGGCAGAGGAAGTACATTTGCGGGTAACTGCGCATGGTTACTGGCGGCATGTGGGCAGCATCCTATGGGAGAGGAGTTCTTCTACACATGCTGCAGTATTTGGCAGACTTTACATAGGCCTATATTGCTGAAATATGTTTGCTAAATTATAAACTCAACCAGAAGACAGGAAACTGATTCATATTGGCAACTTTGGCTTGCCAACGTTATCACTCTATAGCTTGCTGTAAGTCATATTACTGTTATACAGATTTTGTTTAGTGGTATAAGTTCTAACTAATGGCTATGTTAATAATAGTAGATAAAACATTTACTAATGGTTTATAGATCAGTTTAAAAGAACTACTTTTGGTTTGCCAGATTGTGAAAAATCCCCATTGCTGTTGTGTCTTCTCGTCTTATTAAAAATTATATTATGAATTTTAGGCAAGCCAAGGCAAGTATATTTGTATAGCACATTTCCGCAACAAAGCGCTCTATATAAAACATCCAATCCATCAAGACAACATGCAAAAGAAACATTATATAGGGCATTTAAAAGCAATTCATTAAAGAACTGGAGAATACAAAATAAAAAGTTAAAATATACGAAGACAGGCATGAAATACAGATAGAAGTTGCAGTGCAGTTAAAATCAGTAAAAGTATTTAAGTAATACGAATGACAGTGCAGTGTAAGAAATGATAAATATTTGATTTAAAAGGCAGTGGCAAACAGATAACTCTTCAACCTTGACTTGGCTAAATGGCTAAAGTCACATTATGCACATGTCAAGTTCAGATATTGCACAGTTGGTGATGACTGCATTAGTTAGCATGGTTTGTTTTTACCACAAGATGGCAGCCAACTGACAGAGACAGAGGCTGCGTAAACTCAATGCTCTGAGATCCACAGTGCTCCAAGTAAAACAAGCATAGTGCCAATCCTTTATGAATAATAACACACCGGGGACTGCATTTAAGTTCTTGAACTGAGGCCAGCGTTTGCTGCAGGACTCCTTAGAACAGAGCAGGTAATGAAGTTGGCGTGACGCATTGCATATACTACCGCATCATATTCTTATCTGATACCTGGTATGGATGTATGTGTTTCTTAAACATAGGAAATTGGTCCAAGATTTTGATCTTTAGACATGATGTTTTTAATAACTGAGACTTTCATAAGATGGTGCTACATTAATGGAGATCTGCCAGGAATCTGGAATAGGAAGTATTGTGGGGTTTAAAATATTTAGACGAGATATGGCTCAAGAAACTACCAGTTTATGAGTTGTCAAATATTAATGATATAGTCTTTGTTTTATTGCTTTGTAGGTCTTATTTGCAGAGGTGTTGTCTGCAGCCACACATACGACGACTTTAGACTCAACTTGACAAAATTCAAAAAGACTTGCATCTCTACTTGGACTTTAACACCAAGGACTTCACTTGGACTTGAACCTTTTAACTCAAAAATACTTGATACCTTCCCAAAAACCCTAAGATTAAAAGTGTGTTTTTGAAAAAGTGTGCCACAATTAATTCATTTCCCTTTATTTTCTGAATCAGCTAATGTTACCGCTATTCATTCCCTGAAAGTCAACATTTGATTCCCCAGTTCTACTTTGTCTGAGCCAGTCCAACAGCATCCAGTCAAGTTGCAGGAGAGTACCATGAAGAACTAAAAAGCGCTAGTTGGAAAAAATGATACCAAAAATGATTTTGTTCGTGTGCAAAAACAATTTGGTGGTCAACAAAAAAACAAATTGCAGTATGCCAAACGTGCAGGTTGGAAATTTGGTAATGCAGTGACTTCTAGCTAACTTGTTCTAACAAATAAACTTTAGACGTTAAAATGGCTTTACATCTGGTGAATAGCCCATTATGACTTGTTCAGGACTCAAAACTCAAATTTTAGGACTTGGGACTTGAGTGCCAACACTTTAGACCTATTTGTGACTTGCAAAACAATGACTTGGTTCCACCTTTGCTTATTTGTCCTTCAGAGGACGGCAAAAAATGTAGATTTTGCAACAGCTGGTTTTCATCGATCCTCTAGACAGTTTTTCCCCTGTTCCTTCTTGCACTGATTTGGTCACATAGGCAAAACAGTCACAACTCAAATTGGATTACCTTTCTTGATAATTTTAGAGGTTGTTCCCAAGTATCATTGTCACCATATTAAGCTGGTGTCATGCACACTTCCTCCTCTTCTTCTGTGGTTCACTAATGAAAGTGTATACGAAAAGGGGACTTGAGGGTTTTTTTTTTCTCCATAATGCTGGTTTTCAATAGCGTTGGAAATAATGAAGTCAGGTTGAAAGATGGTCATTATTTATCTTGGCCTGTCTCCTGCCCACATGCTTTACTAATGGGTTTTAGTTCATAATTCTCTCCTTCACATCCTCCTCCTTCCGCAGAGTGAACCCACTGGCAGAAGACCACAGAATGAGATATTCCTTTCAGTTAATGCCGTATATAATGCAAGAAGTAATTTGACATATAATGTGACAGTCCCATTCTCTTTCTCGCTCTCTGTTCCCTAAGTAATGATGATCTGCTAAAAGATGTTTGTCTCAGGCTTATTGCGCTGTCCTGTTCGTTTCATTAGTGTGGTTTTTGTGTGAGTGTGTGTGTGTGACAGGGGGCTTTATCCTGAGAGGGGAGAGTAGATGACACGCTGGTTCTCTGGCTTTCCAGAACCACTCATGTGTCCATTAGGTTTGTGTTTTCTCAGTGTGCTGCTGCGCTGCTGATGCCCTTATGATGAAGCCTGATCAACCCTGCATTATTTCTCATATAGAAAGAAGTGCACTTTCCTTGAGATGGGGTCTGAATCATCAACAATACCCTGAAAACCTATTCATGCATCTACAGCTCCCATGCACATTCATTCTTTTTACCCATACGCAATCCCCAGGCCTGCAGAATAAGAGGACATAGTCTCTTTGAACCAGGCAGTGTAAAAGACTCCAGCTTTGTGAATATGGTTGTCATTATACATCTTATTATTTATTTAATAATGTGAGTAATCAAAGTCAATCTCTCATTTTCCAGACACTGTTTTTGATCAGCTGGAGTTTAAGTCAAATCGGCAGATACTTTTTGTCTTTGTCACCTGGTAAGTGGAGAATAGGTGTGATGTCAGAGTAAAACATTCTGTGTTAAACTGAGGGAGGTGTAGTCCTGTCACTAATGATGGTAACTGGTCTGATCATGCTTAGCAAAGCTGGTAGCACAGCAGGGTGAAGGTCAATAATTGTGCGTCTTTCTTTCTTTCTTTTCTTTCTTTCAGGTTTGGATTCAAGTGTTAAAGTGGACTGAGGATTTTTCAGCTGAACTCTCAGAAAGGCAGCTGGCAGTCTTTCTATAAGCTGACCTCCAATGGAGGCTATTGCTCACGGAGCAATAGCTTCGAACAGACACATAGCACACCTGGATCCTCGCCATGGGGTAGGCTGTCTGTTCTGCTCACATAGGAGGAATCACTGGAACATTTATTCAGTGAGTGTCCAAGGTTAGCTCGTCCGCTGAGGGGTTTAGAGTCTTGTGCTGTGTCTCAAATCGCGTACTTTTGTACTTAAACTGAATATTTGAGTGCATAAGTGCATTCACACTGAGAAGTATGGAAAAACGCAGTGCACTATGACCCAGATAGTTCACTCAAAATGGTCAAGAAGTTGAGTGTGGAACTATGGACACTTCTTGCCCTCAATGGTCACCATCTTGGCTACATAGCGGAAGGGGAGGGACCACTTTTCAAACTGGAAATGGCGGCCAGGGACTGTGCGACCATGAACATCGCTGCACATGTGTTTTTTGCACTAAGCCAGCAGTATGTTTATTGGCTTAATTTAGCAGTCTGTAATGATTTGGTACTGCAAACGATAACGTGAATGCTCATTCTAGTTTGCTAACTAGCTAATTTGCGGCCGTCATTTCCAGTGATGCACAACGGCCACATTTGGTTTGAGACAACACTACCCTGTTGAAATTCGTGCACTACACCAATAAGTACATAGTGCACATAGTATACTACATGGAAGTGTACTAACGGAAGTATGTGATTTGAGACACACCTTGGTGTTTAGGTTTTGAGGACACCCTAGATCAGGGGTATCAACCGTGTGGCGAGTGGGCCAGAAGCAGCCCACCAAATGGTCCAATCCATCCCACTGGAGGACTTTGCAGACCTAAGATTGACACACTTGTGAAGGCTAACAATTGAGCTGCACTGCCAGCATGAGCAACACGCGTGCTTTGTGGAAAGTGTTGTTTTTGTTTGTTTGTCCGTTCATTTTTTTGTGCCCATGTTAACAGACTAGAGCAGCCACACTGCCCCATGAGCAGTGCTACTCAACTGTGGAACCTAAAGAGAACAGGAGTATTGTCTGACATTAGAGGTGGTGTAATGTTTACTGTTTACATTTTAACTACAGTTTTGTACAGTTTTTACTACAGTTCTAATGTATTTACCTGCCACAGACATGAAAAAAATATAAATATTTATTTCTAACTCAACATTTCCTGTTTCCATTTCAAAATAAAAGCCCATCTGACAACATTTCTGTGGACATTTGTTAACACTTTCATTGTGAAATATTTGCATGACCATGTTGTTGACAATGCAGTGGTCTGCACAGCTCCAAAAATGAGTGGAGCACCAGCTTTTAATCGTGAGAATACAGCAGCAGGGAGCTCTGCAGCAGCAACACTGTCTGTGTGAACACTGGATGCATGTGAGCCACAGCAGTTCAGTAAGGGAGCTGTCATGCACTGCTCATGCACAATGTTGGCGAGGTGTAAGAGGTGCTGGGTATAAACAAACAATGAGTGACCTACTTGGTGTAAAAAGCTGCTTCAGAGGCTTTTCCATCCTGACAAGAGTATAGTCCTCTGAAAAAGCAATCAATATTTGTTGTGGTCATATTTAAACATATTAAACATTGTGCAAAATATTGTCAGTCAGCTGCTTCAGTACAAAATAATCTGTATCAGACTTATATCCTAAAATAATATTGATGAAAGTCTGTTGCTAGGGCAATGCCAAAACTTTGTAAATGTAAATGGTCTGTAAGGCAACCTGCTTCCTCAATAGCTTGCTATTGGATGGATGGATGAATTTTTTCAAAATACTTCTTTACATTGAAAGTAAGGGAAATATTTGGAGGTGTTGTTATTAATAGGTTATTATGCAAAGGTTTAACGGACTGGCTCATTTGAGATCAGATTGGACTGTGTCTGGCCCATGAGTTAAAATGAGTTTGACACCCCTATTCTGGATCTATTTACATAAAAGACTATCTGGTGAGGAAAAAGCACGTCTGCAGTGACTAAGCTCACTATCTGGATATCCAGGAGAAGAAAGGTTAAGAGGGCAGGGTGTACAGATGGTGTTCAGGTCATGAGGGGACTGGTGGCTGCTCGCCTGAAGGTTGAACATGCTTTCTATCAGACAACAATCTGGAGGCTCTCAGAGCAGTCTGGATGGGGATCTGTGCTCTGTTGGGGAGACGGAAGAGTCGTTGCTTTGTTTTTTATTTATAAAATGGTTGTTTTAAGGTTATTCTTTGTCTAATTTTGTTTGTTTTTCTTTACTCTATTTATGCACTCCTGAGTTTGTTTGATTTGTCATGAGGGAGCCATGAGGCCTAATTGATTAATAATAATAATGAATAATTCCTCCAGGTTCTCCAGCTTCCTCTCACAGTCCAAAGACATGCACGTTAGGTTAGTTGGTGACTTTCAGTTGCCTGTATGTGCGAATGTGAGCATGTCTGCCTCTGTGTGTCCGCCCTGTGATAGTCAGGCAATACTCTTATACTCTGTTACACTTATTTTCCAGATGTAGTTACTTTCAAATGCATATTTTACATGAAAAACACACTATAAGCTATTGAAATACAATGCATTGTTTAACATGAAACCAGGGGTGTAAATGACAGCACAGGTAGTGTGGTTACATTTGGGCCTTGTGAGTGATTGCCACCTTGGAATTTTTATTATTATTATTATTTTTTTTGTAAAACAGTCAATAGCATCTATAACAAAATTATTACAAATAAACTATGATTAATTGAATTAATAATTTCTAATTTTCTTTGGTATTTTTTTTGTGATACACAGATATGCAATGAAAGGTGCTCTTCAAAGGTAGGGCAAGTAGTAAGATAAAAACAATGACTGTTCAGCTCACTTAATGTAGAAGTCTATGGTATAGGGTTGGCAGTCTGAAAAGCAACCAAGGCATTCTAACTGTGAGTAAAAATCCTGTATGAATACATGATTCACCAATGTGCTGTGACTTAAACTGGATTCATGTCGTTTAGGTGAGTTGAATCAAAGAGACATTTTCCCTCTAAAAGTCTCAGATGGTCCCAAATATTTCGTACAAAGCAGAACATTTCCCACAACCCCATGATGATCTCACATGATGTATTTCGTGACCTTTTGGATGGTTCTTGACCCTTAGGTTGGGTACCATTGGACTGTATGTATGCACATTGGTTAAACTTAGTTCCACGTCCGGGTTAACAGGACACTGTCAAGTACCTATTTTTCTTCTACTGGATCCCCTCAAGGATGTGTTCTTTCCCTCCTTTTATTTTGTTTATACACAAATGAATGTTGGAGTAATCACCCATCAAGATCTGTCCTTAGATACGCAGATGACTCTGTTATTGTAGGTCTTCCTCAGGGATCAGAATATGATCTTGGCCCAGTACTGGATGAATTTGTTAATTGGTGTGACCAGGGTCCCCTCTAAAGCTTGGCCGATTGTCTCAGACTCTCAACATCCCCTCCATGTTGAGTTTCGGATGCTTCCATCAGGGCGGAGGTTTTGCCTCCTTAAATGCAGCGCTAATCATCATAGATCATCCTCTGTTCCGTCTGCTATCGCTTATCTTAACCTCCAGTGACCACTAACTTGTCTATGATTTACCCCGGACAGTGTGTGATTCTGGATCCTGTGTCTTGTACTGTCTGTTTTGTTTTACTTATGACTACTGTCTGTATCCCAAATTGCCCCTTGGGGACATTAAAGTTTTACCTTACCTTACCTCAACCAGTACAATGCTTCTGACGTAGTGATGCATCAGTGCTGTCTAACAGTTTAGTTGTATCAGTACTTTTACTTAAGTAAAAGCTTTGAAAACTTCCTCTGTCACTCAAAATTAAAACCATGTTTCATATGAATGGGTTTGACTACGTAAAAGAGAGAAATAGTCACAATGTAGGGCACTGATTAGCTGACAACCACAGCTCCTTGCATAAGGAGAACCTACTGAACAAACCACTTCAAATGGTACAATCTGTTTTGGGAATATAACAATCTTTGCTGATATCAAATGCTGACGTAATGCACTGAGGTTATAGTCTGAAAGTGCCTGTGAGACTGGTAACCTAGTTACAAACAACTTGTCACATAATCACTTGAATACCAGTGTTTTTATTGACACATCTTTATCTGATCCTTAATGAAGAGCAAATTTCTACAACTGAGCTCCTCGCTGTTTTAAAACACCAAAATTGAACAATGTTTACCTGGTGAATAAAACCAGACTCTTTCTACTGTCATAAAGAACTCCCTGATTGACTGTGTGATTTGGAGCGTGGTTGGACGCCGTGTTCAAAGCACAGTGGTAAGTCTTCCAGTCTGCACACCAGGCTTTATTGACCTTTCACAGCCAGGCAGGCAGCTGTTGCTAATTGTTTACCACCACATCCTGTTTCTCCACTGCTTCCTTTATTGAAGAGACTCACCTACACTCATAATGATTTGTCATGTTTTTGACAGCTGGGAAACTGTTAGCCTCAAATGGCCTTGACGCCTCTGAATTTTGGTGTAATTTTTTTTTATGCAAACAAGCAGATATTATAGTATATGTTCTGAATTGCACAAGCATAAATGTAACTTTGCTGATCTTATGCAGTGATTGAGTTCTGTATTTATTGAATTTATGACCCAGAGATTGTACACACTCCATCACCCAGCAAAATATGATTGAACAGTGAAATGTTTCTGGGCAGAAGTACACTGAAAATTAAGTGAAATGTTTAGTGTTGAATAAACGTCAGATTTTTCATTTCCATCATGACACTGAATCAAAACTGGTTCGTCCATTTTCTAAAAGGAGTCTGGGATTGTATTCTAGTTTATTTTGACATGTTGACTGTTACACTGATTAACTTCAGTGACATCTCCAGAAAATTTTCACAGGGATGGCTAGATAGGGCCCCAAGACTAAAAAATATAACTGAATTTCAGTATTTAGTTATGCTGTTGATGAAGAGGCTGGTTGAAAATCATGTCAATATGAAGAGATAAGGAATCACACACTGATATAGTTCAGTTTCTTGTTTTAAAATTTTAATAATGTAATGTGCATAGACTACTATCAGTACAACTAACAACAGTCCTGTTTTAATACGTATTCGTATAAACATGTTAGGTGTTTTTTTTTGTTCTTCAAACAGGCTGAATGTCATTTTCCTTGAAAACACAAAAACATTGCTTTAATTTGAAGGAGTATATTGATTGCAAGGCACAAATCATTTACTGGGGGCAAGTCTTCTTGAGTTTCGGAGAGACTCGGTTACCCATAGAACCCATTTTCATTTGGATATCTTGAAGTGAGAGTTCAAGGGAAGATGGTTATGTCAGTCGTTCCCTCGCCGAAATTTAGTCTAACTTTGAAGCATTATTTAGCCCCACTCCAAAAAGCTATGTTGACATGGTTGGTATCAGTGGATGTCTTAGGTTGTCTAATTTTACAAGATACCATTTGGCTCAAGCTTACACAACACAGTACTATTGGCCTCCTTCTTTCAGGACACCGCTGACTAACTACCTTCTATGACACTTTATTTGTATGAATATTTCATGCAGGAGAGACTTGCTGTGAGAGAAAAGAATATCAAGTTATATGTGCATATAAGTATGAGAAAAGTGAAAAGTGGTAAAGACGTAGTAGATTAGGAAAACCCCCTATGGAGTCTAGACGCTGGTGGTGATGAGATGAGATGAGATTAAGAGGTAACTGAGGATCTGGATGTGAAGAAGTGAAGTGCTGAGCCACGCCAGATCACCATCAAATTTTACAGCTGTTACAATAAATGGACCAAAGACTGTATTGCAGCTAGAAGTTGGCTTAGCATTTTCCTTAATTAAATAATATAGCTTTTTTTTTCCTCAAGGAGATGGTGTGACTGTCCCTCCTCTTCGTCATTTTCCTCCAAAAATGACTTTTAGATGCTTCCCTAATTACAGATTTAGTCATCTATAACCAAACAAGTTGCACACATCACAGTGAATGAAGTAAAATTTGTCCCACACATCCCTACGATGGTTGTTACCTAAGCCTCATTTGGTTCAAACATATTTTAATAAGAGAACATTGAGATCATTTTAACTCTGACTAGAACTCAATGTTTAATTAACAACTGCTATCCGCGGCAATAAATAAACCAGAGTACCAGAGGACATCAGCATAAGTGAGAACAAAATGGGGGCATGAAATCATACTGAGATGCAACAAAAATTGATCACACCTTACCGGTGCTGGTGCATGGCACCCCCCACTCATCAGCTTAACTGTTATGAGATCATTAACTCCTCACTCTACGTTGCTTAATTAACTTTCCAAATAAATAAATCAACAAATGTCTGACCCAGCTGCTTGGTGACGTCAACCTACTACAACCAATCCGGGAGCTTCTACAGACACCTTTTTTTGGTAATCCTCTTTCCTAAGAGGAGCTGTCCGATCAGCACCACACTGCGCGCTCTGTTTGGCCAGAAATAACACAAGCCACATTAAGCGGGCTTACACTGACCGAGTCACTGGTGATCGGATTTTCTGCTCGGAATTTCTTCATTTTGCTCCTCAGGGATGGCGCTACTCTGTAGAAATAGTTATACGTGATGTTTTTGGGTATACCTGTGTGGGGTAAAGTTTCACGCACCAAACTTAGGAGTGGGTTTAGTTAGAGAGTGCTCGGGGTTCAGTGTTTGGCTTTTTACTTTCCCTTTGACTTTCCTTTACGGTAAACGCCGCCGGCATGTTTTTACCACTGTATGGATTGTTATGCTTGTGTGCGCTGAGCTGCGGTCAACCACCGAGCAGCCAGGTGGACGATGGAAAGCGATACATCTGCAGGGCGATACCCCTCAGCGGCGATGCCAGCTGCCCTGTGACACTGTTACCCGAGCTAAACGCCGGGAGCCAGGAAGAAGAGCTCAGAAATACTGTCATGCAGCTGCGAGAGACAATTTTACAACAGAAAGAAACGATTTCCAAACAAATAGGCACTATCAACGAGTTAACCACCAAACTGTCCCTCTGCGCCTCAGCCACCGACGAGGGGAAGTACGAAAAGGGGGCTCCCTGGGGCAAAGAAAAGCAAAACACAATGGGGGATGTTCCCAGAGATCCAAATGACACCATCGACAGTCTGGGAAAGACCATGCAAGGGCTCAAGGACCGGTTGGAGAACTTGGAGGTAGGTCGGAAACAAATGCGCGCAGCGTGCCCTCAGTGCCAAATCCGTGCGTAAAAGCACAGTTTGATTCTCGGAGCGGATTTATAGGATTACCACACCATGCCGACTCACTGCTCTGTAGTAGACTGGCTCTTCTGAGAATCATTAGGTAAAGTATTGTGGTGATCAAACAGAAGTATCCGTGACAAGCAGATTAATTGTTTAATTGGACAGCTTTAAACTTCCTATTACGCACGGCCGATTATGTGACGTGTGTTATGTGTTTTGTATTATGCTCGTCCGACAGTGCAGTGCTTTAAAGTGGAACACCAGCTAAATTAAAAAATCCAATCTCTTATTTTCATAGCCTAGGAATGTTCGATCAATATCTGTGAACATGAGCTACTCTTTGTCAAAGCCAGAAACCAGACAAGCAAATGTCAAACTTACGATGTCATTTAGTATAAAGTCTGAATCCACAGGAGACTGATTTTGTGGACCCACAGAATGTTTGTTTTCTTTTTATACCCAGATGAGCTTTATTCTATTGTAGTGTTCTCATTTGTAAAACAGAAAATGTACCCATATACTCAGAATAGTCCCCTGGGTGCTGTCAGTATCATCTATTAATGTCTTTCCAATTCATTGTTTCTGGAGCAGCTCCAGACTTTATACTTTATGACATCACAAATTTGAGTTTTAGCAATCCAACTTTTTGATTTGGATAGTTGTTTACTATTTTTTAGACTGTTTTAAACCATGGGAATGGCATGTTTGAGTTTTGAAAATGGGCATATGTTCTAGTTTTAAAAGAATGCTGGGGATGGATTTTTGCCACACTTACATAAAAGTATAAATTAATGTTCTTATAAAACATAATTGGAAAACTGGTCAATACCTCATACAGTCCTGAAACTAGATTAGGAGACTTGTCATACAGAGGTACATCATAGAGCTGTGATGTAAGTCACCACTTGCAGGAGTGGGGGATCGAGGGGGCTCAATGTCTTTGACCATCTCTGTGCACTTCCTCCTCATGTTGTCCTGTCCATCCTCCCCTAGCAACAGCAGCTGCGGGCCAATATATCCGGTGCTGCGTTCCCCAGCGAACTCCGCGACCTGCTGCAACGTCGGCTTGGGGAGTTGGAAAAGCAGCTCCTGAAGAAAGTCAGCAACCTGGAGGAGGAGAAGAGCATGCTGTCCAATGCCACAGCCGCCTACAGGCTGAAGACAGAGAGCACACTGAACGCCCTGGTAGAGAGGATCAGTGAGCTGGAGAAAGGTAAAAGATGTCATACAGCAACTGCTAAATTCACATCAGCATAAGTGTACAGATAAAATTAAGGGAGATATTGTTTTGAGATTATCAGGTCAGTAGTGGAGAGGAGGAGTAAATTGAAAACAGCATTGCTCAGAAGGAAAACATAGTATGAGACTATAAGGGATGCAACCTGATGTGCATCTAATGGAGACGAGGTAGAGGAAGGCACTCAGGGGAATAAAAGAGTTGAGGGGGTTTGATGAATCAGAGATGGGGTGGCAGACATGAACAGTTTTTATATAAAAGGGTCCTTTGTTGAGGTTGTACGTCATGTCTGTCTGTGTATCAACCAGAAACAGGAGTGAGGCTGTTGTCCCCTTGCTTTCACCCCGTAGCAGTGATTAACGGTTTAAGGAAACACCTAACGGCACACGTCTCCCATCCTGTCCCTTTCTCTTCTGTCTGTCTCTGCGTCACTACAGGAGGAGGAGACTTCAAGTCCCCAGAGCAGTTTAAGCTGTCCCTCCCCCAGAGGACCAACTACCTGTACGGCCGCATCACCAAGAGCCTGCCAGAGATGTACGCCTTCACACTCTGCATGTGGATCAAGTCCAGCGCCAGTCCTGGCATAGGGACGCCTTTCTCTTATGGCGTGCCGGGCCAAGCGAATGAGATTGTGCTGATTGAATGGGGTAACAACCCAATAGAGCTGCTCATCAATGACAAGGCATGTATGGTTTCCTAAACTGACTTAACTTTTATGGTTATATGATAAAATGTTTATGTCCTTCTCCACTCAAATTGTGTTTTTCTTCACTTTATGCCCCCTAAACTGTCTGACCTTGACTTTACTGACTTGAATCTTGAAAGTTTGTCACTAGAGAAGTGTTTTCACACTCCTCTACTGAAGGGGGCGATGTCTGTTTAAATGTTCAAATATACAGCAAACAAACTAGCTAAGTTGTGTAATACGAAAGCAAATTGCTGTCTAATACAGGGTAAATATACCTATGGGGAAACAGACTTTGACACAATACCAACAAAGAAACCAGGAACCTCCAGTGCAGAGCAGAGTTAGCATTAGCGTAGCTGAACGTTTTGACATCAAACATGACAGACTGAGCAGTTTTTGAGTGTAAACTGGACCCTGGAGCTTCCTTTCACCATCTACCAAAAACCCCTTCATAGCTGATATTATGTCAGCCACTGCCAGTTAGCCCACAAGCTAACAAACTAACCAACCAAATAAATGAAAGATGCTAACTACACTTGCAGTTCTGATACGTCTGCTAGTCGCTAATTTTGGCGCACAACACACTCCGCATCTGAGATCTGCTTCCAGCCCCTTTGATTAGTTTTATTTTAATCTTTTGTGTGGGAAAACAACGATACGCGAAATATTTATGATAGAAAAGTATTTTTACGTACTTAAAAAAAAATTCTAAAGGGGAACTTTAACTTCAGCATCACAAACTATCTCTTACTACAGTTTGTACAGTTTTCCTTCAGCAACTATGTATATGTAAGCAAACCACAATTTAACATTGTATTTGACCACAGGTCGCCCAGTTGCCTCTGGAGGTACGTGATGGAAGGTGGCACCACATCTGCATCTGCTGGACCACACGGGACGGCCAATGGGACGCTTACCAAGATGGAGAGAAGCTGGGAACTGGCGACAACCTGGCAGCCTGGCACCCCATCAAACCCGGAGGGGTCATCATCCTCGGGCAGGAGCAGGTACGGAAGTGCAGTATGTGTTTGACAGCTATGTCATCTCTCTAGCTCTTTTGTCATGGTCAAAGAAAGCAGCCACTTACCTGGAGTTACATCACCAACGCCTTTTCTTCCATATTCATTTTGTACACAGAGTGCTAATAATGCAACATCAACTACCTAGTGCAGCACTTTCACATTATCGCAAGACAGACACTTCCAAGTGTAATGTCAAGTAGTTCTGTTAATAAGCAGTGTTATTTACGGAGCGCCTTTGCAAACCACAGACGGAAACAAGAAAATTGAAGCTGACCTGAAGCAGCGGTAATAAGATGGTGACAGGTTATCATGACAACACAATTAACAGGACAATGGCAAGCCTGTCACCGCCCACAGATGCTGAGGTCTCCCTTGGGACCAATCTGTGCATTATTAAAAAATGTCAGAGCTGCATCAGTCTTTCAACTTCTGTGGAAATCAAATCAGTGTTTGAAGGTTGTTCTTATCAGGAGGACATTTTGTAGCTACGTGGCGGACAGCGAAGTGTGAAAAGCAGCAAATTCAAATGAAATGTAATGGATTTTTCACAACTGAATGATAAATTGTGTTTTTAGCCACAGTACCAGCTCTGAGTGGTGATGTCAGTCTGCCAGTCCACCACTTTGGTTCAGACTGAAATATTTCAACAATTATTGGGTTGATTGCCTTAAAATTTTGTACAGACATTTATGCTCCCCAGAGGGTGAATCCAAATGACTTTGGTGATGATCTGACTTTTTATATAGCACCAACAGCCAGTTAAATTCTTCAGTTATCAAGTAAAAAATCTTAACATCTATTAAACTGCTTCTCATTAAATGTTGTACAGATATTCATGGTTCCCAGATGATGTGCCCTAATGATATTAGTGATCCTCTGAGTGTTTTTGTAGTGCCACAGTGAGGCTGACATTCGTTGTTTTGAGTTAAATGCCTGTATTGGCAGTTTAAAATCGTATGCACTTGCGATTATGTCGCAGTCACACTGCCTTTTATTACGCCTATAGACCTTGTCTTTTCGTCCTTCCTGTATGAAAGTGTTTAACTGTTGCATCACAGTAGATGTTTTCAGAAGCAGTGGTGGAATGTAACCTTCAGCCCACTAGCCAGTGTTATTATAACCAAAGCCATGGAGTTCAGACACATAAGGTTGTGAATCCACAGACAAAACACTTTGTGTTTAAGGACACCTGTCAACGACGTTCGTGATACATGCCTCTGTGTATAAGTGCCTCTTCTGAACCTCTTTCAGTAGCTCCCTTTGTCAGTCTGACAAGGTGGGAGACGTGGATTTGCAAATACAAACTCTGTTTATTGCAGTAAAAAATCAGAAAAGACAGATGCTCTCAGTGAATTCATGCTTTGTATTTTATTAAGAGAAAAACTTCCACAACAATATCTGAACAGCTGTTGGATTGATTACCATGAAATTTAGTCCAGACATTCATGGCCCCCTCAGGATGAGCTGACATCACTTTGATGATCCCCTGAGGTTTTATGCAGCTCTGCCATCGGGTCAAAATTGTAGTTAGTCCAATACTTTGGTTTATGACCAAATTTATGAATACTAATGACGTTCTCATCAGCCATTGTTCATTTAGTCCGCAGTATGCGATACATACAGATTGAGTGTGTAGTAGGAAGTACACTGTAGGTGGTATGTTAGCATGTAATTCCAAATACAGCCATAGTGTGCAAAGTGGGGTATCAAACATTGTAGTGGCCATCCTATCAGTGGCATCTCCGATATTTATAGACATTTACACACGTTGCACCATTTTAGGTGCTTCAATATTTGCAGCATTGAATGATGCGAGGAATAAAGGACTCATTAAACCCAAACGTTTAATGACCGGTCCACCCATAGTCCCACAGACTATTTCCTCTATCTCATAGAGGTGATCACCTTTGATTATATCGTTGATGCTTTTCAAATTCACATCCTGCTGTTTATGGCCCTTACAGGACGTGGTGGGCGGGCGCTTTGATGCCGGACAGGCCTTCGTGGGCGAGCTGAGTCAGGTAAATATTTGGGACCGCGTCCTGAAGCCGGTCGAGATCCAGTCCATGGCTAACTGCAGTTCTTATATCCCTGGGAATGTGATCGCCTGGCTAGCGACCAACGTTGAAGTTTTTGGGAGAGGAGCGTTCAAGCGGCCTTTGGAGATGTGTCAGGAGCGACTGCCCAATGCTTAAAACTCATGTCTGCCTCTGTGTAGATTAGCTGGTGTTTTCATCCACTCAGCATTATTTTATTGTCTGCTCTTACTGCGAGGCAGTTTATGGACTTTACATTAAACACTGAGTTGTAAAAACTTGATTTTATCTGCTTTGCACAAAGAGATATTTACGGTTTATGTGATGGCTGGTGTCTGTTTTATTACAACTGGCGATCAGAGGACAATGTACTAACATTTCAGTCTTCGCCATGACTAAGTTACTTCAACCCTTCAAAACACCCACCACCACGGTAAAAGGTCCCCTCAGGTATCAGTGCTAAGACATAATATACATCATCATCCCCACACAGTCTCCCACACACCCCTCCCTCCACACTCTGAAAGCTCTGAAGTAATGAAAATCCACTCTAGTCTGGCACAGACGCACACATGTACTGCTACTACTACAAAGTCCAGAGTCGCTGACAGTTCGGCATTGACATGTGAGTTGGTGTTGCGTGCAGTGTAGGAGTGAGGAAAGATTAAAGGTCTGGCTAATGTTATGTCTATTCCTTAACTAGGAAATGGGCTTAGTGCCAGCATCAATCACATGTCCGATCCTGACATTTTCAGTCATTTTTAAGGGGAAGATACCTGGAAAAGTACAATTTTGGCCCTTTATCTGTTATGTGTTTAAGCTGGTATTGGATTATTATACAATAGGCTTAATTTTCTGGTAGAAATACTATTGTTAAATTAGTTTTCCAGCTTTGATATAAGTTAAAACTAGACCTTGTTGGGAAGCTTTATTCTTGGCATTCGTAAGTCATACCAGTGATATTAGTGAGTCTATCACAGTGCTTTTTTCCTTGCCTTTTTCCCATTTGAACAAAACCTGTTTAAATGATGAATCATGTTGGAAATATATTCATACCTTTAATGTTGTGATATATTTTTACTTGTACCATTGTTGCAGTGGATTGTCAAACAAAGCATCCGGCAGAAAATGTAACAGATTCGACTGATCAAAACTCTCAAAAATGCTTTTTTATAAATGTACATTAATCATTTGTATGTAGAGTGTAATTTTCTATTGTGTCCATGTGTCTCTGTGTCCAGAAAAAATATAGTTTTTATATGTCATGTCTGTTTTGAGCACATCTATAAGGCATTGTCTGTCTTGTCTTGTGGCCTTTGTATGAAGACTAAAGTGCCATTTCATGTTTTCCAAGTGTTGAAAATCATTTGCTTTGCCAATGAATGAAAATGTGGAAAATAAAGAAAAATGCTGCTGCAAAATAAATTTGCAAATGTCTGTGTTTTATCTGTCAGCAATTACATTGCAAGTTCTTTCTGTAATCCAATTTACATAAAATTGGAGTTGGATAATTCGCCTAATGTGTGATAGTTCATGTTTAGTGGGAAATCTACATCAGTTTAAAACCCCATTGCCTCATGTCAGCAGTATCGGTTAAGCTGGTGAGGTGACACAGGAGTGACATGAGTCAATTACACAGGCTGAGCAGGATCTTTAGGCTCAAGGCTTGGGTCAAGACAACAACAGGTGTCCTGGGTGGCATTAGCGACACTTAACAGATGAGAGGGTTGAAAGGTCGGGGTGGCGTCACATTGACAAGGCAGCTCTTTTCAACCACAATAGTGCTCTGACAACTCCTCAAGTAGGGCTGAAACTACGTGTTTATTAAAGGATATATAAGCTCTAATAAAATCCAGCCAATTAAAATACTTTAAGCAGCTCATTAAATGCAAGATGGGCTGCTGAATCTGAGCAAAACTGAACAAGCAATTAGATAAAATGTGCAATAAAGGTTGTGGGTCCATATGTCTGTCAAATGCATGTCTTTGTCTTGGGATAATCAAAAGCAGTGGCGTCCCAATGGCCCCCCTGGTGCATTTGCTGCTGTGCTAGGAAAGATTAACCATTTGAATAGGCAAATTTGCAGTAAAGTTGTGGTGACTGAACAAAATTGCAGGTTGTTCAGAATTCATGGCGACTGGCTGAATTTGCATTAACTGCTGTTATCACAACGTTGCAACACCCTGAAATGACGGCTACATACTTCAACAGCTTAATTAAATTCCTGAAATTCACTTGCAGCTTTTGGTTTATGTGTGCCAACCAGAGACTTTCAGTGGCCCATCTGGCCACCCTTATGAAAAACTTGTTGGGCTGCCACTAATTAGGAGTGCAACCCGTCACCTTTTAGCAAAACATCATCATTTTGAATCCAAGATAGGTAATTTGTGTGACTCATGCACACAAATGCCATTTTTTTTCCGGATATGTTTTGCTATTTTTCATGCTTTATTAAGAGACAGGGACGAAAACAAACAGGGAGAGACAGGGGAGGACCTGCAACAAAGGGCCCTGGGCTGAACTTGAACCCGAGGCCGCTGCAGTAAGAACTCAGCCTTCATGGTGTACTCTAGACTCCAGCTAACTTTGTGACTGCCCACACGCCTTATTTAGAGTAGTGTAATGACAGCCTCGTATGACGATATGTCGAGTTTGAGACTATTAATTAGCCGAAAAACGTCCTGATGTTAGCTTTGCTGCTGCTGCAGCCACTGATGCTTTCTAGACATTGTGATTTCCCAAAACTGAATAAATACCACACATCGCGACACAAAACTGCTTTGCTAGCTCAATCATGTTGTAACTAAGACAGCCGTTGGAAAAATATTTTTTACACGGACCGTTTAAGAGTTAAAGTCCGTGTAAAGTGAATTCAATGATTTGCTTCTAAACACCTTATACATGTTTGAAAATTGTTACAGAAAACATGTGAAAAGTTTGGGGATTGTGCGTTACCGATTTGTGGAGTTATAGCCTTAAACTGTATGTCATCCTCTCAATTTTTCTAATTTTCTGATCCTGAAAAAAGGGATACGCCGTGACGTAGAGCCGTATCCCGGGTGACCTTGGCCCCTCCCCTTCTATATAAAGCCGAACGCGCCCTGTTGTCGTTGGATATCCCGCTCACTTCTGAGTTATTATCGGACCGCTACTACCACAGCCTGTATTTTGCTTGCTTGCTAGCTAGCCATGCCTGCTCCACGTTCGTGTATCTTCCCTGGATGCCATAATTTAAATAATGACTCTGTGTCATTATTTAAATTCCCAAAAAGTGAAGAGCTGAGGAAACGATGGACTGATTTCGTGAGGCGCCACATGTAGTGTAAGATTTAATTACCAATCAGAAGAATATTCATTAATCAAGTAACTATGTTCATTGATAAATGTGTTCATTAATCAGGTAAATGCTTTATCTTGCTTAAGTTGATTAAGACTGAAAACTCAGCTCATATAGAAATGTGTTATGTATTCCTGCATGATAGAAACACTTCACTCAAGCCTAGGTACTGAGAGCACACAAATGTATTACTGACTAGAACACACATACACTCACACACACACACAGATGTACTGACACAACACACCCACACACACACACACACACACACACACACACACACACGCACACACACACACATACACACACAAGGTTAAAACTGTATCAGGGATAAGTACAAAATCCTTGGGTCTCACGGGTCTCACATACCTTTAAAAACAGGTGTGCCCGAAATCAAAAACATTGTGACAAATAAGAAGCAGGGAGTTCCCTTGAGTGACTACACACCCGCATGTTTTGAAGGATATTGTGACAAATAAGATGCAAGGAGTTCCCCTGAATGATTATATCTGCATGTTTTGAAAAAGCACAGTGATAATGGAAAACAACATTAATGTCAAGGCCAAACACCTGTGTTGATGCCTACTACCCCTCCAGCTTAAAAAACAGAGCACAAGGACTGAACGACAGTCACGTTCCGGAGCGTGCCTCAAGAGTTTGTATGTGTTTGTTGCCTGCGAGCACATTAAACTCGATTGTACCTGATTTCTTCGCCTCCAGTGTGTTTCTAAGTGTTCATTTGAGTATCAGTTAACTGAACCTAATTTACTAAAAGAAACAGTTTTGAAGTCATCAGAAGCCAGTTGGACAACCTCCAGACCCCGAGTTTTGCCACTACACACACTGTCGGAGAGCTGAAGATCACCGCCAACAGCCACCTCTGCAGCAACCACTTCACCACGGATAGTTTTCACAACTATCATCAAAAACAACTGGGTTTTACTTCTAAACCACTTTTACTGGTGAATGAGGCTGAGCCCACCGTCTCCCTTCCCACTTCATCCGTCAGTCGCGCTGACATCAAGTGCCACAGTCGGCTGTAACGTCAAGATCCCACCGATGAGTGTAAGTTACTTTGTGTGCCTCTAACTCTCTTTATACAGTTAAACTCGTTTACTCGTTTTCATGTATTAGTTCATGCACTGAAAATATTATCTACAAAAGAGCTAATGTTAATTATCCATAATGCCGACTTGACCTCCAGACTCCATCGGCTTGGCCCGCCATCATCAAGCGCCATTTTGACTGTAACGTAATGTGCACACCAATGAGCGGCAATTTATTTTCATACTTATTAGTCATTAGTAGTCCAGAGTAATGGTGACATTTTGAAGTGGTGAGGCTATTAATGTGAATTTACATCGTGCAAGCTGATTTTAGCGTCATTCTCATGTAATAGTGCCTGTAATGAAAATTCACTACTTATAAATAATTCGGCCTAAGTGCACAAGTTATCCGTAATGCCGACTTCTCAAACGGGGCCACATCTTCCCACTGGCAATATCTAATATAGAGCTTAGATCGGGCCCAAAAAAATTCAGCCCGACCCGGCCGAGTCCGTGCTGTTATGTCCGGCACCAGCTGTAATTGTAACTGTAATTATGGGCTCGAGCCCGATTTAAACCCGACATTTTTCAATAAGTTGGCTGTTATAATCAACGCTAAGGACACACCGAGCACGTTAGTGCCGTGGAAGTCCTGCAAATGTACTCGCAGCAGGCGCTTGACTGTCAACGCAGGCAGCGCATTTCTCCTGCTCTCTCCGCACCGGTTAAACATCGACTCCACTCACTCCACGGGCCGGGTCGGGCCGGGCTGAGGCTCGGGCAGAGAATCTAAGCTCTAATCTAATATCCGTTACCGACTGTAAGAGTGGATATGCCATATGTGCTATAAATCCAATTTAAAATGACAAAATTATTCAGTTTTATATTGCGCTTGTCTTACCGGTTTGCAAGGTTACTTATATAAATGAATCTACATGTGACCACCTTGATTGATGAGGCAGGGTACAGAGTCAGTGGATACAGTCTGGTTATCCAGGCTGTCCGGGGGGACAGGCTTTGTTCACTGTGCACAGGAAAAAGGTTGATATTCCTGCATATTAGCTGCTATTATTTGCAATAACCCAGGCAGTCCATCGAAACGCCACCAGATTAAAGTGGTTGTTTTTTTATTTGTATTTACTGTTGTTGTATGTGTCATTGTTAATTATTAATAATGTGGCTTCTTACTATAATTAATATAAATATGTTCTGATACTGAGACTGATTAAATTTGCCTCATAGGTCCCAAATATTAATTAAAACATAATTTTACTGGAACAACTTAAGAGTATTTTGAATTCTTGCATTCCATGATTTGGTATACATTTTTACCAGGGTGTCATTGGTCAGCAGATATGAACTTCGGTTTATATGCATTACTATGTTTGACTCCTTAGATAACTATTTTTAACTTTTATCTGTTTTCATAAATCTGCCAACCACAAGAGATGCAGCATGCCAGTGTGATGACCTGCAAGAGGCCACAAGAGAAATTGGATGTCAAACAGAGGTGGGGAGAAGGACAGTGGCCACCCAACTGTCCAAAAGAACACTGTACAACAGAAAGACTACAGGTGTGTTGAAATGTCTATGATATTAACGGACAGATAACAGGTATGCACAATATATTTGTTGAAAGAAAACACTCATGGACTACACCTCATGCTGTTAATGCTGATTTAAGAACCTAGAGCCTAGTCATTGAAGACAGACAGCAAGTTACACGTTATCATTAATATTAAAACTAGAAAATGTCGTGAATGGTTTATGAATAATGCAATGTATTTTTCCAGGCTCTCAAGCCACAGTGGCGACAAGGAGTGTTGCTGTTGGCACAGCACATCCCAGTTTCTCCCACTCTGCTCTTCAACACCACAGAAGCGCAGAGCTGGTCAAGATGATGGCCCACAAGCAAAACGCTCTCTCCTGGAATTTCCTTCAGGAATCTGACATAACCTCAGTCAGTGCAGATCCTGATGATTCCAGCTATCTCCCCAGCATATCAGCACTGGATGACACCATCAATGACCAGTAAGTTAACTTTGCTTTTTTTGGTAAATTAACTGTGAAAGTGAGAAATAATTTATGAAAATATAATAATAACTTTGTAACAAATATTAATTGTTCTTGTGGTTTTCTTCATCAAAAGAGCACCAACAAAGACACCGCAGGACACAAAGTACCTGGTGTATGAAGATTGCCTGCTTGAGCTGTTTAAAAACTGCCCACACCTGCTCAAGAGCATGCAAGATAGACACAGCTGAAAAGGAACCTTCCTCTCTGTTACTCAGAAGTGCCTGTATGAGAGTTGCCTCTACAGAAGAGTATGGAGGAGTCAGCCACTTCTGGGCAGCTATCCTGCGGGGAATCTACAACTGTCAGCTGCTGTCTATTACACAGGCTCATCATTTGTGCAGACTAATAAGGTTAGTAAATATAATGACTTTATCTAAAAAAAGTGTGTCTTCTCCAACAGCTTCATCTTTTTTGTCCACCTGCTCCCACGTAAAATCTTATTTTACTCTGTGACATAGTGTACTCCATAGTACTGCAGTGGGAAATAGTAAATGCACTCATGAACATTACGTACATGAACACTCTAATGTTACTTTCAGGTGCTCAGTGCAATGCATGTGAAAACCTTCACAAGGATGACCCATCAAAATCATGTGCGCCACTTCATTCTGCCATCCGTCCTACATAAATGGCGATCACATCGGTCTGACCTGCTTGAAGGACTGAAAGAAAGAGACACTGTGTCCCTTGGTGGTGATATGAGTCCAGGCCACTGTGCGAAGTATGGCTCATACTCTATGGTGGATCTTTGCTCAAACAAAATAGTTGATATCCAGCTTGTACAGGTAAATATATTCTAAAAATTACTCTCTTGATTGTATCAGCACAACTACTGTAGTGTACGTATGCGTAATGAAGTGGTATCGGATTGGTCACAGGGTGTACTCGACGATGTCCGATGCCGCATTTTAGGCAGTATCGTAGGCATTTGCGATACTGGTATCAGTATTGGTACAACTCTAGTGCACACTGAACTTTGATCCACAGAGCAATGAAGTTGGAGGCAGTGTACGGATGGAGAAAGAGGGGCTGATCCGGAGTCTTGGATTCCTTGAAAGTGCTGGTGTCAAAGTCACCTCATTGGTGACGGACCGACACACACAAGTTCAAAAATTTCTCCGGGAGCATAAACCAGAAATTCAGCACTTCTATGATGTTTGGCATTATGTAAAGGTAAGATCATTTAAAAAATATTGTCTATAGAAATATATTTAGCAAAGCTAATACTGTGCAACATTAATATCGCACCTCATCTTTTCAAACTGTTCTCAGCACTTAACAAGAAAATGGATGCACTTGGAAAAGAAAAGGACTGCAAGAAATCCAACAGTGGCAAAAGAGTGTGTCAAATCACCTCTACTGGTCAGCATCCAGTTCCTCCAGTGGAGAGGAAATGGTGGCAAAATGGACATCCCTTCTAAACCACATCCAGGATGTCCATGTCCACGAAAATCCACTGTTCCCCAAGTGTCTCCACCCACCTTCCACTGATAGAAACAAGTGGTGAAACGGGTATGGCACTATTTTAAAGCAGTTCATTAGATTTACATATTATACTTTCAGCTGCTATGCACTCTTAATCTATTATTTATTTATATTATCTTTCCAACTCTAGCAACAAAGGCAACCTACAAGATTGAGAAAATCCTGTTCAACAAGCGCATCCTTGGTGATGTTAGAAAGCTGAGTCCCCGGTATCAGACATCAACTTTGGAGGGATTTCACAGTCTCATTCTGCGGTTCGCACCAAAAAATGTGGCATTCTCCTATTTAGGGATGCTCTGCAGGTAAATTGTATGTACTCAAATTGTCAGTATCATGCAGTACATAACATTCAACATGTGCTCACAATTAGACCATTGACACTGGGTATTTGTTTCTGTGGCAATATAAAAATGTGCAGCCCTGGTCTCTCCTTTTTTTAATATTTTGTATTAACTGTGCTCTAGAGTGATACTATTACACAAAGAAATTTGTATTCAGGAGTCTACATAGGACTTACAGTACAAACAATGTAAAATTTTAGTTTTCAACCCTTTCCTAACTATGTGAATTAAATAATCCCATCTAAATGCTTCTCATTTCAGGCTTTACCTGGCTGCGTTGCATTTCAATCATTACAGACACTGCTAACGGTGCTAAGAGCTAACGGTTGTTAGCTTAGCTTAGGTTGTTAGTCCCTCTGAAGGGACACTAACAACTCAAAGTACACGTCAAATAAAATTTCTCCAAACATGTTTCTTGTTATTTTAGGTAGGTATTATCACGCTAATGTATGTTCAAGTGTTCATTTCCCCCGATAAGTTGGTTTTAATTCATTATTTGATTCTATAAACACAGTCTGACCATCTCGAGCTTTTATTTTGGTACTTCCGGTGACCGGCAGTGTGAATTTGCATATTAGCTAAATATTTAGTTTCACCCAGAACATTTAGATTTAACATTTAGATTTAGATTCATAATTAGCATTTAGATTTAACATTTAGATTTATATTTAGCATTTAGATTTAACATTTAGATTTATATTTAGCATTTAGATTTAACATTTAGATTTATATTTATATTTAATATTTATATTTAATATTTAGATTTAACATTTATATTTATATTTATATTTAGCATTTAGATTTAACATTTACATTTAGATTTATATTTAATATTTAGATTAATTTATATTTATATTTATATTTATATTTAACATTTAACATTTAGGTGCCACATTTAATATTTAGATTTAACTATTTAATATATTTCTAAGTTAACAAACATTGCTGTAAATGTGGTAAAAGGTGACGTTAAAAAATTCACAACACTTTTTTAAACACTGTTTGAAGCTAAATGTGGCAAAAAGTTGATGTTATTTTCAGCATGAGACACTTTACAAACGGCACCCCATAACGATTGGCATGTTGTTGAATATCTGGCAAAATTGTCCCTCTGTAAGACACAGCTATGTCTACTGTATGCACAGGCAGATTATGAGACAATGGGCCCCTGGGCACAGATATGCAAAAGGCCGCACGAGGTCTCCTACACAGGGTCAGACACACAGAGGTTGTGCTGGTTTTGCCTCTTTTTTGTTGTTTGTGTCTCTCTGAAGTCATCTTGTGTCTTTGAGGTCGTTTTGTGTCGTATTTGGTTGTTTTGTGTCTTTGTTTGGCGGCTGTGTGTCCCTTAAGAACATTTTCTGTCTCTTTGAGGTCATGTGTCTTTTTAAGTCATGTTGTGTTTGACTGAGGTACTTTTCTCTCAAGGATAATTTTTGGATTTTTCACCACCATTTAGTATTTTTCAATGCTATGTTGCGTCCCTCTGAGGTCATCTTGTGTGTCTTTGAGGTCATTTTGCGTTGTTTTGCATCTTTTTTGGCCGTTGTGTGTCCCTCAAGGACATTAGTGTCTCTTTGAGGTCATGTTGTGTCTTTTTAAGTCATGTTGCGTCTCTCTGAGGTCATCTTGTGTGTCTTTGAGGTCATTTTGTGTTGTTTTGCATCTGTTTTGGCCGTTTTGTGTCCCTTCAGGACATTCGTGTCTCTTTGAGGTCATGTTGTGTCTTTTTAAAGTCATGTTGCGTCTCTCTGAGGTCATCTTGTGTGTCTTTGAGGTCGTGTTGTGTTGTTTTGCATCTTTTTTGGCCGTTGTGTGTCCCTTATGGACATTCGTGTCTCTTTGAGGTCATGTTGTGTCTTTTTCAGTCATCTTGTGTCTGGCTGAGGTACTTTTCTCTTTAGGATCATTTTGTCATATTTTTTTCTTGCCATTTTGTCTTTTGAGGCCATTTTGTGTCCCTTTGAGGTCAGTTTGTGTCTGGCTGAGGTACTTTTCTCTTTAAGATCATTTTGTCCTTTTTTTTAGGCCATTTTGTGTCACTCTAGTTATTTTTATGTCTTTGAGGCAATTTTGAGTCAGCAGTGGTTTTGTGTCTCTTTAAAGTCATGTTGTGTGTCTCTGAGGTATATTTGTGTTGCTGTGGTTCTTTTGTGTCTCAATGAGGTCATTTTGTATCTCCTTAAAGTAATTTTGTGCCTTTTTAAGGGTCAGTTGGTGTAGTTTTAATAATTTTATGTCTATTTTTTGCTGGTCACAGTTTCATTCACGACAAACAGCAATAATATCTTGACGCTGAAAGTTGCGTTTCACGTATTCATCTCAGAAACGTTGTAAAACTGCGCATTGTGCGTCTGATGCAAACTCGCTTCAAGATTCCTCTGCGGGTCAGACTCTGGACCAGAGTCAGGTGCTGGCTCAGCTGGTACAGCTTCTCCTCTGTTGCCATGTCAACCGTGTTGGTGGCCGCGACAAAGTGGCGGAGGTCTCCATTAAAAGTAAAGCCACCACCCTCCTCCAGGCACCGGCCCGCTTCTCCTCAGGGAGAGACAACAACAGACCAGGCACCAGGATCATCTTGTTGCGGTGGTGGCAGCAAAACGCTCACACACTGATGGTCCTCATGGCTCTCTGATCTCCTCCACAGTGCCACTAGTCGTGCGTAAAAGCGCAGTGAGCCTTTATTGAACAGCGCTGAAAGAGGGAGGGAGCGCCCAGCGGAACCCAAAACGGATAGGCCTAATTTTATACTATATTTTTTATTAATGAATTTAATGTATTATTTTTACCGTGGTTTCTAACAGTGCGTATACACCACATAACCAGAAGCCGGCTGAGCTAACCGATTCTCAGTGAGGCTGCTGACTGAAAAAAAAACTGTCCACGTGAATGCAGAGAAGAGAGGAAAACAAAACACACACAAAATAGATAAATAAAAATCAAACGCAAACACAGTTTATATCGCAATGCAGCCATATCATGTAGGCCGGTTTAATAAATGGCCACACACTGACAGATGCTATTGTTCCTGCAGTAGTGGACAGGCCGGTGTGGACGTAATGACAGCTCTGAGGTCAGACGTGTTGTTACGGACCTGATGGTTCCATGGTTGCTATGTTGTCTATAGGCGCATCCTTTCACACATATAAACATTTCAACATTTCAGTCAGAACAAACTTTGCATCAGAGAGAGAAGCAGCATCGCAACTTATCCTCGACAATTTTCCTGAAAAACCAACCACGAACTGAGACCTTTTGCCTCTGGACCTCATCTTAAGACCTGCTGTCACTGACAAACGGACTCTTTCAAGGTAGACGAGAGATTTTGACACGTTTTTACAGCTCGTGTTGTTTTCTGTGTATTTTACCGTTGAGACTTTACAAAAATGTACTGATGTAGGCAAAGTATGACCAATATCGCTACATTTAGCCTACATCTGTACTATTTTCGTATAAATGGATCAAACTGGACTGACTGTTACCAAGTTTAAATCCAAAGCTACTGTCTTTGGTTCACCAACTGTCTGTTTTATCTGTCCAACAAACAGCCCAGCATAAACATGCTAATAAAAATATAGCTTATATGTTTTGAACTTCTTGGTGATGTAGGCCATCAGTGCTGCAAGCAGTGACACAAGCACTGAAGCCTTATTATTTGAATATGCTCATAGTTCAGCCTTTTTCTCAATATTTGGATGTTTTTCATTTATAAGTATTTTACACAAAACATCATTTAAATACTATGTCATCACACTGTGAGAGCAACAGAGAGGTGTGTATCAAGGAGATTTTTCAGGAAATAAAATGCTGATATGGTGCTGGCTTTTTCTCATTCAGCAAGAGAGCGTACGATTGGCATTTTGTTGAATATCTGGCAAAATTGTCCCTCTGTAAGACACAGCTATGTCTACTGTATGCACAGGCAGATTATGAGACAATGGGCCCCTGGGCACAGATATGCAAAAGGCCGCACGAGGTCTCCTACACAGGGTCAGACACACAGAGGTTGTGCTGGTTTTGCCTCTTTTTTGTTGTTTGTGTCTCTCTGAGGTCATCTTGTGTCTTTGAGGTCATTTTGTGTCTTTGTTTGGCGGCTGTGTGTCCCTTAAGAACATTTTCTGTCTCTTTGAGGTCATGTTGTGTCTTTTTAAGTCATGTTGTGTTTGACTGAGGTACTTTTCTCTCAAGGCTAATTTTTGGATTTTTCACCACCATTTAGTATTTTTCAATGCTATGTTGCGTCCCTCTGAGGTCATCTTGTGTGTCTTTGTGGTCATTTTGCGTTGTTTTGCATCTGTTTTGGCCGTTGTGTGTCCCTCAAGGACATTAGTGTCTCTTTGAGGTCATGTTGTGTCTTTTTAAATCATGTTGCATCTCTCTGAGGTCATCTTGTGTGTCTTTGAGGTCGTGTTGTGTTGTTTTGCATCTTTTTTGGCCGTTGTGTGTCCCTTATGGACATTTGTGTCTATTTGAGGTCATATTGTGTCTTTTTCAGTCATGTTGTGTCTGGCTGAGGTACTTTCTCTTTAGGATCATTTTGTGATTTTTTCCTGCCATTTTGTCTTTTTTGAGGCTATTTTATGTCTTTTTGACGTCAATTTGTGCCACTGTAGTTTTTTTTTTTATGTCTTTGAGGCAATTTTGAGTCAGCAGTGGTTTTGTGTCTCTTTAAAGTTCTCTCTGGGTCTGACTCTGGACCAGAGTCAGGCGGTGGCTCAGCTGGTACAGTAGATAAAGTTCTGAGGTCATTTAGTGTCTCTCTGTGGATTTTTTTTTTTCCAGTATTTTGTGTCACTCTGAGGTACTATTTAAGTTCATTCTTTGGCTTTTTTGGGTTATTTTGTCTTTTTTAACGTCTTTTTCTGTGTCTGTGAATACAATTTATGTCATTTTCTTTTGTGCCTCTTTGAGGTAATTTTATGTCTCTTTTAGGTCAATGTGTGTCTTTTTTTTTTTTGTCTGTTTGTAGTTGCCTATTTTGTAGTGTTTTTGTCTCTTTGCTGTTCCTTAGCGTCTTTTTGTGGTCATTTTGAGCCTCTTCCTGGTTAGTACGTGTTAATTTGAGTGACATTTTACAGGTGAAGGCCAAAGGGGCCCCTGACACTCTGGGTCCCTGGGCCTGGGCCCAGTAGGTCCATTTAGTAATCCGTCCATGACTATAAGTATGCTGTCAGAAACTTTAGAAGGACACACTAGGTTTAGAAATAACACAATTTGGGACTAAAAGAAAGGCTTCAATTTGAATTCGTTTTCAAAAGTAGATTTCGACTGAATTTTCTGAGTTTGACATTAACTTGCAGTCAGAAATGTTACATTTAATTGGTTTTAGCAGTGTTGACTGTGTGATAACAGGCCAATTCAATATGTGATGTGATAAATTTGTGGTCTCACGGTTGAATTCTTTTTTTCCGTCAGATGGCCCAGGGCTACAATTGGGACAGCGTCATTCCCATCCCTTGGAGCTCCTCCAGCGACTCATCATCTGGCTCGGATATGTACAAGCTCCTTGGACACTGTAGACACTGTATTCTGACCTAATCTAATCTATTGTCTAACATGCAGATAAAAAGAAAATGTGTAGTTCGTGCACAATTATAACACACAGTGTTTCACTTGTAAAGATGATGTGGAGCTGTAGTCTGATGACTTTATTTGTTGTTACCTTTAGATGGACCAGAACTTCATGTGTTACGGCCCCGTTGGCACACTATCTGGCTCCACCACCACTGACTCGGATACGTCCAGTCTGCTGGGAGACACTGTGAGAAACTATATTCTTACCTAATCTAGTCTATTGTCTAACATGCAGATAAAAAGAAAATGTGTAGCTTGTGCACAATTATAACACATAGTGTTTCACTTGTAAAGATGATGTGGAGTGATCTGATTTATTTGTTGTTACCTTTAGATGGACCAGAACTTCACGTGTTACGGCCCCGTTGGCACACTATCTGGCTCCACCACCACTGACTCGGATACGTCCAGTCTGCTGGGAGACAATGTAAGAAACTGTATTCTTACCTAATCTAGTCTATTGTCTAACATGCAGATAAAAAGAAAATGTGTAGCTCGTGCACAATTATAACACACAGTGTTTCACTTGTAAAGATGATGTGGAGCTGTAGTCTGATGACTTTATTTGTTGTTACCTTTGGATGGACCAGTACTTCACGTGTTACGGCCCCGTTGGCACACTATCTGGCTCCACCACCACTGACTCGGATACGTCCAGTCTGCTGGGAGACACTGTAAGAAACTGTATTCTTACCTAATCTAGTCTATTGCCTAACATGCAGATAAAAAGAAAATGTGTAGCTCGTGCACAATTATAACACACAGTGTTTCACTTGTAAAAGATGTGGAGCTGTAGTCTGATGACTTTATTTGTTGTTACCTTTAGATGGACCAGAACTTCACGTGTTACAGCCCCAGTGGCTCACTATCTGGCTCCACCACCACTGACTCGGATACGTCCAGTCTGCTGGAAGACACTGTAAGAAACTGTATTCTGACCTAATCTAGTCTATTGTCTAACATGCAGATAAAAAGAAAAGGTGCTGTCAGTGCACAGTCATAACACATAGTGTTAGAAACTGAAACAATGGACTCAAATTGAAGCTAACATGATGTTGAGCAGTAGTCTGATGACTTTATTTGTTGTTATCCTTAGACGGACAAGGGCTACATGTGGACCAGCTGCCTGGTTCCTAACCCAGACCGGCCCGACAGCCCGCGGCTCATCCTCCAGAGGTTCCCGGTGCCGATCACCACCCCCCGTGGCTCACCATCTGGCTCCCCAACCGGTGACTCAGACATGTTCAGTCTGCTGGGAGACACTGTAAGAAACTGTATTCTGACCTTATATAGTCTATTGTCTAACATGCAGATAAAAAGAAAATGTGCACAGTGCACAGTCCTAAAACATCCTGTTAGAAACTGAAACAATGGAGCCAAATTGCAGTTGTTAGCATGATGTGGAGCTGTAGTCCGATGACTTTATTTGTTGTTACCTTCAGATGGACCAGGAAGACCCGTGGACCAGGCTCCTTGTTCCAGTCACGGACCGGCCATCACCCCCGGTGGCGCACTGTCTTTTTTCCTCCACCAGTGACTCGGATACGTCCAGTCTGCTGGAAGACACTGTAAGAAACTGTATTCTGACCTTATATAGTTATTGTCTAACATGCAGATAAAAAGAAAATGTGCAGTCAGTGCACAGTTAACACATAGTGTTAGAAACTGAAACAGTGGACTCAAAATTGAAGTTGTTAACATGATGTGGAGCAGTAGTCTGATGACTTTATTTGTCGTTACCTTCAGATAGAGGACATCCCGTGGGCCACCCTGACCACTCCATTGCCGAGGCTCCTCAGCCCGCTGCGGGAGCCAGACATGGATAGTCCAGTCTCCTTGGAGACACTGTAAGACACTGTATTCTGACCTAATCTAGTCTATTGTCTAACATGCAGATAAAAAGAAAAGGTGCTGTCAGTGCACAGTCATAACACATAGTGTTAGAAACTGAAACAATGGAGCCAAATTGATGTTGTGAACATGATGTTGAGCAGTAGTCTGATGACTTTATTTGTTGTTACCTTCAGAAGGAGGATGTCCCGTGGGCCATCTTCCTTGCGCCATTACCGAGGCTCCTCAGCCCGCTGCGGGAACCAGTCCCCCCACGTGGCTGTGACCCTGAGGTGAGTCCCTCTGACCCACCTCCAGCACCAGGTAAGCCTGTGGAAGCCGGCCCCTCTAAAGGACCTGTGGCTCCAGGTAAGCCTGTGACAGCCGGCCGCTCTAAAGGACCTGTGGCTCCAGGTAAGTCTAAGTCGTTGCCGCAGGGCCCCAAGCCAACGTGGGTGCAAAATCTTCTTAAACTGAGGAAAGTGACTGACAGCCACTGGCGGAAGAGGACAGCTGAACCTGAAGGTAATTCGTCAGGTAAGCGCTTCCGTCCAAACACTTAATTTTGATTTCAGGTTTTTCCTCATTCAAATAAAATGAGATTGTTTTGTTAATTACATTTATTTAGGTTTAGTTAGTTTTATTTGAATTGCATATTTTTATTGAATCCTCCATCGCACCATCACCAGCATCTACTGCCTCAAAAGTGTCCTGCTCCACCCTGCACTTCTAGCCTCTTAAATCCACTTTCAATTTTAAACTCGCGTTCACTGCAGCAGCTGTTGCTGCCTGACCCTCCACCTTCAGCAGCAAACAGCTGTAGAGAAATGCTCAAACTATGACCTCCACCAGCAATTTACGTCAGCTCCACCATCTCAAAGTCCTGAAGACCAATGTTCCATCTGCACTTCAATCAACCTCCACCTTCAGCTTCTGCCAGGAACATGTAGCTGTCGCCTCCACCTGTGTTCTGGCAGACAGCCTGGCCAAACCTCCATCTACAGCCTCTGCAGCAAACTGCAAGTGTCGCCTCCACCTGATTCTGGTAGACAGCTGCGGCCATGCCTCCAACTACCGCCTCTAATGTGTCCTGCTCCACCGTAAACCAATAACTTCTCACAAGACTTGTACGTTTTAAACTGAATTCAAAAAGCAGCCGTCTGAAATGTTCAAACTACAACCTCCACCAGCAATTTCCGTCAGGTCTACCACGTCTGTCAACCTCCATTTAAACCTCTGTCAGCAAGCTGCAGATGCCGCCTCCACCTGCAGATTGCTGACAGACAGCTTGGCCAAAATCCAACAACAGCCTCTGTCAGAACCCTGCAGCTGCCGCCTCCACCTGCATGTTCTGGCAGACAGCTTAGCTCCTCCATTTACAGCCTCTGTCAGAATCCTGCAGCCGCCGCCTCCACCTGCAGATTCTGACAGAAATGTTTGGCCAAACCTCCATCTGCAGCCTCTGTCAGAAACATGCACATGCCACCTCCACCTGCTAATTCTGACAGACAGCTCAGCTCCTCGGTTTATAGCCTTTACCAGGAACCTGCAGCTGCCGCCTCCAGCTGCAGATTCTGAGAGGTAGCTGGCCAAACCTCTAACGTCTCTGCCAGTAGTCTGCTGTTGTTGCAGGTTTGGCCAATTATTCACTTACAGCATCATCCGGAAATCTACGCCGCTGAATCCTGCCTGTTTGCCATGTGAAGACCTCAGCTGACCAGGGACCAGAGATGCACCAACAACAAAAGATAAGAGATGCATTCATCAATATAACATTTCAGATAAGATAGACAATCATAACTGTGTAATAATAGCATACCTGGGCTGATAAATTAAAGCCACCTCCCTGTTACATTCAACTGACATCATCTTCTTCCTCTGACAGGTATTTCCACACTGACAGCTCAGTTCCTCCATCTAGAGCGTCTGCTGAATCCTGCCCGTTTGCCATGTGAAGACCTCAGCTGACCAGGGACCAGAGATGCACCAACAACAAAAGCTAAGAGATGCATTCATCAATATAACATTTCAGATAAGATAGACAATCATAACTGTGTAATAATAGCATACCTGGGATGATAAATTAAAGCCACCTTCCTGTTACATTCAGCTGACATCATCTTCTTCCTCTGACAGGTATTTCCACACTGACAGCTCAGTTCCTCCATCTAGAGCGTCTGCTGAATCCTGCCCGTTTGCCATGTGAAGACCTCAGCTGACCAGGGACCAGAGATGCACCAACAACAAAAGATAAGAGATGCATTCATCAATATAAACATTCAGATAAGATAGACAATCATAACTGTGTAATAATAGCATACCTGGGCTGATAAATTAAAGCCACCTTCCTGTTACATTCAACTGACATCATCTTCTTCCTCTGACAGGTATTTCCACACTGACAGCTCAGTTCCTCCATCTAGAGCGTCTGCTGAATCCTGCCCGTTTGCCATGTGAAGACCTCAGCTGACCAGAGACCAGAGATGCACCAACAACAAAAGATAAGAGATGCATTCATCAATATAACATTTCAGATAAGATAGACAATCATAGCTGTGTAATAATAGCATACCTGGGCTGATAAATTAAAGCCACCTTCCTGTTACATTCAGCTGACATCATCATCTTTCTCTAGCAGGTATTTCCACACTGGCAGATTCTGGCAGACAGCTCAGTTCCTCCATCTAGAGCGTCTGCTGAATCCTGCCCGTTTGCCATGTGAAGACCTCAGCTGACCAGGGACCAGAGATGCACCAACAACAAAAGATAAGAGATGCATTCATCAATATAACATTTCAGATAAGATAGACAATCATAACTGTGTAATAATGGCATACCTGGGCTGATAAATTAAAGCCACCTTCCTGTTACATTCAGCTGACATCATCTTCTTCCTCTTACAGGTATTTCCACACTGGCAGATTCTGGCAGACAGCTCAGTTCCTCCATCTAGAGCGTCTGCTGAATCCTGCCCGTTTGCCATGTGAAGACCTCAGCTGACCAGGGACCAGAGATGCACCAGGGACCAAAGTGCAGAGATGCATTCATAAATATAACCTTTCAGGTAAGATAGACAATCATAGCTGTGTAATAATAGCATATCTGGGCTGATAAATTAAAGCCACCTTCCTGTTACATTCAGTTGACATCATCTTCTTCCTTTAACAGGTATTTCCACACTGGCAGATTCTGGCAGACTGCTCAGCTCCTCCATCTACAGCATCTGCCAGGAAACCTGCAACCTCCCAGTCTACGTGCAGGTTTTGAAAGACAGCTTAACCAAATCTCCATCTACAGCTTCTGCAAGCAACCTGCAGCCCCTGCCTCCACCTGCAGATTCTGACAAACAGCTTTTGGCCAGACCTCTAACTAGAGCCTCTGTTGGCAGACTGCTTATTCTTCATTTACAACATCATCCAGAAATCTACGCCACTGAATCCTGCCCATTTGCCATGTGAAGACCTCAGCTGACCAGGGACCAGAGATGCACCAGGGACCAAAGGGCAGAGATGCACTCATAAATATAACCTTTCAGGTAAGATAGACAATCATAACTGTGTAATAATAGCATACCTGGGCTGATAAATTAAAGCCATCTTCCTGTTACATTCAGTTTACATCATCTTCCTCCTGATTTTTGAATGCATGTTAGAAGTTATTAAACCTTTAGAAGTTGATAAGTGGAAACAGGGATGCTATATATCTGTGTAACTGAGTATCTGAAAATAATGTGTAAAGTGCAAACTCTTTGTGCTTTTCTGCAGGCCCTTTTGGACTTAACAGACTTCCAGGAGCTGATTAAGGGCTGCAAGGACAATTTCATCCCCCAACATGTTCTAACAGAGGAACTTATTTCACTTCCCCATGCAGAGACATGCGCCCTGCTCTGTATGAAAGTGTCCAGAGATTTTATAATGATTTGGCTCCACTTCAGTAAATTTGGCTTGAATTGGTTTGAAAATGCTTGTTTGTCTCTCACTTTCTTACAATCATCAATGTATACAGTTTAGAATATTAGTACGTCACTACAAAGAGTCTTGAGTTTCAATTCCCAATAAGCCATCAGCAAAAGCTCATCAGTCATCTGTAATTATAAAACATGTTAATGAGGTATTAATAACAGACTCGTATAGTAATCCATTGATTGTGCAGTTGTAAATGTTGTAAAGTTGTTTAGAAATTGATTTTGTTTTCGATGACCTGCAGCCCTTTTTCCAGAAAGTCAGACATTTATCTTCCTGATAAAAGGAATTCCAAATATAGCATCATTCAGATCAGATGTAGTTTCATGATACTGAAATCACAGTTCGGGGCTCTCCTGATGTTCTTTCTTCTGTGTGTAGAGCAGGTGTCACAAAGTGCTTCACAAATAAAGACAAAAAAACAAATAAAATGCAGCACAACAGACACAACATACAGACATAAAACATGCCAAAAACATACAAATTATGAAATGAAGTGACATACTAAAAACTAAATAAGGGACCTGCAGTCCAACAGGAGAGAGCTCCAAAGTTCAGGTTTAGTGATGACCTCAAAAGCACAGCCTCCTTTTGTCTTGAGCCCGGAAGGAGAAACAAATGGTGAGGTGGTAAAGTTGGTGTAAAATGTGAGAAAGCCATGACATGCATAAAGCATATGACTTAAACTTTAATGTCCACTGAAGCTTCCATTCCTCTGAAGAGATTTAAAAAAAAATGGCAGCAAACTAAAGTATATGTGGCGTAATGAGGAGACTGTAGTCTTCTTCAAGTGCATGAGGCACATGTTTAATTATGTACATCACAATAATAAGCTTAATGTCCATAGTGAAATAAGCTAGCTACAGACTAGCGTTAGCCTGCACTTCACTCCTTTTTAACCTACATTTAATCAGTGCAGGTAAATGTTTAGCAAGATATTCATATTAAATCAGTTGCCCCTGCCCCTTTTACCAGACTCAACAACACATGAGTCAGAAGCAGCAGCCCTGTCTGCCCATAACTTCACCCCTCCCCGTCCCAATGAAGAAGGTGAGCAACACACGCCAGTTAGCATCATTGCAGGCAGTCTGCGGGAATTTCTCTCTCTCTCTCTCTCTTTTGCTCTTTTTTACCATTACAAAAAAGAAAAGGACATATTTTTTAATGACAGAAATTCAAACAAATTATTTTTCCACATAATGATTATTATTAAACAAAAACAGCCTACAACTGTCTGTACTGGATGTTGGACAGTTGGAAACATTAAGTAGCCTAACTCAGCCTGTATTAAAGTTACATGCAATACTAATATAATCCAGTTAGATGCTTAGATTGAATTTCCATTTCAACTTTATTTTCTTGTTGGCAGCTAAGTTCAAAAATCTGATGTTTTCATTATTTTGAGTTGATGATATTAATTTATTTTGATTGAAAAGTCATTTTAAGTCTTTCATTAACGTTAAGAGAATTTTTTACAATAAAAAAAATACATTTAGACTGTAAAAGATGGCCTTAGGCACATTTTTCATGGCAGCTTGCAATCTTGCATCAAATAGTGAATTGCATACTGTATGCAGACTGTTGCATGTACAACTCACCAGCAGTAAATATTGTACTGGCAAGACAGTTGCAAGCCTTCAAAGTTAGAGTTATGCAAAGCTGTTAATGGGTCAGTCGTGTCCTAGAGATGTGGTTACAGCTGCGCAGCTAAATTATCTGGCTGCGCCCCTGCCTACAGACATCCCAAGACCATCAGCCAGGCTCAGAAGTACGCCAGGACCCTTACAGAGCAGCACCAGGGGGCCCCCAGCCTTAAACTGCTTGGCCCACTGGAGGTGGTGATGGAGGTGGTTCCAAATGTCCTGTGGGGCCTCTAGTTGTTTCCTAAAAACACCTCCTTCAACATGGCCTCCCAGCAGCTCAGCAAAATGGCTGTTGGAGTCCCAAAAGCCGCTGTGGACCGTGTCTTCGCTGCTCTGTCTGTGTGAAAGTTAAACAGGGTTACATTCAGGACGTCCCGGTGAAGAAGCCTAAATGCTTTGGAGCAAAAGTGCTAAACGCCATCGCTGATGTTGCCGCAGGAGAGATCTGTGCACTGTTTCAGTCTCAGACTGCCACACAAGTGTCTGTTGATATGGACACCAACCAGGACTAAAACCAGCCAGCAGACATCATGGATGGTACGGAGGCCGAAACCACTTCTGCTGGAAGTGTGAATGAGGCGTCTGCTCTGGAGGAGGACACTGAACCTATCAGAGAACAAGACTCTGCTGTTATTACTCCTACACCAGCTCCTCTCATCGTCAGCACTGAAGCTCTTGGCAAAGTTCAGTGCATAGCGTTATGAGACAGTAGTATGTCTCGATTGTGTGCATACTGCATGAAGCAGTAGCCACTTTTTAGGGGCAGCTGCAGTACATACGTAAAAAGAAAAAGTATGTGATTTGGAACACACCCTAAGAGTGCCTCTAATATTTCAGTATGAGACACCGAGGACCACTGACCAAGCATCAACATGTACTTATTTGTTAATGTGCAAAATATTGTCAATCACAGGCTTCAGTACAAAAGAATCTGCATCTGCGCTCTACTTGTTGACAGTCATCATTTGTTTTTATAAGCCATGTTAGAGTCACATTATTGGAACAGTGGAAGTCAAATGTTACATCTGCCCCCACACGGAGGGGCGACTGGAACAACACACTCGATGCTTTTGTATACTTTCCTGTTTGAGGTTGTTGACGCACCAACTGGCTCCGTTGAAGGACGCGTGGCTCCTGTAGCAGGCATGCTCGTCCTCCGTTGTGGCATACACCAATATTTCAGCAGATATGCCAATCCATTTATTTACTATCTGGAGTTCACCATAAATCCACATAAACAGCACTGTCCTCCTCACACAGTCCACGCATGCCGCGCCACGGACAAAAACAATAGACCTCCAAAATGCGCCACACTTGTGTCAATTAATGTGGCCTTTAAATAAACAACAGGTCAGTTGTTACAGCACCACTCAGTGGCTGCTGATTGAAATGGCTCCAACAGAGGTCAAGTGTACGCTGTTATGCTATGTATTTCAATACTTTAAAATGTTTTTTAAAAAAATGTAATATGAGTGTTTCATAGGGCATATCACTGTCGGTTGTGGTTGTTTTTGTCAAGTGTTGGTTGTCATTAAAACAAATCACAAAAAGTTAAAGCAATTGTATTTAAAATAAAGCATAGTTCAGTATGTCATGCCTAAAAATAACTTAAAAAAGTCACAGTGTTCACTTCTCCTGCGCATCCCTCAATCATATGCTGGCTCCTTAAAATGGCGCTCAGCCGTTGAAACTCTGAAAAGTCCTGATCCAAGATTTTTCCTTCAAATTGCTGTAAAATGGTCATTTTAGCTGTTAACTTTCTAAAATTTCATCTGAGGGGGTTACTGCTGATGTTAAATAAGTATTGCGGTCCTGCATCACAGTGTCAGAGTTTCATTCGCAACAAACGGCAATAATATGTTGACGCTGAAAGTTGGTTTCACCGAGTTATCTCAGACACCCGGTAAGGCCTCTGATACCCACCCATCAAGATTCCTCTGTGGGTCAGACTCTGGACCAGAGTCAGGTGCTGGCTCAGCTGGTACAGCTTCTCCTCTGTTGCCATGTCAACCGTGTTGGTGGCCGCGACAAAGTGGCGGAGGTCTCCATTAAAAGTAAAGCCACCACCCTCCTCCACGCACCGGCCCGCTTCTCCTCAGGGAGAGACAACAACAGACCAGGCACCAGGATCATCTTGTTGCGGTGGTGGCAGCAAAACGCTCACACACTGACGGTCCTCATGGCTCTCTGATCTCCTCCACAGTGCCACTAGTCGTGCGTAAAAGCGCAGTGAGCCTTTATTGAACAGCGCTGAAAGAGGGAGGGAGCGCCCAGCGGAACCCAAAACGGATAGGCCTAATTTTATACTATATTTTTTATTAATGAATTTAATGTATTATTTTTACCGTGGTTTCTAACAGTGCGTATACACCACATAACCAGAAGCCGGCTGAGCTAACCGATTCTCAGTGAGGCTGCTGACTGAAAAAAAAAAAAAAAACTGTCCACGTGAATGCAGAGAAGAGAGGAAAACAAAACACACACAAAATAGATAAATAAAAATCAAAAGCAAACACAATTTATATCGCAATGCAGCCATATCATGTAGGCCGGTTTAATAAATGGCCACACACTGACAGATGCTATTGTTCCTGCAGTAGTGGACAGGCCGGTGTGGACGTAATGACAGCTCTGAGGTCAGACGTGTTGTTACGGACCTGATGGTTCCATGGTTGCTATGCTGTCTATAGGCGCATCCTTTCACACATATAAACATTTCAACATTTCAGTCAGAACAAACTTTGCATCAGAGAGAGAAGCAGCATCGCAACTTATCCTCGACAATTTTCCTGAAAAACCAACCACGAACTGAGACCTTTTGCCTCTGGACCTCATCTTAAGACCTGCTGTCACTGACAAACGGACTCTTTCAAGGTAGACGAGAGATTTTGACACGTTTTTACAGCTCGTGTTGTTTTCTGTGTATTTTACCGTTGAGACTTTACAAAAATGTACTGATGTAGGCAAAGTATGACCAATATCGCAACATTTTGCCTACATCTGTACTATTTTCGTATAAATGGATCAAACTGGACTGACTGTTACCAAGTTTAAATCCAAAGCTACTGTCTTTGGTTCACCAACTGTCTGTTTTATCTGTCCAACAAACAGCCCAGCATAAACATGCTAATAAAAATATAGCTTATATGTTTTTGAACTTCTTGGTGATGTAGGCCATCAGTGCTGCAAGCAGTGACACAAGCACTGAAGCCTTATTATTTGAATATGCTCATAGTTCAGCCTTTTTCTCAATATTTAGGATGTTTTTCATTTATAAGTATTTTACACAAAACATCATTTAGATACTATGTCATCACACTGTGAGAGCAACAGAGAGGTGTGTATCAAGGAGATTTTTCTGGAAATAAAATGCTGATATGGTGCTGGCTTTTTCTCATTCAGCAAGAGAGCGTACGATTGGCATGTTGTTGAATATCTGGCAAAATTGTCCCTCTGTAAGACACAGCTACATCTACTGTATGCACAGGCAGATTATGAGACAATGGGCCCCTGGGCACAGATATGCAAAAGGCCGCACAAGGTCTCCTACACAGGGTCAGACACACAGAGGTTGTGCTGGTTTTGCCTCTTTTTTGTTGTTTGTGTCTCTCTGAGGTCATCTTGTGTCTTTGAGGTCATTTTGTGTCTTTGTTTGGCGGCTGTGTGTCCCTTAAGAACATTTTCTGTCTCTTTGAGATCATGTTGTGTCTTTTTAAGTCATGTTGTGTTTGACTGAGGTACTTTTCTCTCAAGGCTAATTTTTGGATTTTTCACCACCATTTAGTATTTTTCAATGCTATGTTGCGTCCCTCTGAGGTCATCTTGTGTGTCTTTGAGGTCGTGTTGTGTTGTTTTGCATCTTTTTTGGCCGTTTTGTGTCCCTTCAGGACATTCGTGTCTCTTTGAGGTCATGTTGTGTCTTTTTAAGTCATGCTGCATCTCTCTGAGGTCATCTTGTGTGTCTTTGAGGTCGTGTTGTGTTGTTTTGCATCTTTTTTGGCCGTTTTGTGTCCCTTCAGGACATTCGTGTCTCTTTGAGGTCATGTTGTGTCTTTTTAAGTCATGCTGCATCTCTCTGAGGTCATCTTGTGTGTCTTTGAGGTCATTTTGTGTTGTTTTGCATCTGTTTTGGCCGTTGTGTGTCCCTTATGGACATTAGTGTCTCTTTGAGGTCATATTGTGTCTTTTTTAGTCATGTTGTGTCTGGCTGAGGTACTTTTCTCTTTAGGATCATTTTGTCATATTTTTTTCTTGCCATTTTGTCTTTTGAGGCCATTTTGTGTCCCTTTGAGATCAGTTTGTGTCTGGCTGAGGTACTTTTCTCTTTAAGATCATTTTGTCCTTTTTTTAGGCCATTTTGTGTCACTCTAGTTATTTTTATGTCTTTGAGGCAATTTTGAGTCAGCAGTGGTTTTAAAGTCATGTTGTGTGTCTCTGAGGTATATTTGTGTTGCTGTGGTTCTTTTGTGTCTCTATGAGGTCATTTTGTATCTCCTTAAAGTAATTTTGTGCCTTTTTAAGGGTCAGTTGGTGTAGTTTTAATAATTTTATGTCTATTTTTTGCTGGTCACAGTTTCATTCACGACAAACAGCAATAATATCTTGACGCTGAAAGTTGCGTTTCACGTATTCATCTCAGAAACGTTGTAAAACTGCGCATTGTGCGTCTGATGCAAACTCGCTTCAAGATTCCTCTGTGGGTCAGACTCTGGACCAGAGTCAGGTGCTGGCTCAGCTGGTACAGCTTCTCCTCTGTTGCCATGTCAACCGTGTTGGTGGCCGCGACAAAGTGGCGGAGGTCTCCATTAAAAGTAAAGCCACCACCCTCCTCCAGGCACCGGCCCGCTTCTCCTCAGGGAGAGACAACAACAGACCAGGCACCAGGATCATCTTGTTGCGGTGGTGGCAGCAAAACGCTCACACACTGACGGTCCTCATGGCTCTCTGATCTCCTCCACAGTGCCACTAGTCGTGCGTAAAAGCGCAGTGCGCCTTTATTGAACAGCGCTGAAAGAGGGAGGGAGCGCCCAGCGGAACCCAAAACGGATAGGCCTAATTTTATACTATATTTTTTATTAATGAATTTAATGTATTATTTTTACCGTGGTTTCTAACAGTGCGTATACACCACATAACCAGAAGCCGGCTGAGCTAACCGATTCTCAGTGAGGCTGCTGACTGAAAAAAAAAAAAAAACTGTCCACGTGAATGCAGAGAAGAGAGGAAAACAAAACACACACAAAATAGATAAATAAAAATCAAAAGCAAACACAATTTATATCGCAATGCAGCCATATCATGTAGGCCGGTTTAATAAATGGCCACACACTGACAGATGCTATTGTTCCTGCAGTAGTGGACAGGCCGGTGTGGACGTAATGACAGCTCTGAGGTCAGACGTGTTGTTACGGACCTGATGGTTCCATGGTTGCTATGCTGTCTATAGGCGCATCCTTTCACACATATAAACATTTCAACATTTCAGTCAGAACAAACTTTGCATCAGAGAGAGAAGCAGCATCGCAACTTATCCTCGACAATTTTCCTGAAAAACCAACCACGAACTGAGACCTTTTGCCTCTGGACCTCATCTTAAGACCTGCTGTCACTGACAAACGGACTCTTTCAAGGTAGACGAGAGATTTTGACACGTTTTTACAGCTCGCGTTGTTTTCTGTGTATTTTACCGTTGAGACTTTACAAAAATGTACTGATGTAGGCAAAGTATGACCAATATCGCAACATTTTGCCTACATCTGTACTATTTTCGTATAAATGGATCAAACTGGACTGACGTTTGACTGTTACCAAGTTTAAATCCAAAGCTACTGTCTTTGGTTCACCAACTGTCTGTTTTATCTGTCCAACAAACAGCCCAGCATAAACATGCTAATAAAAATATAGCTTATATGTTTTTGAACTTCTTGGTGATGTAGGCCATCAGTGCTGCAAGCAGTGACACAAGCACTGAAGCCTTATTATTTGAATATGCTCATAGTTCAGCCTTTTTCTCAATATTTAGGATGTTTTTCATTTATAAGTATTTTACACAAAACATCATTTAAATACTATGTCATCACACTGTGAGAGCAACAGAGAGGTGTGTATCAAGGAGATTTTTCAGGAAATAAAATGCTGATATGGTGCTGGCTTTTTCTCATTCAGCAAGAGAGCGTACGATTGGCATTTTGTTGAATATCTGGCAAAATTGTCCCTCTGTAAGACACAGCTATGTCTACTGTATGCACAGGCAGATTATGAGACAATGGGCCCCTGGGCACAGATATGCAAAAGGCCGCACGAGGTCTCCTACACAGGGTCAGACACACAGAGGTTGTGCTGGTTTTGCCTCTTTTTTGTTGTTTGTGTCTCTCTGAGGTCATCTTGTGTCTTTGAGGTCATTTTGTGTCTTTGTTTGGCGGCTGTGTGTCCCTTAAGAACATTTTCTGTCTCTTTGAGGTCATGTTGTGTCTTTTTAAGTCATGTTGTGTTTGACTGAGGTACTTTTCTCTCAAGGCTAATTTTTGGATTTTTCACCACCATTTAGTATTTTTCAATGCTATGTTGCGTCCCTCTGAGGTCATCTTGTGTGTCTTTGTGGTCATTTTGCGTTGTTTTGCATCTGTTTTGGCCGTTGTGTGTCCCTCAAGGACATTAGTGTCTCTTTGAGGTCATGTTGTGTCTTTTTAAATCATGTTGCATCTCTCTGAGGTCATCTTGTGTGTCTTTGAGGTCGTGTTGTGTTGTTTTGCATCTTTTTTGGCCGTTGTGTGTCCCTTATGGACATTTGTGTCTATTTGAGGTCATATTGTGTCTTTTTCAGTCATGTTGTGTCTGGCTGAGGTACTTTTCTCTTTAGGATCATTTTGTGATTTTTTTCCTGCCATTTTGTCTTTTTTGAGGCTATTTTATGTCTTTTTGACGTCAATTTGTGCCACTGTAGTTATTTTTTATGTCTTTGAGGCAATTTTGAGTCAGCAGTGGTTTTGTGTCTCTTTAAAGTTCTCTCTGGGTCTGACTCTGGACCAGAGTCAGGCGGTGGCTCAGCTGGTACAGTAGATAAAGTTCTGAGGTCATTTAGTGTCTCTCTGTGGATTTTTTTTTTCCAGTATTTTGTGTCACTCTGAGGTACTATTTAAGTTCATTCTTTGGCTTTTTTGGGTTATTTTGTCTTTTTTAACGTCTTTTTCTGTGTCTGTGAATACAATTTATGTCATTTTACTCTTTTGTGCCTCTTTGAGGTAATTTTATGTCTCTTTTAGGTCAATGTGTGTCTTTTTTCTTTTTGTGTGTCTGTTTGTAGTTGCCTATTTTGTAGTGTTTTTGTCTCTTTGCTGTTCCTTAGCGTCTTTTTGTGGTCATTTTGAGCCTCTTCCTGGTTAGTACGTGTTAATTTGAGTGACATTTTACAGGTGAAGGCCAAAGGGGCCCCTGACACTCTGGGTCCCTGGGCCTGGGCCCAGTAGGTCCATTTAGTAATCCGTCCATGACTATAAGTATGCTGTCAGAAAGCTTCCAGACTCTTAGAAGGACACACTAGGTTTAGAAATAACACAATTATTGGGACTAAAAGAAAGGCTTCAATTTGAATTCGTTTTCAAAAGTAGATTTCGACTGAATTTTCTGAGTTTGACATTAACTTGCAGTCAGAAATGTTACATTTAATTGGTTTTAGCAGTGTTGACTGTGTGATAACAGGCCAATTCAATATGTGATGTGATAAATTTGTGGTCTCACGGTTGAATTCTTTTTTTCCGTCAGATGGCCCAGGGCTACAATTGGGACAGCGTCATTCCCATCCCTTGGAGCTCCTCCAGCGACTCATCATCTGGCTCGGATATGTACAAGCTCCTTGGAGACACTGTAAGACACTGTATTCTGACCTAATCTAATCTATTGTCTAACATGCAGATAAAAAGAAAATGTGTAGTTCGTGCACAATTATAACACACAGTGTTTCACTTGTAAAGATGATGTGGAGCTGTAGTCTGATGACTTTATTTGTTGTTACCTTTAGATGGACCAGAACTTCATGTGTTACGGCCCCGTTGGCACACTATCTGGCTCCACCACCACTGACTCGGATACGTCCAGTCTGCTGGGAGACACTGTAAGAAACTATATTCTTACCTAATCTAGTCTATTGTCTAACATGCAGATAAAAAGAAAATGTGTAGCTTGTGCACAATTATAACACATAGTGTTTCACTTGTAAAGATGATGTGGAGCTGTAGTCTGATGACTTTATTTGTTGTTACCTTTAGATGGACCAGAACTTCACGTGTTACGGCCCCGTTGGCACACTATCTGGCTCCACCACCACTGACTCGGATACGTCCAGTCTGCTGGGAGACAATGTAAGAAACTGTATTCTTACCTAATCTAGTCTATTGTCTAACATGCAGATAAAAAGAAAATGTGTAGCTCGTGCACAATTATAACACACAGTGTTTCACTTGTAAAGATGATGTGGAGCTGTAGTCTGATGACTTTATTTGTTGTTACCTTTGGATGGACCAGTACTTCACGTGTTACGGCCCTGTTGGCACACTATCTGGCTCCACCACCACTGACTCGGATACGTCCAGTCTGCTGGGAGACACTGTAAGAAACTGTATTCTTACCTAATCTAGTCTATTGCCTAACATGCAGATAAAAAGAAAATGTGTAGCTCGTGCACAATTATAACACACAGTGTTTCACTTGTAAAGATGATGTGGAGCTGTAGTCTGATGACTTTATTTGTTGTTACCTTTAGATGGACCAGAACTTCACGTGTTACAGCCCCAGTGGCTCACTATCTGGCTCCACCACCACTGACTCGGATACGTCCAGTCTGCTGGAAGACACTGTAAGAAACTGTATTCTGACCTAATCTAGTCTATTGTCTAACATGCAGATAAAAAGAAAAGGTGCTGTCAGTGCACAGTCATAACACATAGTGTTAGAAACTGAAACAATGGACTCAAATTGAAGCTAACATGATGTTGAGCAGTAGTCTGATGACTTTATTTGTTGTTATCCTTAGACGGACAAGGGCTACATGTGGACCAGCTGCCTGGTTCCTAACCCAGACCGGCCCGACAGCCCGCGGCTCATCCTCCAGAGGTTCCCGGTGCCGATCACCCCCCGTGGCTCACCATCTGGCTCCCCAACCGGTGACTCAGACATGTTCAGTCTGCTGGGAGACACTGTAAGAAACTGTATTCTGACCTTATATAGTCTATTGTCTAACATGCAGATAAAAAGAAAATGTGCAGTCAGTGCACAGTCCTAAAACATCCTGTTAGAAACTGAAACAATGGAGCCAAATTGCAGTTGTTAGCATGATGTGGAGCTGTAGTCCGATGACTTTATTTGTTGTTACCTTCAGATGGACCAGGAAGACCCGTGGACCAGGCTCCTCGTTCCAGTCACGGACCGGCCCATCACCCCCGGTGGCGCACTGTCTTTTTCCTCCACCAGTGACTCGGATACGTCCAGTCTGCTGGAAGACACTGTAAGAAACTGTATTCTGACCTTATATAGTCTATTGTCTAACATGCAGATAAAAAGAAAATGTGCAGTCAGTGCACAGTCCTAACACATAGTGTTAGAAACTGAAACAGTGGACTCAAATTGAAGTTGTTAACATGATGTGGAGCAGTAGTCTGATGACTTTATTTGTCGTTACCTTCAGATAGAGGACATCCCGTGGGCCACCCTGACCACTCCATTGCCGAGGCTCCTCAGCCCGCTGCGGGAGCCAGACATGGATACGTCCAGTCTCCTTGGAGACACTGTAAGACACTGTATTCTGACCTAATCTAGTCTATTGTCTAACATGCAGATAAAAAGAAAAGGTGCTGTCAGTGCACAGTCATAACACATAGTGTTAGAAACTGAAACAATGGAGCCAAATTGATGTTGTGAACATGATGTTGAGCAGTAGTCTGATGACTTTATTTGTTGTTACCTTCAGAAGGAGGATGTCCCGTGGGCCATCTTCCTTGCGCCATTACCGAGGCTCCTCAGCCCGCTGCGGGAACCAGTCCCCCCACGTGGCTGTGACCCTGAGGTGAGTCCCTCTGACCCACCTCCAGCACCAGGTAAGCCTGTGGAAGCCGGCCCCTCTAAAGGACCTGTGGCTCCAGGTAAGCCTGTGACAGCCGGCCGCTCTAAAGGACCTGTGGCTCCAGGTAAGTCTAAGTCGTTGCCGCAGGGCCCCAAGCCAACGTGGGTGCAAAATCTTCTTAAACTGAGGAAAGTGACTGACAGCCACTGGCGGAAGAGGACAGCTGAACCTGAAGGTAATTCGTCAGGTAAGCGCTTCCGTCCAAACACTTAATTTTGATTTCAGGTTTTTCCTCATTCAAATAAAATGAGATTGTTTTGTTAATTACATTTATTTAGGTTTAGTTAGTTTTATTTGAATTGCATATTTTTATTGAATCCTCCATCGACACCATCTACCAGCAACCTCCATCTACTGCCTCAAAAGTGTCCTGCTCCACCCTGCACTTCTAGCCTCTTAAATCCACTTTCAATTTTAAACTCGCGTTCACACTGCAGCAGCTGTTTGCTGCCTGACCCTCCACCTTCAGGCAGCAAACAGCTGTAGAGAAATGCTCAAACTATGACCTCCACCAGCAATTTACGTCAGCTCCACCATCTCAAAGTCCTGAAGACCAATGTTCCATCTGCACTTCAATCAACCTCCACCTTCAGCTTCTGCCAGGAACATGTAGCTGTCGCCTCCACCTGCATGTTCTGGCAGACAGCCTGGCCAAACCTCCATCTACAGCCTCTGCCAGCAAACTGCAAGTGTCGCCTCCACCTGCTGATTCTGGTAGACAGCTGCGGCCATGCCTCCAACTACCGCCTCTAATGTGTCCTGCTCCACCGTAAACCAATAACTTCTCACAAGACTTGTACGTTTTAAACTGAATTCAAACTACAGCAGCCGTCTGAAATGTTCAAACTACAACCTCCACCAGCAATTTCCGTCAGGTCTACCACGTCTGTCAACCTCCATTTAAACCTCTGTCAGCAAGCTGCAGATGCCGCCTCCACCTGCAGATTGCTGACAGACAGCTTGGCCAAAATCCAACAACAGCCTCTGTCAGAACCCTGCAGCTGCCGCCTCCACCTGCATGTTCTGGCAGACAGCTTAGCTCCTCCATTTACAGCCTCTGTCAGAATCCTGCAGCCGCCGCCTCCACCTGCAGATTCTGACAGAAATGTTTGGCCAAACCTCCATCTGCAGCCTCTGTCAGAAACATGCACATGCCACCTCCACCTGCTAATTCTGACAGACAGCTCAGCTCCTCGGTTTATAGCCTTTACCAGGAACCTGCAGCTGCCGCCTCCAGCTGCAGATTCTGAGAGGTAGCTGGCCAAACCTCTAACGTCTCTGCCAGTAGTCTGCTGTTGTTGCAGGTTTGGCCAATTATTCACTTACAGCATCATCCGGAAATCTACGCCGCTGAATCCTGCCTGTTTGCCATGTGAAGACCTCAGCTGACCAGGGACCAGAGATGCACCAACAACAAAAGATAAGAGATGCATTCATCAATATAACATTTCAGATAAGATAGACAATCATAACTGTGTAATAATAGCATACCTGGGCTGATAAATTAAAGCCACCTCCCTGTTACATTCAACTGACATCATCTTCTTCCTCTGACAGGTATTTCCACACTGACAGCTCAGTTCCTCCATCTAGAGCGTCTGCTGAATCCTGCCCGTTTGCCATGTGAAGACCTCAGCTGACCAGGGACCAGAGATGCACCAACAACAAAAGCTAAGAGATGCATTCATCAATATAACATTTCAGATAAGATAGACAATCATAACTGTGTAATAATAGCATACCTGGGATGATAAATTAAAGCCACCTTCCTGTTACATTCAGCTGACATCATCTTCTTCCTCTGACAGGTATTTCCACACTGACAGCTCAGTTCCTCCATCTAGAGCGTCTGCTGAATCCTGCCCGTTTGCCATGTGAAGACCTCAGCTGACCAGAGACCAGAGATGCACCAACAACAAAAGATAAGAGATGCATTCATCAATATAACATTTCAGATAAGATAGACAATCATAACTGTGTAATAATAGCATACCTGGGCTGATAAATTAAAGCCACCTTCCTGTTACATTCAGCTGACATCATCATCTTTCTCTAGCAGGTATTTCCACACTGGCAGATTCTGGCAGACAGCTCAGTTCCTCCATCTAGAGTGTCTGCTGAATCCTGCCTGTTTGCCATGTGAAGACCTCAGCTGACCAGGGACCAGAGATGCACCAACAACAAAAGATAAGAGATGCATTCATCAATATAACATTTCAGATAAGATAGACAATCATAACTGTGTAATAATAGCATATCTGGGCTGATAAATTAAAGCCACCTCCCTGTTACATTCAACTGACATCATCTTCTTCCTCTGACAGGTATTTCCACACTGACAGCTCAGTTCCTCCATCTAGAGCGTCTGCTGAATCCTGCCCGTTTGCCATGTGAAGACCTCAGCTGACCAGGGACCAGAGATGCACCAGGGACCAAAGTGCAGAGATGCATTCATAAATATAACCTTTCAGGTAAGATAGACAATCATAGCTGTGTAATAATAGCATATCTGGGCTGATAAATTAAAGCCACCTTCCTGTTACATTCAGTTGACATCATCTTCTTCCTTTAACAGGTATTTCCACACTGGCAGATTCTGGCAGACTGCTCAGCTCCTCCATCTACAGCATCTGCCAGGAAACCTGCAACCTCCCAGTCTACGTGCAGGTTTTGAAAGACAGCTTAACCAAATCTCCATCTACAGCTTCTGCAAGCAACCTGCAGCCCCTGCCTCCACCTGCAGATTCTGACAAACAGCTTTTGGCCAGACCTCTAACTAGAGCCTCTGTTGGCAGACTGCTTCATTTTTCATTGATCATCCAGAAATCTACGCCACTGAATCCTGCCCATTTGCCATGTGAAGACCTCAGCTGACCAGGGACCAGAGATGCACCAGGGACCAAAGGGCAGAGATGCACTCATAAATATAACCTTTCAGGTAAGATAGACAATCATAACTGTGTAATAATAGCATACCTGGGCTGATAAATTAAAGCCACCTTCCTGTTACATTCAGTTTACATCATCTTCCTCCTGGTTTTTGAATGCATGTTAGAAGTTATTAAACCTTTAGAAGTTGATAAGTGGAAACAGGGATGCTATATATCTGTGTAACTGAGTATCTGAAAATAATGTGTAAAGTGCAAACTCTTTGTGCTTTTCTGCAGGCCCTTTTGGACTTAACAGACTTCCAGGAGCTGATTAAGGGCTGCAAGGACAATTTCATCCCCCAACATGTTCTAACAGAGGAACTTATTTCACTTCCCCATGCAGAGACATGCGCCCTGCTCTGTATGAAAGTGTCCAGAGATTTTATAATGATTTGGCTCCACTTCAGTAAATTTGGCTTGAATTGGTTTGAAAATGCTTGTTTGTCTCTCACTTTCTTACAATCATCAATGTATACAGTTTAGAATATTAGTACGTCACTACAAAGAGTCTTGAGTTTCAATTCCCAATAAGCCATCAGCAAAAGCTCATCAGTCATCTGTAATTATAAAACATGTTAATGAGGTATTAATAACAGACTCGTATAGTAATCCATTGATTGTGCAGTTGTAAATGTTGTAAAGTTGTTTAGAAATTGATTTTGTTTTCGATGACCTGCAGCCCTTTTTCCAGAAAGTCAGACATTTATCTTCCTGATAAAAGGAATTCCAAATATAGCATCATTCAGATCAGATGTAGTTTCATGATACTGAAATCACAGTTCGGGGCTCTCCTGATGTTCTTTCTTCTGTGTGTAGAGCAGGTGTCACAAAGTGCTTCACAAATAAAGACAAAAAAACAAATAAAATGCAGCACAACAGACACAACATACAGACATAAAACATGCCAAAAACATACAAATTATGAAATGAAGTGACATACTAAAAACTAAATAAGGGACCTGCAGTCCAACAGGAGAGAGCTCCAAAGTTCAGGTTTAGTGATGACCTCAAAAGCACAGCCTCCTTTTGTCTTGAGCCCGGAAGGAGAAACAAATGGTGAGGTGGTAAAGTTGGTGTAAAATGTGAGAAAGCCATGACATGCATAAAGCATATGACTTAAACTTTAATGTCCACTGAAGCTTCCATTCCTCTGAAGAGATTTAAAAAAAAATGGCAGCAAACTAAAGTATATGTGGCGTAATGAGGAGACTGTAGTCTTCTTCAAGTGCATGAGGCACATGTTTAATTATGTACATCACAATAATAAGCTTAATGTCCATAGTGAAATAAGCTAGCTACAGACTAGCGTTAGCCTGCACTTCACTCCTTTTTAACCTACATTTAATCAGTGCAGGTAAATGTTTAGCAAGATATTCATATTAAATCAGTTGCCCCTGCCCCTTTTACCAGACTCAACAACACATGAGTCAGAAGCAGCAGCCCTGTCTGCCCATAACTTCACCCCTCCCCGTCCCAATGAAGAAGGTGAGCAACACACGCCAGTTAGCATCATTGCAGGCAGTCTGCGGGAATTTCTCTCTCTCTCTCTTTTGCTCTTTTTTACCATTACAAAAAAGAAAAGGACATATTTTTTAATGACAGAAATTCAAACAAATTATTTTTCCACATAATGATTATTATTAAACAAAAACAGCCTACAACTGTCTGTACTGGATGTTGGACAGTTGGAAACATTAAGTAGCCTAACTCAGCCTGTATTAAAGTTACAGGCAATACTAATATAATCCAGTTAGATGCTTAGATTGAATTTCCATTTCAACTTTATTTTCTTGTTGGCAGCTAAGTTCAAAAATCTGATGTTTTCATTATTTAGAGTTGAATTTATTTTGATTGAAAAGTTATTTTAAGTCTTTCATTAATGTTAAGAGAATTTTTTACTATAAAAAAATACATTTAGACTGTAAAAGATGGCCTTAGGCACATTTTTCATGGCAGCTTGCAATCTTGCATCAAATAGTGAATTGCATACTGTATGCAGACTGTTGCATGTACAACTCACCAGCAGTAAATATTGTACTGGCAAGACAGTTGCAAGCCTTCAAAGTTAGAGTTATGCAAAGCTGTTAATGGGTCAGTCGTGTCCTAGAGATGTGGTTACAGCTGCGCAGCTAAATTATCTGGCTGCGCCCCTGCCTACAGACATCCCAAGACCATCAGCCAGGCTCAGAAGTACGCCAGGACCCTTACAGAGCAGCACCAGGGGGCCCCCAGCCTTAAACTGCTTGGCCCACTGGAGGTGGTGATGGAGGTGGTTCCAAATGTCCTGTGGGGCCTCTAGTTGTTTCCTAAAACACCTCCTTCAACATGGCCTCCCAGCAGCTCAGCAAAATGGCTGTTGGAGTCCCAAAAGCCGCTGTGGACCGTGTCTTCTCTGCTCTGTCTGTGTGAAAGTTAGACAGGGTTACACTCAGGACGTCCTGGTGAAGAAGCCTAAATTCTTTGGAGCAAAAGTGCTAAACGCCATCGCTGATGTTGCCGCAGGAGAGATCTGTGCACTGTTTCAGTCTCAGACTGCCACACAAGTGTCTGTTGATATGGACACCAACCAGGACTAAAACCAGCCAGCAGACATCATGGATGGTACGGAGGCCGAAACCACTTCTGCTGGAAGTGTGAATGAGGCGTCTGCTCTGGAGGAGGACACTGAACCTATCAGAGAACAAGACTCTGCTGTTATTACTCCTACACCAGCTTGTCTCATCGTCAGCACTGAAGCTCTTGGCAAAGCTCAGTGCGTAACGTTATGAGATAGTAGTATGTCTCGATTGTGTGCATACTGCATGAAACAGTAGCCACTTTTTAGGGGCAGCTGCAGTACATACGTAAAAAGAAAAAGTATGTGATTTGGAACACACCGTAAGAGTGCCTCTAATATTTCAGTATGAGACACCGAGGACCACTGACCAAGCATCAACATGTACTTATTTGTTAATGTGCAAAATATTGTCAATCACAGGCTTTGTTACGTTACTGTATCATAATAACGAGATAGAGAGCGAGTGACTTGCTGTTAACAGTTTACTTCCAACTTGTTAGCACAGTACCCCATGACTTCCGTCCATATCACCCACATAACAACAACCAGCCCCCTGATTGGCTAAGGCATAAACATGTATATACTACTGTACCTGGTTAGGTTAACCTTACACAACATCTCCCCCTTCTAAGTAAGAAACATCATTATGAACATTAATGATTACATTCTCCGTCATTAACATTTTTTTTTCCTTCCATGTGAACATTGACAATTACAGTCCAGAACTCCTTTTAACCTGTCCATCACAAGTCCAGTCTTTTCGGTGGACGTGAGTGTCTGCCTGAGCTTGTAACATATGTAGCATCTGGCTCCGCTGCAGGTTGGTCTGCACTATCTGAGTCAGTGTCCTCTCTGTTGGTTGGATCAGGAGGTGTACACTGGGTTGCTCACAGGTGTGTACGGTTTCTCCTCAACAGCCCATCCTCTGTCCTGACGAGGTACGATCTCGGAGCAGCTGTCTGCTGTACGACTGTCCCGTGAGTGCTCTCTGTAGTGATCCATACACTTTGGCCTGGGTGTAACTCTGGTTGTTTGTGTGTTCTGTGGCGTTTGTTGTAGTATTGCTCTTGTTTCTGTTTCCTTTGTGTCTCTGTGCTCCGGAGCTGTTTGATGTTTGGCCAGCGTGGACACAGTGTTTTGGGCACTTGTGGGAGTGTGGTTCTAAGCTGTCTCCCCATGAGTAACTGGGCTGGAGAGTAGCCGTTCTCCAAAGGGGTGGCTCGGTAGCTGAGTAGCGCTTTTGCGTAGTCTCCTCCCTCTTTCCATAAGCCTTTGACAGTGGCTACTGCCCGCTCAGCTTCTCCATTGGCTTGTGGGTATCGCGGGCTGCTGGTCGTGTGAGTAAAACCATACACACTGGCAAAGTCTTTGAAGAGAGAAGAAGCAAACTGCGGCCCATTGTCTGACATTAGCACCACTGGAACTCCATGCCGGGCAAAGATGTTCTTCAGAGCCGATATGACTGTTTCGGCTGATGCGACATGGAGGTGCGCCACTTCAATATAGCGAGAGAAATAGTCTATCACTACAAGGTAGGGTTTCTTGTCCCAGATGAATAAATCCGTTCCAACACGTTGCCACGGTCTCTCAGGTATGGGGGTTGTCAACAGAGGCTCCCTCTGTGTGGTCCTGTGTTTGATGCATATGGGGCAGTTTCCCACTTTTCTCTTTATATCAGTTGAGAGCCCTGGCCACCAGACCGACTGCCGGGCCCTGGCTCGGCACTTTCCTATCCCTTGGTGACCCTGGTGGAGGATGTCAAGCATGTCATCTCTTAAGGAACTAGGGATGACGATCCTCTGTCCCTTTAAGAGAAGGTCTCCAGCCATGGACAGGTAATTTCTCACGTACCAGTAGGGACCGATGTCAGGTGCAAATGAGCTCTGTCCGGCCACTTTGTTTGACAGTACTGTCTCAATGTATTGCAGACAGGGTCATCTTTCTGCTTCTCTGCTAGCTGTTGCAGTCTTGCTTCAGTGGCTGGGAGAGACTGTCTGATAGAGTCCACAAAGATTTGGAAGTCTGTCTCCAGTTCTTCCTCTTCCTGTGTGGCTGTGTGACCCACTGGAGCTCGTGACAGTGTATCTGCTGTGATGAGCTGCTTCTGTGGCACATGTACAATGTTGTATGTGAACTTCAACAGTCTTAGTCGAAATCTCAAGACACGAGGAGGAAGCTCATCCAGAGCTTTGGAACTCAGCAAAGGAACCAAGGGTTTGTGATCAGTCTCGATTGTGAAGCTCATACCTAGCAGGTACGATTGCAGCCGTTCACATGCCCAGGTTGCCGCCAGTGCCTCCTTCTCGATTTGAGCGTAGTGTTTCTCAGCATCAGATAGCTGTCTGGAGATAAACACCACCGGTTTCCAGTCCTCACTCTCTGGCTGTTTCTGGATCAGAACCGCTCCGATCCCAAACGACGATGCATCTGCCGACACGCGTGTCTCTGCATATGGTGAGTACACAGCCAGGACTCTGGGTGAGCTCAGTTCAGATTTTAGCCTCTGAAAAGCTTCCCGCTGTGGTGTCCCCCAGCACCATTCTGTCTTCTCTGACTGAAGAATTGTTAGGGGCTGTGTATATGAGGACAGGTGAGGCAGGAACTTGCCCAGGTAGTTAGCCATACCCATCACTCGTCTGACATCAGCAACGCAGGTGGGCTCTGGCATGTCCAGTATGGCTTTGACTTTACCCGGGTCGGGTTTCACTCCTTCTGTCGAGAGGCTGTGTCCAAGAAACATGAGTTTGCTTTTGGCGAATTCACACTTTCCCTTATTCAAAGTCAGCCCCTCCTCACTAAGTCTCCTCAGCACCTGGTGCAGTCTAGTATCATGTTCATTCTGATCTTTGCCATACACCAAGATGTCGTCAGCATGACACACCACGCCCTCACAGCCCTCAAGAATTTGTGTCATCCGACGCTGAAAGTGTTCTGGGGCTGAGGATATTCCAAACGGCAGCCTGTTGAAGCAGTAGCGGCCGAATGGAGTGATGAAGGTGGTCAGAAGAGCGCTGTCCTTGGTCAGGGGGATCTGCCAAAACCCTGACGTGGCGTCCAACTTGGTGAAGATCTTTGCTCCTGTCAGCATCGCTAGTGAGTGATCCACATTTGGCAGGATATGTCTCTCCCGCTTGACCCACGCATTCAGGTGTGTCAGGTCCACACACAGTCTGAGTCCTTCCTTTGATTTTGGTTTTGGCACCACCACAAGGCCAGCACACCATGGAGTGGGTTGTCGATATCACCCCCATAGCCTCCATCCGATCCAGTTCTGTCCTCACCTTATCGCGTAGTGGGAGGGGAACTCGACGTGGGGTAGACAGAGCATATGGTGTGGCACCTGGTTTCAGTTCAATGTTGTATGGTGCTGTCAGTTTCCCAAATCCTTTGAAGACTGTGGGGTAACACTTCGTGATATCTTCTCCCACTTGGACTGTGTGCACTCGCTTCACAAGAGTCAAAGCTTTAATGGCTGGAAGCCCAAATAGTGGCTTTGTTAGTTTGTTCACCACATAGATGTCTTGTTCAGTGTGTTTATCTCTCACCTTCAGTTTTCCTCTGAAGTATCCTTTTACCTCCAAGGGCTGCATGCCCGGACCATACAGGGGTGTTTTGGACGGCTGCAATGTCCCATGTTTGTCTGTCGAGTAGTGGTGAGTCGGGATTGCTGTAACTCCAGCTCCAGTGTCTAATTTAAACTCTTTTGTTTCTCCATTTAATTCAAGATTTTCTGTCCATTCATCTTCCACACTGTCCACGTTGATGATCACCTCTCCGAGAAAGCTGAGGTCTGAGTCATACTCTGTAGAATCCTCTGTGATGTCATGGATGCCACCAGCATTTCCGGGCAAAATGTCCTTTTCTTTTGCATTTGCGGCATTCTGCATCTTTAGCAGGGCAATCCTTCCACTGGTGGTTTGTTGTATTTCCACATCGTCCACAGCCTGTGCCTCTGTCCTTATTTCCTGGTTTGAGACAGTGTTTGTGTCCCTCTTTTGGGCCCCTCTGGGTTTTGGGCCGTGTACTCATTACATCTATGTTTTCAGACTGTCTCTCATTCATACTGCCACGCAGCACTGGCTGCTGCCTCTTTATTTCTTCACTGTGACGTACTCTGGATATTGTCTTTTCCAGTGTGAGATCAGGATCCATTTGTAACGACTCGGACAGCTTTGCATCCCTTAGTCCTACGACAATCCTGTCTCTGATAAGCTCCTCTCTTAGCGCTCCAAACGCACAGTGTTCAGCGAGGCTATGGACAGCAGTGATGAATGATTCTGCACTTTCTCTTGGCTCTTGATTTCGTCTGTTAAATCGTGCACGCTCAAAAATGACATTTTTCTTGCTCACACAGTGGTTCTCAAAGGCTTGTTTTACATCTATATATATATCTTTTTCTGATCACTGCTTAAGTGCAAGACACTCAAGATGTCTTCAGCTTCATCTCCCAGAGTATACATCAACGTATTAACTTGATACTCTTCAGACTGTTTATCCAGGCTTGATGCTATTCTGAAACGTTCAAAACGTCTTATCCACTTTGGCCATTCATTTGCATTACTGAAGTCAAAGTTACCAGGTGGAGCCAACTGGACACTGTTTGCTGGCACTGGAGGGGTGTTTGCCATCTTTATTTCACTCCGTTTTTATTTGAGCCGCTCCTTAGTTCATTTTCCTCTTCTTTTGTGTTTTTATCTGCAGCCTACTCGCCTGTTTACGTCTCCCCCGACGCACGTTCGGCCGAGTCCACTCTCCTCTCTCTCCGTTTGTATACCGTTAGCCTAGCGTTAGCCGTTTTTGCCGCTAGCGCTAACGTCGTTTCCCGGTCGTCTGGACAACTTCACTCATGGAGGCGCATCCCTCTCCAAACGTCCTATCGTTTCATTCTAACACCATGTTACGTTACTGTATCATAATAACGAGATAGAGGGCGAGTGACTTGCTGTTAACAGTTTACTTCCAACTTGTTAGCACAGTACCCCATGACTTCCGTCCATATCACCCACATAACAACAACCAGCCCCCTGATTGGCTAAGGCATAAACATGTACTACTGTACCTGGTTAGGTTAACCCAGTGCCGCTCTGGGTTAACCTTACACAACAGGCTTCAGTACAAAAGAATCTGCATCTGCGCTCTACTTGTTAACAGTCATCAGTTGTTTTTATAAGCCATGTTAGAGTCACATTATTGGAACAGTAGAAGTCAAATGTTACATCTGCCCCCACACGGAGGGGCGACTGGAACAACACACTCGATGCTTTTGTATACTTTCCTGTTTGAGGTTGTTGACGCACCAACTGGCTCCGTTGAAGGACGCGTGGCTCCTGTAGCAGGCATGCTCGTCCTCCGTTGTGGCATACACCAATATTTCAGCAGATATGCCAATCCATTTATTTACTATCTGGAGTTCACCATAAATCCACATAAACAGCACTGTCCTCCTCACACAGTCCACGCATGCCGCGCCACGGACAAAAACAATAGACCTCCAAAATGCGCCACACCCTGTGTCAATTAATGTGGCCTTTAAATAAACAACAGGTCAGTTGTTACAGCACCACTCAGTGGCTGCTGATTGAAATGGCTCCAACAGAGGTCAAGTGTACGCTGTTATGCTATGTATTTCAATACTTTAAAATGTTTTTTAAAAAATGTAATATGAGTGTTTCATAGGGCATATCACTGTCGGTTGTGGTTGTTTTTGTCAAGTGTTGGTTGTCATTAAAACAAATCACAAAAAGTTAAAGCAATTGTATTTAAAATAAAGCATAGTTCAGTATGTCATGCCTAAAAATTATGGGGTGCCGTTTGTAAAGTGTCTCATGCTGAAAATAACATCAACTTTTTGCCACATTTAGCTTCAAACAATGTTTTAAAAAAGTGTTGTGAATTTTTTAACGTCACCTTTTACCACATTTACAGCAATATTTGTTAACTTAGAAATATATTAAATAGTTAAATCTAAATATTAAATGTGACACCTAAATGTTAAATGTTAAATCGAAATATTAAATCTAAATCTAAATGCTAAATATAAATATAAATGTTAAATCTAAATGCTAAATCTAAATGTAAATGTTCTGGGTGAAACTAAATATTTAGCTAATATGCAAATTCACACTGCCGGTCACCGGAAGTACCAAAATAAAAGCTCGAGATGGTCAGACTGTGTTTATAGAATCAAATAACGAATTAAAACCAACTTATCGGGGGAAATGAACACTTGAACATACATTAGCGTGATAATAACTACCTAAAATAACAAGAAACATGTTTGGAGAAATTTTATTTGACGTGTACTTTGAGTTGTTTGTGTCCCTTCAGAGGGAATCACCTTGTTGTTTACAAATACTTCCGGGTAGAAAACCAGCGAAGTTTAGCTACATATATATATATATATATATATATATATATATATACAGTCATGGAAAAAATTATTAGACCACCCTTGTTGTCTTCAATTTCTTGTTCATTCTAATATCTGGTACCACTAAACGTATAATACAATGAACACAACAAAAAATGCAGCTGGTCACATAATACTTTATGTCCTATTTGACATTCTTAAGCTTAATTGATTCCCAGGGTATATAAGAGGCCATTTCATGTCACAAGCAGCACTGCACATGCAAAGGCCTAGAGTGGTTTCCTGCTTACATTCAAGCCGTAGCACAACTCAGAAGTTGTCAGCTCTCACATAATGCCTAAAACAAAAGAATTATGTGAAGCCACAAAGGCAGCCATCTTGGCACTGCTGGAAATTGGCATGAGTGAGAGACAGGTAGCGAAAAAACTGAAGATCTCCAAGACAGCCGTTCATTACAACAAAAAAAAACAAGCTGAACATGGCACTACCAAATTGCTACCTGGCCGTGGCAGGAAACGTCTTTCTACCCCACGAGATGACCGTGCACTCATCCGTTCCTGTGTCAGGAATCGTCGTCAGACCTCCAGGGACCTTAAAAATGAGTGGGCACTGTCGAGAAATGTGACTTGTTCGGCAAGGACAGTTCGAAACCGACTTGTTGAAGCTGGTTTGAAGTCACACAGAGCACGCAAGAAGCCCTTCATCAATGAAAGGCAGAGGAAGGCCCGGTTACTCTTTGCTCGAGACCACAAGGATTGGACTGTTGATGATTGGGCTAAGGTTCTCTTCAGTGATGAATCCAATTTTGAATTGATGCCCACTCCAGCCAACTTACTGGTTAGGAGGAAGCCTGGAGAAGCTTACAACCCAGACTGTCTTGCCCCTACAGTAAAACATGGGGGTGATCAGTCATGATCTGGGGTTGTTTCAGTCTGAGTGGAACAGGGCAAATGCAATTGTGTGAAGGCCGAATGAACCAGGTCATGTACAGGACTACCCTTGAAAACAGTCTTCTTTCATCAGCTGGAAAACTCTTTCCTGCCTCGAATGACTGGATTTTCCAACAAGACAATGCCCCTTGCCACACGGCAAGGTCAGTTAAAGCCTGGATGGAGAACCACAACATTCACACCATGCCTTGGCCTGCTCAATCACCAGATCTTAATCCAATTGAAAACCTGTGGAAAAATCATCAAACTCAAAATGGAGAACCACAAGCCCAAAAACAAAGAAAATTTGTTTGAATTTGTCCAACAGGAATGGGCTGCTGTGACAGCAACAATGTCAGAAGCTGGTGGAGAGCATGCCAAGACGCATGGCTGCAGTCATCAAAAACAATGGTTATGCAATCAAGTATTAACTCTTGTGTGTATCATGTGTTTAAAGCAAACAGAAAAGAAAACATGGAATGCTTAAAAGTAGTGTTTTTGGCGGTACAATGCCATAGCTATTGATGTAAGAATTTAAGTAATTTTGGTTATTATCAAGAAAACCATGGAAAATTGATAGTTCTTAGTTCTTAAATTAAACTCTCATGAGCTATTTTTGTTGTTATCATTATAATTGTCCAAACAAATGTACCTTTAGTTGAGCCAGGCATTAAAATTAACAAGAAATTGAAGAAAACAAGGGTGGTCTAATAATTTTTTCCATGACTGTATATATATATATATATATATCACATTTTTCACGTCACTATATCACCGTTTAGACTAATCTTGTGTTTGTAAAGTCTATAAACACTATGATTGAACAAACATTACTATCACGTTCTGAAATTAATAACGTATCGTAGGTTATCGTAGATTAGCGGGGCTAACCGTTAGCTGTTAGCCCCGTTAGCGGAGTCTGTAATGACTCATTAACTCTAAACGGTCCGTGAAAAAAATATTTTTTTCCAGCGGATGTCTTAGTTACAACATGATTGAGCTAACTGGAGTAGTTTCATGTCGTATCCGACAACGGGAGGCTTTTAACAGATGACGTCCTGATGTTAGCTTTGCTGCTGCTGCAGCCACTGACACATCGTGATTTCCCAAAACTGAATAAATACCACACATCGCAACACAAAACTGCTTTGCTAGCTCAATCATGTTGTAACTAAGACATCCGCTGGAAAAAATATTTTTTACACGGACCGTTTAAGAGTTAATGAGTCATTACAGACACTGCTAACGGTGCTACGAGCTAACGGTTGTTAGCTTAGCTTAGGTTGTTAGTCCCTCCGAAAAACAGTAAACAGGCATTGACAGAGACACCTACCCCACTCCGTAACGTAAAGATAGCCTACCTGATATTACACAGTGAAAGGGCCTCGGTGGCTTAGTGGATAGAGCAGGCGATCTATGAACTAAACTGTTGTCCCAGCGAGCCGGGGTTGACTCCAGCCTGATAACCCCTGTTTTATGTGTTACACACCTCTATCTCTCCTCTCACAACCTTATGCACAATTCACTTATTCATACAAATTAGATATGACTGTCACCTATACGAGGACACTCGGCCTGCTATTATTATTCTCTTGCCCCGATTGGTTTAGTTTTGCCTACTACACTCGTGTGTATTACTGTCCTCGCTAAAAACAAGTTACCTGTCATGTCTAATTTGTATTAATGAGTATTAGTGAATTGTGTAAAATATTTTCATAAGGAGATAGATAAAAGTGTGTAGCCTTCTATATTTATGATTTAACTGAGACAGATGTTGAATCACAAGTTAATCTGAGCGCATCACAATTTGCCACAGCAGTGTGAGAGCTGGGTGGAAACAGCTCTCACATTGTGTGTTTCACTTACGGCTGTATGTAACGTTAGCCTGTGTATAAAGTTCTCAGACCAACTTTACACTATGTTAGTGATGTTACAAACATAAGACTGACCATGGAAACATGTAGCCTTTATTGACATTTTATGAGCCGATATTTATTATATTTATTGACCTTGCCACTTTTTCTATTTATTGATTCCTGATTCCACTGTATTCACTCCTAGCATATTTGTATTTTTTATTCTACGTGTTTATTGTATGTGTTGTGTTCACATGTTGTTGTGCTGGGCTGCTCAAACCAATTGCCCCATGTGGGATCAAGAAAGTTGTCTGAGTCTAAAAGATTTGCTGACGCTCGCCGTGTTTTGAACCGTAATCGATACTTCGTCATTATATGCCTCTCTGAGATCTGCATCAAAACCACAGCCTCACGGAAACATTTACCGACTAGTTAATTTAAAACTATGTGGGATATATTACATATTTTTTTGTAGCCAAGGCCTCTTACATTGAACTGCGATGACAACGGAGTGGGCAACGTAGGTTTCTTGACCACAGTGTGTTGCCTGTTTACAAAACTGTAAATGTCAGTAAATCGTTTACGAAATGTTCCTGTCATCAGTCTTTATCATATATCATTATTAATTCCATATCAAGTGGATGTGTGAGCTGTCTGTGATTTCCCACAGCCTGTGAGTTACACATAGAGTCAGAAGTGTTGGCGTGTAGTGTGGGAACATGTGATGCGCTCAGATTAATTTATGATACTATCATCGATCGTGTTTTACACCAAATGCTACACACTTTAATTTCGCTCAACACAACGATATTCTTTACAGTTCATTTAAACTCATTCATAAACATGTGACATGACTATGAACTCTAATTTGAAAGCGATTTGGATGCACAGGTGCGCACAGGTGTAGGGAACGCGAATCATCAGAGGCGCGGACTAACGTCAGTATTGTAGCCTATAGACTTATATCGTGTGACTATAACATGTCAACCCGCTCACATTTTGGATGCATTCAGGTTTTTATTGTTGCGAACGATTGTGGAGTGTTTGCTGAATGTCACGGGGAATCGTGCTCTCCTGGCTCTCGTCTTGGCTTGATGTCTCCGTGGCTCAACGTGTCTGTGGAGGATATCAGTGGAAACGGCGATTCATTAATGTGAGTAATGTCCAGACCAGTATATTGTATCATGATGTTGCAAATGAATGAAATACAGACGCGAAGCGATCGCGATGTTTATTTCCTGGTTAGCGGACAATGGGTTCACACCCGCAAAGCCTGGGCGAAGAATGTGTGGGTCCGTGACGTCACTAACCTGCGCCACTTCAGATTGCGATCTCAGATTGAATTATGAGACACTTTTTGCAGGGCGAGCACGATAACGAAAAAGCATTTCTGAGTTTGCTTTTTCTTTTTAATTAAGTCACAGAATGAGCAGTCTTGAAGAAGAAAATGAAATTGCATTTTGGAAAATTGCTTTTGATTTTTATTTTTGAGTCAAATAGTGCAGCCATGACTTTGAAATTCAAAAGCATTTCTGCGAATGCTTTTGAATTTTCGAATTTGACATTTCAAATTGAATTTTGTTACGTTTTTTTGCTGGTGAATGTTTTGAAAATTAAATGTTAAATGGGATTTGCTTTTGCTTTTTAATTAAGTCACAGAATGAGCAGTCTTGAAGAAGAAAATGAAATTGCATTTTGGAAAATTGCTTTTGATTTTTATTTATGAGTCAAATAGTGCAGCCATGACTTTGAAATTCAAAAGCATTTCTGCGAATGCTTTTGAATTTGAGATATGAGTCACAATCGCTTCCATAAGATTTAACATTTATATTTATATTTATATTTAATATTTATATTTAATATTTAGATTTAGATTTAATATTTAGATTTAACATTTAGATTTATATTTATATTTAGCATTTAGATTTAACATTTAGATTTAGATTTATATTTAGCATTTAGATTTAACATTTAGATTTAGATTTAGATTTAATATTTAGATTTAATATTTATATTTATATTTAATATTTAGATTTAACATTAGATTTAGATTATATTTAGCATTAGATTAACATTTAGATTTAGATTTTATTTAGCATTTTAGATTTAACATTTATATTTATATTTATATTTAATATTTATATTTAATATTTATATTTATATTTAATATTTAGATTTAACATTTAGATTTATATTTATATTTAGCATTTAGATTTAACATTTAGATTTAGATTTAGATTTAGCATTTAGATTTAGATTTAATATTTCGATTTAACATTTAACATTTAGGTGTCACATTTAATATTTAGATTTAACTATTTAATATATTTCTAAGTTAACAAATATTGCTGTAAATGTGGTAAAAGGTGACGTTAAAAAATTCACAACACTTTTTTAAACATTGTTTGAAGCTAAATGTGGCAAAAAGTTGATGTTATTTTCAGCATGAGACACTTTACAAACGGCACCCCATAGTGTTTTGGGTGCCTGAAAACAAAACATTTTGAAAATTGGTTCCATAGTGCAATTTTTTAGAAACAGCATTGTCTCCACTGTCATGTAAACTTGCAATATGCAGTTCCTCTGAAAACGGAGACTTTTCACACATGCGCATTACGGTTCAAGTCACAAGGCATGCACGAGAAAGTCGACCATCACAACAACAATGGCGGACTCCCGAGTTCTGTTTGTGCTGCTCACCCCTTTGAATTTATCCATGCTTCTCTAGCAAAGTGTAGATTTACTGCAGCAACTCCACCTCATCGTCCTGCCAGACGAACATTCGTGCGGTTGCCATTTTGTTTGTTTATGCATCACTGCTCTGTAGAAGGAAGCACATATGCGCAGGTACATGTTGTTTCTCTACAAAGTCACACTGCCGACTACTAGCCTGGTATGTATACTACAGCGTTTTTGGTTGTTTTTGTGGATCTGGGTGCATGGAGATTGTTATCAAAATGTTGTCATCTGAACGCAGAACTATTTTCAAAACGAAAATAAGAAACAATTCCATTTTCAGCAGATTGTTTTTGGTATAAACACGGCCTTAATGTTAACATTAGCACCTGATGGCTCCTTGTTCTCTATGCTGAGATAATATTAGCAAGTCTAATACTGTCATAGCCAAGACATACAATAATTAAACAATTTGCTTTTGAAGATCTTTTTAAAAAGGGAGACTATTTAATGAGAAAAAAAGGACCTACGTTACTCATGACGTAGCTAAACACAACACTTACAGTGGCCTAATTATGTTGCTAAAGAATGGGGGCGAAAGCCAAGCTCACTGAAAAGGAAGCTAAATTGAAATTACCTTTTCTTTTAGTTGTTGAGGTTGCTGGATAATACTGGATACTGTAAGACAAAGAAATTGTGACATTGGGCTGATATGAGTCTCTGTGTACAGGATTAGGGTTTTGTTGCTGCAGCCTTTACACTATGATCTCGGGGCAAAGTCGTCTGATTAACTTGTATAATTCACACAGGGATGTTTTTCCGGTGGCCTTGTGCGGGCACACAATTTATGCTGCTTGAATGTTCACGCCATAGTGTTAGGCACTTCTTTGTCCCTCTCTTCACAACATGTCATTTCCAATGGCACGGCATGCTCTGTATGTTGTAGCCTTTTATGTGGGATGAAAGAAAGAAAAAAAAGCAATTACATAAAAGTCTCTGGCTCCATCTGGCTATGCAGAGCTGAATTCAATCAATAACGGACATGGAGATGGAAAAGAAGATGTCCAAGGCCAGTCTGTGCTTGTGCATACTTTATTAGCCTGTGTTTTATGTCTGACTCAAACAAGATTGGTTGATTAATAGTGACTTTGAACCTAAAACAGCGAACAAACCCTCCATGACCACCAGGTGAGGAGGTTTGACGGACACAAGTTATTAAATAAAAATAAATATAATGAAGTGGAAAATTATGTTCTTTTGAATAAATGTACAGGCTTTTTTTCAGTGACTAGAGACCTTCACATTCGGCCTCATTCACCAACCATTCTTACGACAACATTTTCTCTTAAAACACACTTACGCAGTTTCTAAGGAGATTCTGACATTCACTAATGTATTCTTATTTGGGATTTGTTCTTCGCTTTGTTCCTGTTTTAAGAACAGTAATCTACGCACACTCAAGATCATTCTTACACACATTTTGTGCTGACACATCATGAAACTAGTTGTCATAACACAGACTTTTATTGAAATTTAGGATAAACTAAAGAAGATATTGATAAATGAGGCCTGATGTTTTCATTCTCTCGCAACTTAGCATTGCTTTTAGCCACAGTAGGCGGCTGTTTTCACTGAACTAGCTGTGATAAAACTGTAGCACACTGCCTGACCAGCACCTGACCATAGTGGGGCAGTTAGCAGCTCAGGAGCCACACGTTTCCTTAAGGAGCTGGTGGAGACCAAAAACGGGCTAAAAGGACAGTGAATATTGGACTTACACTGATCAGGTGGCAAACATGCCTCAGAATGAATGCCTATGTTACTGTATGTGAAAAAGGGCAACCATTTGCTAACATGTTCACCACATCAGGTTAAGCTGCTTTGCTCAGGCCGATAAAGCTGATAAATTAACACCTAATTAGTGTTTGATACAAACCAGGAACACGCGCAAAACCTTAAATTTTGTGTTCAGGCACCAATGACACTATTATGTTTAGGAAAAGATCATATTTTGGCTTAAAATACCTGGTTTTGGTGGCACACTCGAAGCTGGAAATGCCATCAGCGGTTTTATTGTTGGTCTCAAATGATAGTCTGCACTTTGGCAGCCATCTGGCTTATGTGTCACATCATTCACCATCCCCTCCACCTCCCAATGACAAAGTCAGCTCATGTAATCAGATCAACATTACTTCAGAAATGTTGGTAGGATGCATATGAAATGTACAAATGTAATGTATCCATGGTTTGCAGAAATGTACAATGCCAACACTTTGCTCTGGCGAGTGGTCTGTAATAAGAGATTGTCCTTGCACCAAGGAGCTTGTTTTAAACCAAACAGCAATCCAAAGAAACAAGCTGCCACAGTCTTCATCTTCTACATGTCTGATTTTTATTTCAGCATCTACCCACCAGTGATTGAAGCTGTAGCATTTATTTTAGGTTTATTCTTTTATGAATGATTTTTGAGGGTCTGCCCAATCACACATTTTCATGTATAATACAGCTTCAGTAAATGTGAGTGAATGTAACAGAGTTAAAAGCCAGGTCCGTTAAATGTTCTTCTGCTAAAAACATGTGGTAAGCTGCACACTTTAACCACAGCAGTGTTTAAGCTCAAGGTCGATCGTCTGATTGAAGTGGTAGGTATTCATCTAAGCACCTGCAGTTCTCCACAGTGTCTTTGACAGCTGGCATTCATCAGACAACTCACAATTAATAATGTTGTGACATCTCAAACAGAGGACGAGCTGTCATTAAACACCATCAAGGTACTCAGCAGTATAAAAATAATCTGACTAACGTCAGCGCGGTTGGAAAGATTCAAGGATTTTCTCCTTTTTAGTTAAATTTTATTCAACTCTTTCTCTCTCAGCACTCTGATCCTTTCTTAGTCAATAATTAGCACATATTACTTTGTGCCAAATGATGTCTCGCTAAGTATCTCATGCACTCAGCTAATGTATAGAGCAACATGTAGTATGATGTGTTTACACCAGTAAGGCTTAATTATCTTCATTTGGGAAAAGTGTGTTGTGATAAAGGAGTGATCCAGACTGAAATATTTAAACAACTACTGAATGCAAGTTTAAATTTTTTACAGACATTCATGATGTTCAGAGGATGAATCCATGACTGTTGTTCCCCTGATTTTTCCCCAGTTGCCACAAGCAAACTAAAATGTTCATTGTTCCAGTTAAATATCTTTGTCCACAAGTTTGGTTGTTACACGCTGCTAGAATGACATTAGAGTCTTATATTGTGTCCCAAATCCATGACACATACTGATATACAGCCTAATCGCCAAAATAAAATGTTGGCAATGTGTATGTATGCATATGTTACATTTGTAATTTCATACGTAGCATACCAACATTTCTAAGATGACATGTATATGAGATGAGTTTGTGGTGACAAAAGCGGGTCTTTTTTAAAGAGACATTGGTTGGGACATGCATCCGCTGCATTTGTAGCGATCAAAACCAGTATTCCAAAACATGACATTTTCCCAACCCTACCCAAGTGTTTCATGTGCCTAAACTTAACGATAATATTGAAAACTGAAACTGAAAGTCTGTCGTTTCGCTCCCCATGTCCTGTCAAGTTTCCCACCGCCCTGATTGTCTGATAGCTTTCACCTGTGTCTCATTATCTCCCCTGTCAGATATGTCTGTGTCTTCCCTTTGTTCTCTGCTAGACTGCCTTGTCCTTCATGTGAGCTTTCTGCTGTTTTTCCGAGTGTGTATTCCTTGTGAGATTGACTTTTTTTTATTTTTCATATTTAGACCAATGAGTTTTTGCTTGTTGATTTGGTTATCTCTGCCTGTGCTGCCTTTTGTGTACCGAACCTGATTGGATTAAAACAACCTGAACTTTGGATTTCATCTTGGTCTGCATTTGTGAGTCCACCATTGTGTCTGATATACAAACAAGGTTTCAACACAGTCCTTTACATGATAAATTGAATATATCCTTGGCTTGCAGAAACACACAATAACATTTACTGTGGCGACTGGGTTTGATATGAGCAAGTTTTTGGTATAAAGTGTGTTGAAGTAGCAGACAATACGCCTTGAACATGCACACATTTTTAGTGTGCTATTAATGCATACTCTCCCACAATGCAATGTTCAAGGAAAGTGGAGGAGCAGCTCACGGCTAAAAAAAATTGACAAAAAAAACTATTGGGTGAAACTACTTTAAAAAAAAAAAAAAAAGTCTTGGAAAAATATAAGTATTAAATCTTAAAAACATTTTGCTTTCTATTTTGAAGTTCTTGGCAAAGTACTTGGCAGTCATTTTCCAAAATTGCAGTTTGGTTGAGATCTTTTTAACATTTGCATTATCATCTGTTCATATAAATGGTTGAAATTTTGTATAGGAACTGCTAAAACAGTTTGTATGATGGCAGTAGTTTTTAGAAGTAAGAATTCCAGTGTTCCATCTCTGGCTTCCACTTGACAAAGATCAAAACTGAGCTGCAAAATTAATTATATCATTTTTATTTTATTCATTTTTGAAGCACTACAAGGGAAAAAAGGAAACATACGTTTTATTCTTTCTTTCTTTTTTTTTTTGAAGGCAAAGCAAAGCAAGAACCAAATGTACACACTGATATAAAACATCCTTATAAGACACTGGAAATAATGGACAAAAAGCCTGTACAGTGGCATCACTGTCACACACTAAAAACACACAATCTGCTCAGCTTTCAGAGCTTTACTAATTCCTATTTTCTCAAATTTAAATGTAGTAACAGTCCAGCCCAAGAGCCTCTTTCCAGGTATATCCAAAGACAAGACAATGACAGAAAAACTAGGTGAAAGGCAACTGCAAAATACCATGTCATTGATCAAAATGACGGCGGTCAACTCTGGGGCACATTACCAACTGTTTTCAAATAAATTCTTTTTTAGATTTTTAGCAAACTGTATGTTAAATTATCAAGGTGTACTGGTGTATGTATGAGTATTGTGTGATGTGCTGTATATTTGAACTTTTCCTGTACATGTAAAAACCCAGCTACGAGACGAGTTGAAAACTGGCAGTAGTTATAAACTCTCTGTGCAGCGCATCAGTTTAACATCAAATTGCATCGTCCCTAAAGAATAAAATAAAATTACACATAAATAAATGAGTGGTGTAATCTATTCACAGCATGCTTTACATTAACACTCATGGTTTAAACATGACCTGCAATTGTGCTATCAATTTATTATGAGTACATTTGAATGTCAGCCTAAGCTCCATAACTCATTAATTGATCACCATTACCTACTTTATGGAAATATAGAGGTCATGTGACCGAAAGCTTACTGAACATGAGTGACTAATTAGACTCTAAATATACACAGGCACTGCTTTTGCAACTTCATTTACATTTAAAAATGAAAGTGTTGTGCACTGATCATTCACAGATTTAGGTATATACATCAACAACAAGATGATATGCAAATGTGGAACACAGATGGAGAGCAGACAGAGGAGCAGTTTGATGGTTAAGAGGAGTATTGAGACCCATACTGCATGAGGAGTGGCTCTTTCTCTCCTCTCTCCAGGTTGGAGAAGTTAAGAAGAATCTCACTTTGACCTTCAGAGTCTTGTTTCTTCAGGAATAAAGCGTTACTGGAAGTGACAACCTGCAAAAAAATCCCATGTGCCCAGATAAATGTTATAAAATATATGACTGTGTTAAAGTTGCTTTTATATTATATACAATTCTTTAGTCTGAAGAATGATAGTCAGTCAAATAACAACTTATCTGAAAGTTCCCTGTGTGCCACACACAATTTGTTGCTCAGGCATAATGTATTTCTGGGCACAGACAGCCTCCTTGTGGTCATAAACTGCATTCAAATGCAATTACTGAAGCTCTCTATAAGCATATACATTCTACTTATCAGAGCTAATGAAGACAACCACACATCCAAGATGATTTACCGCTATACATGATAAAGAACTTCACTTTTAGCATCTCTTTACTGAAACTAAACACAGTTTTTCCAAAGTGCATATGCATCAAACCCAGTTTGATCGCACCACTTTTATATTTCTGTCCCATGTCCTTCCTTCGGCTTTTAGTGACAACTTCTTTCCACTTTAAAACCTTAGTAATAAAGAGTTCTACAAATACAAAACAATGCTTTTTACAGTGTAAGCTGGCATTGTGAGATGCTGCAACACTTTCACTTCTATATACCTGTGATCTGTTGTGATGACGAGGGCGGCAGGCGATGACTGTGATGAAGGAGAAGGTTGCAACAAGAATGGCAGCGCATGACAGGATGAAGAACATGTGGGTGTTACCTGCAATTCACACAGGAAAAAATGTTACTGGAGTGTGGTGTTTTTAAATAACACTTTAACAATGTCTTATTTAATGCAGTTCATTTTGTATTTTGACATGGTTCCATGTGTTTCTTATTTTGACCTATTGTAATTTGAAACTGGGTATCATAGTTAGGGAGATATTCATGTTGAGGAGGAAATGATCAAGTAGCTGTGAGAGTCGCTATTTAAATACCCAGGCTGTTCATATTAGTATCAGAAGGTCAACAGATCAGTTAAAGGTCTAGTGCAGGGGTGTCAAACATACGGCCCACTGGATGACTCAGGAGCAAGATAAACAATGTGTACTTCATGTGAAATTCTGCTTCAGAGGCTTTTCCACCTTTACCAGAATACAGTTCTCTGATATATCAGTGACTATTTACCATGACCATGTTTAAAGATATTGAACATTGTGTTAAATGTTGTCAGTTAGCGGCTTCATTTCAAAATAATCTGCATCAGGAAATGTGTGGAGAAGTGCACATGTGGAATAACGGAGACATACTGAGATCATATTGGGCTGTACATGACTCATGAGCTAAAATGGACACTCCTAAGCTAGTGTGTAGGATTTGGTGGCATCTAGTGGTGAGGCTGCAGAACTGACACTTCTCCCCACCGCAAAGGAGGAGAACTATGGTGGCAGATGCGAAATCGGCTGACTCTTGTTGGCTCTAACTAGAGTCTGTGCATGGTTTGTCTATTCTGGGCTACTGTAGAACAACACGGTGAAAGACATAAACAGCTCATTCTAAGCTATCAAAAAAACAACAGTTCTTATTTTCAGGTGATTTTAAACTAATGAAAACATGATTGTGAATATTGTATACCATTTCTATTGGTAGATGACCCTGAATCCTTCACTCTTGACCTTTAAAGGCACTAGATGTAACAATTTACATTTACATTAATCGCTTTATATTGCCAATTGGTGAACAGACTGTAATGCAAATTAAAAGCTGAAACCTTCCCCAACTTTTTGTGTTGTCTACAACCATTCTCGGAACCCATTGGCTGTATTCAGCGTCTGACTTCCGGCAGACGGCGATACAGCCTCTGGGGGCAGACCCCTGATTTTTTGGCATTCCGGTTTGATTTGGGCGGAGGAGGCGAATTTCCATCTCCGACTTCCGTTTATATATAAGTAAATATGCTGAATCATTGCGATGGATCCAGAGTTTGCAGTGACGCCAATTATGTTCCGCCTTGTTAGTTCACCACATGGACCGTTTAAAACTGGCAACAACTGCAGCCAGCTCAAACGTGATTGGTCAATATCACGCGGACTACAAACAGCCTACAACAGGAAACCAGGGCTCTTCTGCTCTTCTTCCGGAGGGCAGATCTCTGGGGTTTGCCTACAGACTCTACTTTCACTGAATGTGAACCTGGAGCTGGGTTTCTTCCTATAGGGCACGTAAGCTACTGCAAAGCATGTCGAATACATTATGATATTGATGTTTCTGCAGACTAATGTTTGCTTGTTCACACCTACAGAGTGTGAGCATCAAGATGTTGAGGACAGTTCATGTCATGAACACCAGTGTCACTAATAACAAGGATTTTCTGAAAATGACACCTAGTACCTTTGGATTTAAGTTGCTTTACATTCATTCATGGTATGAAAGTGCAGTATATCTGAAAAAGGGCTCATCTGAATTAAAGTGAGTCATGTGAATAACCATGTTAAAGTCTCATTCAGTATCTGGACCACTGAAAAAAGAAATTATCTTTGATCTGTGATCTGATCCAGATGCTGCTCCACCTATAAGCCATACAGTAGAAGCTCTGTTGTAACAGCAATGCAGTCCATGGATGGACAGTGAAAGCCCATGAGTGTCAATTTATTTTCTGTATGGATTTATGACCGTGTTTAGCACGGTAAGTAATCATACCATATAATATGGCTGTCTATAAAACTGCTACAGCAACAGAAGTCTCCAATACCAAGCCCAAATTTCTAAATGTCCCTGCTTACCAGCAAATAGGACACTGACACAAAAAGCTGGTTAATATCAGTTCTAGTTGGATCACAACAGCAGCGAATCAATTCAACACAGCAGACATGTGCTGAGCTGTAAGATCAATCTCTGCCTGGATTCCTCCATTTTCAAAGCCCTTTCTCTGTCTGTGGAACTAACACAGCACATGGTAGGTTTTATCTGAGACACCTCGAGACACCACACTCCAGCTTCTCTTAGTTCTAGAGTATATATAGACAGTGCAGCAGGCAGCAGACCGGCGGTTTCACTGTTATCTTACTTGTTCAATAAGTATAGTTTTGGCCTCTTTTACCTGTCATTCAAACCACCCATCCTCTCAGAATGGATTTGTACATTTTGACTGTGAAGCCTTTTGAACAAATACAGTCCAGAGTTTCGTAAACTCTCATAGAGACCATGTTTGAATTATGAAAAAAATCATTCAAGTTTTAAGGTTTTATATTATTCTAAGAAAAATATGTAATTCAGAAAGCAATACTCATAGCCTGTTGGCCTGCAGGTATTTGTGTTTGTGTGCGTCACCACTCACTGCTCCTCCTGACATAAAGGCTGAAGGAGGTCTGCAGCTTGCTGATGTCATTGCGGACGCTGATCTCCAAGCAGTGAATGCCGGTTGAGGTGAAGGTGTGGTTCAGTCGCAGGATGTTTCCATACAGCCTGGTCAGTGTGCAGCTCCCTGTCGTGTCTGGAACACAGTCGGGCAGGAAACGCCAGCACACCCACAAGGGAGGGCTAAACACACATGCACACACACACGTACAGGAGAGAGGTGTCATAATGTTTTACCTGTATTGGTCAAGCATATTAAATTTTCAAATATTAAAGAGGTGAAGAGATAAGATGATATTGACGCTGAATATGTCAAATTCAAAGGATAACCTGTCTTTAATTGCAACAAACACAAAAAGTACAGCTTACCTTCCATCCACATAAAAAGCCAAGGTGGTGTTCTGAGACACCTCATAATCTGACGGCCCCTTCAGCTCGATGTTTTTAATGGCATCTACAAATTAATCACAGTTATTATCATCAAATTGTCACTGTCTTGAATTAGTTAGGACTCAGTTTTACTTGGAAAAAATATGGCATACCTTTGTATAAATCCATTTTGACAATTAATATAGCAGTGTACATCTGATGGCAGCGATGTTGGATCTACTCTAGTCTTTTGAGGGACTTTCTAGGATAAATTTCTGAGATAGGGGAGAGCAGGGTCAGTTGGGACACTTGTATTTACAGGTGTCTGCTGACAATTTATTAGGTTTTTTAAAGCCCAACCCAAATGTGACAGGCACAATTTTATTAAATAAATTCTCCTAAAAAAAAACAATTGGAAAAAAAAAAATTCAATTGAAAAAACCCCCAAAATAGTCTCAAGTTGCACACCTTACATTTATTCACATATTTCTTAAAGAAAAAGAAAATATTTGATAAAAAATAATCATAAAATTATTTTTAATTTAATAAATTAGTGGCATCTGGTTGAAAAAAAAAAGTCAAATAGTTGAATATGCTCAGGGCTTGACATGTAGGCCTGTACAAAGTTAATGCATTTGTTTACACGCTACTTTAATTCAGCTTATCAGTTTAAATCTCTTAATTGATTAAAACGTCACTCAGTGACTTAACAGTGGGTCTTATCCAATTAAGAAAAGCCTTTGTCTTGTTTTTGTTTACTTTTTGTTGAACTATATACAATCCAAGCCACCCCCGGGTTACTGTCTGAACTGTCCGAGTTATAGCAGACACGCTTAACATGGACAGCTGACACCAGCATCAACTGATGGTCGTGGCTAGTATGACCATGGCAAATGGTACAGCTGCTGTCTAACTTGCTTAAAAAGCACTGTCCCAACTGTACTACTGTCCCAACTGACCCCGTTCTCCCCTACTGAAGATGTAACATTTGACTGCCACCATACTTTGGGGCCTCGTCATGTTCATTTTGACAATGTAAATTGTAAGGCTAGATGAAAATTTAAAATTTAAAATTAAAAAAAACAACCTAAAATATAAAACTACAAACCGAGCACTTGGACATCTGTGGAGTAGACGTCAGTGATTGGAGGTGCAGATTTGGTCACATTCACTCCTACTTTAAGCCGCAGTGTGTAGTTCCCTGATGCTGAGTAATGATACCGGACAACTGGCTCAGTCCCATGGATCACCTCTCTTCATCAAAAAAAAAAAAAAAGTATGAAATGATAAAGGAAAGCATCCTGAACCTTTGTTTATATTTCAAACATGCAAAGTTCTCATACCCATTCCCTAAGTCCCACGTATAGGTGAACTTTGCCTTGCTGAAATCCTTCTGGGGATCAAAGAGTTGAAACATGGTCTCAGTGGGAACATCTGAAGCCAATTCTCCTGTGTCCCGCACATACGTGGCATTTCCTTCCATCTGATAGAAAACCAACTTCCCAGCGATATTTTCTGTTTGAAAAAAAGTTATGAGGCAATGAAGCATATAAGAAAAGTGTAAATGAGGAATGTTGGACGACCTACCTAATTCTGTCAAAGGGTCTGTTGTCTCGGCCACACCCAGGATGACCAGGAGAAGGAACATCAAGATCCATGTGACATTTCTTCTGTAAGCAGACATCCCACAGATTAAAAAAGGATCAAGAAATGCCATTTAACTTAAATGTAATAGATGTTAGATTTTTGCCTACCTGTCCATATCTGCAGGTCCTCTCACAGGAGGGCCTCAAATAGAAATAAAGTTAATCCTGGGAGCAGAGTGGTTAGTCATGTGGGGGATGTGTGGCTCCCTCTGACTGCCTCTGAGATTCAGAGCATGCAGATGAGAGCTGTAAAGGCTTGAAATTGTCACCATGCGTTTCAATCATGTGGCTTTGCTACAACAATAAGCTTTTGAGTAGGAGGCTCCACCATGGATCACATATGTTAGTGATGTGGAGCATCTGTCTTAGATGTGGTGAGTATTTTTATTTTATTTTTTAAACAGAAAGACTATTATTATTATTATTTCTCAATGATGAGAAAGACTATTTCCAAATTTTGCAAAGGAAGGTGGAGGTGATATTGATATCCACATGGTGGTGCTAACAACTCAAGAACTCCACAATCTTCCCCTGAGAATTGTATGTATTAAGATTTAAAATATAGTCCTAATGAATGAAACCAAGCAGGTACATTTCATTATGTATTTTGTCTGGCTGAAATATCAAAGCTATGCTTGTATCAAAAGTTGGATTCCAATTAGGAACAGTGAGCAACTGCCTCGGGGCTCTAGATCTGCAGGGGCCCCAAAAGACCCTACATCTTTTTTGTTTGTGGTCATTTGATTAATTGCAAAATTGTCTGAATAATAACAAGGTTGTACTATCACGTGAAATGGGGTCTTGCATTATTAATCATTCTTGAAGCCTCAGAGAAAGGTCCTCGTGCTACTTTTCATTAAAATGATCCCAGTTCCACACAATTAGCTGTATGGATTTAAAAATTCTGAAAATAAATAAGTAAAATAAAAGAAAATTGCACTAGTGTCTCATTGGTACTCTGTATTGGCAAATAACCTTAGTTTTAGGTATCAGAATTGGCATTGAGAGAGAAACACGGAAGAAAAACTGTTTGCCCTTTGGCTCCTGACCACATTAATCTAGTCTGTTTGCATACACATATCCAATATGTTTCCATCAACGCCTGTGAGGATAACAACTGTGCTATGTATTTTTCACCGCAGCAGGCCATAGACAGCCATGCTTTACATTAAAGGCCAAACCATGTTGCCAAAATTACCTTTCCCCCAACTTTCTAAAGCAAAAAGTAAAGTAAAGTATTTTTTTTACTTCGCTTAGCAAGTTGCCGAAGAACAGCATGTGAAAAACAACATATGGCCCATTTGACTCAGTGGTGGAAAGCATATTTACCCATGTACTGGACTTAAAATACATATTCTAAGGTTTATGTCGGCCTATCTTACATAGTATCCATATACGATTTCTCCTTTTACTCCATTGCGTTTCAGAGAGCATTTTATACATCACTGTAGTATGTGAGAGCTACAGCTAGTTACTTTCCAGATTAAGATTTAAAATACAAAATATGTGAGGAGTTTATATGAGATTGCTAAATACTGTTATCATGTTGCATCAGATTAATAACACTAAATCGTAAAACAACAGGGTGATAATAAGATTTTTAATACTTAGCCTTCCTATTTTTGCTTTGATTTCTTGTAATTAAGTATTTTTATATTGTAGTATTGCTATTTTTACTTAAATGAAAGGATCTGAACACAGTATAACCTCCACCACTGCAGAGACTACATTACAGTATCATTTGCATTACAGCGCCCTCTTGAGGCCGACTGGCGCATTTCATCTTAACACCAGAACATGAGCCAAAATGATTCGTGCCTCTAAAAAGCGTCTAGATATCGGACATGTAGAGACACACAGCCTCATAAACTTTTTCATTTCACCACACGCAGAACTTCAATTTGTGCAACACTTATCGTGACGTCATGGCGCCCTCCCTCGTGCTCCCCCCGCCCTCCCCATCAGCAGCTACGGCGCGGGCAAGTCTCTGGGTGTCAGTCAGTCAGTCAGTCAGTCAGTGCGTCCGCCACCGGCTGCTGAGCGTCTCTCTGCCCGCATGTACGGAGTGAGGGTGCAGACAAGGAGCACGGCCGGCTGTGGGATTTATTATTCGGAGTGAGTGAGCGCCTGGATTACCCAACACACCGTTTTTATTTTCTCTCGTTGTTGTTTTTTTTATTTGTATTTGTTTTTAATTCCGATTTCTGGGCTTGAGAAACAACCTGCCATCATGTCTCGGGCTCCAGATGATGTGAGCAAGCTCACAGAAAGTACATACAAGGTGAGTGAAGTTTGATTGCATATAGGGACACACAGTAATCGATAAGTGATGGATATAATGTCAGGGTTGTGATAAAGGCTGGGAGGGGGGATCAGCTTTTATAAGATGGGTTAAGAGTCAGGTTTGTTGCATGACCATAAGTCACAGAGATAGCAATACTATATATAGATTGTTTTAATTATAGTGAGCTTGTGCTTTTATTATATATCTTTCTGCTTTCACACTGTTAAAAACATCTGATTGAGCACCTGAAACTTTCTGTAGTTGTTTAAAAGAGCTATAAAGTGTATTTGTACTATAATAACAGCTTGTAAAGTCCAACAACAACAACAACAAGGTCGATAATTCATTATCAAAAGATGCAACAAAAAAAAAACACAGCAAGCCACAGAGCAGTCAAAGCCAACCAGTCTGTCTGACATGTGATGAAACGAAATAAAGTTTTTTTCCCCATCAATCCAACCTGCTGTGGCTTGCCATGACATGATTTGATCAATAAATATAGGTTTAATCTTGAGTAGCCCAGATTAATCTAATCAAGTCCACACTGCTGCCACTCAGTTGTGATAAACAGCTGAGAGTGTGTAAGGGTGTGTGGGGCTGTGTTTATGTCCCTGTGAGGACCACATGTCATTAAAATCCTAAAGACACAAGTTAAGAGTACAGTTAAAGGGTTTTTGAAACAATCTGGGGCTGGGTTTGACTGTAGAATTAGATTTAAATACTAGTTTGTGTCCTCCCTGGATTAGCAATACAAAGTGTTTGTGTGTGTGTGTTGTGTGTATCAGTGTGTGTCCAGAGAGTCACACCAGTGGTTTACAGTGGGCCACAGTTTCAGCTGGGAGAGAGACAGACAGAGAGAGAAAGAAAACAAGGAAACCTGTTTCCCTTTTCTCTCTCCTCCTCTGCTCTGTTCTTCATGTAAAGTCATACCTGCCCCTTCATTGTTCTATTGAGGGCGTGCCAGGGGAATAGAGACAGGGAGGTGAACAGCACTTGATTGTTGAGGCGTTTCAATAGAGAGAGAGCAGGGGAGGTGGGGGGGTTGGCATGGGAGAGTGATGAAGTCCATGCCGCAAATAGCTGCAACTTTGTGTGGGACTTCGCTCTTTTAAGGGAGTTGTAAAGCACACGTGAGGGGTCAAGTTAAAGATTGAAAGTTTTATTGTTCTCACATGGTGGTATTTATAGAGCTATGGCACAAACACTTGCACTTGTTTTCATGTATTTCTCCTCTCCGCCCACTCCCACAAAAATAGCCTCATGAGTTTATTATTCATGACAGGTCCTTTTTTTTTTCTTTTAAAGAAAATTAGAGATGTTTGTGAGTGTGCGAATGAGAACGTGACTGGTTAAACTATATGATTAGATCAGGAATGGAGCAGTTGTGATTGTTTATTTCTGCTCTTTGTCCCAGAATGTGATGGAGCAGTTCAACCCAGGCCTGAGGAACCTGGTCAACCTTGGGAAAAGCTATGAGAAAGCAGTCACAGGTAAACATGTAGCATGATCCCTAATGATCTAAGTCTAATCAAAATGTTTGTTTTTAATAAAGTTTCACCAGTGCACAAAATCATCCAGCATGTCTCCTTGTCAATAACTCGATGATGTTTGTCTGTCTCCGCATGCAGTGATGACTCTTGCTGGGAAGGCCTATTTTGATGCAGTCTCAAAGGTCGGAGAGAGAACGCTATTGTGTCTCCAGTCTCAAGAGAGCTTGGTGAGTTTCATGCCCGTCCAGGTTAAAACCACCCACAGCGAGTGAACTCCCAAGGGAGTCTGACTGATATCCATATTTGAATGTCCCTGTGGTGAGAGCTTGAAGACGATAATGATTCATCACCTTCATTTCTGCTGAAATGTGCTTAGAGGAAAAGTTTGACATTTTTGAAAGTATGCTTATTCACTTTCTTGCTGAGGGCAAGACATGATGATCGACTCCACTCTCACGTCTGTACAGCAAATATAAAGAAAGAGCTAGCAGCAGGCTAGCTTAGCTTAGTACAAAGACTGGAAACATGGGGAAACAGCTAGCTTGGATCTCGTTGAAGGTACCAAAATCCGCCCACCATCCCCTCTAAAGCTCACTTATTAACACATTATGTCTCATTTGTTTATGCGCTACAAAAACCTAAGTGGAAAAAAACAATTTGTGGCTTTGGAGGATGTTTTATTTCCAAGTATAGACCAAATCACTGTGATGTCGTGCTAACAACAACAGTCACTTCCGCGTTGACAGCTTGACAACGCGTTTAGATATGTGAAATCTGCAAACTTGTTTATATGTGAAATCTGCAAACTTGTTTATTCCACAATGTGTTTTAGCCACCTAAAAAGTCGAAATCAGTTTAAGTGTACACTATATTTTGAATATTTTCACTGCTTTTCATTGTACACTAGGTGATGGAGGCAGTGGTAGACTAGCAACTCCTGTGTTCTGCAAAGTAAAATTACTATTTTTGCCAATGGAGTCTGGTGGCTTTGAGCTAACGGCTTTAGTTATCCATTGGAAATTGTTGTCTGAAGGTGAAGTAAAGCGATGGAAATATTCTAAATATAGCATATACTTCAGCCAATATTGATTTTTATAGGTGGGCCTTTTTTAACTAATTGATGCAGCATTTATTCTACATGACGCAGGGGGTGTCTACCTGGAAATTACTGTAAAACAAACACTGTGATTCAGTCTATTTCTTGGCCAGGAGCAGCGAGGTCTTAAAAGGTAACCTGGCAACCTTACTGTGATGACAAGACTCCCGGAAGTCACTGCTCCTGGCCAAGAAATAGCCCTGTGTCACACAAAGTAAACAAATGCAATATAATGTCTTAATTAGTGAGGGTTAGTCTTTATGCTAAGCTTAGCTAACGTACTGTAGCCTTATGAGCATCAATAGACGCAAGAGTGGTTTCAATCTTCTTATCTAACTCTTGGCAAGAAAGTAAATAAGTGCATTTCCCAAAATGTCTAATTTATTCACCATGAAATGATGACCCAAACATCTCATCAAATAATGGCAGCTGGACACTTTTCCTATACAAATTTATCATGGCGGCATATTTTGCCTGCATGCAACAATCATTCAAATGCAAGTAAATCATTCAAACATCTGGAATTTTTTTTATTTTTATTGAACCCTTGTTGCACAGTAGCAGCAGAAATTCATTACCGTCTGCTCTCTACCTCTCCCTCTGATTGAAGTGCTTCCTCTGTCCCTTTTCTGAGGCTGCAATCAAGCTTTTACTGGTTGTTTTTCATCCATCCTGTGACTCATGTCCAATTATCCTATTAGTGCTAAAATTCGGAGCTGACCTACTTTGTCCAGGGGTCCTCATTCTGTGCTATTACGGTTCATCAAGGTAGTTGTTTTCTTATTCTGCTGCGTCACTCCCTAATGCAGGGGTTAACAAATTGGCCTCATGTACGCTCAGGTTGATGTGACAGGCACAGAATCAGAGTAGGGTAGGGAAAATGGAAAGATAATGCTCTGTCATTCAGCCCGAGGACTTTCAAAAGGAAAATTTTGACCACGGTGAACATCACGCATTGTCTTTTTTTTTTTTTTAGATGTGGCATTTGCATCGCTTTGAGTCATAAACAATATCTGATGAATGGTCAGAGTAGGTGAGATGATGTTCACAGAGCTGTCACTGTGTGAAAGAGACAAGAATAGGCCTATCTGTCACGTTTAGTGAGAATGTAAATAAGGGAATAAGGAAGTTTGTACAATTCCAAGGCAGCATAGCTGAACTTCAGCGCAGTGTCAGTGTCTGAAAATGAAACCGTGGAGAATATATTTTGCAATGCTAAACGGACAGTGTTGCCAAAACATTCAGACACCCAGATATTACTTTTACTCCGTCAGTCAGAACAATTTTCTGCCTATTTTCTATTTAGATTCTATTTAGATTCTATTAATTTCTTGTACATTTTTCTAAAACGTACAATAATAACATGTAAACAGAGCAGGCTTTCATGTGTAGATACACTGGTTAGACTTTGTGATGTTAAAAAAAGCTTTCTAACTAGCCATTATGATACCAACAATACAAGCCAAACGTATAATACCCCTCTAGCTGCAAATTAGTGAAACAACCTCCATACTCTGCCATCACGCAATGTTGGTCGAGTTTGTCGGGCCGCACCTGTCACGTAACAATGCAAGTGCATCAACGCTTCATTAAATAATATGTTCATACACGGTCAGACGGTGACATTTTCACTGCATGCCAAAAACAATCAGGTGAAACAACTTCATAAATGCCATATGCTTTGTCGTCTTTACTTTTGAATGTGGAAAGTTTGCAGCTGTACTGTTGATGTTTATGTGCTTCTCCAGCTTATTTTAGTGTGAAAAAAAAATCAGAATGAAGGAGGACATACAGACAAACCTGATGATTACAGATTGAAGTGATTATCTGGCCCTAATCTTAAGATCCATCTCAACATTAAAATGGCTTCCAGTAAAAAGGCACATGTCTTGAACCCCCAGCTCGACTGTCATTCCTTGACTGCCTGGAATGGACGACAGCGAGACAGTGTGAATTCTCTCACACATTGCAGCAAGCAGAGTAGCAAACATGCTGAACAAATAGACAGACAGAGGAGGCTGTCTTCCCACCACTGATCCTCCTCATCCCCCTGTTTTCTCCATCTGCCTCACCAAAACCCACTCTTTATTGTTTGTCTGTGGAGGTTTAAACCTTATGGAAAAATGATAGTGCTCAGTTCTTTTTTTCCCTTCTTTATTGGTACAAGGGAATAAAACCAAAGGCATAAGACAGATTTATAGAATGACAGACATGTCATAACGCACAGACTTTAAGACAGGACAGCTTTCTCCCTCCCTTCCTTGTAAATACTTCTACAGAATTTACAGCTGCTTATTGTTGCCTCAAGTGAATCCTCATACCGCAGATACTTCATTTAGGCATAAAAGTCAAAGAATTGAACATAATTTCATTTAAATTGCACCGCTTTCAAGAATGGCAGACTAAATTACTGAGTTGCTATGACTAACCCTCAACTGCAGACACCTGTAAGATTTTTTCTCTGAAGCAAAAGTTTTTTTCTTTTCCCCTCCCTTTGTGAATGGTATGGTGTAAAAAGCACTTGCGTCACTGTGGTTGGCAGGTATTTGCAGAAAGTTACCTGAGGCTTTTACTTCATACCATGCTGCTCCTATTCCGAGACTACAGTTTGTCCACATTTTCTCTTTGAAATTGGTGTTGTAATGGAGGTGAAAGTGCACTATAATAAGGAAAGACTTTTAGTCAAGTGTCACAGCTGGCCGCAGACAGATGGGTGTAAATCTATAATTTGCTGTGCTGTTTTATTTCTTTTTTCTTGACATTAAAAAACAACAGCATAGCCTGAAGGGAAAATCTTCAATTTATCAGTTAGTTATTTGCAGAATTTCTGATAAAAGCCACCCTGTTGATAACCCTTAAATGAGATTTTTAAATGTGCTTTCCCCAACTACTAACTATCATTACAATCAGTTATCCCAAATATTTGAAAATTTTAAAACTCAAAAATGTCCCTTCAATGTGTACCATGTAACTTTTGAAAGACAAAATAACAACCCTCCCCTTACAACTTAAAAGAGCAGCAGCTAATGTTGGCTATTGTTAGCTAATGTGTATTGCTGTGTAGCCAGTAGCCAATGGTGGTTAATGTTAGCAATCTTAAGAAAGATATTGCTGCATTACTGGCTGCTGAGTCAATTTGCCGTTTTTATTGCTCTTCTCTGCATTTTAGCAGGTATCATTTTAGCACGAATATACATCTTACTTTTTTCACGAAAGTTCAATAAAGTTAAGGAGTGTAGGGGGACACCAGGCGCAACTGCAACTGTCATTATTACTCAAAAACCTCTTGAACTTTCTGGATACATTTTTGATGTAGGGAGCTTGTATCTTTGTTGTACTTGTTGACAGTCATTAATTGTTTTTGCAAGCAATATTATGGTCACATAAAAACTCTGAAAGTCAAATGTTAATTCCAGTTTTATTAGTTTCTCGGTTGGCAGGCAGAGGGGGATCACTGCAGTGTTATTTGTAAATTGTGTGTTAAGAGGCATGCCTCGTTTCATGGTTCTGTCTCATTAAATGCCCTGTGCATAAAATATCTAAAAATTAAATGGCCAAAAGCCAGGTTTTGAATCTTGGTGTCAATAGGTTACTATTAAAATGTAAAAATAATAGTTGGAAAATGTGTTGATCTTCAGCCAATATGGCAGTATTAAGACAACAAGTTAAGACAGCTTCTGATTCATAGACTTTGAAGATTGAAAGCGTGAGAAATTGGCTCTTGATGGGAATTAATCCAGGGTCCCCCGGTATGAGAGGCAAAAGTTTTAACCACTGGACTATAGGCCTACCACACAATGTACAGGTAATAGAGTGTACATAGACATTTAAAATGAACACAAAAAACTCTTCTGAAATTATTAGAAAATGAAATTTCATATGTTTTAATATCATTGCCAAGCCAGACACCATTTTGATGCTGTGTCAGTTGTAACACAGCGTTACAACTGACGCCAACCATACCACCCACAACAGACTCTGTTTGCCAGAAACAACAAAGCTCTGACGCTAATCAAATGTTAGACAACAGAATGGTCATCAAAACTAGACAGATCCTTATAGACATTTAACGTTAAAACAGTATGAGGAAAATGCTGTAAAACAATTACTTTCATACCTCAAAAATTAGTCTTGGCAGAAAAACTTTAACAAGTATGAAACACCAGTTTGCATAATTAGTTTTAATAATGAGTTTCTGTCTCATTTCTGATTTGTGCAATTTGAGATGTTACGATTGCCCTGTTTTCCCCGGTCTCCCCTGCTTCCTCGTGTTTGTTTTAAAAATTTAATATTCCATTCGTTTTTGAGGCCACAGTAGGCACTGTTCAGCCAGAGTTTTTTCTTGTTTTAAAGCTGCTAGTTTCACATGTAAAATTACACGATTGTAACATTCATCAGCATGTAGATTTGTTTTTGTTGTCATTCATCTATGATACAGTATCCTGGCAGTGCAGCCGGTGTGCCATATATACTTCTGTATATTTACAAGTCATAGTTTTAAGTGGGTGTACAATTAGAAACTTCCTGTGCTTTAGGCCACGACTGGACTCCACAGGGAGTTGCCATTCCACTCTGAAAAGCAGCAGGTATTGAGGGACTGAAAATGTTACAGGAGAAAGAATAGCACCATCCCCACCCCTTCCACCTTTTCTCTGCGCTGTTTGTCACGCCTCAGTCGAAATTGTTTTTTGAAATATTGAAGTACACTGTCAGCATGAGAAGAATGGTAATGTCAGCCGGAGCAATTTTTTTTCTCCACAGAGAATGAGGATTCAAAACGGAGAGACCGCTGAGTGTTTCCTGCAGATAGCTTCTGTAACAGATTTTGGCTTTTGGGAGTTATTTCTTCATAACGGAAGGTTGATGTTATGGTTAATAAGAGTTTGTGACATTTCAAACATCTGGCTTAGAGCTATTTCACTGGACTGTTTTGCTTTCTAGACACAACATACACTAAGTCTGTATCATTAGTACATGATGGGCAATTTATCTTTTATTACAGACACAACATCACCAGAAGCACCAACTATAAATTGTTCCCAAAAGTCAGTGAAAAGTCAGTTTTCCCCTGCATTATATTTTGTGTCTGAGAAAACCCCGGAGCAGACTCATTTATCCAAAGAATAACTTGTCTGGTGCAAAGTTAGTCTAAGAACTTTTTCATTTTCTTTGCAACAGTACTGTAGGTAGTTCACTTGGCAAAGAACAGCTCAGCTTTTCTTGAAACCAGTGCAACCTGTCCTCATGGTCCTTATGGTTTGCATGATATCCACTTAACGTAAAGTTACGTAGGTAATGTTTAGGCATTACCTACGTAAGTAATGTTGGCTACATTTAGGAAAAGAAATATGGTGGCAGAGTACCTTGAAATTACTTTGTAATCACTTATGGTCCAAACACTGGTCTCCTGGGGGAAAGTCCTGTGTTGTTTGACCCATCCACCACCTCAACCTGCCTTCTTGCACAGACTTTCAGTCTTCACACTATTTTCCTCTTTACTCCCATCAGTGCATTGGTCACGTGATTGCAGCCAGAATTACTGAAACTAAATTACGAATTCTTTTCTTTTATTTATTTATTTGATTAGGACAGTGCACATCGATCAACATGTCAGCCAAAGCATCAATGTAAATGTGCCGGAGTTAGCATAAATGCTAATTTTAGTCCGTTGTCCTAAGGCAGATTTTTTTTTTTTTTTTTTTTTTTTTTGTGGCGCATCACTTTTTGTGGGTATATGTAAAAAGAGTGCATGACCAACAGCCTGACCAATGATAAAATGATAAAAAATCTAATTCCCATGCTAATACCCAATTTTGACATGCAGCATTCCCCAAAGTTTTATTGGAGGACTACTTTGAAATTTTGGGAAATAGCCCACACTTGATTGTCTTTTTTTATATGAGTTAGATGAGATGATTGAAACCATTCTCATATGCGTGTTCAGTCTGATGTTGTAGCCAAGAGAAATGGTTGGTTTAGCTCAGCCTAGCATAAAGATAGGAAGTATGAGGAAAGAGCTAGCCTTGGTCTGTCCAAAGGTAAGGTCTCATTGTATAAGTCAGGAATCAGGATTATCTTTACTCTTGAACAGAGGCAGGCTTATTGTGTGTTCCTCTTTACAGTCTTTATGCTAAGCTACCAGTGTCCTGGCTTCAGCCACATACTTTGGGTACGTTTGGATACTCACTCCAAGTGCTGGAGCGCACTCTGGCACAAACTGGACCGTTCATAAATTTGGAGGGCTGAATAACCAAATGTACCATTTGGTTATTCAGAACACCTCTTGAAGCAGCAGAGCGTACTCTGGGCACTCTGTCTGGGGAGACGGAGCAGCAGAACGCCAAGCGGAGTGAATGTGTGATTAACTTAATGGTTCATTAATTCATGTAGAACTAGAATGCTCTGTTTCTTCGAACAACAGGCTCTCATTTAAGTGTAGAGCGTCATATTGGATTTACAAACCCACCCATAGCATACTGACATGAAAGTGGTATTGATCGTCTCATCAGGAAAGCGAGTAAGTATGTTTTTCCCAAAATGTTTCCTCAAATTACTTTAAAAACGGATGGGTGGTATCAGCTCTACTGTTTGTGATGCAGAGGACCATTAGCTGAACCATATGGCATAAAAGTATCTGGGCCACTAAAACATCAGGGTCAGTCACACAGGCACAGATTGTTTTCCCAAACCAGGCATACTGTTGAAAACAAATAAAATAGAGGAGGGTGGAGGTTGTTTTCAAAGAGTCCACTCATTGTTCAGTCAGTTATGACTCCTCTCGTCACACTCCACAGCTCTCTAATGATCCCAGACCTCAAACACCCTCATTCTACATCCACCATTAAACTAAAGGTTCCCCAGTACACTGTGAGTTTCCTCCAAGGGACCTCTAAAGAGACTAGAGACTCACTTACCGCACAATAAACCATAACGCTGGAGCATCTAAAACCCTTTCACAAAAATATCCCCTGATTCTTTTTTAACCCTACGGCTCACTCAACATCTGAAATCGTCAGTCTGCTGTTATAGATTTGAACCTATACAAGAACATGTGAAGCACACATGCCATTTATAAGCTTATTCGAGGTTTGCCCTCACTTTGTTGTATTAAGTAAATAGAGATTTATTGTTGATGCTCTGGGCTGCAGTTATTTTTATGTGGTCTAGTAATAAATGATGTTTTGTGCTGTGTGTGATGGCAGGCCATTGCTCTATGTTAAGGAAGCTGTCACAGCTATTGATCTGCAGCAAACACAGTAGACATGCTGAATGGCAGTGGATGCTCAATTCAGCCAACAATAATAAACCAAATAAAGGTTGCTTTAGATCATCATTAGCGTGAGAAACAGATTATCTGTATTCAAGGTGGCATATTTGATTGGTGATAATGATTGCAGGGTGTCAAACAAAGTGCACAAATCACATTCACTTTTCTGTACTCAGGGTGTGTGCGTAAATTAAGTGTATGTGGTAGAGCTGAAATGATGTTGATTAATTGATTGACAGAAAATTAGTCAGCAACTACTTTCATAATCAATCCTTCTTAGGTAATTTTCAAAAGAAAAGCAGTGATAAAATGCTCAGTCATTTTAGTTATAAACAGTATTATTTCAGCATTGTTCAGCATTTTTAAAACGAGGTCAGGAGTTTTATATTAAAAGAGGTCCAGTTACTAAAGTTTCCTCACAGAAAAGGTCCGAACCTCATGTCTACATTTCATCCCATAGCCTACCCATATACATCTGTCAAATTAAATCAGCACCATGCATTTCCATATCGTTTCAACAATAGTTATTGTCAGTTTTCAAAGTAGGATTATTTAAACATAAAGACAAAACAATTAAAAACAAAAAATTAAAACATTCAATAAAAGTAGTCCTGGCTCGGTTCCAGTCGAAAAAAAACAAGGCAGAATTGACTCATGCTTTACGCTGTCATCTCTCTCACATCTCTCTTACGCTGTTGTAGTCTTTGGTGAAATGTCTACGCATCATATCGTCAACTTGACAGGCTCACTTAAGTAAACCCATTGCAGTATTAACTGGATCAGCTGCACCCACGGTCTACAACCACAACCGTCAGAAAAACCAGCACTCCATAAACGTCATTTATTCTCATTAATTTATCAGAAAGGGGTCCCAGGTCAGAATAGAACCATTACTAAGTGATACACTGCCTAGGTCAAAGTTTGTTTAATTGAAAAAGTCATTGGTAGATTGATCGATAATAGTAAAATACTGATGTGAATCTCTCACAAGTCAACTTGAGGAGTTAAGGAATGCAGCCGTGTCTTTGGTTTGCGTGTTTGAGTTTGTGTAGTCGTTGACAAAACAGTCTCACCTCAAGGTCCATTATTTAGCCACTCCTGGGCTTTCAATCATATCACATGATCTTCTTCAGCAGATAAAGCTTGCGCTGTTTATAAATACATTACTTTTTTTTTTGTCGATGTTGGCTTCAAAGTTGAGTTTGAGATAATTCTTGCACTTGAAAATGGCAGTTTACAAAACAGCCTCACCTCAGGCCAATTGGGAGTTTTCAGACATATCATAATCTATGCTGTGGTTGATGTTGGTGGTTGGTTGTTTATACAGTAAAGGTGTTGTAAGTTCTGAGCTGTAAGCTGTGGTAGGTTTGGTTTAACAAGATGAGAATCATAACAGATGGAGTTTTCATGATGATAGTGATATTCCCATCAGATGACAGGATATTCCTTTACCCCTCAACGAATTACAGAAGTGACTAATAGCTGAATTCTTTTGGAGCAACCTGTGTCATGATGAACACTCTGAACAGAGTCCAGATGGAGTTAAACCGCAGTCACCTCCACATGCGTTTCCTCCACCGTGGATTTAGCATTCATCACAATGACATCATTATGATAACAGGAAGGGAGAAACTCATCTATGGCAACCGCCAAACAGCGTCTCTCCCCACCTGCACTGGAATGTCTGTAATTGAGATACCATTCGATCCTGAGTCACATAGGAGGTGGCTGCATTTTATCACACACACACACACACACACACACACTGCAAGCCTGCACGGACAAGCCCAGTGATGCATCTCAGTGATGAAGCGTTTCCACAAGACAATGACCAACGACCACTGTCGAGTTTAGCGCCAACTCAGACGCTGCTTGGACTTGGATAGTGGGGGAAATGCAATGGAGGAAGGATTGCCAGTTAGATAAAGTGGTGAAATAAAGGCAAGCCTGGGGATACGTGCCAACAGGTCAGCTGCCAATGTTTGCTCTGCTAACGTAATGTCGTACTGTACAGCTTCCTTATCTAACACCAAATAGGCAGGGGTTGGCACAGGGCACTCCCAGCTTATAAATGGCATCACCTGTTGAGAATGCTGAAGGCGTTGCTCTGTGACCTAGCTGCAGTGTTGTGAAACAGGCATTTAAAACAGGGCATACAAATTAACTGCACCAGTTTTTAAATCCAACTAAGTTATTGCAACACCAAAAGACATGTCCTCTTAATCATTTCTTTTCTGCCTTCACTGTGACCTTTGGTTGACAACACAGCTGGGTTATGAATGGTTGAACCTCCTGATGTTTTTCTTCATTACAGTCAGACATAAAGCTCACCCAATGTGTTGGATAAAAAGGTCAAAGTTCACATTATTCGTTATGAACTACAGTATTTGAGTCAGTATACACTCTGATGAATTCCAGTGTTGGCTAAGGAGGTGTAGGAGAGAATAAGAGTTCCTAATAATGAATCATAAGTCTCATGAGTGAATCATGGATGTAGTTTTCCACAGGGATGTTTTATCAAGCCCATACCAACCTGCGTAAAAACCCATGTGATCACAGCAATGTATGTTTGAAATTGTTGAGGCAAGATTAGATTATCTTGGTGCTTAAAATCCTCGAAAGAGAACAATCTGCAACAGATAAAGATAGGAGATAAGATAAACTGAGAATAAGCCGCCCTGGTGATGAACTTGAATGGTAGTCCAGTTCAGCCCAGTAGATGCTAAAACAACTTTGTGCAGCCAGGTACTTCTTTTAGTTTTTTATTCACACTTTAGCCAGAGAAAATCCATTTTTGTACTTTTTACACCCCTGCACTCACACCTTATTTCCATGGAGAGAAAGCCTACAAGCATTTTTACAACATTGTTTCTCTCTCATGACAGATTTATGATTCACCGCACAGTCTGTACCAAGTTGTGATAACTATGTACCCTCCCCTCCGAGCAGGCTTTCACACCTTGTTAACCCCAAAGGTTGAACCTGCAGGTGTACAACAGCCCCTTTGAACCCCCCTCCCGGCCTTTCTCAGCCTCCCTCTTCCACCGCCACCCCCCCACGGCCCGTTGTTGGGGCTGTACAAACAGCCCCTGAGCCCAGCGCCACCCCTCCCTGTCGAAGCACAAAGGCAGCATTTACCAGTACGTTCTGGTGACCTTCAGAGGGCAATGTTGTTGTAGCTGGACGCTGCCTGCTGGATCACAGAAGTACAGCTCTGTATCAGCGGGTCATTACGTTTGTTTGCTTTGAGTTGAAGGCATGCACGGAGGAATGTCAGGTGTTGGGTCAAATGCGTGTAAGTGTTTAGGTAGAGTTTGCTGACATGAGCAACTGTTAGAGATTTTTACCTAAATATCACACAGTGAACTTGACACCTGTGCTTTATACTTTCCTCTGAAGGTGTTGCAGGTTGTTCATTTTTGCTCTGTTCCTTCACACTGACACTATCACACATCCTGATATGATGTCCCATTCTCCTTTTTATAGGTTTCACCAGAACCCTGTGTCCTATAGTAAACCTTGAGTCTAGATTTCACCCCATTGTGCCAGAGGTAGCACCATAAACTGCTTAGCTACGATTGTCCACTTGTGTTTACAGTATTGACTCACTCCCATTGTCTCATGTCATATGCTGCTCTATCTATTTTGTAGTCCTGTCTGTGAATGGAGACTGTTCTGTATCTGACCACACAATGCCAGAACGTTTCACAGAGATTACTTATTGACAGCTGTTTAAATATTGAAAGGAGATAAGTCATCTGTAAAATATGGGTTGTAAAGATATACGCAAGACCGGATGGAAAACAGGTTACGTTTATGTAGGAAATTTGGGAGGTGTTACTGACATCTGCTCCTGAATCTGCATCTTGTTACACACTGCTTTTGGATGTTTGGTGTAAGGTTTCTAAAAGCTCTGTCACATCTCTTAATTACTAAATTTTGAGAAATACACTTATTCAGTCTCTTGCCGGGAGTTAGATGAAAGTTTTGAGATCTCTCTCTTGTTTGTGCGGTAAATATGATGCAACCACCAGCATTCAGCTAGCTTAGCCTAGCACACAGACTGTAAACAGAGGGAACGGCTAGCCTGGCTCTGTCCAAAGATAACAAACCCACATAGAGGCAGAGCACAATTAAGTCCCACTCACACCGGAGGGGAAAACAATTCAATGCCCTCCACTGACTCTAGTCTGTATATGCATGACGGTGCCTCCTTGTCCCCTATGTCTGCTGGCAAACAAGACAAAAATGCCTAAAAGCTGTTGTGTGGTGGAATACACAACCAACTGGTTTATTTTAAGCTGCTGAACCGAAAAAAAGTGGGCACAGGCAGTAAGATGCGAGGCATCAGCAGGAAGAATGGGAAAAGTATGACGTGTTACGCTCTGTCTCTATACCAACACCTTGGAAGTTCACTATAGTCTAAAAACAATGCAATGTACTTTAACAGGGGCTCTTCTTTTCTAACTTGCAGCAAGAAAAAGAATACATTTGTTTTGTCAAAAACTCCTCTTGACCCTGGTCAGAATCTAAAACCCCAGGGCCATTCAAAACGAGTTTCTCTTTCTTGTAAAGTTCTTCAAAATACTAAAAGTTTCCCTTGATGTCTTTCTAGGTGTGGTTCTGATGGAGATCTCCGAGGCCCACAAGAAGGTCTACAGTGAACTGGAAGAGAATGTGAGTAGCCTTAATGTTTCTCTGGTGTTACTGTATATTTTTCTTACTGCCAACAAATCCCATAAAAAGATCAAAACCAACTATGAATTGACTCTATAAACAAGTATATCCTGTGTGGCCAAAGCCTAATATATCTTAGTCCTCAGTGCCATTAGCTTTCATTGTTGTCCCTAATCTGTATAAAAAACCTGAATGAGCCACATTGTTGCGCTGAGTGACACGTTCCTTCATTACAATGAGCAAGGGCACTGTAGTTTATTTTGATTAGATCCAACATACAGTGTCTTGCTACTGTAGGCTGGATACCCACTATTGTGTGCCAAATCTCCTACTGTGAATAGTCTCCAAATACTTTCGAATGTTAGTGTAGTGTTTGGTAGAAACTACAGTAGCCAGGTGCTTCGAGAAACTGTTAAGCATGTTTTTTAAATGAAATCTATTTGTGACTTGCTTAAAAGATCTACATCTTCAGGAGGAATGAAGGGTCTCAGGGCTAAGAGTGCAGACATAGGTCAGCTGGCACAGGACTTGAATACAATGTCAGATAGATGTTGGACTCTAATATCGGACAGATGTTAAATTTTGGTTTGGAATGAAAATTGCGCTGACGGATGTCTAATGATAGAATTTCACGTTGTGTGGATGTTAACATTATGATATTTTGCAGGTGTTGGGTTTTGCTCTCCATACCTTATGAATAACTGTTGTTATTCTATGTCAAGATGGCACTAGAATGAGACATTTGGATTTTGGTTACTCAACAACACAATTCAAAACCAACAAAATATCATGTCGCCAGTATTGTACGTCAAATCGACATTGTCCTGAGGTGACGTCACAACCTAACCTAACTTCAACCAAATATCAAGCTCTAATGATACTGGTGATCAGCTGGGAGTAGAAAGTTTTTTGACAATTTGAAAAACATAGGATATGTCCAGCTTGGATTTTGATTAGACACCTTGAGTTCTCTCAGTAAAGCTCACAGCTCCAGGTTGTTCCCTTCATCTTTTCTCCATTCTGGCTGTTCCAGAATCAGAGAATTGAAAGCAACATAATGGATCTGACGGATGAAAAGAGACAAAATCTTTCATGTCGCAATTATGTCATTAAAACACTTTGATGCATTGACGAGAGCCTCTCAGAGTGATCTATTGTCATTCCTAGAAGAACCCTGTGGCCAGCCAACGCTCATCTTATCTTCACATAATAGACAGAGATTGGCCATTTGCTAAACTGTCCTTCCTAGACACGTCACCTCTGCAACCTTTTGAGCTCATTCTTTTCATTGTAGAGCGTTTGAAAATTGTTGGAACAAAAGGTGAAAGAAAGTTTGACAAGAGCAGAAAAGCCACAGAGCGATTCCTGACCCTGCTGCCTCGGGGTGAAATGCTTCAGATACCTGCTAATGACAAGTAAATTGAAGTCGAGTGTCGCCAGTGTGAATACGGCGAAACACATGACAAAGTCTTGTGTCAGAAAAGTTTTGGAATCTAAATAACACACTGTTTTAATGTCTCTGCAAGAGAGGAAAGTTGTAAATCATTAACATTAACAAGCTGATAAGACCCCTGATCCCTCATGGGTCGAATCTCATACTCTCAGAAACCCATTATCGTGCATTCCACCAGGTCACTTCACTCTTATCGTAACATCTCCATTGAGCCATGTGACTGAACTGTACATTGTGTTTTGAACAGCGTGCATGCAGCATGATGTGTGTTGCAATGAATTTTAAGGTGTGTGTTTTCTTTCTGCAGTTCAAGCAGTTTCACAGGGAGATTATTATCGAGCTGGAGAAGAAGACGGAGATGGATGTTAAATACATGAATGTGAGTTCCTCTTGTCATCACTTATAGATGAACATATTTAATGAATGCAGAGCTTAGACCTGCTAATTAGGCGCTTAAAAACAGGTTCTTAGGTTCTGTGCATCACGTCTTTGCGTCTGAGGAACATTTGTCTAATGAAAACTGCAATCATTAGTCATTCATTAGTTCCTCCCTTCACTTGTCTAATACCTCTGTTATCAAATATCTCCTTTAGGCCACCTTCAAGCGCTACCAGTCAGAGCACAAGGTGAAGCTGGAATCCCTGGAGCGCTCTCAGACAGACCTGAAGAAGCTCAGGAGAAAAAGCCAGGGGAAGCACTCATCCAAGTATGAGATCAAAGAGAACGAGGTGAGTGTGTAACCAAACTGACCCCAACCTATTCTCCTTCGCTTCAAAACACAGCATGTCTAAAATTTTGCATAGCTCGGTGCTGTTGCATGCTCACGCTCTAATTGCTGTGAAAAGAAAATGACAAGTGTTCAATCCATGTGACGGGGCAGAGAGATAGCTGTCATGATAATCACATACCAAGGACGACGAAGGAGGACTGGGACTGAAATTCCAGGTTTTGCTTTCTTTAATATTAGGTAAAGGTATGACATCATTGATGACAGACATTTGAGACGTGCATTCAAACACTAAATACCTTCAAAAAATCACTGCCATAGAAAGGACAAGGGAGTAAAACCATCAAAGGTACCACCACACCCATAGCTGTTTGCAGATACTCTGTTTTTACACGCAGCAGAGTAACACCATTATACCTCGGCTCACTGCGTTCAGCTACAGACGGAAGATTGTTTTTATGGAAGGCGTACACACCCAAATTTGCACAAACGAATGCGTGATTGCTCACATGAATGCAGGTACACACACAGTTTCAGCCCACGCTGAGATCCAGGTTGTATTGGATGCAGTGGGTGGGATTAATTTTAACCATATGGTTACTTTTAGGCTTCATTCCTGGAAACCAAAAATGAGAAAAATCAGAGTTTACAGACTGACTTGTATATTCAGTGCAACTAGATAGTTATATTATCCAAAGGCATGTTTTGTATGAAGATATAGAGCTGGTAGGGCTGCAATACAGGAAAATGTAACTCCATTTTAGATGTTAGGTGTTAACACTTCTCTGCCCAGATAGGATATGATTGAAGATGAAGAGCAACACCCACATCAGGTTAATGCTAAACTAAGATGGCAATCATGGTTTCATAGCACCTGCTTTTCATCAGCTAAAATGCTCACTTCATTGAGAACATGTTAGCCTTAGCATTTAGCTCAAAATAGCACTGTGGCTAATAAGGTTGGGTACCATTCACATCTGAACTGAAAGAAGCACCATGATCTGGAATTCAGTACTTTACCCTATCTGTAATAACAAATGTAATTTTAGTTAAAAAAAACTTCTCAATGTCAACATTTTTTTTCAAGACAGTGAAAAAAGCCCAGTTATCTCCAACAAAAACTTATCTTACTAGCTTATTAACTACTTGAAGATGGTGATGAGGTTGTTAATCGTAAATGGAGGGTTTAACTTCTTCAGCGCTGGCTACAGGCATGCAAACATTAGCTTTTAGATTTGTGTTTGACCAGGTGTTTCCATAGGTTAGAAGTGTTGGTCAACTTTGCATTTCACCTTACAAACACTGCAGAGCATTGTCCGCGTCGAGTTTTGGAAAGAGGAACTAGACTTGCGGTCGCTTTCAGCATGCCATTGCCCTGACTCACTGTCACGTTAACAGCCTGCAACTATGATGTCGTCTCATTCTTTCTCACTCTTTACTCTAAGTTACTGTCTGTCCCCGATGTGGTTACAGGTACCGAAATTTGGTACCCTTAAAAGTACTGAGTTTGGTGTCCGACCTCAAGTGCTTTCTATAGCCTGATACAGCGGCTAATACAGCTGTAGACTCTACCAGATAAATATAAATGACCATAAATTCAAAACATACAGTTACTATACTATCTGGAAACATTCTGCAGTCTTTTATTTTGACCCATTAATAGGTAAAACTGTGCCTTTTACAGTGTAAAGTGCTACAGTGTGTATTCTAATACAGTCACAGGACATGCATGACAACTATTTCTGAGCAGCAGGGTCTCATAAAACCAGATCTTCACAATCTCAGAAATCCCACAGCATTGACAAACAGAGCTAAAACAAGTGTCACTGCTGAGTGAACAGAGGTACACACACACATGGCTTTGAAGATTTACTTGTCAGTATTTACATCGCCTTGCTTGAGTAGGTCTGTAATGTGGTGCGCACTGACCCTGAGTATATTGGTTGAAGTGTACGCTTACAAATACACATTGTGAGATGTTTACATACTGCTGTCCACCACCAACCAGTAGGCATAACACCCCGGACAGCGATTTGCTTTGTAAATCAATGTGGTGAGATGAAGTAGGGACTGCAAAGCCAGAGTAATAACTCCTGTCGGTCTCTTGTCTTAATTTATCGACTGTTCATGTCTTCACTTTGATGATGGATGGTGTGTGAGCCTGGTTTGCTCCGAGAGAATTATTAACCCAAATTTAATTTAACTGAAAAGTCAAGAAGTGATTGCAGCCTGTATAAAAGCAGTTCAGATGCACTGTTTTGCTAACATCAGAATCAGTGTCCGGTTTGTCCTCGCACTTGAATGGCACCTTTTAAAAGACATAAGCAGTCTCATCTTGGTCCCATCCTCTCATAGAAGTGTCCCTTGATAGAGGATGACACTAGTGGATTACAGAGGAGACAAGGCTAACTAACCCAGCTGTCTCATAATCATGTTCGGCGCTGCCAGTGATGAGCTCAGTCCGGTCTTTCTGCTCTCCCACCTCTCGCTGAGAGTCTGGACGACTGTTTGCTGTGAAAATGGGAAAGAAGAGCCTTGATTCAGCTTCTGACAGGCTATTGTGGAGAAAGAGACCAGACAGTAGAGGAGGGTCTTCGACAGAGCCCTTAGAGACAGGCTGCTTTACCGTCACCATGACAACCTGGGAAAATGGGAAAGATACTGTAAAGGGAGTGGGTGTAGAATAAAGGGATGGAGGAGTGGGTTGAAAAGTCATTTTAAAGAGTTTTATATGTCTTATGTGAGGTCCAGTCGGCCATCTGCTGCATCACAAACAGAATCGTTCTCTGTGGCGACGATGTGTCTATCAGCACACTGATTTGGTTTACCGCTGCGCTAAGATCGATGCACTAGCAGCAGGAGACCCAAATAAACTTGTCGCTTAGAGCAGAGGCTTTGATTACAGCGCTCATTAGTCCCTCGATTTGTGAATCTGACCTCGAGCACAGAAACATTAAGTTATGGCCGCAGGGTTCGCTTTTGCTGAGGAAGAGACATTAAGAGCCAGTTTCCCACTCAGGTTGGTGTTAAAGCAGCAAATTAAAATTCTTAACTGATTCATCATGTAGATTCACACAGCAGCACAGCCTGTGCTGCAGAGGTGGAGGTGCTGGCGACTGCAAGATGAATATTTAGCGAAGAAAAAAATTATTATGAATAAATGTATAAAAAGCCAGTAAAAGTAATTAAATAGAAAAAACATTAAGAGAAGGTAAAAAGGGAAATTATGGGAAAAAAATAAATAAATACATTTCATTTTTAATTTATATTTATTTTTTGTAATTTCCTGTAATTTCTTTTTTTCACATTTTATTTTTATTTTCATTTTTCTTTCTTTTACTTTGTTTTGAAAGAATATTTTTAATCTTTTAATTATTATTTACTATACTATTACTATAATTTACATTTAGTTAATTTTTTTCTTGAATTATTTTTGTTTTTATATATCCTTTATTATTTTGTTTACTAATATTTTTTAATTATTTCTATAATTTTTCCATAATTAAATTAATAATAATAATGACATTTATTTACTATTTATTATTTATAGTTTTCAGTTTCATTTATTTACTATTTATTATTTTTACTTATTATTTTATTGGTATTTCACATTATTATTTTTTTTATTAATAAATATAATTTTTAACTATTCATTTAATTTATTTAGGCCCTGTCTACTTTTCCATAAGGCTGACAAAGGGCTGAGCAAAATACAATGCCCTCTTTGTCTTTGTCACTTGCCAAAAATACGATATGGTAAAATACAATTTATCAATCATTTTATTGACCACTTGAACCCATACCAATTATTAATACTGTCCTATGACCCTGCCCACAGTATATGGAGACCATCTCATCGCGCCAGATGGACATGCAGAAGTTCATCGCTGACGGCTGCAGAGAGGCCTTACTGGAAGAAAAGCGACGCTTCTGTTTCCTGGCGGACAAACACTGCATGTTCTCCTACCAGACTAGCAACTTCCATGAGAAAGTAAGCGTAAACAGAGTTGTAATCCTGCGCAGTCAGACCCCTCCATCAATGCACTGTTTAACACCTTACTTTCTTTGGTGTTTCCAGGCCAAAGAGATTCTCTCCATGAGGCTCCCCAGCTGGCAGGAAAAGTGCAGCGACATCACCAAGGTGCCAGACACAGTGACGACCATGATAGAGGAGCTGTCCAACACTCCACAACAGTCACCGCTGGTTGAACGCTACAACAGGGTGAGAATTAGCAGGCGGTTAATGGATTCATGCTGAATGGCATCAAAATGTGCTCTGTGAGATGAGGCAGAATATTATATTTTGAGCTTTATTCACTTATCTTATACTATGTGTTGCTTTTCACTAACTTTGATACTCATCTTGATGCTTCAGATAAAAGCTGTGGATAAAAGAATTCCAAGTAGTCCATAAGTAGAACAAATAGTATAGAAAATGCCGGCCCTGAAGGGTTTTATCGTGTCTTGTTGCTTTAAGTTTATCTTGCAAAGGTACTGATGTCTGTTGCATCAGATATAGGCTGCTCTGTGTAAAGTGACTGGTTTTCATTGTCTGGCTCTCAGCCGTAGGAAATCCTGCATGTGCTCTTGTTGTACTTGTAAAGTCCACTGAATGTTTATTTGTCTGTCGCTGTTTATTGCTGCGTTGGAGGGAGACACTAAGTTTCAATTACAGTAATGGCTTTTTAAAAGTCATTAAGAAGGACTTTACCCTGGTCATTCAGAGAAAACGCTTGTCATAGTTTCACTATTGCCGTCTCATATTCTGTCATGTAATGCGTCTTCTAATGATACTGTTCTTCATCTCCTCAGAACAACGTGGAGCCAGGGGTACCTCCTCCAGCACCGCCACTGAAGGCACAGACTAGTCCACTAGCCAACATGTTCAACCAAGATCCCAGATTTCCCTTCACCCCTCCGTCAGACCACAACTCAGGTGCAGATGGCTCCTCTGAAACACAAACATGAATGTACCTGTCTCCTACAAATTACTTTGGCATCTCCCAGTACTGAAGTGAGCAAGATGCATCACGCAGCCACATTTCATCACAACAAATCTCGGAACCCATCATCTTTTGGTATCTGGGGAGTTCCAGTGTAGCCACGGGATATCCGGATATTGGATATCTGGGCTAAGACAAATTAATTGTAATTAGCAGCTTGAGACGCTATATGCACAGAGTCGTGACGGTCTATAAACAGATATCTGCAAATGAAAGCAGATAAATCGAAAAAGATAGAGTGTTGTCAGATGATAGCTGGTTGATTCTGAGATTTCATTACAATCAGTGCACTCTGCCTTTCCTCACTGACTGTTTAACTGCATGCAACAGAAGCCCGCTCAAACACGATTGGTCAGTACTACTTGGACTACAAAGGAACTACAGATGTAACGTAGAACACCTCTGATAACAAAATCTTGTCACATTGCTGACAGGATTCATATGCAGATATCTGTTTATAGAGATTACATCAAAACTAAACATGTAGCATAGACATCATTCATCACAGAACACTTTTAAGGTGCCATTGATTTCCTTTTTTTTAAGTTTTGTCAAAATGGTAGCACTGTTGTCTGAGATATTGTGTTGGATTTTTAGAAAAAAATCGTTTGACATTTTTAAAACATGCACTTATATGGAGGGCTAGATAAAAAGAGGAAATCAGTAAACCTCATATCTGTGCAGTAGATAAGCAGTTAGCAGCCTGTTAGCTTAGCACAAAACGGGCAAACAGCTAGCCTTTCTTTGTCCGAACATAGCAAAATCCACACACATTTTCTAAAGTGTTAAACTACTGCTTTAGATTAGTATTGTTTTAGATTACCTTTGATCTTAAAGGTATACTATTAAGGAATTGTAGGTTACTGTTTGTAAACACAGCATTTAAACTCAGCCCCTCCCACCTGCTTGTACATACACTGCAGGCCATTACTATAGGAATGATACATTTGTTGTAATGGAAAAGCCGATACTTTAGCAAGCTAACTAAGCTAAAAGCCGGCTTCTACCTGTCCAACAGAAAACAGTCCAACTTTTCTTTGCCCTCCGTCTTGGAACAAGATTTTTGTCTCGCTACATTTGCGTTTTTTTGCCATTGTGACCCCTTTTTCTTAGCTTCCTCTTGGATACGTGCTGCTTCTGGTACAGAAACATCCCAAACATAGCAAGATAAGAAGAAAATATGTAAATACAGGCAGGGGGCAGAGTCTCTGCAGATAAATACACTGCAACACCATTCATGTGGGCCAAAAGTGATGATTAAGAGGGATTACTTTGTATGAGTCAAAAAGATCCTCCATAGCAGGCGTGCACTTAATATTTCACATCTCTAATTTCTGTTTGTTTGTTTTTTTGTTTGTTTTTGTTTGTTTTTTATTTCCGCCGTTTCCAGACCAGGGCAGCCTTGGAGAGGTCAGTCTGTCCCGGTCGACATCCCAGTCATCCGGTCTTAATGTCAGCAGGAAGCCCCGAGTAAAGACCATCTTTCCCCACGCGGCCGGCAACAACCAAACACTCCTCAGCTTCGACGACGGCGACACCATCACCCTGCTCCTCCAAGAAGAGAAGGACGGCTGGCTGTATGGAGAGCTGGAGAAGACGCAGCAGTATGTTTTTTTAACTAGTTGAATATTCACGGATGTGTTGCTCCTCAGCTCAGTTTCTGGAAATGTGAATGATTTTTGTTTGTTTTGGTGGTTCTTTGTCTCACGATGAGTCATAGCCTTCTCATCTTTTTATTCATCACAGCATCTGCGGCTTTGAAGGATAAGTCTGGTGATTCTATTCTTTTCTTATTAACAACAAATCCCCTGAAAAGACCCAAACCCACTATGGAATGATCCTACGCATAAGTATTGCCTGTGTAGCCAAAAGTCTGATAAAGCTTATACCTCTGTACCAGAGATCACCACTGTTGTCTGACATGTTTCTCCAATACCAAGAACACACCCACTGCAGTTTATTTTGAGTCTATCACACATGCACTGTAGATACTATAAATACTCCTTAATGCACCAAATGTGTATTAATCTGCCAGTAAAAATAGTCCCTGACAAATGCATTATTAACACACTTCTGTTTGAGTAATGTTTGCAGTGCGCAGCTTTTTAGGAAATTGTTTAGCCTTTTAGAAAGATTAAACTACTCATTTTTGACCTGTTTTTAAAGATTTATATCTTCAATGGGAACCAATTGGCACAAACAAGCTGGGGAATACACTGTGACACAGACTAACAGATTTTTGGTTTTGGTCTTTTCCTAGGATTTGTTGACAATAACATAAATTTAAAAAATCCAACTTAAAGGAATGCTTCACCCCCCAAATGACCTTTTGTATATCAGTAACTCCATGTTACACTGAATTCTTGAAGAAATCTTTGTTTTTCTCCGACGCCTCCAAGGTGAATAAATCCAAAAGTTTGACAAACTTAAGTAATTAGGGTCCGCATTTAGCAACTGCAAAACTATATTTCTGCTTACAAACTCTCACACAACTCCCCTAGAATGATCAGTTTTTCATTTATCCAGTCATATGCTCAGTGCTTCCCAAACTGACAGCCCTTTTCTACGGGGAAGCTGAACTAAAAGTTAAACTTATCTATGCTCTCTTCAGAGCCAGACTCCATTGACAAAAACGGTAATTTTACCTTGTTGAACACGGGACTGTTGGTCTTCCATTTCTGGGTCAGAAGTTTGTGTTACTGTGTGACTTGTGAATCTGAACTAACTCTTTCGATAACCAGAGTCACACGATAGCAAACAAGCTAACTGATAGAGGCAGTGGTAGACCAGCAACTCCTGTGTTCCGTGAGGTAAAATTACTGTTTTTGTCAATGGAGTCTGGCTTTGAAGCGAGCATAGACAAGTTTCACTTTCAGTTTAGTTCTGTGTCATCTCACGGCAAGGTAATGTGTTAGGAAGTACTGAGCATACAACCGGATAAATGAGACTTGGATTATGCTGCACAAGTTGTGAGAGTTTGTAGCAGATGTTTTGATATAGTTTTAACGCAGACACATATGACCTCAATTCACCAAGAATTTTCTCCATTTTTGGATTCTATCTCCACCATGGAGGCATGAGAGAAAAACAAGGTTTTTATTTGTGAATTTAGTGTAGCACGGGGTGAGTCGTTTTGAGGTCGAAGTATTCCTTTAAGAGCTGGATAGGATAGATAGGGTTTGTAAGTCTAACATTACTTGTTAGAAAATAATACAAACTCAAAATGTGGAATGGGAAGTTTACTGTGAAATGCATCCCAATCTAAACACAACCTTTGGCACACCCAAACTTTCATTCCAACAAATATGCAGCAGCACATTTTTCACATAACTCCGGTTAGCAGTACTCGTTTTATTGCTTTGTGTTTGTCATGATTTCTCTGAGCTAACACATCATGCTTAGAAACACAGAGTATGTCAGGTATGTTCCACATGACAGTCGTAAAGCGCTCGCTCTCTCTCTCTCTCTCTCTCTCTCTCTCTCCCTGCCTCTCTCTATCTCTCTTGCCCTGCCCATCAACACCACACACACGCATGCAAAACATCCAGGTGCACGCACACAAACAAGAGACATCTGGTCTTTTATATATCCCTCAACGATGATGCCTAATTTATCTTCACCCCGGCACACGATGATGAGTGAATGAAATGAATATGTCAACTATAAAAGCAATTCAGATGAAAACACACCTTTGTGCAGCAGCTGTGACACATGTGTAACACATCGGGCACCTGTTAGCTTTATGTGTTCAAATGATGAGCTCAGAAAATGTTTATGTACAATAAGTCATGTTTGTATATGTAGCTATAGCGGCACAGATCCATAAAGTAGCCCCTGAGCTGCCTGTGTAATTACAGCCATCTTCAGCTCCTCGCTAGATCAATTAGGACTCATATTGCAGGCGAAAGGATTACGGAGTGCTTACAGAGCTTGTGTCAACTATTTTTTTTTCATCCCCACTTTAAAACAAATTAACGCAAGCCTTATCTTCTCCCTGTGTGTGCGTGTTGTTAAGTGGCTTTTTGAATTGAAGAGGTTTTAATGCAGTCAGTGGCGGTTTGTCAAGATGAGGACATGTTGGGATAAATCACATTACATTCTGTTTCTTAGCAACAAATCCAGTGCATTGGTCTGATAAGCCATATTTTTCTCCAGACGTGACTTGGAGACAGCTTCGGAGTCTTAGTGAGCAAAATCTGTCTGTCTGTCATAGATGCATCTGATTCAAGTGTGTTGTCTGTAGCAGCAATTCTACTATTTTAACTCAGGAACCCTTAAAAAGCAGATGTCCTTGCAGTCTCTTGTGTGCACACAGGACTGTGAAAGTCAGTTTTCATGCTTTGCCTTTTTTTTATGGCTGATTTTTATATAACAAGGAATAAATATTGAAAGTCCTGCATGTAAGCATAACCATACTTCTAGTGGAACTAATTCTTAGACATATTACATCGACATGTGACTTACCCAGGCTAAGATATACTGATATGCAGCACATCATCTGATACTCTTGAAGAAATGTATTATTTGGCTTATCTAGATTTGTAACTTATGGGTTCATTCTACTGTAACTGTGCAGGTCGCTCAAACCACCACAAGCTGCCACAGTGTGGCAATTTTTTTCTTGTTGGTCCTACTTCTGTAAATGTTTGGTTGAGATATTGTCTGGAATAGTTTGACATTTAAGAAAATACTCCTAGAACTATTCGCTCTCTTGCCAAATTATATGTAAAAATGAAGCTAATGCAGCTAGCTTAGCATAAAGACAGGAGACAGCACAACAGCCAGCCTGGCTCTAGTTAAATCCATACACAAAATAATGTTCAAAAACTAAAAGCTGAGATACTCCAGGAATTGACTGTACCCAGAATATGGAAAATAATAATCATAGTGTTGTTTTTACATATCAGTTTTTCTACAGAGTAAAAAACAAGATGTAAAGGCAAACATTTTCCCCTTGTTTCCACCAACACCATAAGAGTGGTATCCATCATCTCTTAGAACTCTGGGAAAGAAAGTTATTACATGTATTTCCTTAAAAAAAATTGAACCATACCTTTAATAAGTGGGCTTTTTTGTAATGGTATTGTGTAATTGTTAGCATTTGTAGCTAACATAGAAATAGTCAATAACTTACTTTTATCACTAAAACCTCTTAACTATAAGCATGCCAAGACTTTGCTGAAGATGTAGACATGTCATTGTGTGGGTAAAGTAAAAAAAAAAAAACTGACTGAGAAATGACAGTTTCAAAAGTCTTCACATTTGCACAAGAATTGATGGTGATATAACATTACAGCCAGTTTGGTTTTGAAGGGATCTTGTGTTGCTTTCGGGCAGAAAATTCAAAAACTGTAAGTCCTATTGCTTAAATGGGCACATCATCTGAAACAAGACAAAAATATCCAGTAATCTAATAAAGTTTTGATGCATAAATTGTGTATGAAGAGTGAAAATTGTGCGAGATAGAGCAAGTTTTAGAGACATTTTTTTAGATGTGATGTCGTCTGGTCCAGCTTCTGAACATTGTCTCTCTCATAGTTCATACTGTCTGTATGTTATGGACTACAGGAACATCTAATGGTTATCAAAGTAATCAATGACCAATAAAGATTTTATGACTGTTTATATAAAACTGTTTTATGATGTTTCTGATATTTACGTGCTTGTCTTCCTTATCAGGCGGGGCTGGTTTCCCTCATCTTACTGCAGACCGTATACTGAGACAGTGACATCAAATAGGTAAGACAACATCGCATCATGCTGGGAAGTGAATCGATGATTTGATTTACAACTGATATTCGATTGCTGACCCTTTGTGTCATATGCATTACCAGCAATCTGGGCACACCGGTGCGTAGCCTGAGCGTGGCCAGTCTGCCAGAGCAGGATGAAGAGGAGCCGGTGTTGCTGCCGCCGCCAGACTACAGCGACGATGCTCCCTCTGGCCGAATGGTCCCTTCAACGCCCTCACCGCAGAACACAGTCAGTACCAGCCTCTGATTAAGAATGCATTAACCATGTCGTCTATTGTATTTTTAAAATCAGTACATGTTTTTTGTGTGTGGATGTGGTTAACTTGACATTATGTATTCCTTAAATTCATCACTTACTGTTACTGTTTAAATGAGAATGCTTTTATTTATATATTTATTTATATTTTTTTAGTTCTCTGAAGTTACTATGGCCTGACATCAAACTGTATTGTCAACTTGTTACATTTCATTTCTATCTTCAGTCAGACATTGCGTCCACTCAGACTCCACAGCAGACGTATCTACCTGAATCTAACATTGTTTCAATTCCACACTACTGCGTAGACATGCAACATAAGCAGCATGTTTTGCTGGGGTTGTAAGGGTAAAGCGGAGCGATGCAAAACAAACTATGATGTCCGGCGATATCAAGAAGACGTGCCGATTTAGAACAGTCTTGATAGCAGCATCTATAGCGCTTGCCATTGTTGTTATTGGTTCTGATGTGCTGCTTGACACAGCATTAGTCCTGCCTGAAACACTGATTTCAATAAAGAAACGGCTGTTTCATGTCACTATGCCAGATGTATTACACCACTTGAACTCTGTGGAGTGGGCAGATTCCAAGGTATGGACCCAGACACTTGTTACTATAAGATGCAATTTTAAAAAGTTGCGTTATCAATTATGTTGCATTGAAAACAGAATTGTCTCCACTTATAATTTAGAACAATGACAGACAATGATACATACCTGCTGAAAAAAACAGACCAAATGTAGCATCATTAGCTATTGCATTTAGTGGCTAATTGGTCAGATTAGCAGAGATGGTGGAGACCAAAAGTAGAGCTAAAAGGAGAGCGAATAACATTCACCAGGTTGCCAGAATATTACTACAAATAAATGCTAATGTTGTTTCATGGCTGCAGATATGTAACTAGGCAACTTTTTGCTAACAGGTTTTTAGCTCCGGTTTTGTGGCTAACAGCCAAAGACTGTGGTTGACATGTTTCTGAAGTGTGCCACATCACATCTTGACGTGTCCTGATAGGACCTCTGCAAAATGTATTTTATTGCAGTTATTTACCCGGTATTTGCAAAACAAAATCACTTTAGTTAAGATTCTGTCACAAAACTATATTGTTACGGATCTTTGCACATGTTTAAGTGGGTGTATGGAAATCCTGGAGCTTTCTTAGTGGGTATACGTGATGTGATGAACGTCTCGACCTGTCATTTCGGATGGATTTTGATTGGCTGTCAGTGTTTCTATCGTTCATCAAATCGCTCTGAAAGTGATCCAAACGATATCGTCCACCACTATCGTTGTCGTTATAGTTGTAGTGTGGACGCTGCCAAACACTTGAGTTTAGAACGATTTTTAAAACTGTATATTTATAGTTATATTTATAGTTATAGTTATTGGTGTGGACGGCCCTTAATTCATTACAGACACCACCACAAAATGCTATCACACACTTTTGGTTTGATTAATTGTGTCTTATCAACACCTCCTTGCTGCACAGTCATTGCCTCCACGCCCTCATGACAGAGCTCAGCCAGAAACACACCTCAATTCCTCCAACCAGTTCGAGGAAATATGCTATATTTATCCAGATGGCATTTCCCCATAAGGATGTGCAAGCCGCAACTGATCCTTAACTACTTTATTACGAGAAAAGGGAAAAGTATGCAACAGACCAGACTGCTGTTTGCTCAGGTTTTCTTTTAAGATATCTGAAAAATGCTCCCAGCCAGGTTTTGCCAGGTCTCTTTCGGGGATGGAGAGATTAGAGGAGAGGTAAAGAGTTACATAAAGGACAAGAGGGTACAGGCATAATTTCATTGTGTGTGTGTCAGCTGATTGAGAATGAACTAGTAGCTGTCCAGCCGGCAGACAAGCCCAGGCACACTTCTTTCTCCCTCATCATCACCTTCCTCGCTGCTCTGTCTGTACAGTACTCTTTGTCCTTTGTATCTGCTGCCTCAGGGCTTTACCATGGCATAAACCACAGTGAGGGATGTACCTCCCCAAAATTAAGAATCCCAGAGCTTTTCTTTTTTTCTTCTTCTTCTCGTGTCATGCTCATATTCTTATAATTCGTGATATTTTTTGGAAAACTTAGCCCAGCTTGGACAAAAACTAATATTGCCACATACAGGAAGTCCTTGCCATGCCTTTTGGTTATTTGTTCAAAGGGCTGAAGGCTGACTGTGCTCTTTAGGTTTGTTATTGTGACTGTGGGGCAAAGGTGGACCTTGGCTTCTTTGCCATGGGAGTTTTTTCCCCTGAGTTTGGCCTCTCAGGCAACATCCAAATCACGTCTTTGTAATCCTAAACAATTTTTGTACGTTGGACACAGGTGTTTAACAGGCTGTGGAGGGGAACCTATATTGAGGTGCCTCAAGTTTCAGTGACTTGCTTAGGTGCTGCAGTTATGCGACTTCCTGTCAGCACTTGAGAATCAACTGCATATCTCATGTTTACTTTTCATGTTAGTTTGCTGGGAAATTGACACTAATCCTGGGCTGCATTTCGCTCCGACAAAATGTCACAAAACATTTATTCAAACAAAAATGATGGTGCCTTAAACACCTGGTTGTGTTACACAAGGGCACTGCTTTTCAGTATGGTGTAATTCAGTTCAATGTAAAAGGCTTTACTGGCATTGAAGACATATATTTATACTGCCAAAGGAAGTGTGAGAATAAGTAAAAGATTTATTGGACATTTATTGATATGCATGTTGCTTGTTGGGTAACACCTCTGACACACCCACTAAACAAGAGAAAACATATCTCAAAGCCTGTAGCACACCATTTAACGCAATGTCAAACCCCTTGGAGTAAGAGTTGATTTTTTGCATTTTTTTTTTAAATATAGCTTTATTTATAACAGATCTTTTATTTCTGAATTTCATGAACATATTTCTGGCAATTTGACGTGAAAAATCTGTCCCTGAAGATTAAACAAGGATTTTGACCAATGTTTTAAGCCAGAAAATCAACAAACTCAAATTAAATTATTGTTATGTTTATAATTTATTCAAAAAAAAAAAAAAAAAGAAGAAGTAAGAGTTTGTTCAGTACGCAGCCATTGGAGGAAGTGCTTCCTGAAAGATTGAGCTCGGGGAATAAAAGCATGTTGGTTGCTCCATGTTCTGTGACTCCTGGAGGTTGTCTGCTCTCTAATGGACGAGCAGGGTAATACATGTTTTTCTGCACTTAGTAATCAATGTACTGACGGCCATACCTATAAGCTTAATAACAGAGGTAATTTATAAAGATTTGCATCTGAAAAATAGAATAAAATCTATTCAGTAAGTTCCCTTTCTTTATCGGCCCCTGCACACTGAATTAATTCGTTATAAAGTCTTAATTTAAATGCATGTTCTGATCTGATCCTAAACTACAAACTCAAGGGTTAACAGCTCCTCTGACATATTTATTAACCACCGTAGCACTTCTATAAACTTCTTTACAGTATTTTAGAGCAAATCCTAAAGGAGCCTTCAGGGCATTTATGTTCTCTAAACTTTATTGTCCCCATGCCTACTTAGCTCTGTGCAGGTGATAAGATTATCATCGTCCTCAAGTAAGAGAAAGAGGAGCGTGTCTCTCGCCAGCCTTTCTAGATTGTCCAGATTCCAGACTCTTTGAGGTCTGAGGTTGCAGCTTATGTACACATGTCAAGGCTCCGCTGCGCTGATTGGGAAGGAGGGAGGCGGGGGGACAACTGTTGATGAGAAATCTTAACAAACCAGTCTGACAGCACTGACTTTCTTCACAGCTGGATGGAGGGTGTGGATTTGTGGTGACTGTGGTGGTGTGTGTTTAATGTTGTGTGTTTATTCTTGTCGTCTGCTGGATCTTGAAGGGTCTTTTCTTCTGTTTTTGACAACAGGTTTCTTTAGTCAATGGGACTGCAAAGGCTCCCTTTTTAGGGTGAGTGACCTAACACAACTAACAAAGACTCACTGAGTTTCACAGATGTGTGTTATTAAATAAACTTTGATTTATGACAACACGAGGATGGACTCGAAGGCATTTTACCAGTGTTATGATTTTTTCTCTCATTTTCTTCCTGCAGAGGAGGGAATCCGTTTGCGACGGTCAAGCTGAGACCGACTGTCACGAATGACAGATCAGCGCCAGTCATCTAACACACCAGATAAGGATTTTCACCGCTGTCATGCCTTCAGGGGAATCATGCAACTTGGGACCCCCTGCTACACACTGAATATCACCCCAACCTGACATCTCACCAGCCTGCATGCTAGTCTCTCTCAGTACCAGTCTGCTCTATCAAAGGGATCCATTGTTTCTTGGCACAAGTGTGTTTGACTGTGCCGGTGTGTGTTTTACATTAGCCAACAGGGAATACACTGCATAATCAACACATGGAGAAGCGTGCGCTCTGAAAAGTTTCGTAGCACAAAGACAATAATTAATGTTAAAGTGATATTTCACCCCAAAATGAAAATTTAGACTTTGGCGAGTCACCAACTCACTGAAAGTTGTAATCAAATTGACAAACACGATGTGTTTCCTTTGGCAGTAGGAAATAACACAGCTCTGATACAGTGTAAAGAGAATGAACAATAAATGGTGAGGCTCATATCAATGAGATAAAATTGCGCTGGATTACACATATTTTTTCTTGTGCATAGGAAGACAGTCAGGATCCAGCACAGGAATGGCGGACTCCGCCACTACTACTAAAACTTATATAGTATATAGAGAGGTAATTTCTGGATGTGCATTGAATGGCTATTGCAAATAGTACCAAATGTAGGATTTGATTTCATGAAATTATAAACTATTATAACTTTAAACTTAAGGAAATAGTTAAAATTAGCAAACACTTTCATCTCATCCGTCTCTTAAAATACTGAAAGGAACTTTCAAGCTATTTGAAAGTGGTAAACATAATAATTTTTTTCCCAGTTTCTCCAAATCTCTCAGGAATTTTAGGGACATTTATGCATCTTTATTTAAAGATGCAAACTGCCTTTAGGATTGTAATACAAGGCTGAGATAAAGCTATTGAAGCCTTTGTGTGTCAGGTGGTCCCTGGTGGAGTATCTACTGACATGCAAACACAGAGATAGAAACCTGAATCTTCATTTTGGGGTGAAATCTTCCTTTAAGATGCAAAAGAGATGCGTAGTGTCATAAGGTCTTTTCAGGCTTGTTTGTGCTGCAGTCAGTGCAGTGTTTGAATACAGAATGAAGAGATCCAGATGTAAACGATAGTGACCTGATGCTGACGACGAAGACCAGCATCCAGGCTGTCTACCTGACTCGCCAAATTATATATATATATATATATATATTGTTATTTCTGTTTTTTAATATAATTATTTTTGTCTTTCTTTTCTTAAGAGGCATTACAATATACAAAGGCTGTGAGAATGAAGGGAGAGTGACGTGTTGGGAAAAGGGTTTGTTATTAGAGTGAGAGCAAAACAGTCACTGTTTAAAACGAGAAGGCTATTTATATACACTGAGTTTGTATGAGATATTTAAATAAAAAGAAATGTGTACAGAAGTCCATTCTGTGAAGGCGCCCCTTTGAATACGATAGTCACCGAGCTCATGATCCCACGCTGATTTTGATTTGACTGCTGGTATGTATTTTAAATGGGCAAAATGACCTTTTGATGAAGGGAATATTTTTCACCCCTCGTGGTTTCACTGTTGTTTAATGTAGACTCTGTGTACCGTGCACAGTTTATGCAAAATAAAAATGTACCTTAGTGGTAGACATTTGCATTGTATGAATAGTGGGTTGTTGTTTAAAATCTAAGTATTACGTGTTTTGTGAGGACTTTTTGCCATGTATTTGCTTTACAGGATGTAAATGTATGATGAGGAACTGTTGATCCTCATAGACCCACTCTTGTGTATAAGTGAACCCACTCATAGTTAGTGCCACATGCTTTCTTCAGAGTACCTTGCCACTGTGTTGACCAATGTAGTCTTTTTTCTCAATAAAACAAGGTAAAGTAAAAGTCTGCCTTATTCATGTTAAACTTTGTTTTCTGTAAAGATATGATGAACTTTACCTCCTCACATAAGACAGGGATAAAAATCCTTACCTTTTGTTACTCTGTGATTTTAGAAACATAGTTGAATATTATCAAACTAAAATTCAGTTGAATAAATATTAGGTCTTAAAAGTCATTGAGCAGTCTTATCCGTCTTTTAATTTCTTTTTGTCAAATCTTAAATTTGGTTAAAAAAGGCCCATTGTGTAGGATTTAAAAGCAGCTATATAAAATATTCATAGCCATGCTTTCATTAGTTTTTACTCACCTGAAATAAGAATCTTGTGTTTTCGTTATTTTAAGATGAGCCCTTTATATCTTATATCTAAATGCAGGGCAGGTCCTCTTTCACTGAGTGCAACTGTGCATGTTGTTACTACAGTAGCCCAAACTGGAGAAACCAAACACTGGCTCTAGATCCGGCCTTCGTGTTTTTGTGTTGGCCACTGTAGTTCCTGTATCTCACCACTAGATGCCACTAAATCCTAGACATTAGACCACGCGTTCCAAACTGGTCCACCCACGCGGTCACTATTTCTTCTTAGTCACTAGATCGAGGTACACACATTTTATATTCAGCATCATACTTGCATTTGGACATGTCATTGAGCTAGTTTGCTTTCTCTATCCAGTGGCTGTTCGTTACTCACTCACTCACTATACAGCAGGAAATGTCACTTCAAAATAAAAGCTCCGTGCCGAAGGTACGCTGTACTTAAGAATAAAGTGTGTTTTTTAAAAACTTGAAATGTTTGTGAGTCACTTGTGATCCATTCAGAGTGGACCGGTGACACACATTTGGACTGCGACCAACCAGTTGGGAGCCACTGCACTAGACCTTTAAGGATCCAAAAAGAGCTTGCACATTCACCTCACAAGTACGCAAGTGAATGTTTCATTTTCTTGCTAGGCTGCAAAATCTTTACTTTTTATATCACATTTAGCATTTAACACACTGAACAGTGCTATCTTGTTATCATGAACACATACCGAGCACTAACTGCACTCTGACTTACCACAGCACACTTGACACTAATATACAGTCATGGAAAAAATTATTAGACCACCCTTGTTGTCTTCAATTTCTTGTTCATTCTAATATCTCTGGTACCACTAAACGTATAATACAATGAACACAACAAAAAATGCAGCTGGTCACATAATACTTTATGTCCTATTTGACATTCTTAAGCTTAATTGATTCCCAGGGTATATAAGAGGCCATTTCATGTCACAAGCAGCACTGCACATGCAAAGGCCTAGAGTGGTTTCCTGCTTACATTCAAGCCGTAGCACAACTCAGAAGTTGTCAGCTCTCACATAATGCCTAAAACAAAAGAATTATGTGAAGCCACAAAGGCAGCCATCTTGGCACTGCTGGAAATTGGCATGAGTGAGAGACAGGTAGCGAAAAAACTGAAGATCTCCAAGACAGCCGTTCATTACAACAAAAAAAAACAAGCTGAACATGGCACTACCAAATTGCTACCTGGCCGTGGCAGGAAACGTCTTTCTACCCCACGAGATGACCGTGCACTCATCCGTTCCTGTGTCAGGAATCGTCGTCAGACCTCCAGGGACCTTGAAAATGAGTGGGCACTGTCGAGAAATGTGACTTGTTCGGCAAGGACAGTTCGAAACCGACTTGTTGAAGCTGGTTTGAAGTCACACAGAGCACGCAAGAAGCCCTTCATCAATGAAAGGCAGAGGAAGGCCCGGTTACTCTTTGCTCGAGACCACAAGGATTGGACTGTTGATGATTGGGCTAAGGTTCTCTTCAGTGATGAATCCAATTTTGAATTGATGCCCACTCCAGCCAACTTACTGGTTAGGAGGAAGCCTGGAGAAGCTTACAACCCAGACTGTCTTGCCCCTACAGTAAAACATGGGGGTGGATCAGTCATGATCTGGGGTTGTTTCAGTCTGAGTGGAACAGGCAAATGCAATTGTGTGAAGGCCGAATGAACCAGGTCATGTACAGGACTACCCTTGAAAACAGTCTTCTTTCATCAGCTGGAAAACTCTTTCCTGCCTCGAATGACTGGATTTTCCAACAAGACAATGCCCCTTGCCACACGGCAAGGTCAGTTAAAGCCTGGATGGAGAACCACAACATTCGCACCATGCCTTGGCCTGCTCAATCACCAGATCTTAATCCAATTGAAAACCTGTGGAAAATCATCAAACTCAAAATGGAGAACCACAAGCCCAAAAACAAAGAAAATTTGTTTGAATTTGTCCAACAGGAATGGGCTGCTGTGACAGCAGAACAATGTCAGAAGCTGGTGGAGAGCATGCCAAGACGCATGGCTGCAGTCATCAAAAACAATGGTTATGCAATCAAGTATTAACTCTTGTGTGTATCATGTGTTTAAAGCAAACAGAAAAGAAAACATGGAATGCTTAAAAGTAGTGTTTTTGGCGGTACAATGCCATAGCTATTGATGTAAGAATTTAAGTAATTTTGGTTATTATCAAGAAAACCATGGAAAATGAATAGTTCTTAGTTCTTAAATTAAACTCTCATGAGCTATTTTTGTTGTTATCATTATAATTGTCCAAACAAATGTACCTTTAGTTGAGCCAGGCATTAAAATTAACAAGAAATTGAAGAAAACAAGGGTGGTCTAATAATTTTTTCCATGACTGTATGTTGAGGAAGAAAAAGCAATCCTGCAGGTCCAATTCAGCAGCTGGGTCAGATGAATTTTTATTAACAGGAGGTCACAACAAAGCTGCAGAATTCTCTCTGAAGATCAAGATTCAGAGCAAAGTTTAAACAAAGGACGGTGGGCTAATGAAGACATCTGAGTGACAACAACGCTGAATCGAATTCAGGAATTCCTTGACCGTCTAATAAAAGATACGATCTGATTCAATCCGCCCTAATCGCCTCTGTTTTCCTGGATGAGAAGCTACTCAGAGAACTTACACACAGGTAGCTGTTAATCAGTGTAAACTAGTTTGTCTCAGCACAGCAAATTTCACACAGAACAACAGGAACATACTCAGTCTACAGGAGGGACATATGTTATGTAAACATAACACATTTATCTCTGCTCCCATCTTTCACAGGTTTAGGTCAGTGTGCCATTGTCACTGCAGGAATGTCCCCAGTGGAACTTCTGCCAGTGACCTGAACGCTCATTTCTTGAACATAAGCCATCTCCAATGTTGTTTCCTTGAATTTGATAGTACATCCGACCGGCCTGACAACCACAGACCACGCTGATTTCCACAAACAGCGTCTTAGCCTGCAAGATGAACTGACACCAGTCACCCTAACAGCTGATGCAACAATTGGCTTGCACAACCGAAGAATTTTTGCTCAAACTGTCAGAAACCATCTCAGAGAAGTTCAGTTCATTGTTGTAACTGACTTGTGTGGCTGTGAGGCTGGTTGGATGTACTGCCAAATTCAAGAAAACAACATTAGAGACAGATATGCCACAACTATCAGATTGATGCATTATCTTGGAAAAGGAGAAGTGCCCACAGACATGGATTTTAAACAACTTTGTGACCCAAATCTACTGAGTGCATGAAAATAAGCTTTGATTTTGAAATTAAACCTGTGAAAATGGGACTAGAAACAAAAGTGTATGTGAAGGTGTTTGTATGTAAAATCAAACAACTACAGCTGTCAGACAAATGTAGCGGAATAAAGAGTATAAAGTACTGTGAGCTGTAATACTCAAGTACAAGTACCTAAAAATTGTCCTTCAGTGCAGTACCTCAGTGATCATACCTCATGGATGAGCCAGCAGCGCCCCCTGCTGGAGCTTAACGCTACAAACACCTGCTGCCTCGTAAAACAGCCAATAGGAACGAAGAAACAGCGGCTACTTCCTGTTTCACGTAAGAGAGAAATTCTGATGTGATTATCGGAGGGTACTGGGCACATTATGGTTTAGACAGCTGTTCATTCATTTCCACCTGCTGAATGAACAGCGGTGACGTCCCAGCTGCGCCGTTCGCCCGTGTATGAGACGAAGCTCGAGGTTGGTGTGTTTGAACTCTTGTTAATTCGCTATTTCTAGAGAGCTAAGCCTGTAAGCCTGCACCAAACGCAAGCCGAGTGTTGTCGTTAAAGCCTAAAGCTGTTTTTACTGTACGGTGAGCGTGTGTGTGGAGCATCACAGCCGAACATGTCACTGCTCCTTCATTCAAACCTGCAGGGCAATGAGGCTAATTTGTAGCTCGTGCCGTCGGCGCAGTGCTACCATGAAGCTACATTGATATACAGAAACAAATGTCACGCTTAAACAAACATAATGCTGTTTATTTTACTGCGTCAGTACTTAAAACGTGTATGTATCTGTTATTTTAAACTATTATAATCATTGTGAGCTGACTGTACAGTACAGTGAATGTAGGTGATAGAGGATACGCCTTTAAGCAGCAGCATCCCTGGCAGTTACGCAGTGTTGTGAAATGGAGACTAACGTTACTTCCAGCAAGCTTTGAGCAACCCCTTGCATTAACTGTATTAACTATCATTTCATTTCATTTTAACACTAACCATGCAGGCTTAGATGTTGAGATGACATTGTGCAGGGTGAATAAAGTGGAGCAGAAGTGGTGTAAACAAACATGAAAACACAGTGAGCATGGATCAGTGCCACCTCAACACATGACCCTGATCACTGTGTACAGCTGTGATCCAAGAGGGATTTTTAGCATTTCAGAGGTAATGCATTTACCCATGTTACACTGGCAGCTCACATATACAGTACATGTATTGTGCTATATATACACACAGGTTAAAAGTTCAGAACCAGATCAGCTTTATTTGCCAAGTATGCATACACATACAAGGAATTTGTCTCCGTTTTTTACATTTCACTCGATGTATTTACACAGAAAAAGACATAACAGCCAAAAATAAGGACTACAAAGTTGAATAAATTGAAGTAAAGAATAGATAGATCTATAATAATTTACTCCAAGGTAAATACAGTTAACTAGTTAGGTTTTAAAAATCATTGTAGTTATCTGTACGTAGATAGAAAGGCCCACTCTAAGGTAATGAAAGCACAGCAATTATTATTTTCTGGTTGATTATACACTAATGAAAACACACCATACCATTTCTGCCAATATATACCCCTAAATCCTACACTGGGCACTGGACCTTTAAATAAAAAGGAAAATATGCATGAAATGTCTTTAGTGTTAGTCTTTGTCAATTTGGTCAAATTTGTCAGCATAACAAGCATGAGGAGGCTTCAGTGCATTTGCTTATTGAGACTGGGATGTCTGGTCAAGTGTCAAGTCCGTTCCCTTAGCAAAGTGTTGTGTTTGTATTGTATTCCATATTCCGAACTTCTTAAATCTAGCCTTCAACAAATAACCCCTGTATTATGATTTTTTTTGAAGAAGAAGAAAGACAACTAATACTGAAAGTAATAAAAACTAAAGTAACACTAAAAATAACTACTAAAAAAAGGAAACCACTCTGGAAACTAACTGAAACTGAACTAAAGTGTATAACAAAAATGAAAAACATGTATATACAATATATAACAGTATAAAGAAGAAGTTCAAATGACCACCAGTACAAATAAATTAAAATGAAAAACAAATGAAGTTGCTGGACAAAATGCCACAGAAGACACTTTGACATGTCAGTGGGAAAAGCATAGGAGAAATTTTGGGGCTCAGTCCATAGGGACTTGGGTTGGGAACCGGAGGGTCGCCTGTTCAAGTCCCCATCAGGACCAAAATATGGAGCATGGACTGGTAGCTGAAAATATGGAGCGTGGACTGGTAGCTGGAGAGGTGCCAGCTCACCTCCTGGGCTGCCAAGGTGCCCCCGAGCAAAGCACAGAACTCCCCCAACCGCTCGGAGCACCTGTCATGGGCAGCCCACCCTGACATCTCTCCACTTAGTGCATGTATAGGTCCAGTTTGTGCATGTGTTCGGACCTGTGTGTAATTGACAACAGAGTGAAAAATTGAATTTCCCCTCGGGGATCAATAAAGTAAATAAAAAATTTTTAAAAATAAATAAATTAGGCCTAGGCAATATGGGAAAAAAACAGTATCTCAATATTTTTTTTAACAAATACCTCGATCAGTATTGCGGCTATATTGTAGGGTTGACTAAGGGTGCTTTCACAAAATACTTACACAATGAGATTTTAGTTAAATAATCATCGGTAATGTGGATATAATGACTAAGTGGATAAATGCAAATAATAGAGCAGCTAGAGCAGTCTGGCAAGTTCAGAAAATTACATCACTTTACTGTAATGCAGGTTTTAAAACCAGGAAAAGACAACACTAACAGAATCCTATATCTAAGGTGATATTTAGTCTGATATCGCAATGTCGATATATATTGCCCCGCCTCAGGTGAAATAATGAAATTAGCGATATCTGCTTCAGTATCAAGGTCCTGATATTGTTCATGCTGTCTCACCACCTGTCTTGGCTCTTTGGGTTGCAGGGTCATTCATTTTGGTATGATATTTTCTCCTCCTAACACTTTGAATAATTGTGTTCACACTCCAAGTGTATATTTCTTTGTATGTTATTTTACAACAGAATGAATCCTCTCACTTAATTTTCTCCATTATAACATTGCTACTTCCAATTTTATCCTCTGGCCCATGTAAATGTATTTGGTGCCCTCTGCCCGTCTCTTCCCCTGAACCTTCATGCTGACCCACCATTGGGTCCATTATAGTAAGCGTTTATTAAACCCTTTGAACTTTAAGGCAGTATCACAAAGCTTTCAATGTTGCTGTTGTTTGTAAATGCATATAAGATAATTCACATCCTGTCACAGATGCCCAATATTGTCATTCATTCAAGGGAAACAATATAATGCAACTTAAAAGCTACATTTCCTTCATTCCCCCACTCTCTTCATCTTGCTCTCCAGGTTCCCGGTGCAACCATGCCTGTCTCCCTGCTGTGGGCCGTGGATGTGTACGGGCGGGTCTACAGCCTGTCCACAGCGGGGCAGGTGTGGGAGCAGTGCCGTGATGCCCAGATGGAGTTCAAGCGGGTGACGGCAGCTCAGCAGTGCTGCTGGGGCATCGCCTGCGACAACAGCATCTACTTGAACGTCCACGCTTCTGACCTGTCGGTCCGCTACCAGGAGGAGACCTACGAGAATCAAGTGGGTCTCATCTAGAAAAAATTTAATTGAATTTTAAAGGAGATGTTTATTTGAGTCAAAGTTAGAAACACACACAATAAGGGAGCCAGGGTGTTTTTTATCTCACAATGCAAGTTAAAAATGCCTTTAGATCCTTGTTTTCCCGCACAAAGTATCCTGAGTGAAATCGAAAACATAGAGTTCCCCTTGGACTTGTGTTATGAGTGAGTGAGTGACTGTGAAAGGACAACATCCTCATACAGCATTGTCCCACTTCCTCTGTTGCTAACTCAATCACACTGTCAGCTGCTCGCTTTCACAAGCCATTAGAAGCATGTTGAACCAGTTTTCTTTAAGCAAAATACCACACACAGTTAAAGTATACTGTATATATAACTCTGTTAGCAGAATATACAGATTAGAGTCATGCTTCCTGTGAATGGTTGCAAAAATTGTGGACCATCAGGTTCTCATACAGGTCAGGTCAGGTCAGGTCAACACTCTGCAGAGATTGCTTTTGTGACATCCTGTCGAGGGCATGGCTCACCATGTCACCACAGTTACTCTTTGGCACAATTTTTTTTTAACTGTGAAATTGGTAGAGAGGCCATTTAGTTTGGATTATGAGTCGAAAAACCCTCCCTCCTGTGTCACCTCTGTCTGTCTGTTTTTATGTCAGCGATGGAATCCTGTCGATGGTTTCTCAGAGCGTTTGCTGCCAAGTGACCGCTGGCAATGGAGTGACGTCACAGGTCTGCAACACCAACCTCTGGACAGCTTCCAGCTTCCCTCCAGCAGCTGGGAGTGGGAGGGCGACTGGTACGCGGACGAAAACTTTGAGGGGGAGCCCACAGAGAAAGGGGTGAGTGTTTAGTTATGAGTTGTGCTTGCATCTCTCTCCTTCAGCATCAGTTTCTATCTTTGTATCAATTCCTGCATGGTTTTAATGATTGAGGTGTGTGTATCTGCAGGGATGGACCTACGCCATCGACTTCCCCGCCACCTACACCAAAGACAAGAAGTGGAACTCCTGTGTCCGTCGCAGGCGATGGCTCCGCTACAGGAGGTACAAGGCCATGGACACCTGGGCTAAGGTGGGTTATACTGATATTGTGTGTGTGTGTGTGTGTGTGTGTGTGTGTTTTATGTGTGCGTAAAGCTTTCAGTTTGTTCACTTGCGTCTCTCTCCCTGTGTGTGTGTGCTGACAGATCCCCTCGCAGCAGACGTCTCTACCAGATCCTTTCAGCGACATCAGCTGTGGAGGCTGGGAGATCAGCGAGGAACCCAGAGGCCGACTGTCACTGTGGGCTGTGTCCCTGCAGGGCAAGGTACAGCTCTCACACACACACACACCTTAGCCGTAGGTATGTATGTACTTGATTAGTCTATAATTTACACAAATTAAGTCAGTGACAGTGTGGAAAACAATATTTAAGTGTCCTCTCGTGCATAATTCGACACACTTTGTGGTGTTTGCCACTTTAGTAAAGCAATAACCATCAGTCTGTATTTACTACAGTAACAACATAGTTTATTGAGGCAAATTATCTATGTAAGCACATCTTTCAGTTTGTACTACTGAAGCTTTGCTGTAATGCAGCTCAAAAAACTTTGCTGAAACTGTCACCTTGTTTAGACAGCATTAATTGAGAGGCAATCTGTGAAAAAAATCATATTCCAAATATATCAGAAATTTAATTTTATAAATGTTACCAACTGTAGCTTTAACTGTATCTACTGGATACTAAGGGTGTGTTTGTGTGTCTGTATTATATTTATTTGACCTTGTTAATGCCCATAGCAAGATCACACACTCACAGTCTTGTCACATCACATAAACAACTGTATATTCATCGCGTGATGCAGATAGATTTTTTTCCTGGCTTACTGTCCTGCTATCATTCTATCATTCTTGATTATCTAACCCCCCTTTTCTCCCCAGGTGTGGTTCAGAGAGGGGATCTATCATCAAAATCCTGAGGGCTCTTTTTGGGAGGAGGTTCCTCTCCCCGGGGAGGTGGTCCAGATCAGCTGTGGCCCAGGAGATCTGATCTGGGCGGTGCTGTGGGAGGGACAGCTCATTGTCAGGGAGGGCATTGGCAGAGATTGCCCCAAAGGTATACCGGCTCACTGGTGGAAATAGGATGAGGTTTGTGTGTGATTGTTTAGTCTGTTGTGAGAGTATGTTTTTTGTTTTTTTTTTTGATTTTTTGCATGTCAGGTACCTCCTGGGCGGTGGTGGACTCTCCCAGTCCTGACGTGGGTGTCACACATGTAGCCGTGGGGGTCAATGTTGTTTGGGCTTTGACCAAAGACAACAAAGTAAGACAATTCTGTAATTATAAAAGACAGACTGCATGATTGAAATACTGCTGCAAACATGTAGAAAGAAATGTGAAACCTCTATCAGCCCTCTTCCTGTTTTGGTTACGCTATGGTTAAGCACTTCCTTTGTGCCTTAAATTAAGACGTAATTTTCCCGGGAGATCGTACCCGGTGTCAGAAGGAATTGCATAGTGAGAGCAAGGCTTAGAGGGAACCAGTCCAAGCACTGATGGTGTCATTATTCTATAGACATTATATGTTGATAAAGCATAAAAAAACTTGTGTATTTTCACTCTAATCAGAGTGTTTAAGCAAATGTGTGTCATGCTAAAGAGAACATTTCTCCCCACTCTCCTGCTTTCCCAGGTGTGGTTCAGACGTGGCGTGAACTCCCACAACCCCTGTGGCTCCGGCTGGATCAGCATGGTGGGAGAAATGATCATGATCAACGTAGGACTCAACGATCAGGTGAATTCTAGCCATATGACATCACAGCCTGTGTAAAAAAAACTTCCAAATCAAGCACCCTCCTCCCTGCTGGTTATTTTAGCATTGCCACATGGCTTTTAGTGTGGAGGTATGGGATGTGGACATATTTAAGTTAACCTATATTTGTTGTGTGTAGGTGTTGGCTATCAGCTGTGAGGATCGGGCGGTGTACTTCCGACAAGGAGTGACCTCTAGTGAACTGAGTGGGAAAACCTGGAAGACCATCAGCGTCCCCCGTGACAGAGACAGATCCCACTCCAGTGCCAGCACAAGCAGCCTGCATAGGTGGACACACACACACTTAGACAAACAAATGGATACAGACATATTACATAAGTAGAGCCACACAGATCACATACAGTTCTAAGAGTCACAGTTTTATAACAGAGCAAACATGTATCATTACATGGTTAGAATTATGTGCTGTCATTAGAGTTAACTATTTTGCAAATGTGCTTAAATTACAATCACTGCAAGATTCAGGAAGCAGTTACACTAGATTACAGACATGCCTTTTTAAAGCAGGCTATTATGTCAACATACTGTATGCACTTTTAAATGTTTGCAGAGAAAACAAAATAAATTCAGTCATTCTTTGTCTCTCCATGTCACAGTGCTGGATGTTACTTCAGTGGTGAGGTGCGCGCTCCGTCAGCAGCGAGTGATGTGGAGTCAGACACAGAGAAAGGATCAACAGACGGAGCTAGCGGCCTTGTCGCCTCCACCGCCCCAGAGTCCTTTGTTGATGCCCCCACCGACCACTCCGACCAAACAACTGAGACCCCCAAACCCCGCATCCCTAAAGTCACCAGCGACAGCTTCATCTCTGAACTCGTCTCTGACCGAGAACCAGGAAAGACCTCAAGAGAGGGTGCTCCGTCTGTTCTGGAGGAGGAGCCCATCTCCGGAGAAGAAGAGAACAAAGCCCCATGTGCTGGTGTAGCTATTTCCCCCAGCCAGTCGGGAGGTCCTCTGGACCCCCAGTGGAGTAACGTGGACCTGGAGGAGGCACAGGCTCAGCAGGCCCCCACTGGGGCGGTGGTGGACTCAGCAGATACCTGCAGCTTGTCTTCAGTGGCCACGTACACTCTGGCCATGGAGGATTCGTATGGGACAGATGAGCACCCTCTGTGGGCATGGGTCAGTGCAGGCGGCTGCTCGGTGGACAGTCACTCCCAACTCAACTGGTTCAACTGCTCCTTGAGCGCCTCATGTGAGTTAAATGAGACAGCTGTCTATTAATGGAATGAGCTGACTGTACATTTCTTGAGTTCAAAGTTCCTCTCCAGATATTGCTTAAGGGTAACTTTGACTTTTTTCCACTTGGCCCCTATATTCTGCACCCAGGAGCAGTGCGATGGTCATAATGTAATTAGATTGGGCAACTGTGCACCATCACTGTGTGTCCATTATAAGTGTTTATTCTTGCCATAGACAAGATTAGATTGTTATTATGTGTGTGGCTTAATCTGGTCCGTTCATCATTGTGTCTAAGTTTTGAAGTCTTGTTCTTAAACCTCATGAGATGTAGAGGACGATGCTGGAAAGTGGAGTGAGAGTTGGAGAGAGGGGAGCTGGGAATAGTTTGATGTGTTGAAGTACAGATAGCATCATTTAGTGTTATCTAAAAGATTAGGGGGGAAAAAAGGGTTCATGTTGCATTCCCAAATTGTGCCAACAAAATGTACTACAATTTGCACAGCTTAGACAAAATAACAAACAGACCAAATCAATCGAAAGGTGAAGAGACTCTTCAGACTCCCATAATAACAGTCTGAGCCTGGCTGTGGTAAAAAAAAAAACATAACCATATTATGTACAGTGACTGTGTGCGATTGCTCCATCTGGTTACATTTGGGCATTGGACGGCTGCCGGTTGCAGTCTTCTTTCTTCATACAGGACCAATATGAAAAATTGTTATTCACATCAGTCATTAAGAACATGGGAAAATGGCCCAAGTTACTTACCATTTAAATCCCATCTCTGTTCATCAGAATTGTATATTTAGATGTTTTCGTCCTTGAAAAAAATCTCCTCATGCCTAAAATGGCTTAGATGAAACTCTACACCTTTGCCTCATTTAGTATGCAACAGTTTTTAAATTTGCAAATTACCCCCGCTCCCACCCACAGCCACTTGCCTGCAGCTTGAGCGTATCTGCTCATCCTCACTCTGCTCATCAAACACATAAACCTCTCCTTGTAAAGAATAATAAATAACATGAGCCATGTGAAACAGCTATTAATGTGTTGCAAATGTTAGATGAACCTTGTTCCTGATCGCCAGTGCTGACAAGTTAAAGTAAAAGTGAAACTTAGCTTGCAAAATACAGTTACATAGCTACACCAGTCTTCCAAATTGGTGAGATTGGTTCCTTTGGATTGTGACATAACAAACCCTGGCTGTCTGAATCCGTGTGTTTTTTAGACTGTCATTGCTTGTTGACTCTAAATCGCTCATGAAATGTCTAGTAGCATATTAAAATACACAATATGGACATGTTAACAAGGTTAAAACTTGATTTTCTCTGGAGGAGATATTTAAAATTGATTCAGTGCTTTCAAGAATTTAGGCTGTTCTGGAGGTAAATGAGAGCTCTAAGTATGCACAAACAACAACTTGTGTGCTGCATGATGTGGTGTAACATAATTATTCAATAACATCATGTAACATCTTATCTTTGAAGACAAGGCTAGCACGAGTGCATTTGAGTCTGCAGGGAACCTGTGGTGCACTTAGGTTAGTCCATTTTGTTATTGATTTTTCCTTTGTGTCCCTCCCAGCTTTGGTCCAGTCAGTCCAGTCCATGAGTCTGTCTGTTACTCCAGCCCAGACGGCAGCCTGGCGTAAACAAATCTTTGAGCAACTCAGTGAGAGGACCAAAAGAGAGATGGATAATTTCAGACATTATGAACAAGCCATAGAACAGGTACTTGGAGTGTATTATGACCTGCCATCTGTGTCTGTCTTTGTGTGGCATTTTTCTGTCTTACCTAACTCGTCTGTTTACCATAAATGACTTTATTCCTCTGCTTGAACGCTTACCCATAATGCAGTCTGTGTGGGTGAAGAAGGGAACCATGCAGTGGTGGAGAGACTGGAAGCCACACAAGTGGATCGATGTTCATTTTGCCTTGGAGCAGTTCTCAGGACCAGAGGGCAACAAGGATGGCATCCTCTTCATCTATTACAACTTTTATGAGGAGAAAAAGGTGAGGGATAAGTAAGTGTGTGTGCGTGCGTGCGCGCATTAGATTGTGTCGATACAATATGTGGCAGTTTCATAAGCCCTCTCGAGGAAAGTATTTGTTTTGACAATGTCAAGGTCAAATTGTAACAATGCCTGTACCTGCAAACACAATGGAGACCTCTGGCAATGGAACAAGTCATTCAAATGAATCACTACTGCTGTTCCTCTCTTGCACTCACTTCTGATTTTTTGTTCTTCTTTCTTCCTCTATTGACTTTATTTTTTTAACTTCCTGTCTATTTTTCCTGTCTATTTCTGCTGTCTCTCTCTCCAGTACCTTCATGCCTTCATCAACGAGGTCACCATCCTAGTTCCTGTGCTAAATGACTTCAAACACAGTTTTGCCATCTACACTCCAGAGCGGACTAAACAGAGGTGGCCAATCAGGTTAGCAGCAGCCACAGAGCTAGAGATGCACGATTGGGTACGTATGGATACTGCACAGCATTTTTAGTTTCAGAAAAACAACTTGGTGCATACCAGTCATCTAAGTGACTTAGATTTGTGTATGAGATACACACACATCCTTACCTTACCTTTTTATTGCCCTCTTTCTGTCTAATCTCATTTGTGTCTCCCTCCCATTCTGACCTGATCTGTCTGCCGTCACATTCCTCTCTCTCTCAAGCTGGCGTTGTTGAGTGTCTCGTGCTGTGACTCCAGGGGGATCCAGGGTCCTCCCTCCAAACAAGCCATATGGTCCATCACTTGTAAAGGGGACATCTTTGTCAGTGAGCCCTCTCCTGGTCTGGAGGCCATGCCTTACCCCACACCCTGCGACCAGATGTAAGAATACCAATCACTTGTGCAGGGGAACGAATATCCTGCCAAAGTTTTCTTTGTTTTTGGCCATATTGTCTTTTTATTGTAAAGGCCAGGTCTATTATTTTTCATTAACTCATTAATTCTTTAGCTTCCCAGTTGTGATCCTTATGTGTTCAAATCTAAACATATAAATTTTGGTTGATGTACAGTCATGGAAAAAATTATTAGACCACCCTTGTTTTCTTCAATTTCTTGTTAATTTTAATGCCTGGCTCAACTAAAGGTACATTTGTTTGGACAATTATAATGATAACAACTAAAATAGCTCATGAGAGTTTAATTTAAGAACTAAGAACTATTCATTTTCCATGGTTTTCTTGATAATAACCAAAATTACTTAAATTCTTACATCAATAGCTATGGCATTGTACCGCCAAAAACACTACTTTTAAGCATTCCATGTTTTCTTTTCTGTTTGCTTTAAACACATGATACACACAAGAGTTAATACTTGATTGCATAACCATTGTTTTTGATGACTGCAGCCATGCGTCTTGGCATGCTCTCCACCAGCTTCTGACATTGTTCTGCTGTCACAGCAGCCCATTCCTGTTGGACAAATTCAAACAAATTTTCTTTGTTTTTGGGCTTGTGGTTCTCCATTTTGAGTTTGATGATTTTCCACAGGTTTTCAATTGGATTAAGATCTGGTGATTGAGCAGGCCAAGGCATGGTGCGAATGTTGTGGTTCTCCATCCAGGCTTTAACTGACCTTGCCGTGTGGCAAGGGGCATTGTCTTGTTGGAAAATCCAGTCATTCGAGGCAGGAAAGAGTTTTCCAGCTGATGAAAGAAGACTGTTTTCAAGGGTAGTCCTGTACATGACCTGGTTCATTCGGCCTTCACACAATTGCATTTGCCCTGTTCCACTCAGACTGAAACAACCCCAGATCATGACTGATCCACCCCCATGTTTTACTGTAGGGGCAAGACAGTCTGGGTTGTAAGCTTCTCCAGGCTTCCTCCTAACCAGTAAGTTGGCTGGAGTGGGCATCAATTCAAAATTGGATTCATCACTGAAGAGAACCTTAGCCCAATCATCAACAGTCCAATCCTTGTGGTCTCGAGCAAAGAGTAACCGGGCCTTCCTCTGCCTTTCATTGATGAAGGGCTTCTTGCGTGCTCTGTGTGACTTCAAACCAGCTTCAACAAGTCGGTTTCGAACTGTCCTTGCCGAACAAGTCACATTTCTCGACAGTGCCCACTCATTTTTAAGGTCCCTGGAGGTCTGACGACGATTCCTGACACAGGAACGGATGAGTGCACGGTCATCTCGTGGGGTAGAAAGACGTTTCCTGCCACGGCCAGGTAGCAATTTGGTAGTGCCATGTTCAGCTTGTTTTTTTTTTGTTGTAATGAACGGCTGTCTTGGAGATCTTCAGTTTTTTCGCTACCTGTCTCTCACTCATGCCAATTTCCAGCAGTGCCAAGATGGCTGCCTTTGTGGCTTCACATAATTCTTTTGTTTTAGGCATTATGTGAGAGCTGACAACTTCTGAGTTGTGCTACGGCTTGAATGTAAGCAGGAAACCACTCTAGGCCTTTGCATGTGCAGTGCTGCTTGTGACATGAAATGGCCTCTTATATACCCTGGGAATCAATTAAGCTTAAGAATGTCAAATAGGAAATAGGACATAAAGTATTATGTGACCAGCTGCATTTTTTGTTGTGTTCATTGTATTATACGTTTAGTGGTACCAGATATTAGAATGAACAAGAAATTGAAGACAACAAGGGTGGTCTAATAATTCTTTCCATGACTGTATGTATGTTATAGCATAAAAATGCTATTTCCATAACCCAATGTAAATATGTTTTCCCATGTGACCTGATGTAGGTTTTATTTTTTTATCTTTTATTTGAAAAACCCAGAAAATAACACAGATGGACCCACCCTTTAATCACTAAGCCTTTATTAATAATCTTTTCCTTCCAGGTTCTGGCGGCAGGTTGGAGGTCACCTCCGTGTGGTGGAGTGTAACAGTGTTGGCATAGTGTGGGGGATTGGCTACGACCACACTGCCTGGGTCCACACCGGGGGCTACGGAGGAAGCTTCTTCCAGGGACTGGCCAGCAGCACAGATAACATTTACACACAGGTGGATGTCAAGAATGTCTACATCTACGAGAACCAGAGGTGGAACCCCGTCACCGGCTACACTAACAGGTAGAGGCAACAATCTCAATCTTGCTCCAGCAGCAGAGATTTAAATTAAAGGTATACTACGCAGGAATTATTGGTTACTGTTTGTAAACACAACATTCAAGCTAGGTCTACCTACCTTTTGTAGTTCAATCCTTCTTGTGAGGGTACTGCCTTCCTATTGTGGCTTCCTCCAGCGATAGATAATACTTCCGATACCACTCTAATATTATACTGTATTTGCTTTGCAATGACTCTCACTGTGATATCTGCCGACTGCCTTATACTCTTGTGTTGCATTCAGTAACAGTTTCACCTCGTTGTCAGTCCAAGCAATCTTTGATCTTTTTGCAATCTCTGTATTATTTTCTGTAACTAAGCAACTAAACACAGAGCGGACAATCTGCTTCCTTTTTACATCGACATGCTGAGTGTACGTTAATGTCACGAGATGCATTTTCTACAGAAAAATACACCGCCACACACTTCAAGTGGGTCTTTGGTGATGATTGCGAGGAGGTACTTTTGTACGAATCTACAAATTGTTTTTTAGGAAAAGCCTTGAAGAAGGGAGTTGAAATACATCTGTCTAGTTTCTGTCAGTAGAAACGTTGGTGAAATATTTGCAGTGATTTCTTTGGCAGCATAATGGCTTTGTCTACATCTTCCAGTCTATCATGGTGGCCTGTGTCTACACAGACAGCAGGAGTCCGGAAAAAATGTCACATTTAAATGTGATGAAATTGCGGTGACTATACATCACGTTGTTACTGTTTACACTAAAATGTCATGAAAATGAAAGGCACTGCCACTCTCTACGACTACCTGTCACTGCAGTTTGATGAGATTCCAAGTTTTGAGTTTTTACATAAGCACAACATTATTACACTCATGTTTTTTCACTAAATCATTGAAACACAAACATTACTACTTCAGCTGAAGTACAGCTTGTTCTGATTGTTTGAAGTATAAAGTCACTTGTTTTAAAGTGTGTTTGGTTTATTTCAGAGGGCTCCCCACAGACCGCTACATGTGGAGTGATGCATCAGGACTGCATGAGTGCACAAAGACAAATATGAAACCCCCATCCCCTCAGTGGGCATGGGTAAGTACAGCTACACATACACACAATGAAATGCCCTGTGCTGGTCTGAAACCAGTCCTGTGGTGCACAGATTACCCACCATCCTTCCATTCTGACCGAACTATAAATATTTGGTCTTGAATTATCACAGACAAGGTGTGTAGCCAGAAATACAGATGTGTTCACAGTGTTTCACTTCCCATGTTTGCTGTTTCCAGGTGTCTGACTGGGCAATCGACTACAGTGTGTCCGGGGGAACGGACAGAGAAGGCTGGCAATATGCAGCTGATTTTCCAGCGTAGGTCTCATTTGCCATCCCTCAAATACACCTGCCAGAGTTATTTCAAACTATGCTAACCTCATAGTGATTGCTTTCAGTTTTTTTTTTTACCCTGCAATTTTTCCTTCCTCTTTTCCGTCTTTCCATGCAGGTCATATCATGGCTATAAAACGATAAAAGACTTTGTGCGTCGCAGGCGATGGGCCAGGTACTATAAAAAGCAACACTGTCATATTAGTCTCTTCGGTGTATGTGCTTACACAGGTATACAGAGGTCCAAGAGCAGTCTGAGAGTGGACTTGACATTTGTAGGTTTTGTTTGTGTGTGTGTGGATTTTTTTAAAAAGTCAACACAGATTAAGCTGAGGAGGCAGAGCAGAGAGAAGGAGGTCTGACTGGAGTTGATCTTTTGGTCAGTGTAGAATGGTGTGGGAAAATATATTTAATGATTGATGAATAGGCACTTCTTAGCAAAGTTTTTTATGACAGAGGTATAGAGGTGTAGGACCCAATAAAAAGGAGCATCTCTCCAGTTATTTATCTTTTTAAGGCTTACAAATAAGATACTGAGAGCAAAAAGACACAAATTCAGCAAAAAGATACTGACTGCTGAAAGACCAATAGAGCCAGAGCATGTGGCATTTGATCTGACAACAAAATAAACACCAAAACTTATTAGAGGTTTAACTGCAGAATTCACTTTGCTGAAAATTGTGTCTTTAATTAAAGCTGCGTTTTAAGAGATTTTAGTAAGGCTTCATTTTACATAGCAGGCTTCTGATTATCACTGAAAATTCTTCTTCTGGTTTCATTGAGAATCTCTATCAATCAAGCATCAACATCACTTTAGTCTGGCCATACTAACTAGTAAAATCTAACTGTTGTGATGAAAGCCAGTGAAGAAAGTGTGGACACATGTGAAGGTCATTGTAGAACAAAATAATGCCAGTAACAATAAAAGAACACATAAATTAAGACTTGGAAAAGACAGAAAGAGACATTGCTCATATGTATTTTTGGCACTTTGAGCACTACAAGCCGAGTGCCATCAAGTTTCCATTATGTTAAAGAGAAGGCAGACATCTCTTCGGCCGATATCTCCAACCCTCTGTAACCCTAACCAAAACAATCTAAACTGATAAACAGTGCTACAGGTAAGAGGGGAAATATGTATTTTGATTTTGGGGTGAACTGTCCCTTTAAACTTCCGTTAAAGAACCAAATTAGTGGCTGAGAATTAAAAAGGGTTAATATAGCTTAACTGGAGGTACTGCAGTTAAGGGCAGCTGTGAGCATTGTGTTTTCCTCCTGCACAGGAAGTGTAAATTGACCACCACAGGACCCTGGCAAGAAGTTCCCCCAATATCACTGAGTGACGTGACCATCCTGCCTTGTACAGCTCAGAGCAGTGTGGACGTGGTTCCTCTGTGGGCGATCAGCAACAAGGGAGACGTGCTCTGCAGACTGGGAGTCACCGCACTGACACCTGCTGTGAGTCACATTTATTAATTGTACAAACACAGACACCCCATGAACAGGTTTAACACCATTCGATGAGTCACCTATAAACACTCACAGCCATTTTCTGTTCTCATTGCAACTGAGCAGAGTATGGGCACATTGTCTTTCCTTGCTTTGGACGGTGTTAGGGATCCTCTCCTTACTCTAACCCTAACGGAGGCTTTTCTAACACAGTTGTCATTCATAACTTGACAGAAGTGCAGTAGGACACTTAATATGTAGCTAATGCAAAGATACCTCCAGTGTAGCTGCAACAAAATCAATTTTCAGAGTACTTAGGAGGTAATTATTCTAACATCCTTTGGTTGGTCTCTCAGGGATCCTCATGGCTCCATGTGGGAACTGACCAGCCTTTCAAGTCCATCTCCATCGGAGCTGCCAGCCAGGTTTGGGCCATCGCCAAGGATGGTTCTGCCTTTTACAGGGGATCTGTGTCTCCACAGAGCCCAGCAGGTCAGTTGGAGAAACAGAGAATGTAAAATATGCCACTGTCAGATTTGAATCTAAAACATAAGAGTTAGGGAAACACAACTTGTCAGCTTCTGATGCTGCAAAGATTGTTTTCACATGCACAGTATTGTATGTTGTCTCCCTCTGCAGGAGACTGTTGGTACCACATCCCGTCCCCGGCCAAACAGAAGTTGAAGCAGGTGTCTGTTGGGAGAACATCAGTCTGCACTGTAGATGAAAACGGTAAAGTGATTGCATTTGTATTTAAAGCTCACCTTTTTGCAACCAATAATTTTATAAGTAGATGCCTGTTGTTAATGTTTCTGTACTTGCATCCAGGTAACCTGTGGTATCGGCAGGGTGTGACCCCCAGCTACCCTCAGGGCTCCTCCTGGGAGCACATCTCTAATAATGTGCGCAAGGTCTCTGTAGGGCCTCTGGACCAGGTCAGTACCAGGACAACTTTTTTCACTGTTGGTCTCCTTTTGTTACAGTGTACTCTGAAGTAAATGATAGATGTAATAGTTGTTCAATTCGATATATCCGCAGTAATGAGTCTTTTTGTCCTGATGGGTATTCTTTGTTGTATGAAGCATCATTGAAAAACTGGGTTGGCAAACATGAGCATGCTGTGGGCTGTTTTTTATATTTATAGATTATTGAAGGGGGCATTGAAGGTCAGAGATGACAGTGAGTTGCCTTTGTATTATTTGAAACTTAAAAGTATGCTGCTGATATAACTGAATATATTTTAAAAAGTATGTGTCAGCGCATGAGGTTATAAACAATCTGCATGTTGTTTGTTTGATTTTTATGGCTCCAAACTGGCAACCACCGTGGCATTATGTTTCCGGGTTGAAACATAATCCCATCCCGTCCCATTTTCATACATTTAATATTTCACTAAAAAAACATAGTACTGGTTTCTAGTTTAGGGCTAAGTTTCACTTGCAGTTCAGTTTTAAATAGTAAGGTTTTAGCTAAAATACACGTGTATGGGGAGTACAGAGCATACAGCTGGATAAATGATTCTTGGATTATATTGCACAAGTCTGTAAACAGATGTTTTGATGTTGCTGCTATTAAATGTGGTCGCCAATCAATCAATAAATCAATAAATCAATGATTGGCATTTTCCGTGGAGGCATGTGACAAGAACAAAGTTTTCTTCACAAATTCAAGGCAGCACAGCATGACTAATGGATTTATACAAGGTCATTTTGTGGGTGACGTATTCCTTTAATACTCTAATAAATTATGTAAAGGTCTTACAAGTCTAGACAGAAATAGTTGGAAGCTACAATTTGACTGGTTGCTGGAGACACAGAACCGTGAGGTGGTAATTCTGGTTTTGTTTTATTGTTGTGGGGTAGGTTTGGATCATAGCAGACAAGGTGCAGGGCAGCCAGAGTCTGAGCTGTGGAACAGTGTGCCATCGACTCGGAGTCCAACCTCTGGAGCCTAAAGGACAGTCGTGGGACTACGGCATCGGGGTAAGACACCATAGAAATTAAACTCTGTGAGAGTGCTGTTAGGGTATCAAACAGTCTTGAATTTAATTTGCATAAGTCTTAAATATTTTATTATTCCTGATGTAGGCAGTTGTATTGGATATAAAGGAGATGTTCTACACGATAAACTTAAAGTATAATAGTTTGGACTGTGGACTGTGCTGCAGGAGGCTGTTCAGTCCGTTTTTATGCTTAAATCCAAAACAGTAAATATTTTAACTTGCATTAAACACACTGATGTCTTTATCTTTCTGTCTTTCAGGGTGGTTGGGGGACCACATCACAGTGAGAGGGAACTCCATGGAGCCGCCCCGCATTCGTCTTCCCTCTCTGACAGCCCCACCCTCTCAGAGCCCGCTGCCTGTCAGGACCACGGAGGTCAATGGCAGCGCTGTGGGATGCTAGAAACACACATAAACACGCACATACTGCACATAGCCATCCTAAACTATACGATCTTTGTAGTTGTATGTACTTTGTAGTATGTACTTAAAAGTAATTCTAATTTAAACACTGAAGTAGCAGTGATATTTCAAATCTAAACTCTAGAGCTCAGTGAACAGTCTTAAAGCTGAGCTGCTTCCGTCTCCTTTTCTCTGAAGACAATTTTTAATCTCTTGACCTGAATGTTTTTACCAAACTGTACAGGCATTTCTGTCCGTCTTTGCTGTTTGTCTGTCGTCACTGACACTGAACTCAATAGTCTTAATGCATTTTTTCCTTATTTATTCACCAGACTGTGATGTTTCTGTTGGTTTGTGTGGTGTCTGTGCATATAGTACCTCATGTAAGATGAACTTGGAACAATGATGTTTTTATGAGTTGCTTGGATTTTGTTTTGTTTTTTTAAGGGAAAAATTTGTGTAAGTAAATTACAGTTGCTGAGCTGCTGACCTCTCAGCTCCACGGCTGGTATTATATACAAAAATTAAAAAAACAACAACAAAAAAACGCTATTATTAGCCAGTAGGCAACATATTGTTAATGGCTCATTGGCCACCTATTTCAAACAGTAAAACACTTCCTGCGTCTTACCACTTTCAAAATCCAGGTCGCTACGTGAAACTAGTCTTACATAGCCAGACCTATCTTCACATTTCATTTTAGTGCTGTGCAAGAAATAATAACCTCCAAGCAAGCAGCCGACACACTAATGTCTCTAAAGCAAAGGTTCCACTGAAAAAAGTACCGTCAATCATTATTTTGTAAGCGTACCGTTGCTGCCTCTGGGCTCAGTGCCACCCAAGACGAGTATGTTTCATTTAAAGAAATACAAACAACCCTTTTTTCCCCTCCTTTAGTGCTTTCTCTAGAAATTGCACAGTGTTTGACAGGTCTGGCTTTGCAAGACTACACATGTTCCAGCAGAGTAAATCCTGATTACTGGGAACAGAAGAAAATGATAACAGGATAGAGCTGGTAGAACAGGCCGCTTCAATTTTTTGCTAATCTGACACATCTCTGTAATTTCATACCAAAGACTGCAGAACAACATGATGCACATCCGTGTATCCCCCATTGGTTTCTAATGCCACAGGGTACTGAAGGGAATTTTTGAAGCCTAATAATGGTTTTAATGCGTGCAACAATCCTGCCAGTTGTTTGGAGCCAGATAATCCAATTCAGTGATGTGGTAGAACCTGTTGAAGCTGAAGCAACCCGAGTGTGATAGGCTGTAGATCAAGGCAAGCACTCCAAAACTTCTCTGTAAGCTTTCGTCTGTTTTACTGATGCAACTGATACTCCAACTTCTTGTGAATTAAAAAAAAACCTTTGGGTTTTTTTTTGTTTTTTCAAGGAAATTCAAAGGTTTCCCCATTGACTTCAATGCATTTTTTGTTGTTGTATTGAAGTCAGCATGTAGCAGCTAAAACAAGACCTACACTGGCTTTATTTACCCCTGGTGGTTGCTGCTTGCCTTGTAAAAATAGTTGACTGATGTTTTATAAAGATTGTTTTCTAAAACTATTATTATCATATTATTTTATTATGTCGTTATCATGGAGTTTGTGCAATGGTCAGCATTGTAAATAAGGGAAAAGTGTGGATTACTTGTAAAAGTCTTGTGGTTGAAATGCTAAAACTGAACCTTCCTCTTTCTCAGGAGAATGTTCGCATTTGCATGTCGTCTACTTCCTTAGCTGGTGGTAGAATAACTGAGCAATGAGAAGAAAACGTTTAAAAATATACATATATTTTGTTATAAATCTGTAAGATATTAATATTATACAATAACTATACTGGTTGCTTCAGTGGTAAAATATTAAGGTGGATAAGTGTATGTATATTTGACAAATTTTCCAGAAATAAATATTCAAAAACCCACTGATAAATTGCATCCGTTCAGGCATTAATTTATGTTGACGGCTCCATATTATATGTACTGTCTATATATGATGCAGCCTGTGGAGATGTTGAAGTGTACAGAGATCTGTCTGTATTATCTGTGAATAACTAACATCATGCTGTGTTACTGTAGCGTGCAACACATCAGCACTTTCCATATTGTGAAGTACATTTCTCAAGTGTTGTGCATGGTCAGAGTAACAGTCCTTGTCAATAAATAAATGTGTTTATTGATAATAACTCCCCCAATAGTTCCTCCTGATCTTTTTTTCACTACAACGTCCTGCCTCCAGAAACAAAAAGTCAAACAACACACACTTCAAACATCATCTGTGCCTTCCAGCTAACGGGCGCACAACCTGTTAGAAGACAAGTGTTGCACATTGTCGTCATGAGCAAATGAGCAAACACACCTTTCACATTCAACATTCAACATTTCAATATTTAGGCCTGGTTGCTTGCCTTTCTGTTCTTCCTGGATGTGACAGTTATGACTAGAGGCTATGCTCAGCAGGTTTCTCAACAGAAAACACACAAGGAGATCACAAGATAACACAAAAGAGAACTAGTTCCTGCCCCGGCTAAAACCGTACAAGACGAGAAATAAAGAGACAGAATGGCGAAAGATTAGCCCTTCCCTTCTGAGTACAATAACAAATGAGTCTTACGACGATCCATTGGCTTTTCACTGTCCAGTCTGCAGTCTTTGTGTCTGCTAAGTGATTGGTCCTCAAGTCATTGCATATTTTGCATGAAGGGCAAGTCGTCGAAAAGCATGGGTTTATTGTCAGAGGTCTATGATCTGGAACAGCATCCATTTCCTACAGAGATCACCACTTCTGAGCAGATCCCAGAGCAGTGCGCCCGGAGGAACTGGATGTTGTTTGAGATTTGGCCTTAAAGGTCACCCCACACTTCCCTCTGCCTTGGAGACAGCATCTCCAAACCACCTGGCAGCCACTGCTAGCTGCCCTGGCTGAAGCTGTGCATGTGGTTGAGGTACTGGGTGAGATCATCCTCCCCCTCCTCCTCCAGGTGCTGCTGGTAGCACTGGAGCAGCTTGGCAGCGCTGGACTCTGATGGGACGCCGCCAGCGGGCAGAGAGGCCCCTGACATGTCCACCACAATGGTGGTTAAGGCCTTGATGTAATTCTTTGCCAGGGTCAGTGTCTCGATCTTGGAGAGCTTCTTGTCGGTCTTGACGTGTGGGATGGCCTCGCGTAATGCTTGGAAGGCATTGTTGAGTTTGTGCATGCGCTGGCGTTCCCGTTCGTTGCTCTCCAGTCGCCGGACACTGCGTTCCTTGGTGCTGGAGCCATGCTGTCTGCGCCGCCGGCCTCCACCTCCTTGACGCTTGCCATCCCCACTTCTCAGCGACCCCCTCCAGGAGCCACCAATCCGGACCGAGGCCTCTGAGCCTTCCTGCTCACTGGAGCCTGGTTCTGTGTCTGGTTCTAGTTCTGGCTCGGGGTCAGACCAGGTCCTCCTGGATGGTTTCACAGCCTTCCCTTTGGACTTCATCCTGATGCTACCTTCACCTCTCGGACAGAGTAGATCTCACGGCTTCAACAGGCCTGGAAGAAAAGATGAGAATATTACAGAAAGGAAGAAAAACTTGGGTTTCTGAAACTCACACAGGTGGCATTTTAATTCAGAGTATTTTTCCCAGTAGGCAAGTGATCCCCAGTTACTGACCGAGGCTCTCTCCAATTCAAACAGCCATGCATCCTGTTGTATCTAATCAGCCTCTCGCAGTGTGAAAACTCCATGATGTTGGCCTGTTAATCTACGCCTCTCTTATCCCCACAGCCCTGCGATAATGCCCATTTCAAGGTTACACTCACAAAAACACAGAGACCAGCCAGCTCTCAGCTCGCTCACCTCCAATGCTCTTTAACTTCATTTTAACCACAACATGTCAAGCTTAAAATATCTTCCTAACTTCCTGAAGTCGGTCATTATGCTGAATTCTGCTTCAGCTTCAGTTGAGGGTTCCCAAGCAGTGGATATTTCTTTATATTATTAAATATGCTAATGTGTTAAAACTGCTGTAGGATAAAGCTGTTTTACATAGATTAGTGCACACAATAAAAAGTAGATTCTCTCAGCATCCCAAGTGTAATCACACCTACATTAGTGTTGTAACTGACATGAGATAAACATGTAAATGTCAGCTCCACTCGCTGTAGTAAATGATACACACACAGCAGCCCATACAGCGAATGAAACAGCTTAAAACAAAAAATAAAATTAAAAAGAAAGCCTTACCTTGGAGGTTAAAGTAACTTTCCTCCTCCTGAGTGTTTACAGAAAACCCGTCACCATGCAGCCGGTCCTTGAAAGCACCATCACATGAAGCAAAGAGCGGACAGAGCAGCGGAGCAGCACACACACACACACACTCACACACGCGCAGATAACTGTCACATGCGAGCTACCTGGAGCTGACTGATGTACACGTAGCGCTGCTCAGCCAATCAGAGAGCGAGCCCACTCCCCTCCAGCTCTGTGCTCTGCCCACATGTTCCCACAGGCTGCTGCTGCTGCTGCTGGTGTCACAACACTGCAACAGGCCTGTTCCTTAACACTTGCAGTGTCCAAAAATGGTTTATATCCAACACAGAAGAAAGGAAATTAATAAAATAAATTTTTGAGCATGTTATTTCTTAGCCTAGGTGGTGGAACAAGAGTGAAAGTTATATATTTTTAGTCATAGTTAAGTTGAAGTCTTGCATTTATAAATTTAACTTAAAGGTCCAGTGTGTAGGATTGAGGAGGATATATTAGCAGAAATGGACTATAAAATAATGTTTTCTTTAGTGTGTAATGACCTGAAAATAAGAATCACGGTGTTTTTGTTACCTCAGAATGAGCTGTTTATATCTACATAGGGAGCTACAGTAGCCCAGAACGGACAAACCAAACATTGGAACTAGACAGTACCATTTATGTTGTCCCGTCAGCTTCTGCAGTTAGCAGCCTCTCTGTGTCACTCCTACTTTGTCACATACCAATGTTTAGGCATGGACTTTTTATGTCCACATATGACGTGCAAGGTACCCCGTGTGTGTGTTTCTTTCAAATTAAACACACAATGTTGGTACGCTGCAAATTGATGGTTTTCTTTTTCTAATGCACTGGTTGGGATTAGGCAACAAAAATAAGTGGTTGGGTTTAGGGAAAAAAAAAACAGGGTTTGGTTTTATAATTTTACGGGACGTTAACACCGTCCTCTCAGGCGTAAGTTGGTGTGTGTTGGACCCTTTCACCACCCACCCCACTCAGATTTTTGCCACCTTAACTTTAGTTGTTGTCCTGCCATGTTTCCCCCCGGATGTCACTGAGCACTGTTAAACTATAATGGCAACTGACTGTTGCCATTATTAACTTCAGAATGAGACCGGGTTGTGATGACCTGCTTTATCGAGTGTTTTTACTGGTTTAAATCACCAGGTGTGTTTGTTTTAGAGAAAAAGAAACCTCTATGGATAATTCAGCCCCTGGTAATAATCTCCTAAATGTCTGGATCAGAAATAAGGTGGGCACACATCAGCAAGCATCTGCGATGTGCCAAACAGCATAGGAGAAACATTGATTTGTAACTGTAACTGCTTCAGTCAGTGTTTTTATGGGTTTAAATCACCAGATCCATTTGTTTTGGAGAGGAAGAGACCTCTGCAGATAATTCGGCAGCTCATGGTAAAAACCTGCTGGACAGTGAACACTAAAGGAATCCTAAGTTTCGTCTGATAAAAGTACAAAAGTTACATTATAAGTTAAATTAGAATGGCTCAAATCTGTTGTCAGATCAGAACATTAATAATGATGCATTAAGCAGTAATTTAATTTTATATTTCTCCAAGGTAGAGCTAACTTTAACTGCTTTGCATACTGCTAATGTATCATACTATTGTAAACTGATCAAATGTTTTGTGTGTAAAATGTAGAAGTACAGCTATGAAATATTTGTAGTGGTCCACAAGAGGTGCATAAAGTACAATATTTCCATAGGAAATTAAGTGGAGTAAAAGTGGGCTATGGAGTAGCGTAAAATGGCACCACTTAAAGTACCTTTTGACTTACTTTTGTGCAGATAATCAGCTTAAAATAAAGTAAAATGGCAGTGAATCAGTGTTTTCCCTCCCAATATTATTACTGCTGTGTGAAAAAATAGTAACATCATAGCATCGTATTAGCACCATGGTGTTTCATTATAGTGTTACATCAAAAGCCACAATAATTAACATTAATTTTGTCCTTAACAGAGAATGAAGGAAACAAAATGTATTTGCACATTTGGAGGATGGACATGTCAGAGAGTATATTTAGGGATATGTTTTATGGGGAACACAACTGGTGTCTATACAATGGTGAAGTGTAGTATTTTATTCTTCACTGTTCTTCAGCTGAATGTAAAGACATTCCTCAGTCTGAGTAAAGTGAGAAACACTGCATTTCGGTTCCTCGTCCACTGCTTTAACTCCAAGCAGTTAACATAATTTCCATTGTGGCTTATCACCTTCCACGGGTCAATTTGAATACAGTCCTCCAGGCTACAGCTCAATGTACAGAAGCAGCAACAGGTCCCATTTAAGGTTATTCAGTGTTTACTTTTTACCAGTCAAACTCCTTTAAACTTTTTAAACTGCGCTGCTGTTTTCCATGTAATGACAGCGTAATGTAGATCAAACTACTGTAACCAAAACAAAGCTATCAAACAAACAAGGGCAGAACATTAGAAACATAATGAACCCATTTGAATAATCACCCACACGCCCCTTCCTCACTTTAATGTGTGATGTGAGGTCTGTTTGACCTGAGGGCCAAAACACAACTGTTGGCAGTTGGGATTATTTGCCTCCTCCTGCTGTGATAGAGGAGCAGAGACAGGGTGGTGTCATGGCAGTGGGGTATAATGACTGACCATTCATATAGGCTAGTGAAATCAGGTCGCATGACACGGTTTAATCAGAAATTTCTCACAGTCTATAAGCTCCTCAGGTCTTTTCCAGACATATATGGGTCTATGTTTCTCATATTCTTATTGTGCTGCTCTTGAAAGCCACAAAGCAAACAAACAAACAAATGAAACTGACAATTAATAAGATTTAATGGCGCTCTTGAAAGTAAAGTTCTCTGAACTCTTAGCTTTGAAATGGAAGTAGGTCTAAGTGGTTTTAACACATTTTTATAAAAGAGGCTATCATAGGCTTTTAGTTCTGCTGTCTGTATCTACCATTTCTCATTTTTATTTGTTGATAACTTGTTTTCTGTCATAGATTAATGGAAGAGCCTGCGTTTTTTTCTTAACTGATTCAGAAATGCAAAAATAGTTGAAACAGCCAAGGTTTTAGCTAATGCTAATGATGCTAACACTAGTGTTCTTATGCATGTTTAGGCCTTCACTTTAATAATCATTTCTAAATTTGTGAACTAAAAGACATTCCTAAAATGTCCTCATAATGTCCAAGTGTGTATGTAGGATACCAGGGATGTATTGGCAGAAATTAATGATAATATAATAAGTATATTTTTTCTGGTGTATTATCACCTGAAAATACAAATCTTTGTGTTAATCAGTGTTGGAATGAGCAGATCCTTGTCTACAAAGTCCACCACGTTGCACCACTGTGGTTCTACAGTAACTCAGACCGGACAAACCAAACCCTGGCTCTATACAGGGTCATTCCCTTTTTTGTGTTTTCTCGTCGGCCACAGTGTTTAGAGGCCCCTCCACGACGAGCACCATTGGAAAACACTGATTTTTAACATGAAACTACTTTATACAGTGTTTTTACAGGATTTTATCACCTGGTCCATTTGTTTTGGAAAGGAAGAGACCTCTGGGGTCAGTTCGGCTCACAGTTAAAACCTCTTGAATATCTGAATTTTAAGTTGTTAGAGAAAAAGGGTGAGCACAGATTAGCGGGTGCTAGGTTAGCTGCCCTTGTCTGATATGCCAAACAGTGTCAGAGAAACATTGATTCAAACGTAAAACAGCTTTATTCAGTGTTTTTACTGGTTTTAATCACCGGGTCCATTTGTTTTAGAGATGAAGAGACTTTGGTGGATAAATCAGCTCATGGGAAAAACGAAAAGAATTTCCAGCTGGTTGAATTTGCAATCCTCATCGCTAGGTGCCACTAAGTCCCCTTATACTAATACTAACCCCTATGACTTTTAAACACAGATCTTTCAGTTAATTTTGAACATTTTCATACCATAACAAAGACATTTGAGGGCCAGACTGACATACTAAGAGCCACGAGTAAGCTAGCAGCTAGTATGCTAGGCTCAACAAGACAATGTAGCAACAGTGTAGAGTCAGAAATTTAAATATTCAATAAATTAATTAGGAAAAATGTTTTGATGGCTCAGTTTCTGCCAGAATACAGATTAGTCTATTGCTAAATAATTCTGATGCTTGTTTTAAGCTGCAATTTTAAGTCTTAGTAGCTCATTAGCTTAAAGGAAAACCTGTAATGGCAGATGAGTGAACTTTTTTAGAATAAAAAGAAACATCAGAAAACAGGCCAAAAATAAAAAACAAACTGCATCATGGCCTCAGTTAAAAATAGGTCATAACACAGAGGCAGTTTATGAATGACATCAAAGAACAGCAGTCAACCTATAATTATAGCTAACAGCCACATTAACACTGGTGTTAGAATATCACAAACATGTAACAACAACAGTAATGTACAGGTGTGACGCTCCCAGCTAAGAGCCAAACATTTTTTAGCTTTTGGTGTCCTTGAACACTGGGCCAGTGTGTGTGTGTGTGTGTGTGTGTGTGTGTGTGTGTGTGTGTGTGTGTGTGTGTGTGTGTGTGTGAACACCAAGACTGGTCTTGCCAGGCACACCGTTTCCTCCTCAGGTACACTGTATCTAATCAACCAAACCTCGCTGATGCTGGCTCTGTGGAAACATTATCTAGTACTTTTAGTTTGTTCAGTTTCTGGCTCCATTGGCCCCTAAGGCTTACACTGTTTATTCAGTCACAGCCGCTGATAAATTCTGAGCTGAATACACTTCAGTAATGAGGCAAGCAAACAGGGCCTCCACAAGCATGCTCTGTTTGAGCAAAACAAACTGTATAAACAACACAATACTTCTTGTATTCCAGGACTAACCTGGAATTTGTTAAATACAACCAGATAAAATGGGATTTCAGACACAGATGGCAATTTCTTAAATTTAATTTATTGGAATCGACAACATTTATGTTTGTATTTCACAGCTGAGGTCCAAGGACACAATCTGAAGCAGCTTCCAGATAGTTTCACAGCTGGAAAAGCACCAGTGCCATTATGCAACTGGCTGTTTTTATCACATCATAGTCAGTGATCTTGTCATAGCCACAACTTGGAAAGCTGAATGCACTGTCACGCAGTCCTGCGTGGCTGTGATGTCATGAACGGCAGGTGCTTTGAATCCATTTGGGTCAGAGGGAGAGAAAAAAAAGCCATTAAAATCCCTGACTCATCATAAAAGAGGAGGGAGGTGGGGAGATGAGTTAGAGGTGAAGAGGACCAGATCAGGAAGATTAGTCAGTTTTTCCATTCGGCCAAGGCTGGCTGTCTGGAAGAAAAACAAGTGCGGATGTCACACTGGGCCATGGTGACAGTGAGACTGCCTTTGGCTGATGATAGACGATGGGGTAAAAAGGTTGCGTTTGATCACCACTGTGTCATAAAAATCAGCACCAACTCAATATGTGTGTGTAAATAAACCTTTATCTCACAGCTCAAGGTCTGACTCTGTGACATGGGTGAGGAACAGGCAGGTTTGGGGCAGAGAGAATCGCCAGGACAGAGCGGTGCTGCTCAGCGTCGGCAGGGAAAGGGTGTATTGCTGAGAGTTTCTGACACACTGAAAATGGCAGTTCTTTTCCAAAGCTGAGAAGTCGTCTTCCCACTCCAAGCCTGCAGGCAAAACACACAATTAGTGACAACAAAGAGCCAAAAGCCCGCAGCATCAGGTTTAGGAGGACTTACAAACATTAAAGTTTGCTAACTCTGGTAGTGTCCCACCCTAATCTTGTTACATTGTTAGCAGCTTTTCAGTTTGAAGTAGGTAGTGACATAAACACAGGAGGCATTTTCCATGTTGTGAGTTTTAGTGTCAAAAGTTATCTTATTGTTACTTAAGAAAAGCAGTTATATTTTCTGGGTATTAAAGTTGCACTCCTTACATTTTGAATAATCCCTCCTGACATCTTGTTCCAACATCCTGTTTCACCGAGAAATATATCAAAATATTGAAGGCAGATACTTACTTAAGTCCAATATACTGATAAAGTCAAAGTTATGCATATGGTATGGTTCTAAAAAAATGGCATGCCGAAGTGAAAATACCCTCATTATGAATAAAATTCCCACATTGAAAATGTTGCTTTTGAAGTATTTTTTTCATAAATGATCAAAAGTAAAAAAAAATACAGAGAAGTGCTCCTTTTCAATGTTAAACTAGTATTGTATCATTAGATTTTAATTACTGATAAATGAATGTCTAAGAAGCATTTTACTCCTACAGCTTGGTTGAGATGGCGCTAACTGAAAGTAGAGCTGTAACGATAAGTTGATTAATTGACAGAAATTTAATTTGCAACTATTTCGATGATCAAATGATAATTTTTGTAATTTTTAAAACAAAATATCCAAACAGTTGAAAACATTTGATGCTTGTCTTTGCCACAAATGATAAACTAAATATCTTTTTATAATTTTTCAACTGTTAGTCTGATAAAATACACAATTTGAGGATGTGACCTTGGGCTCTGAGAAGTCACTAAAGGTGATTTTCAGTAGATTCTGACATTTTCTTTACAAAACGATGAGTCGATCAATTGAGAAAAAAAAGATCAGATTAATTAACAATGAAATAGTTAGTTGAAGCCCTAATTGGAAGTATGCTATATATACTGTTGGGTAATTTGATATATACAGTATAACAATGCATCAGTGTATGAGCTCATCATATTATGTAAAATCTTAAATATTTCCAAAATACTTTCCTCTCTTGTAGCGACTATGAAGTGGTATAATATGGAAATACTAGTTTTATTTAAAGCTCCAGTTGGTAACTTTTAAGAAAATACCCTTTTGCCATATTTTCTGAAATTGTCGCTATATTCTGACAGAAGTACGTGAGACAAATAAACTGTGAAAAAAACCCATGTCCCTTCTCTTCCTATTGTGTCTGATGGTATTTGCTAGAATCTACCGCAGCACACCAAAAACAACCAATCAAAGTCAAGGAGTCTCTAACGCAGCTGTCAATCACAGCTCACGAACTGCCAAACTGTCGAACTAGGCAGTGCTGATCAAATAGGAGTCAAGATTGTTACTGCATTGCCTATTTCTTGGCTCAAATTTTTTCAGAAACATATTTTAGTGTAGTGTTTAGATGTAAAATGAGAACGTTTGTGACCTGACCGCCATGTTGGAGACAGTCAAATGAAGCACCAAGCACCGCCCACAAGCCGGACCATCGTCCTCATTTTACAGCTAAACAGTACACTTAAATATGTGTCTTATACATTTAATGCGGGAAATTAATATTTGATCAGCACTTTCGCCTTTGACTGCAGTTCACAAGCAGACATGATCGATGGCAGCGTTAGAGACTCCTCAGCTCTGATTGGTTGTTTCAATTTATGTGCAGTAATGCCACTGAGGCAAATCGACAGTGCAGAGAAACAAGATTTCATGCACGGATCACCTGTCTTGTGTGCTTCTTTCTGAATATAATGACAATTCAGCAAATCTGACAAAAACTTATTTTTAGAAAAGTTACCACCTGTAGCTTTAAGTACATTACTTGAGTAAATGTACTTTGTTACTTTCCACCAGTGCAAAATGATCAGCATACACAGTTTGAGATAAAACATGCAAAATCATTGGTATCGTCCTTCAGAAAAGTACCACTGTCTTCTAATGTGACGTCTGGCAGAGGTGTGGAGGCCTCGGTGTGCAGCTCCACGGTGGGACTCTCCTAAGAATAGTAACAGTGGACAGTCAGTGGAAATTAAACAGGAAGCAGAGGAAGTGTCACAGCTTTGACAGTAAGTATTTAGCCTTCATCTCCCCAAAACCCATCAAGCTACAGTTTAACAGACAACATGAGAGCAGTACCCGATCAAACAGGTAGACCATGACTTCATCGTCGAAGGACACGCTCTTCCTCTTTTTTACATTCACGTCCCTCCTGGATAGTATCCCTGGAGCGTCGTAGATTTGACAGGATTTCAGACGACTTTTAAGGTTGTTCATATTGTCTTTGATAACCAGTTCATGTTGAGTCCCATTAGAGTTGTTGGTGTTGGGACTGAGGGCAGTGGAGTTTTTCAAATCACCTAACACGTTGTTATTATAACCAGAACCTCCTATAAATGTCCTGCAATCCTCTGTGTAGCCGATGTCACCAAAACGTTGCAGGGGTATATCCTCATCACAGAAAGTAATAAACCTATTGTGCTGGTTCACTGTAACAGTGTTCGGCTGGGTGGAAATGTTTAAATTAATTTTGATCAAACTGCAAATTTCCTGCATATTTAGAATAAGTCGCGTCCATGGGCCCTCCTGTGGGGTGTCTGAGACAACAGAAGCTACAGAAATTAGCGCTGAATCACGTGCAGGCTCCTCTGGAAGACAGCACTGTCGAGGGGAGATGGAGGAGGGTGGTGGCCACGCTACCATTCCTGATCTGCTGTCAGTGGTGCTCCACAGCTGAGGGGCTGCACTTCCTCTTTGATCAAGGAAGCAGGTGATCGCCTGCAGCTCTTCGTCGGCCGGGATCATCTGGCCTGAGGATATCAACAGCTGGAGCTCTTCATTCCTGTGTGAATGATGCACAGTGAGACTTGTGATGCATTAAACTTGGTTCTGCTCATCATCTTGTAATGGACATGTAAAGGCGATCAAACTATTTTTGGAGTAACAAATAATTTTTGTAGTATTGGCCATGGATCCAGAACACTAACTGTCTATCACCAAAGACACAGACAGACACACTTAGTGACCAGCTGGTGAACATAGTGGAGCGTTTAGCAGCTTAAGAGCCAGATATTTCCCTCAGGAGTTGGAGGAAACCAAAATTAGAGCTAAAAGAGAGTAAATAATGGACTGCTCTGTGGTGAGAAACATATATGATACAAATGAGATTAAATATTAGTGTTTGGCCAGGTCCACACCTACAAGAATATTTTTCAAAATGTAGCTTTTTCTGTGTGTTTTTTCTTCCACACGCAAACTATGTTTTAGTACACAGAGAGTCTTTGAAAAAACTAGACTGACTGTGTTGATGTGTAAACGGGGAAAAAATATTTTTTTGGCTTGTGACAACAGATTGTGACACCTTCTTCTAGGTGTCACAAATGAGGTGGTATTTCCTGCCATACTAATATGGCAAAAATAGTGCTGGTTCTAACCTTGTGACCCAAAACATATGACTTTTTTTTTTTTTACATGTACATGTACAGTTCCTCGCCCACTATATTAGGAACAGGGGGTAAGAATGTGCTACAGAGGTCACTGTTCCTCCATACTGTAATACTACCTGGTTTGGATGCCTGTCTGTCGCTTTGAAATCACAACTGCTCAACCAATTGAACATCTGCTCAAAGATTGTTGGTCAACCACTTCTTAAATTGTATAATTTAACCTACCAAAATAGCATATTAAGGCTAGCAAAAAACATTGTATCAAATTCCATTTATTTTCTAAAGACAGGATATGCCCTGTTACCACCACACAGAAGATACGCTATACCACAGTTGAAGAAAGTTAGACATCAAAGATCTTTTATCCACCAGTCAACTCTAAAGTTAAATCAAGATTCACACTTAAGAACAGCATTAATGGAACCTTTTTTGTGTCATGTTTGTTTGTGTATTTTTGTGGTGTTGTTTTTTCTGACTATGCCTGACAATGGCTACATCAGCTGTTGTGATTAGCTTCGTTGGCCTGTGTAGCTAGCTTTGTTACCACTTATAGTTGGGAATTATGTAATGACAGTTACATTGGAGGAGGGTTATCCCTCTGAGACCTGAACTTTTGTTTGCTATGCATTTTTAATTTTTCCTAGCTATGTGGGATCAGTACCACCCAATAAGTATAAAAAAAAAACAACTTAACACATAGATAAAATTGTCACCAATAATTTAGTCCCAGTTTTCTCGAATGAGACGATAGTAAAGTCCCAATGTTTTCAAACTTGTACTTCCTATTTAACAGCGTCTTAGTTTGTTACTGTTGCTAAAATTGGTCAAATTTGTTGCCATAGCAAGCTATAAACATTAATAATCATAAACAAAGTCCACTTCTGTGTCAAGATCGGCTGCAGACTGACTTGGCAGAGATAGCTGCCATCTTCTTTTTACAGGGTTTAGTGTATTGTGCTCTTAGTACCACTAGATGACACAAAATAGTGTCCACGAACGAGGACAGCAGGTCTAAGTTAATCAGAATTAAGTATAAAGGTCAAGTTAACCCAACATGTGATGTCCTCATGAGGACACAGGGTCTCAGCAGGATATAAACCACAAGTTTGAAATGGCACCTGCAGAGGTGGTGATTGCAACTCAATGACATGCTGTTTGCAAGTGGCTTATATCAAAAGTAGTACAGTGTCTTACATAGTTAATGGTGTTGGTATTAGTATGCCCATCACCAGTAGCTTGCATGTTAGATGGTGAGCATTGGCTGATGCTTTGACCTAAAATAATATGTAGGCTTCTTTCACACAAAATATAATTTCATTATAGTCCTTCTCTATTTTTTATCTGCTGGATATTCTAAGAGGTCAGCTGCAGTGCACAGACAGTCCCTAACAACAGCATGTACTAAAACTGATTCGTCAGCCTTTGTCCATTGGATGAAACGGTGCACGCACACACAAATGCACGCATACACACAAACACATACATTATTTGGCCACTCACTCCGGAGCCTGAATAAATATCGGGGCCCATCCATCCGCAGAGACAAAGACGCAATAGGAAACTTTCACCGCTCTGCAGTAACCAAGCAACCGCTGGATGAGTGACTCAGGAAAGGAAGAGAGGAGCTGACTCACAGCAGCTGTGACGTAAAGGATGTAAAAGGACACACTCACACACACTACTGTATGGTCTCACACACACATAAACACACATGCGCGCACACTCTTGCGCAGTAGGCTGTGAAGCCTGTAATCTGCCCAGTTTCGGGTAAATTAACACCTCATTGTGTAACAGGTGGATGGGCTCAGGGGAAGGACAGATTATAATAACTTCCAAACAGCCAATACACAAACAGACACCCACCACAAGGAGAGAGAAAGACATAAACACATTAAAAGTATCCATCGATTTTCATGATAAAAACTAAAGTAATACCTTTTCTTGATTCTTTTGTCACTGCATCTCCTTTTAGAACGCCAATTTAAACCCTCCAATGAAATCACCAGCGTAGCTCCATCCCTGAAGTATTTTAACTCTGTAAAAACAAAGAGAGGAACATGGTTATCAAACGGATATACATTGCTTCAAAATCTTGCTGCATCATGATGCTGCAGTACATGTTGCAACACTCTTAATCTCTCCTCCACACATGACACCAGCATATTTCTTCTCCTACCTTGCATGCTGCGAGCCCCACTCATTCCCCTGGCTTTTGCTGCACGGCAGACGCCTCATGGAGGGCACTGAAAGGGACAAGCTACACATATGGACAGAGAGAGACAGGAGATAGAGGGATGCACAGAAAAAGAGAGGAAGGGAGGGGGGGATCAGGCGGGGTAGAGAGTGAGTGAATGGGGGGGGGGGGTGAAAAAAGGGGAACAGATCAGAGGATTGAGGGATTGGGATGAAGAGGAAGGATGTAAGGACACAGAGAGAGGACAAAGAGCTCATATACACAGCACACTCCCTGGAGGCTGCTGGCCTGTCTGCAGCAGCAGAGTGCAAGATGGGGATCAATAAGTTATCTGGTCTAATGTAACACAACTGCCTGAATGATGGAGGGTCACTGCAGGGAGGATGTGGCGGTGACGTACATTGTTCTCAATAATTATATCACACGTGCATCACACCTCATGCAAACATCAGATATATTAATGCAAGATCAAACATATAATTTGGTTTCAAGGTCATGAATTCACAATTAATTGAAAGATTTCTCTGGTTTATTGTGCAGTCTTTCCCCAAAGCAATCTGTCTTTTAAGAAGCTCCAATTCTAGTTGACATTTTCCATAAATTTATAAAGTCAGAGTCAGTCCAGATATGTTGGTTTTAGTTCAACATTGGGAAAGACACATATCAGACTGGGGGCTTGGGAGTCCTCTGACACAAAATTTCAACCATCGAACACTTATTTTCCTGAATTTGTGCCTTTTCTGCATCAATTTATGGTTTCTTTAATTTTGTCAAAATAATTCCATTATTATTATTGTTGTCATGCATTATCATGCATCAGTCTAGGCCCATTTGCCAGGGCTTGTGTCTGTATTTCACATTTCAGGAGGTGTTGCCACATAAAGAGCACGCTTGACAGAGTCTGTGTTCACCAGACAAATACTGCATATAGGTAAAACAAAGCTTTTGGGATCTATGAATGTGTACTGCATTTATGGGTTAAATATTTGGGGAAGCCCCTCAGTCTATTTTTTGGTGCATGATCTCACTGGATGCAACAGTGAAAATTGGCTCCCTCTAGATGTTGATAGCAGAACAGCAGGCAGCTTTGGATTACAGCACTGAGGAGGAGGGAACTGCAGCAGGGCTCTTAAATTGTTCTTAAATTTAAATGAGGCTTTATAAATTTAGCTAAAATATCTATAAAAGTATAAAATAACATTATAAAACTTGGCCATATATGTACACTTTTAACTATCACTGTTGCTACTATTAATGCAGCTATACCACTTTTTATTTTACTCATAGAAACAAAAATATTACAAGTGCTGGGGAAGCGACATTGAAAGCATCTCTTTAAGCTACTAATTAGTCCACACTTGTAGAAGCTGAACTACAGTTTGGTTAAAAGAGCTACCCAGAGAAAGTAAATTAAACTACTCTGTAAAAATAAATAAATAAAAAATGACAATGTACATATGATACAAAATATAACAAGAAAAGTTACATACTGAGTTTATTGTAATAAATGCACACTTATTCACAGGTCATACATAAAACAAAAATGTGAGGGCAGAGCTTGTCAAAGGTGGTTCAGCAACAGTAGAGAGACAACAGTAATACAATACAAAACAAAACAAAAATTCCTTTCTCTTTCTGGCCCAAAATTGTAGTTAACTACACATACCAAAAATGGCAAAAAGGTTATTTAACTTTTTGAATCACTATGCAAATATGATTGTAATCAAACTACCAGCAAGCTACTGCAAAATGTAGTCCAACTACTGTGCTAGTTTAATTACATGCATTCACTACCCTTCAACACTGAAAATTACTGATGCTACTGCTCAGATGATGCCAGACTGCTGAAGTCTTTCTACCACTGCACGGTAGAAACATACTGACATTCTGCATCACAGCCTGGTATGGAAACTGATCGGCAGCTGACAGAGCGGCATTGCAGGGGATCATAACAACTGCACAGAGGATCATTGGTCTCCCTGCCCCCCCTTGAGGACACCTACAGGTCTCGCTGCCACAGCAGAGCCTGCAGCATAACTAAGGACAGCGCTCACCCCTTTCATGAACTGTTTGCAATATTGCCATCTGGAAGACGCTACAGAGCCTTAAAGACCTGTACTTCCAGATTCAGAAACAGTTTCTCTTCTTTTCTATTCTATTCTGTTCATTACTACTGTTATACTGTACATACTATTACTAGGCCACTACTATTACTACAATCACGACTGCTAATTTACATGCTCCTGTACTTCTGCTGCGATCAGTTGAGCTGTTAAATTCATCATCATCATTATTATCGTTATCATGTAACTTCCACACAGCTAAATTTATTAGCAAGTTCCCGCTGGTATAGTCCTCCCTCTGGCAACAAAATCACTGATGCTGGAGTTCTGCTTCACACACCCAGACAGCATCAGGATGTTGTTTCCAGGAGGCAACAACGTCACCATTCAGTCCACCTCTGGTTCCCAAGAGAGGAGAAACAAAAGAGTGAAGAAGAGGGCAAAATAGATGGTAAAGAAGACATAGAGATGGACAGATGGTGCTGTCTACTCTGATTTTGCTTTCTGCTACCTTTACCCCTCTCCCTTGAGATGTCCTCAGAGGCGTCATGTCCCCCAGCAACCTGCACCCATGGGCCCATATCAGGTCAGCCGGAGTGCTCTGCCTGCTTACAGTACAGTGTTGCAAGGTAGTCAACTCTTTTTTCACTGCACTTAGCAGGACATGTGAGGATGTGATACAGCCGCGAAGCTGAAAGCCTTCTCACAGGCGCAAAATGGGAGCTTGTTCCGGGACATTCTATTTTCACATTGGAGTTATGATTGATGTGCTGTGTCTGGAGATGTTCATAATCTGATATCTCGACAACTTCTACATCCAAATGTCAGATGAATGAGTGATACCTCTTTGGTTTCAGGCCCTCTGACTGACTGGGTGGAAGGTGAGGAAGCCTAATAGTTGTATTATATTATCTGATGTAGTTAATTTAAGCAGGAGAAAGCATCATTTCCCTACTGAGCTACTCTGCTCATTTAGCCAGAGATGTGGCAGCCAACTTTCTAATCATGCCTACAGAGTCCCAGTCCCACAATTCCCTGTAATACACAGGGAAACCTGACCTCATGGGCATCAGCAGGTGAACGAGAATAAAGAATGTGTTTGTTGTAGTAAAGGGGGTGAGAACAAGCCCGAGCACCAGGGTGTCACTTCAGCTTGAATTTTTTAATAATTGGCTTGGTCCCGCTATAACTAACTGCTCTGATTGAGCTGTAACGTGTACAGCACATGCCAGGAGAACTGTAGAACTATCCTTTTACACTGTGGGCGCAGAATCATCATATCCAGCCGGCAGCAGACGGCGATTGACACCAAACAATCCGTGAGAGGAGGGTAATTGGAGAGCATTGGGCTTATTCTACACCATGCCCGAGACCTGAAGAGGAACACATGGAGCTGTCCAATGGATTGAGGCCCCCGCAAAGCACTGTGGGTAATATGGGAAAGCTAAACATCCAGTAAGAACGCCGGTAGTGCTGTTTGCAGCCTTTATTTGGACACAGAGGGGTCTCACGGCTGGAGAGGAGAGGAGAGGGGCCGGGAGGGAGTGAAACATGACACTAAAATAACAACATACAGAGTGGTAAACATGTCACTGATGTGTACATATTTGTTCAAGGTGCGTGTCTTCAACGGTAATTAAACTGAAATGCCTTCCTCAGTGAGGATGTCAAGGAAACCGGGGCACATTTTAAATGATAAAGGCCAGGGTGCAGCTTTGCATCTGGTTGTCAGCTGAATGTCTAATTTGTTGCAGATCAGCGCTCGCTGTGCTGCGCAGCGGTGAGCCCTCTCCCTTTCTGGGGAGAAAAGACTTTTCTCTTCAGCGGGAGATTATAGGGTCTTAAAAGTGTTTGCTGACAGAGTGTCTTTAATATGATGACATAAACGTGTAATCCATCTCAGATCGCCGACTGGAGTATTTATGAGCCTCTGTTGACAGCAGTACACCTGCTCTTCCTCAGTCCAGACCTGGGAACCCTGCCCGCCTGAACTAGCACCACTGCTGCCAAGGGCGCTGCCATATTGGGAGAAGTGTGAGTGTGTGTAAGTGTAAAAGAGGAGGGGGGAGTCTGTGTTTGTATGAAAAGGTGTAGAGAGACAGAGACAGGACGGGGAGGGGAGAGAGTTGTGTGAGGATGGTGGTTTGGATGGGTGGGGGTGTATTTATTTATCTCCTGATGTTATAAGAGGGTGGATTATTGAGAGTCATTTATTACTCCATCATTCATCAAATAGAATACATTTCATGAGAGAGGGAGAAACATATCTTGTTTACATAAAGTGTGTCTGACTTGGCAGGAAATCACCCTGCTGAAAGACAAGAATTAAAGGAGCAGTCTGCAGAATTTAGGGGGACATACTGGCAGAAACGGAATATAATGTTCTTAACTATGTTTTCGTTAGTGTAGAATCACCTAAAAACAAGAAATGTTAAGTTTTCATTGTCTTAGAACATCTACAAACAGGGCGAGTCGTCCTCCATGAAGTTTGCCATGTCGTTTCTACAGTAGCCCAGAACAGACAAACCAAACACTGGACCATTTTTACATAGGGTCATTTGCATTTTCATATCAGCCTATGTAATTCTACTACACTCTTGGCACATGGGAGAAGTTTCAGTTGGTTGCTATCTGCAACCTCACCACTAGATGTCACTAAATCCTACACACCAAACCAGTGATACTCAACTTATGGCCTGCAAGTCAACTCTTGCCCGTGAAAGGATGTCGGATGCTCCCCAACCATTTTCTAATTCATGAATGAAACTAAACCGATTCACACTGAAATTTATGTATTTATTCGACTGATAGCAGAGAAGCATATACACCGCACACAAGACGGCTGAAATACTTTTTCTTTTAATTTAGTCTTCTCTTGAAATGTTACAAACAACGCGTTTCGCCCATGGCTTTATTAGGTTTGTTGTGACATACACTGAATCCAATCAGCAGCAGGGTGATCATGTGCTGAGTGAACTCTATATATGGTTCTGTACACATGCCCACCACCTGAGAATACCAGGTGTCATGCAAACAACCAGACACACTGCATTACTTACACCCCACAAGTGAAGCCTAAAGTCAAGTGAAGGCTAAATTAAAAGAAGAAGCAATTCAGCACTCTTGTTTGCGGTGTATCTGCTTATTTGCTATTCGTTTGATTCTTCCTGCCATCAATGAGTTTATTTATTTATTCTTTTATTTATTTATGTAGTTTGTAAGTTGCCAAACTACATAGAAAATAATCAAAATAGAGCTTGTTTATAGACTGTTTCAAAATAAATGGGTCCCCCTAGGTTTCCTGTTGACCAGCTGTTTTGCAGTGTATGTGTGAGTGACACCAGTTTACAGGAAGTAAACATATCCAAGCTGTTGCCTTGAAATGTAATTCCAGTAAAATGCTCTATCAACAAAGGGTCAGAGGAGGATCCCTGCAAGACAAGTCAGATCTAAGCCCCGAATGTCCTCAAGTCCTAGAAACACATCCGGATACACCTGACCTCGACTGGATTTGAGTGGGAACAGCAAATGACAGAAGGTTACGATGCTTTTATTTAGTTTTCAAGGGAACGTCACTGCTTTCACACTGCAGCCACACTTGCATGGATGTTTTTTGTTTCAGCCGTGACCTTTTGAGTGCCAAGTGTTCCAGTGTTAAAAAACATTTTATTGAAAAATAAATACATTCTGAGATTTGATATTCAGAACCTTAAAAATGTAACTCAAATGTGAGGGTGTTAACATTCTTTTTTTATATATATAAATGTAATGATGTAGAAGTCTAAATTGTTTATAGGATTAAAATGCTATTTTTTTTGCAGTGCCTTTATGTATAGAGCGTCACAAATGGAGAGCAAACACACAAAAGGATTCGTGAACATGATAACTAAGAGCAGAAATGTTATTTTCCAGGTCACGGTAAATGTTATTGCAGTGTTCAACCACTAGACGGCAGTAAAGTGCAGCTGTTATAGTCTCAGTGTGGGGAATAGGGTTTAGAATTTGAAAAGCAGAGACACAAGCTGAACCTTGTTAGGACAAATAAAGCCACAGCATTGCAAAATCAAATTAGAAATTATTTAATTTTCCCTTTGCAATTTTTGCTCTGACGTGTTCAATTTCTTTGCTCTCACCTGCCCTTGCTGAACAAGCATCAAAGAGCAAGAAAGACAGCGACTTTTAACACTTAGCCATCACATCAGCCTGGCACTAAAACCACTGGTGAAAGGCCTGTGCCTGTCTGTCACTTCATGAGGGCCCATATCTGCTCCTGCACTTTAAAAGGTTGAGCAATGACTGCAACTGTGTACGTATGTAAACACTTACCTCATCTCATCCTGAAATCAAACCACAGCTAAGGGAGCAGCTAAGCAGGGCGAAATGATATTTCAGCCATAACATAAAGTTAACACACACACACACACACACACACAATGTCAGGATGGGTAAAAAAGACAGCGGGAAAGGTGCTGAAAAGCGGGGCTCTGACCTCTGACCTGACACACTCGCATAGGCACACCCGACTCCTGTGAGCGCCCACAGGCCGGGACAGCTGTGGGACTTCTCGACTGGTTTAAAGCGTTTATGGAGAAGCTGAGCTTGAGCGCTCGTTGACAGAGCTCTCATTTACACACACACAGCCGCGATCAGATAAGAGCAGATCTGTTTCAGCGGCTAATCTTAAATGTGATGAGGTTTACAGAGGCCTGCGGCAGTGGAATATACATAAATATCTTTATTTGGGAATCAGGCGCTGCCCTGGGGTATATCACACTACCTCACACTATAGGAACAGGAAACTGGACACTGTGCTTTCATGTTGAAGCCTTGCTTTTATATGGACACTTGTTTGGGTCATCTCTGTGTTCCCAGGGTCCTAAGTGCCCAAGGGCCTGGAGTTGGGTTTGGAGAGATTGGTGAGGGCTACCTTCGAAGTTCTAATTGCAAAAAAACAAAGGAAGATGAACACTTCAAATGCATTTTGTGGGGATATAAATGGCTTGAGCAAATATGCCTGCAAATATGACTGCATAGGTCTCAAAGAGAGTAAGTGGGCTGTAGGTGGGTGATTTCAACATAGTGGAGGACAAAATACATTAAGCATTTCAACAAGTGAAAAAACATGACTGAGGACATGAACCCTTCAACAGATCTCCTTACTGTGTCATACGAGGAGGATACTGAGCTGACAAACATAGGGCCCTAGGAACATCGATAGGCTCCTGACTTGTTTAGGGCTTGTCATCTGGAGAGAAGTAATATAGCTTATAGCTGTGTCCCGTACACGCATCTTTCCGAGGACACCTATAAATCGAAACCAAGCCTCTCTCCCTGACACCACTATCCCCCCTCCATCCTCTCTTCAGAGTCACCCGAGGGAGTCCCCAACTTCACCTTCCCAAACTCGTCAACCCCCCCTTACCCCAGCACAGATCCTATCGCTTGCGTCCTAAGCTGGCTGGTATTCACCAGGCCCTGATCCAGTTGCACAGCAGCAAACACATTTAAATCAAAAAATGCATTGAGTCAGGATTCCCCCTTAGTTACGGCTCAAACAGATAAAAAAAACAGAGCGGCCAGGACGCAGAAGAGAGAAACGGCTGCACTTCTGTGAATTTCACACGTATTTCATCCTTGCAGTAAATCTACCCAGCTGAGCCTGTGCTAAGTCAGGTCAACGCCAGCTCAATTCTGCAAGCAGGTGTTTTCTATGTTAAAGCAAAAGTTTAGAGTAATGTTCTTCGCTGGATTCATACCACTCTCATCCCATATAGCACACATACATCTGGTCTAAATTTAATCTCTGTTACGTAGGTTTTGGGTCGGCCCATACCTGCCCACATACGGAAGTCGCCACAGAGGCGGGATTTCTGTGCTTTTCCTCAGATTCTTTTGGGCGTTTACCCCACACTGCAGAGTTGTGGGCAGTGTTTTTGAAATTTAAGTGGATAGAAGAAAACAAACCAGGAAATGCCCATAATATGCTGTGATTCTCTTTCGGTGCTGAGCAGCCTGACATCCTTCATATCCAGCCGTCAATCCTGTTCCAGATTGTACAAGTACACGCCAGAGTCATACAGCAAGGTATGCCTGTCGAATTTATGTGGGTACCGGCACATGCAGGTATAAAAGGGAATGAGGAGGTGGATAAACTGGCCAAACAAGCACTACAAAAGGATAAATACACACATTTCGTCAAGTAAATCAGAGATCAAAACAATAATCTAGAATAAGTCAATGGAGGAATGGCAGGGGAGGTGGGACAATGAAACAAGGGGAAGGTTATAGCTTTATCAGTAACATAGCTAAAGTCAACGGACAGGAATATAGGTAGGACAAGGAAGGAGGAGGTAATATGCAATAGGATTAAATTAGGTCATTCCAATTTAAACAGTACACTACACAAAATAGGAAAACACCCAACTGGTTAATGTGTGCACTGTCAGTCAGAGTAATCAATAACACATGCAATCACAGAATGCAACACTTACAACCAAGAACGACGGCATATGAAGGAAGAGTTGAGAAAACTGGAATACATGAAATTAATGTTAAAACTTTGATGAGTGTTTTTTGAATTCATTAGACGGACAGGTTTCTAATCTCTGATTCACACTCTGGAGCAGAAGGTGGTGGTAATGCACCTAATACGCAAGAAGAAGAATTTCATCTCCGCGGGGTTTGGAACTGAGCTTGCGGGACATCTCATCGCAGTTGGTTTCAGGTAAGCTAACTGGAATAAATTGGCAGAAAATAGCTATGTTGTTTCTTCTGTGACCGTAAAAGTTGTTCCTGGTGAGTGGCGAGGCACCACTAGGTGTATATAACTTAGCTTAGCGCAGGTCCCCACCAGCTAAAGTTATCTTTCGTTAGCTGTGAGCTAGTTTAGCGGTTAAGCTCATGTTGGCTAACAGGCTACAACTGTGGTGTTTTCATTTTATTTTCCCTAGTTGACGTTATCTGCTCATCTGGTTATCGTGGGCGCTCGTTTTGGGTTAAAATGAAGTGCCCTGAGTTGCCACCCGTGGCCCCGCGCCCCCCCAACCTGACCTCCGGGGCCCTGGATGGATGCTCAAGTGTGGGTGACAGGAGCGGAGAGGAGCGCAGAGGTCAAACAGTGAAGTTTAAGGATGCCTTCGGTATGTTGGTAATGTGATTTTATGGGCAATTTATCAGTCAAGGTCTCCTCCTCCGCAGAGCAAACCGCCCCGGTGGCTACAGTTTTGAAACCACTGTTTTTCCGAGATGAAGGACTGATTGTTGAGCTGCTGTTAACAGTTATCAAAGTTAACACCGGATCCCGCCTTCAATCTGGCTAAAAGACAGCTGAAATGCTAAACAAAAAAAAAAATACAGTTGTGAAGTTGGGATTTGTCTCTTGTTGGTACGTGCTCATCATCTTTTCTGTCTCCTGCAGGCTGCCAGGAGAAGCGGACTGGCCATCAGATATTGTTTGTGGAAATTAGAAAATACAGTTTGTCAAACCGACTTTTGTCTCTTCATTTTGCGCATTTACACACGAAATAGGGTAACAGTCAACTATTTTTGAATGTTAGCATTGATTTCTGACACTGAAAGGTGAAATATTTGTAGTTTGAAATGTCCGACCTAACTGAATAAAGGTCGTAGTTAACGAATCATATATTAATGAAGGAGCGCCCACTGAGCGCAGTTTCTTTTATTGATCGTTTGGACGTCGCATGGTGATCATTTTCGATTAAAGGCAGACGTCTCAGCGACCACTTGGCAATGAGCAAATGCTCTCCCTGCTACGTCTTAACGATCTAAACTTGATACATCACAGGAATGAGTCCTAAAACCAAGAAATAAGTTCCCTTGTGTCAAAGTCAGTGTTTTAGATGCCTGAAATAAGTTCTGTGGTTACACAAGCTTAAGAGACTTTTATGTATTGTTCTGCAACAAAAAGTATGAAAGTAAATACCCTGTTCCACTTTTTACATCTGGAAACTCCGTCCCACAATGGGCTTGAGACGCGCCCTCATTGAGGACTTGGCTCAGATTCTGGAGTTACTTCTTATCCTGAAGCCTCCTTAAGGAATCTGATCCTGTTTTTTTTTTCTTTTAAAAGGGTGTTGCTAACAAGTGGCTAAATGAAACATTCAACTGTAGTGTAGTTTGTTTATTGCCGGCAGTCTTCAGAAAAACATCATACCTGGAGCAGTCTATTTCTAGGCGAGCACCAGTTGTCAGACAAACAGAAATTTACTGGTCCTTGCCAAGAAATTGCCTGGAACATAACCCAATGTCAAACGAAAAATTGTTGCGTTTTTCACTTTGGTTTTTCTATGAAATAAACAGAGCTGGCTAAAACAAGCTACCTGCTGCCCCCTGTTTGTAATCTTTGTGCTAAGATAAGATAGCTGGTTACTAGCATGGATATGTGAAAAGAAAAGACCTGGATACAGCACTGGAGGCAGGACCTTGCTCCTTCCTATAGAAGTTGTTCGGTGGTGCATGAAGCCAAAATCGTTTAACTGTCATGTATGAAATTACCCGAATGATTGGTGCTGCCTGAATACTTCCAGCTTAGCAATTCACTGACCTGAGTGGGACAAAATGATTTCTCTACTACACTTTCAAAATGTTTTGGGGATGAATGGATCAAATTCTAATAGCAAAACAAGTCATTTGCAGTTGCAATGCTCAAAAACATTTAACACTTACCTACACTTATTTACAGATGTCTTTCCCAATGTTAGCCTATAGGAAAATTTATTTTAGGCCCAATGACAGACTGTGTGACATGTGACAGACTCAGGAGTTGTAATTCTACTGTTTGGCTACTATGAAAATTGGCTTCAAAGCGCAATACACCTCCTAGAGGCCTAGTTGCCATGTGTAGCTTAGAGTTTGCTAATATACAGAAATATGAGATTGGATTTAATTATCTCATCCTTAACTTTGAGCAAGGACACAAAAAAGTGTCTCTCTCTTTTTAAACTGAATGTTGTTCTCTGATATTTATGGGAGCTAAAATATGAGTTCTGTTTTTGGTCTATCACTTAACCTTAAGAATGAGAACATTTCAGATCATACGTAAATTGGAGACGGATTGGTTGGTATACTGAGGTCATTTTGAAATATCTGGATGCCATGTTCTCATTGGCCATTTTAAAGTGACCACATTCAACTGTCAGTCAACATTAGTCCTTAAAGAGTTACTCTTTTACTTTTACATGTAGTTTATCATGGAGCATTATCATACTTTCGGATGTATTTTTGGATGGGCCCATTTACAGGCTGTACAGATACAAACTCACATGCATCCAGGCTTGAGTGATTGATGTCAAAACAGAGAGTAAAGAAGAGATTAACATGCGCACACAGACACAGACACCTCGAATGCCTCAGATAACCGCACAGATTGAGAGATTGGTGCCAAAGCAGTGGCGTGAGATCAAACTGTTAGTAAGAGTGGAGGGTGGAGCTTAAAGCACAGGTGGAGGGGGGGTGTCTTGGCTGAATTTGAGAGCGTCACTGGCATGCCCACATCACAGCTGGTCAGATAGAAATAGAAGAGGCAGTAACTGAGCCCAGGAAAAAGGAGGAGTGACCACTTTCTACTGTGTGGATGAACAGGTCTGTCTGAGAAGTCAGACGCCTCAGGCATTACAGAGGACTTAGAGATTTAGTTTAGCATGCAGCGGGACATTAAGTTGAACCTGATGACAATATCATCCATCTGAATTAAAATGGCTTTCAACATAAATAGCTTCTACTGAAGGCCTGGAACACAGAGTGACGTCTGAAATCTGACTCGTTATCCTCAACGTCTCTTATATTCATTCTTTCCAAACATAGGAAGATTAAAGGCCACTCTGAATGTAAAGGCTACTTTTATTCTTTGAATGGCTAAAAAAATCTTTATTTATTGATGTTAAGACCTTTTTCCATCATTATGAGGGTTATGAACAGAGAAGCAAATTCGTAAGGATAAACAGTAACGACCACAACAACGATTAAATAACCAAAATGTTCACTTAGAAATATCCAACTTGAGAAAAGCAACCTTTTATTTGGCAACATTTCCCATTATCATACTTCTCCTTTTATTCTTCTTGCCAAGTTATTTGCAGTATTTGAGAAAATAAACTTTTTTTTGGACTTTGCAAACATTTATTCTACTCTGTGATAGACAGATTTGACTAGTCATGTGTATGAATGTAAAATACAGACTATTTAAATGATCATGTAGGAATCCAAAGCTTAAAGGAATTCTTAACCCACAAAATTATCATTTGTATATTAATTGGTCATGCTACATTACTTTGAATTCATGAAGAAAACATTGTTTTTCTAGCACGCCTACATGGAAAACATCAAACATATTCAGAGCACATTTAACAGCAAAACTATAACGTAACATCCATTTACAAACTCTCACACAACTCGTGCAGTATAATCCAAGTCTCATTTATCCAGTTGTACGCTCAGTTCTTTCTACACACATTCATTTTCCCCTAAATCTTTGTATTTAAAACTGGACTGGAAGAAAAACGTATTTATGCTCTCTTCAAAGAGTCCAATACAAGGGTTTTTTTAAGCAAAAATGCATGTGTTTGGGAAGTACAGAGCATATGATTGAAAAAATGAGGCTTGGATTATACTGCATGAGTTGTGTGAGTAAAAAGATGTTTTGATATCATTTTGCTGGGTCCCCAATCAATCAATCAATCAATAAACATATTCACCGTTTTCCATGAAGGCTTGCAAGAAAAAAATAGTATCCTTCAAGAATTCAAGCTAATATGGAACGACTAAGGGATTTACAAATGGTTTTTCTGTGGGTAAAGTGTTCCTTTAACACCGGCTGAGTTTATGACAAAAAATCTTCAACAAAAATTAACACAGATATTATTTAGAGAAAATGTTATAATCAAACCAATTTAGAAGTACTCATAAAAAATATTAAATGATAAATGGGGAGCATTTATATGACACTTTTTAGCCTGAAATGGACAAATTCCCTCACGTGTTTCTTATTTATACACACTCAATGGGAGTAATTTATAGTTCAGTGATTACTTAATAATATTGACCGAGGCGACAGAGGTAAAAGTGCCATGTAAGCCAAATCTCATTCAAGAAATCCCCCAAAAAGCCAGTGTCTATGAGTGCATCTATGATACATCCTGTCAAGGTGTCCTTGAGCAACACTGAATGTCTACCAGCTCACTTACTAATAAGATGGGCTTCGTAACTATATATCATAGACATGCAGACTTGTACAAACTAATTCAGATCAAGACAAGAATAAAATACTGTCTTGTTATTTAGTCTGTGTGAAATGCAACTTACCATCTGTTTGTGTTTGTACTTACCTCTGCTGGTTTCCATGCTCTGTGCTCATTGTCCCATCGCTCAGAACCCCAACACAAGTGGGAGGCATGGAAAAGTCCCTGCATGATCTTTATATGTACACAAAATGCATTTATATTCCTCAAATTAAGCTCCGTAGCCCATTAGGCTGCTCCTTGTCTGCCTTGCTCCCCAGACAAAAGTTTTCTACCACGGAGACCTACAGCTACCTGCCTGTCAAGAAAACAATCAGCGCAACAAACTCCCCCAAATCACTACGTGCACAGGACCATCACCCCTGTCCCCATCCATCTCTCTCTGTGTCTGTCCCTTCCTTTCTCTACCATCCCCCTCTTCCTCCTCTCATCCACCACTCCATCACTCAGGAAGCCTGGTCTTCCTGAAAACAAGCATGGGAGCATGGAAAGGGACAAGGCTGAGGGGGGTAGGTACGTGAGGGGGAGGCAGAGGATGTTTTTGTCGTTCCTCTGCCCCTCTGGTCGCTGCAGGCCTCACTGAGTCCATCCTGAGGAAGCAACGTTCGCGTCACTCTTGCCAGGCCTTGGGCCCACACGTGCTGCCTGTTGCGGCCGGTATGACGCAGTAGCTACAGCGCTCTGGTAGCCCCTCACACATGGGAGCTATAAAGACATGTGCGGATTAAAACTGTGGAAAGCTTGCTTTTCACATCATAATGGCACAAGCAAGCAGGAAAAGTCCACACAAAGTCACATCGAGTGCATTTCAGTTCCATGAAAGGGGTCAAATGTGCTGTAGACAGAAACCATGAGGAATCTTTGTGTTTTGCCTGAACAAAAGTCTATAACTTTGCCAGCGAACCACACTCCATTTCCTGTCACAAACTGCCAAGCCACCTGCAAATGTGGGAATTCCTTATCAGGTGTTTTCCAGCGACTGCCATCGACGGATTTATAGGAAATCTAAAAATGCATGTCTGCTTCTAGGTGCTGTATTTGTATTTTAACAAAACATGGCTCAGCCTCAACATGACCATCAAGCATATCCTGTCCTCATCGGGTAGCACTTGGTATGTTCACTGTTGTTGGTTTAATTGGTTTAACTGTGTGTGGTCTGCAGGAGGAGACATGACTTCACCCTAAATGCAGCTAAAAAATGGACACAAAATTCATTGATCATGAAGCAGCATGAGCATGAGCAGATCCATGCTAACCCTAGTACAATGATTTACCCACTGACTTAAATCACTGACAATACAAGCTATATGAATTTACGTGATAAATGAATGAATTGTAAAGTGCCATCTGATACTACTCTGATACTAAAAGGGTATAACTGGAAAAGTGAGAGTTAACAGTCATATAGTCTTCACACTATCTCAGTTCTGCACACAATCTGACCAATATTTAATCATAGTAACCCTCAAAATTAAATTATTAGGCCTAAATGGAAAAAAAAGCTCACTCCTGACATGATGTCATGATTGAATACCTTGCATTAATTTCCTCTAATCATTTATTGGAGGGGATTTTTTGGCCCAGTACACACACGTGACTACCTCTTCTTTTCAAAATAAAAAAACAAGGTCTTAACAGTAAAGTGCATGTGGAAATATGATCAATTGTATTATATATATCGCAGGACATATAAAAATGTATAGGGACGTTTTCTATACTTACACATATAGTTCAGCAAGATAATCCTCACATATCAACACTTTTTCATGATTATTGAAGCCTAAATGCATCACTAGAAGTAAAAGGCTAATGTTAGGCTATAAACTAACTACACTATGGTCACATGACCTAACGCCACCACCGTAACAAGACTGTAAAGCTGTGTTTGGTGAGGTTCAACGTGATGCTGTTCTGTAGTCTCATTTGGCCACCTGTTATTGGTCGCCTTTTTTAGGACACATAGCAGCTTTTAAGTTCACGAGTGGAGTCTTTACTGATGTCGTAGAACAAAACGTGAAAATCTTTTAACCTTGTATTAACCGCAGACTTTATTTCAGGCATCTAACCAGAAACCATTAAAAAAATTCCATTGACTCTGAGACAAGGGAACCGGCAGTGGTAAAATGCTAACTCATTTCCGGGTTTTAGGACTCATTCCTGACGCACTCTTTATAGTTACAAAGAGCTTTGCATAGAAACTTGTAATGAATTTACAGATACCTAGTGCACCTCGATCCTGCATTCATAAAGAATAGAACATGTATAAAATGTAATTTAATATTAACTGTAGCGTGAGATGTGTTAGAGTCTTTATAAACAAGCAACCCTTCATTTGAGAACAGAGCTCTTGACTAAAAGTAGCATGTGACAACAAGGTGACTGTGAGTGGAGACAGCTCCATGGAGCGCAGCCTGAAAGTGACAGAGGCCATAATAACAGGATGTTTACAGCCTGTGGAATCGCTGCCAGGGACGACCACGAGCAGGCAGCGACCGTGGCTGGAAACCAGAGCAAAGAGGAAACACAGGCCAGCCAGGTTCCCTCCAGATGCACCAAACATAGCCTCGCTGGCTGTGAGCTTTATTTACAGACGTAGGCTACCTGACTGGGGTCTGCTCAGGTAGATTTAAACCTACTATGACCTTTGACCCCTGAAGAAACCACTCTAGATTAGCGTGTGCAATGACAAGATTCTCTGTCTTCTAGCCTCCTTTTCAGTGTCTCACACACACACACACACACACACACTGTTCTCTGAAGTGGTCAGCTGCAGGTGACAGCAGACAGAAGGACACTGGTGGTTTCTGACACCAGGGAGGGAGCGTAGCAGATTCACTGTCACCAGTAGTTTCTTTTGCTCATCAGTGGACACTCGCTGCACCAGGCTGCAACATCCACCACAGAAGAGTCTCTACCACCATGGCTATCACCGACTTCCTCGCAGCCTCGGACATCACCTCGGCTATTAATGCTTGTAAAGGTGAGCTGATTGTGTGATTAAAATGAGTGCGTCTACATTGAAAATTGTTCTTGTCTTGATGTAAGGCGTCTACCACATCATAATTTTATCTAATCAAGTTTTGCCTGTGATTTCACTTTCAGCAAAGGACTCATTCAACCCAAAGATGTTCTTCAGAACAGTGGGTTTATCCAAGAAAAACCCAACAGAGATCGAGAGGGTCTTTAAGATTTTGGATCAGGACAAAAGCGGCTTCATAGAACAGGATGAGTTACAGTTGAGTTTTATACACAGGAAATATCTTATACATATATTCTGTTCCATCTATAATTCATATGTCAAGCTGTATTTCACCAAACTTTTTTTCTTAATGTGTCGCTTCATCCCCGCTCTTCGTCAGACTGTTCCTGCAGAACTTCTCCAAAGGAGCGAGGCCCCTGACTGCAGCTGAGACCAGAGGTTTCCTTCTGGAGGGAGACTCAGATGGAGACGGGAAGATCGGCTGGGAAGGTGGGCAGGTCCGAGGGCCACTTCACTGTAGATACTGCTCAGGGGTCCGCTTTCTTTTGTGGTTTATTAGGCTTTAATGTTTGCTTTATCATAAGAAGGAGCAAACAGAGAGGTGATTGACATCAGTGAAAAAGCTTTGTTGAGTGTGAAGAATATGACGGCAAACTAACTTATACTACCTACAGTAAGCTTAACAAGCAATCTGAAATGAGACATTTCTATTAATGCTAAGAGCAAAAACAGCCAATCAGATACAAGAATTTACCCATCTACAATGCTGTTCATTCTTTTTCAAAATCCTCACATATTACTTAGTGATAATATAATATTCTACAAAAAAGGTAAAGCAAATAGTGATTAAAAGGTGAAATTAACACAGTATTTTTTAATATATAACAATGAAATTTTGTAATAAGATTGAAATGCTAAAATAGGAAGTTGGCTTAAATAGAAATAAGAAGAAATCAAACTACATTCAAGAACACAGATCATACAGGAAGTAGTATCTCATTTACAAATGTGGACAATTAATCAGTATCAGCTTTATTCATATTTCTTGTTTGCACTCCTGAAAAAGAGAGATAACATCTGTCACATGCACAAAACAAAGGCAAATAACAGGCTGAAAACACCCTATTCTGAATTATACAAGTTGCTTTCATCATGACAAATTGTAATAGTAAGTACAGCAAGAAATTATTATTTTTTTTTTATCTTAAAGGAACAGTTCACCCCAAAATCAAAATCAAATATTTCCCCCTTACATTTAGTGCTATTTGTCAGTCTAGATTGTTTTGGTGTGAGTGTTGGATATATCAGTCATAGAGACGCCTGCCTTCTCTCTAATACAATGGAACTAGATGTCTCTCGGCTTGTGGTGCTCAAAGAGGCATAAAAATACATTTGAAAAACTCAACAGCAATGTCTCTTTCCATAAATCATGACCCAGTTGCTCAAGATTATGTAGGAACTATTTTCTGTCTTTAGAACTACACCCCAAACCATATCACCGCACAGAGGGAAGCGTGCATCTACTCAGCCCCTGCAGGATGTTGAGATATGATCGCAACAATTAATGCAAATTCAGCCAATCCCTATGCTTTGTGCGCCACCTTGCAATTTTGTCCAATCACAGCAACTTAATCCCACTCATGTGACTTTTTAAAACAAGTAAAAAATAAAAAATGTCTAACATTCTTTCGTTTTTTTATTCCAGAATTTTCTGCGCTGGTCAAGTCATCATAAAGCATATGTGACTCCTATGATTTGTTGTATGGTGATAATCTCAGGGTGGACCTCCTTTTATAGTGTTTTAGCTACAGTAAATGACGCAGACTCATTCAGGGATCTTATGTGTTTAAAGTAATATGTTGTAACAGAAAGTAATGTGATAAAGTAATGAAAGTCTCTTGTCTCTCTGCTATGTGTCCCTGCCAGAAAACTGTACAAATAAATACACTCTGCTCCGTGAAATGCTGACGTGTGTGTTTTTCTGTTCCTGTTTATGCTTAGGAAGACCCTTGTAGACGTGAGCAGAATAATCTCACAAGCCTTGTGTTGTGATGTTATATTGAGCGCTGGGAGAGGTCCAGTCTGTCCAGGGGGTCAGGAGGCTTTTGGTTTCTCTAATTAACACCAGGAGCAACTTTTCACAGTGCAAATGAAGCATTTGTCATTCTGGCAACCTGAATTTGACTCCTCAGATGAGGTGATTTGGTGTAAATTAAATGATAACACTTAAAAAAACCATGAACTCAACATTTAACCTATTTTTCTTTAAGACTGAATATAATATGTATAATCACCTTGAAATAAGAATCAGCTTCACAAAAACACTGACTTTTTTATTTGAAACTGCTTTATTGGTTTAAATAACCTGGCCCATTTGTTTTGGAGAGGAAGAGACCTCTGCAGATACTTTTTTCCCTGGGAAAGACCTCCTGGACGTCTGGATGTCAAGTTATAAAAGGAAAAAAGGTGAGCGCACATTAGTTGGTGCTGGGCTAGTAGCCTGTCCGCAACATGCCAAACCGCATCAGAGTGGCACTCCCAGAAATGTTTTCATGGGGGTTGCCAGATGGAGCCACTGTAGCGATTGTGTCATGGCCCTCCTGGCCACCCCTTGGCAGTGCTACTGCAAAAACTTGAAGACGTTTCGCAGACCATTTCCAAGAGTGTCTCTTTGTCTCTTAAAGTAAGTAAATGGCGTCAGAGCAATACAAGACACTATCTATCTCCTTGACACCATGATTACAGCCCAAAAATAAAGCCTACAAACGTGTATTAGTGTGAATTGCAGACTGGGGGGGGGGGCACAGCTGGATCGGAGGATCTGGCAGGCAGAGCTCAGTGATGGCAGGACCAGGGTGTCTGGCCGAGCTACAGCACTGCTGGTGGAATACTCACAGTGACCCAGCAGAGAAACTGTGGGACAGGATAAAGTTTTTATGCAACACATTTACAGGACTTCTGTTAATGAAGCACATTTATTTGCCACTCTCCCTCAGATGGCAGAGGAATATAGGTCACTTCTATTTCTGCTGCAGCAGGAGAAAACAAACCCCTGCTCCCAGGTCAAGCATCAGAGAAGGGTCGTTGATTTAAAATCAAACATTAGAAAATCTTAGACTTTTATGTGGTTGTTGATTTCTTAAAATATAAGTGTGTTTATCAGTCCTATAGATGCTTACTGAGTTTGGGAAATTAGGGTTGAGCTGTCTGAGTATTCTGCTTATTTTGCAAAAACAAATGTACATTTCAAATATACAGATCGGAACATGATGGGGGTGGGTCGTCCTATGCTGTCTCAAATTGCAGAAGTTCATCCCCGCTGTGAGATATTTGTAATTTAAACCTGATGTGGAAGAAGGGGCAGGAATAGTTGCAGTATTAATGGCTGAGTCATTTGAGGTGAGAGACCTCACTTGACCACAGCAAATGATTAAAGCCAAAGATTAATTTTACCGAAGTGAAAAAGAATATTTATTCTGTAAGTGCTCCTTCAGGCTGCTGAGACATCACACACCTGAAACCACTGGTGTGGGGGAAGGAAGTGACAAATTAGACAACATATTTAAGATTTAAGAGTTTATTTAGACGCTGCAGTTAAACTGAGAGTTTATTATACCTTTAGGTATAATATACAATACATATATGATGATTTGTGCAGTCAATTTAAATCTGCTGATATTAACTCTATATCATATCAGTCACAGGATCATCTCAACACTGCCACCTGATGTGTAACAGTCACATCACAGCCTGTACCCGTCATGAGTGCAAATATGGGCATGGAAAGACCCCCCGGACCAGTTCCTCATTTAATTTCATTGTCTGGTGCTGTGTAAGAACTCGGTGTCATTGAGCAATCACACATGCAAGTGTCGGCACTGAGATAAGTTTTTGGTGTTTCCTAAAAATAGCAACACAAATAGTTTCATCGCCATAAGGAGGAATGGTCTGAATGGGTGTAAGGGCTGAGCTCCAAAAATAAGAGCTGGCTTGGCGTTTCCTCAGCTGCGTGAGTAGATTGTGATCATATGCGCTATTCAATTAAAGCGTTTCAATTAATCCCTCTGGCTATCCAGTCAAACCCCTCCCCTCTCTGGCTCTCTGTAGCATTTAGTTACTACTTTCTGCAGCTTTCATTCAGCCTGTCCACAATAGATATTGCGCTAAACACAAGAACAGAGAAACGTTAGTCATTGTTGGAGACATTCATGTTACAATCTGCGTAAAAAACACATGAAGACAAACTGACTAAAAAAAATGTGTTTTTTTTTTTAAACTTGGTCACCACAGTACCATCTGCTGCCATAATCAGTCACAACAACCAGAGTTTTCCGACACTGGAATGTCACTGCAGACATTTTACGCACGCCAATTACGCACGGGCGCACCAAAACTGTACAGTTCAGAGGCACGTGTGGGTGATAAGTCATCACAGGTGATTATGATGTAAAAGTATAGGGTGGCTCGTGCTTTGCTATAAACTACACAATTACATTGTTTTTCATAAATAAGAAAATCTGGCAGTGTACTTTAGATGGCTAAGCTGGCAATGTAGCTGACATTTTAAAGGGCCATACACACAATATATTTTACAAACATCACAACCATTATTATAAAGATAACGTTTAACAGTCACATTAGAGAGTTTGATAAAAAAAACAACAACAACAACAACTTATATTAAGAAGTCTTAGATACAATGTTTAAAACACTTTGGCACAGTCTCTGAGTTAAGTTTCATCAACAAACCTGCCTGATAACAGAATAAGCAACTGTCACACTCAAGCCTGCTCGAGCTGTCTGATAATTTGCGATGCACAACATAAAGGTTTACCTCACTCTTGCCTCCCGTGGTGCTCTGCACAGTCTAACAGATCAAAACTTCATGGCCACTACATGGAATACGTTTCACCCAAATCAGCAGCGTATATTATTAGCCCTATGCAATATCAAGCACTTTTGCATAGGCCTACACTTAGCCTACCATTTAAGCATCTTCATTTATGTGCATATAAATAGAACAGCTCTGTCTACTGGACACATTTTTCGACCGACTGCTTTGACTGCGCTGCACACAGTGTCCGTTACATAGCCTATGCATCATATTTCAAGCCAGTGAAGGTATATAAGCTCGCGGGAAAGCTGAGGGGTTTCACTGCAGTGACTGAGCAGATTCATCTGAGCGAATCCACTCTCTACCTTTGGAGACAAACCTAAAGTGAGTTTCACTGAGGAGCCGCAGGCCTTTAGGCAAATCTACTTGCCTGACTCAAAGAGGGTTTTCGGGGCTTCGACTTCATACAATGGGATATAAATCAAGCAAAGGGGCCGCACAGGGCCAGATTCTGAACATCAGAGGCTCAGAGTTTGGCTTTGGACTAACTAAGGAACCAAATGGGAAAAAAATTGCCAACCAACCACAGCTGCAAAGGATACTTGATCTTTTGCCTTGGAGGGCTTGGTTTTGGGATAATTGGACTACCTTTTCTGATCATTTGTGGCTTGTGTTTTGGGGATGCCAGAGAGGAATACTCACAGAGAGGAACTGTTAAATATATTGCATGATATATCTTGCACCTCTGTAACTTTGAAAGCAGTGAGGGAACTTAGCATGCTAAGCTTAAAAGTAAAACGGCTTAACTCCTGTCTGATTTGCTGCAGCTGAACTGATGAATTGATGACTTGTCCTCTTCTCTCCTCCCTTAGTCAAAAATGGCATTCGCCGGAATTCTGAATGACGCTGACATCACTGCAGCCCTTGCGGCTTGCCAAGGTAAACTCCACAATAAAACTGACACAGCAGGCAATATTTTAGTTGAGGAGAGCCTAGATGGGAGCTACACGTTGCAAGACTTCTTGTCCTTAATGCTGCAGGATTCAGTTGCAAACAGAGAATCACATCATTAGATTACAGCCAGATGTTTTTGCATTTAACACTACGGGGTTGTCTTGGGGCTGGATCAACAGTGCAGCTAGCTTGCAGAATGTGCAATTTCCGCACATCTTAGCAGAAAGTAATTTGTATCAGCATAGCTATTGTAAGAAAAACACCTCTGCAAATTAATCTAAAATGAGCGCCAGACAAAGCTGAGGACAGGGAAGAGTATCAACGGACTGCTAGGCCTTGCAGCTGCAAAACACTCATCAGTCTCTGTGTGATATAGCTACACCATATCACTTGACCTCTCCTCTGTCTCCTCACAGCTGCCGACTCTTTCAAGCACAAGGACTTCTTTGCCAAGGTCGGTCTTAGTGGCAAGAGCGCCGATGACATCAAGAAGGCCTTTGCCGTGATTGACCAGGACAAGAGTGGCTTCATTGAGGAGGATGAGCTGAAGTAGGCACCATCTCTTAAGCTTTTCACCTACAGCTTCTCTAAACCTTGGAGTGCAGGGATCATCTTTCTTTGGACCACAGTGAATTGGGGATGATATCAGTGCACCAGAGCTTCTGCCAGCTCTTTCCTCTGGTGTCTGATGGCACAGCAGAGGAGATAACAGAACAGACAGCTTTAAATTTTGAGCCAAATTAAGATCATTTTAAATTATCCAGAACAATACAATAAGAAGAGATTTTCTGAAACATGACATCTACAAACTCTCAATTCATGATCTGGCAGAAGAAATATTTACATGCCTATTTCTGTCCTTACTCTGTATTTACTGTGCCACTCAGTATTTCCCTCTGATCACCCCCTACAGGCTGTTCCTGCAGAACTTCTCTTCCTCTGCCAGAGCTCTGACCGATGCTGAGACCAAGGCTTTCCTGAAGGCCGGTGACACTGATGGTGACGGCATGATCGGATGCGATGGTGAGAAAACAAGAGGAGCTTTATTAGGAATTCAAATGTAATGTCTTCAAATGTATGCAAAGCTCTCCAAAGACCTTAAAATAACACACTCTCTTTCTCTGTCTCCCTGCAGAGTTTGCCGCCCTTGTCAAGGCATAAATGAAGCAACAGACCAACATCTTACTTCACTACTCTAAAGGAACAACTTGAGCCAAGACATACTCCTCCTCTCTTCTTCTCCTCTTCCCTCTCACTCTCTCTCTTCAACAATCTACATGGCTTTTATACACTTGACCTTTTACCCCCCTGGCCTTAGACACACCGCTTCCCCCCCCCTTTCTCTCTCTCTCTCTCTGGCAACGTTCACCCCTTTGCTGTCCACGATGAATGTACCCAACTAAGTGTATAGCGTGGTTAACTTGTGTCTTTCTCTCTCTCACTCACTTCTGTCCTCGTTTTACTATGTGAGTTTTGCTAACTGTGAGATCAGCGATGATGCACTTTTATGGGAAACGGACAGACGATGAGCTAACAATAAAGGTTCTTTTTCAATAACATCTGACCCTGGTTTTCAATACGCTTTTCAAGCAGTGAATCAAAATTGCAAAAAATTGTTGTGACAGTAAAGGTAACATTCTGACAATGCAGGAAATGGTCTTAACACCCAGTTTTTACACTGAAGATGATGATTTAGATGATGAATCTGGGAAAAGAAAAACATTTTACAAAATAAATCTGATCATTTTATCTAGATCAATCCACAAAATGACCACATGAGAATAAATCTGAAGGTGCCAAAAACTGCAGTTCTCTGAATGGCCACTTGAGGCTGGCTCCAGAAGTGAAGCGAGTCCATCCCCATAGACCCCCATAGCAGAAATATATGTTTCCAGCAGCCTCGTTCAAATAGCTATTTTCTCTTTTCCCCCCTCACTTCATGACAACTGTACAGGAAAGTAGGAATTTTTATACAAATCACCTGTTTACATTTTTAAAGTTACCCATAATTAAGGGCGGGATGTTTTGAGTGACAGGCTGTCAGCCAATAGTGTTCTCGGCTTCTCAGTCAGATCCTCCCCTCGCTCTTCCACAGCGCCAGCCTCTTGGCCAAATATGGTCGCTTCTGTCTCCAAAAAGCCAAAATGGCAGCGGCCAAAATGCTGGACTGGAGGCTTCAAAATAGGAGTCCACTAACTAATGGGTGAAATCACGATAGGTACAACTGATATTTTTACGGTCTATGCATGGACCCCACGATGCAGAAGATCTGGGTAATTTTATACCCAGGAAGTCAAACTTTTTTGGATCAATGTGGGCCCGCCTTCAATGCTATGTTCAGTTCTCCTTCTACAAATAAGGCCGTAGCAGCAAAACCCATGGGAGTGCTGAATTGTCCAATGGTGCATTTTGTTGCTTGTGAATCCCTCTTTAAAAAGTCAGATAGTCTCACCGTAAAAGTTGCCCTTCACACTATAAACAGGGACTATATGGTTGGAAGTCTAATCCAGATGTGATGATGTAATAAAGAACAAGATTTAATCTCTTAAAATAGACACAAACACACTCACATGCACCCGACTCCTGCCCTGTATGTTAATCCAGCTCTCATCTCATACAGTATGAGGTGGCGGCGAAGGTTTAACTCCCCCTCAGGTCATGCCCCAAGATGGCTCTGCATTGAGGGGAAGCAGCCACAAGATGGCGCCTGTGATCTGTCAGTAAGTCACAAGGGTTTCAGATGTTTGATGGTTTTATATTGTAAACTTATAGGCATGGAAATGCGCTCTATTTGTTTCCTGAGCTTCACATGACTTAGGCCTTAATAATAGTAATAGTATAACAAGTGGCTCTGAGACTACAGAAAATGCTCTCACTCACAAAGTGTGAAGTCAGAGCTTCACAGCTTGAGATACTTTTGAGAATAATGAGATTTATTCCCTTGGTTCTCATTACAAAAAAGCATCCCTCCCCTCTCTCTGCTAATGCCATTAGTGCTGACTGGATTCACAGGAGACGCTGCTGTGTCAGATTGTTTGAGAGGCTTCCCTTCACAGACAACAAACTCATCAGTTTAGAGTGGCCTGTTGTCATGGTGACCAGGTGCAAACCTTAAAAAAAACAACCTAAAAACCACCCAACTCTTCACCTTACAGTAGGTCAGGTGTGGGTGCATGTGTGTGTCACAGCATTTCTAGTTAAAAAGCATCATAATACTCAAAACTGACCAAGTATCTAACCCGTGTTACACATAAGTGAATGATTTGAGTTTAAAAAAAAATCTAATATTTCTGGTATTATTGTAACTGAAAATCTTGTTTTTGTGTGTTTGTATATCTCCTACAGTCACAGAAGTAGATTTTTGATGACACACTATTTTTTGGAGAGACAGTTCTGCTCAGGATCATATTCCATAAAGTATTTCCATTTTTTCCAACTTCTTCCACAATCTGGTAGAAACTTGTAATAGGATACTGAATTGTTTCTTTGTTAAAACACAAGATTCACTTCAGCTAAAGTCAGATTTACACCACAGTTCTCTTTTAACCTGTTAATCAGGCTTATGGGCGAAAAAAATACACCCCAAACACCCAGACAGTGATGTTTTGAGTCCTTGTCTTTAACTGACAAAGCTTGAAATATCAGTGTAATACCATAATATAAGATGAGGATAACAATCCCCTGCCTGCTGAGATGATGTGACCTGCTGCTCTATGGTCGTCTAAATTTAGGAGATTATTCACTAAAACCAGAGAGAAAAGGGGCCTGATTAAATTTGAGATGTCTGTAAGCTTGCACACATGCACCTGCAGAGAGGGGGGAGGATGGAGAGGAGGAGAGGGAGGGAGGAGAGAGAAATGTATCACAGGGGGAAAAGTTGATTGGACCAAACCCACAGTTTTATGACAGTAAGAGCGAGACAGAGCAGCGAGTAGCGGATATAAAACAGTGAAGGTTAATTGGGCAGGTGAGGAACACGAGAAGGAGGCGGCGGGTTGCGAGAAAATTTGATCCGCAGACAGGTTGGAAACTCAAGCATCCTTCGGTGCATCCACCCCGGTGTATATAAGAGTGAGGCAGCTGTCAGCGGGCACCACAAAGCCTTATCTCTCTGCTGCTGCTGCTGCTGCTGCTGCTGCGTTGGACCTGGACGGAGAGGAAAGCGAGCCAACAGCGGTGAGTCCCACAGCTGCACGGGGGAGGACACAGGTGCTGGCCAGGTGTGTTACCTGCCTGCTTGGTGGGGAAGCGGAGCTGGCGCTGGAACCATAGTTATTTTAATTTTTTGCAGGGGTTTATGCACGTTTTAGCTTAGTCTGAAATTCCTTAAGTGACTAAAAGCAGCATGTTGCCATCAGACTATCGACTAAAACGAGCAATTCATGATTTGTTAAAAGATTTTCTCAAGCGGTTAGGTCAAATATAAACATTTATTGCCATGGAATATTCCTATAGGATGATAAATATAACTTAAAACAATAAAAAAAAAACAGCTTTAAAGACAATAATAAAATGCATATCTGCACACAGCATGAAAACATAAAGTAAAAAGTATTTGTAAAATGGATACTCAATAACAAAACAATAAATGACAAAATAAAACCAAAAGAAATCGCAAGCAACACATTTCTGAATAAAAACTTAGCCTATATAGAGGGGCAGCACGGGGTCAGAAAGGTCATATATTTTATTTTGTTTTATTTTATTTATTTTTTAATTATTCATTTTACCAAGCAAAGGGATTCTGTATCTGTTTGGAGTGCAGCAGCTGGTGTTTAAACTTTTTCTGATGATGAATTTATATTTGCTTCATTTATTTTGGGGTAAAATTACATTATTACTATTGGTAGGATAAAGGACCAATATTAATAAGGCTGTTGAGGCTTTTGCTTTTGTTTTTGTTTTTTTGTTGTTTTTTTTTGTTTTGTTTTTTCATAAAATAAAATGTAAGCCTCACCCTCACTTCACACCTCAATAACTTTTGCACAGTCCCTGAGTGCCAATTATCTCGCACAGCCCAGCCAATCCAATCAAGGGCAGCAAATAGCCTCAGTCATCAAGAGGCCACCAGGGGAAATACAACCAGGAAGCCTGATAAATCAGATGGATCATCACATAATTGTTAGGAATTTAAAAAAAGAAATACATGACAACACACAAGCAGTTTAGCCTCATGAATTTGCTATAGTAATACATGTAGGATTGTGGTTTCACTGATTCTCTAAAACCTGTCTGGCAATTTGAGCATATTTGCCAAACAATCATGGTTGAACTTTTGATGGGATCATAATATTAACCTAGATACATCTGCAAATACAAAAAAAGTTAATCCAGCAGGACACAAAAAAACAGACTGGGAACAAAACCTGAGGTAGGTGAAGAAGATGTGTGTCTGAAAGAAAGAGTGTGTGTGTGTGTGTGTGTGTGTGTGTGTGTGTGTGTGTGTGTGTGTGTGTGTGAATAATTTAACGAGCTTTTCTTTGTCCCTACAGGACCAACATGTCGCTCACCTCCATTCTTTCAGCTGAGGCCATTGAAAAAGCTGTCAAGGACTGTCAAGGTAGCATCTCCCCACACACACACACACACACACACACACACACACACACACACACACACACACACACACTGGACTAAGCAAATTATTCAGAATATGTGGCTCATCTATCCATGACTTCAACATCATGATGATACCGTCACGGGATCAACAGCTTTAATTTTAACTAACTAAATTCACACCTAATTACGATAAAATGCACAATAATCTCACAATAATCCACAGTTGATAAATCAACGTGCTCATAATCTGTGTGGCATTCAGTCACTCTCTGGTCTGCAAAACACTCTGCGACATAATCTTCTCTACGGCTACAGTATCCTCTCCACTAAAGTCATATCCAGCTTTAACTGAATTTGAAAAGGTTTTCAATCATCTTGTCTGTTTTAGCCGAGGCATTTGTCAACAGGACTTAAAAGATAAAAACAGGGGTGGAAAATCTCCCACCTGGACAGCAGCCACATGTTGGTTTAATCTGCACATCAGCGCCTAACCTGCTGAACTTCCTGGGTCAGCTCTAACCCCCTTTTTGCCTCAGTTCTTTTTTTATATATAAATATATCTATAGCTGTGTGTCCCTTTGTCATGTGTTTCCAGCTCCGGACTCTTTCTGCTACAAAAAGTTCTTCCAGCTGTGTGGCCTGTCCTCAAAGACGCCCCAGGAAGTCAAAGATGTCTTCAGGATCCTTGACGAGGACAACAGCGGCTTCATTGAGGAGTCTGAGCTCAAGTGAGGGAAACAGTCATAGTTAGGATGTATGATTACAGGATCAAACAATTCTCTCTGAGGGCACAGTGGCAGATCTGCCTATAGGCGACAAAGGCAGCTCCTTAGGGTGCCGTCCACAGTTAATTTACAGGCCCAAATACTGCATTACTTTCATAGTAAAAATGTAAAAGTACAGGCCATTGTTGCATCCACTAGATGCTGTAATTCCACAATTACATACTGTAAGATCACAGCTGTGAAGTTACAATAAAGTAAATTACTGTGAAGCTTACTTTGAAAGTAAGCTTTAGCAGTAATTTACTGTGATTTTACGCCGAATATTTTTACCATGCAGAGAGGGGGAGGTGCCAAAATGCACCCTCCTATAATGAACCTTAGCCTTTAATTTCCTAACTGATGCTGTCATTCTTATTAATGCTTATACCTTGATTCACTGCATTACTGTAAATATTGTAATGCATTAGAAACTATTAAACATCTCCCTTCATGTATGGATGGATAAAGGAACAAGCCTACCTGGCACAGGCCCAGGGGCCCAAAGTGTCAAGGGGCCCCCTTGCCTTGATTTGCAAAATGTCAAATTAACGCATACCGACCAGGAAGAGACTTTAAGTGACGACAAATTGACAATGAAATACACAAAACAACCACAAGGAGACATAAACTCACAAAAAGATGAATAACAACTACAAAGAGATTCAAAACCACCAAAAAATCTGTGTCTTGCCTCTACGTAGGAGAGGCGCTGGGCCCTTTTGCATATCTGCCAAGGGGCCCATCGTCTCATGATCCTCAAATGTCTTCATGCAAAGAAAAGCTATTTCGAGTGACATCATTTTCAGATAACAGAATTTGGAGTGAGTTAAAGAGGTGTATATGTGTCAGACAGAAAAAGAGATTTCCTACAATAAATCACATGATGGTATTATTGGGATGGCAGCATTAAGCCGTCTTCTAATAATCCACCATGGCGGAAGTGTTATTATTGCAATAGTGTTATATAATTCACCCTGAGGGTCGACGAGTTGTGCAATTTAGGAATTGGTGCCTTAATGTGTTTTTAACAATGGACAGTCAGATCAAATAATGTATCACAGCAAATAAACTTTGTGTGTGTGTAGGTTCTTCCTGCAGCGGTTTGTCCCCGGGGCGCGGACACTGACTGAGGCAGAAACCAAGAGCTTCATCTCAGCAGCTGATGATGACAGCGATGGCAGAATTGGAGCAGAGGGTCGGTATCAGATTTCTCAGATTGTATTTGTACAAACTCATGATGTAGTCAGAAAGCATCTCATTGGTTGGACTAAATATCAGCAGGTGGAGTCAAACAACCACAATCTGTGTGGATGGAGAAGAGGCAGCTATTTTTATGCAGCTTAGAGCACTTTTAACTTACAGGGGAAAAAATGCTTCCTAGACATTACTAATAATTCACCAGACCAAAATTTAAATCTGAAGAGACAGTTGGGATTGTTATTATCATTTTTTTTATGCTTCAAGAAAATGGTAGTGTTTTGGACCTGCTTATCGAGGTTTCTATGATCTTCTGTGTTGTACCTTTAAAATCGCAGTAGCCACACTGCATTACTCCTGTTCAAATGTGGGGAAGCCGTGTGGTTTCTTTTCTCCAGAAAATTTTCACTCAATTTTAAAATGTTGAATTTGTAATTGAAGTTCAAGGTTTTCTCTTCAGACACTATTAGACTGGCCGCTTAGGTTAAACTCAATCAGATTATTTCTTTCACTGGAAACACACACGTCATCATCATCACTGTGCACCAGAGGTGTGGACTAGAGTCAAATGTCCCGACTCAGGCTCAAGTCACAAATTTGATGATGTCAGACTTGACTTGGCAAAATCGAAAAACACTTGCAACTTGACTTGGATTTCAACACCAATGACTTGTGACTTCACTTGGACTTGAACCTTTTGAATACTTGATACCGTCCTCCAAGCCCAAAAGGTTAAAAAGTATGTCACTTATGAAGTTTTAAATGAATCTGGTAATTTTCCATTCATTTCCTGAATCAATTAACGCTATCCTTTCCCAGCAAGTCGACACTTGATCCCCCAGATCCACTTTATTTTAACAAATCTGACAGCATCCAATCAAGCTGCAAGAGAAAACCATGAATACCAATGTTACTGAGCACCAGTTAGAAAAAAGACTCAACTGTGTGGTGGTCAACATTGAATTGCAGCGTGCAAAACATGTGGGTCAGAAATTTCAAATAGAGTCAACAACTTCCAACAAACTTGTTACAACATAACAAATTTAAAAAGCTTTGATGATTTTTGTTAATCAATATATCATTACTTTTTTCATTAAAATGCATTACAGTTTGTGAAGACTGCATTATGACTTGTGTAGGACTCAAAATGGTAAATGGACTGCCTTTCTTGTCCTCCAAACCACCACTCAAAGCACTTTTACACTACGCATCACATTCACCCGTTCACACACACATGTGATCCCATCCACTCCTTTAATTTTTGCACTGTAGTTTAGTCCTTTTTTATGTCTTCTGACATTGATGACTGCTGCTTTATAATCATCCATGTTCCCGGATAGTTCTGGTAATCCATGGCTTCTGGTTGTGAAAGGATTTAACTGTCCACACATCCCGACCCGACAAGATGGCCGCATGGTCGCTCCTCCTGAACTTGGGCAGTGATTCTGTTCTACAGCCGCCTCTGAACAGTGTACAGCAGCGATCCACAGCAGGGATGGGACAGCATCTCACATTCGCACTGTTGCACCAGTCCTTATTTACCGTAAAGCACCTTCTCATGCCAGAGTCCTCTGCTCTGTCAGATCGGCATCTAGAAAGAGAGCCTCCTGGTTGAATGCCGCTGTCCAGGCTTTAGCCAAGTTTCAGTGAATCAAAGGATATTACAGCTCCTGATATCCTGCTGGGAACTGATGCGACATGGAGGTTGTCTGGTTTACTTTCCAATGCCTGTACAATGGCTAGTAGGATGCCAGATCAGCTGATGTCCATTATTCTCCATTTTATTTCTCAATGATGTTTACATTCAAACACTTCGGCCTGGAAAGCTATCCGCTAGCAAGCTAGAATTCGGCAGAGGGAGAGTTTACAGACTGGTGATGTAATTTCTTAATTCCGACGAGTGACCCACAGCCACACGATATCACCATCCAAGCCAACTGCAAAAGGACCACCAAGAATTCCAAAACAGAAATAAGAGCCGAAATTTCGCACAAATTTAGCTTTGAGCTGACAAAGAGGCAACTGGAAGCATCAGCACCTACACCTTGGGACCTGACTTGGGACTTGGAAAGCAGTGACTTGGTCCCATCTTAACTGTGCACTGCCTTGGGCTTCTTTATTTACAGTAAATAGAGGACTGATTGTAGGAGCCACAGGTACAGCTGCCAAATTGTTTGCATTAGTTTTGCTCTTCAAGTTCAGCGTCAGTGCATGTTTATCCCCCAAGGCAGGTTTTGCTTTCCTATGACTTTGAGCTTATTTAGCAGATGCATTATTATGACAGTTGGTTTGTTCAGTGTGTGTTTGCTGCGAGCACTCAAAATTATATCAACATCTTGAGTTTGTTTAAGCATGTTGTTTCAGATTTGTCACTGTGGAAACCATCTGTATTGATAACAAGTCATGACCACCAGATGCTCGTCCCAGTTTTGCTCACCAGCAATATCTGAGCTCAGCTATCTTACATAATCGGATAAAGGATTTGGACGATCTAGAAAATGTTAACCATCACATTCAGTGATTATTTTTGCAGATGATTCACGGCCATTTCAACATGCTTTTCTTTCTCTAGAATTCCAGACTATGGTCCTGTCCTGAGTTTTCCTGATGACAAGAGCTCAAGTCTTCGGGTCTTCAGTCCTCTCCCTGTGTCTGGACTCTTCTGACCCCGGCCTCCATTCCCAGTGACTTCTCATGTTTTCTACTAAATTCTGTGTGCGCTACTTGTTTTTAAATGACCTTTTGTCCGTGTTTTCTTTTCTGTGCACACCCCACCTCTGTCAGTGAATGAGACCAATAAACATGTGGAAACACAAATCACCTCTTCATGCTCATTTCTTAGAATATGTGGCATGGGGAAACATAGGCTATAAAAGTATTCTTCATATTAAATTCTATGTGTAACAATAATGCCTAAACATATTATGCTATACATGAATGAGGGAATAAAAGCATCAGGAGATTATTTAACAGTGCTGCGTGTCTATATGTGCCAGAACCAAGGGAATGTCTCATTGCAAAATACTGTATATATTCATTTTGGATTTTATTCCCACTTGGAATTCATCATGCAATATTTGATTTTTACCAATAAATAGATAATTATGATTTATATCATATTGTAATATTAGCTTCTTCAAATATAAATACGGAATATCACTTTACTGGACACACATAAGAAAAAATGTTTAGAGATCAACATGGGTGCTGATTATTGTTGGTAACAAAGTAGCTCATGACTGGGAAATTGAATATGTTACAAATTAAATTTTAGGGCATGTATTCAGTAATCTGTAGAGAAATAGGTTTTAAAAGTAACTCTCCCAACACTGCTCAGGACTGTATGTAGTATATTATTCTTACATCATCATCATCATCATCATCAACCACTGAGCTGAAAAAATGTGAGACTTTATTTTCTCTTTGGTTATTTCTAGTTTGTGGACTGTTTGATGGTTTTCTATTCTGATTATTTTGTTCATATTCTGTCCAAAAAGGGATGATAAGCCAACCAAGATAAATATCATTCTTCTTACCCCTTTTGAACGATATTATTTGAGTTGCTCTTTTGTTGCTTATGTTGCTGAAGATGCTGTTTGTTTTTGTTTATATTGCTTATAAGTTTTATTTTGTGTTTGTGTTATTCTAACATGTTTAATAAGTTGACGAAGAAAATGTCTACAGTTTAGCTATTCAGTATGTTTTAGTATGGTTTTAAAGGTTTCTATATATTTTTTTTCCCCAAGATTTTTTGGGGTGTTTTTGTCTTTAATTAATAGTGAAAATTGGAGAGAGGGGAAGAGAGGGTTTATATTTTTTATAAAGAAAATATAGAGGACCGAAAGTAAAAAAAAAAAAAAGTGAAAGTAAATGTGGTACAATTTAAACAAATGACTGTGGAGATTAGGTAACAAATGTCCAGGGCCTTCCAAAGGTATATAGTATACAAGATGTGTTAACAAATCCAGTGTAGTGTGCCTTCATTATGTAGGAGGATATAAAATGTCTTGTTTTGTCCGCAACCCAAAGATATTCTGTTTACTGCCAATGAGGAGGAAGGAACCACAACATGTTCACATTTAAAAAGCAGGAATCAGGGCTTTTTTTTTTTTCAATACAATCAATAAATTATTAAATTAGGTAGCAGTTAATATAATATTGACAAATAATCAGGGAATTTATTGACAGTCCTTTCTTAATTGAGTTTAATAGTGAGGACTTACCTCTTTGCAAACATTGTGTCATAAAAAAACTAAGTTAACACTAAGTACAGCTTAAACCAGTTGTTACTGTTATATTATTACATATTTAAAAGTCTAATAAACCAGAAGTTATTCTACAGTCCAAACCAGCTCATGCTCCCTTTATTGACTAGGAACCTTTATTTGACTGGAAATCGATCTTACCCGAACAGTAGAACTTGTGGCACCGCGCTGTCAAAAGCAGGAAGTATGTAAAGTATAATGCGGCATCCCCTCTCATTGATCTCATTTCCTCATTTTATTTTTATTTACGCCGTCTCTAACCTCGGGCACCTGGTCGTGTTGGGTTTATGGTCTGTAAGGTGAGTGCCGCCGTCGTGTTACTGTGTTACCGTCACGGTTCACTCAGTTTTCCTCCGCCTGGGACACAACTAGCAGAGACAGCTAACCAGCTAACTAGCTGCTCAAACTGATCCAACATCGGCTGGCTGCTGGCGTGGAAACAGTTTATGGTATGTAGTTGTACTCGTTAACTTACAGAGCCTCCAGTTACTCCGTGAGTTTGACTAATTCAGTCATAATTTATAAAAAAAAAAATATAGCGAGTGTGCAAGGACATGGTGAGGTTTCTCCTCTCTGGGTTGTAGCTCAGCTCGCAGACACTTCACCGGCTTAACGACAGATTTACTTTGCTACATTTACAATAAATACGTGTGCACACTGACAAAATGCAAAACAAGCAGCAAACAGACACACCTCGTAGATTCAGCGGGTTCAAGTATCCATGGATAGCTATTTAAATATTGAAGTAGAGCAAACATGCAGAACTATTTCCTCGTCTGAATGTGTCTAACGGCGGCCAGCTTAGTTTCAAGTAAAGATTTTAAAGTTACATTAAAACCCTTCATGACCTCATAAAACATGATTGTTGCTGTTAAATTATCTGACACCGTGGTAAGTTGTTGGGGCAGCAAAGTATGAAAATGTTGCTCATATATTAATGTATTCACAACACCAAACGGGCCTTTGTGCATTGAAGTGCTGAAAAGTTATATTCAGTTTCCAATCTGTTAGGTGCAGCTCTGTTCATGTTATGTTTGCCTCATACTGAAAATGTGTTCACTGCATGTATATCTATGACTGTAGACTGTATTAGAAATGCTTAGACTGCCTTAGTTTGACTTAGGTATACTAACATACTGGTAAATATGTGTCGAGGTTAGTTCTGTTCTAAATATAAAATTTTCCTCTAATGTTATAATGCTCCTTAAGTCCAGCATGTAGGATGTACTGGCATCTAGCAGTGAGTTTGCAGAAGAGAAACTTCTTGCGTGTACCAAGGGTATTGTTTGAACGATTTCACTTCATTGTCATAAAGAAATAATGAAATTTGTCTTGTGTCCTAGGACGTAAAGGTTTCACATAAATACAAGCATACAGAGCAACACATAGATACAAAATGTTTCACCAAACAACAAAAGCATACTACAAACACTACAAATCACATTAAATGTTACTTAAACTGGATGCAACAAATTAATAATTAATAATTAACAATCCTGTTACATTCAGTGTTTGATCCAGGTAAACTGAGGCTAATTAAAAGTCTTATTTTGAATTAATAGGTTGATGCTTAATTGAGCCTGTGGGACCCTAAATCTTCTGTGTGACTGCAAAAGCTGAGTAATATGTGACAGTGATCAGACACAGGAGCTGGCACCGTTGGCGTGTTGGCTCTGTTTAGAGCCAGTGTTTGATTTGTCCATTCAGGGCTCCTGTTGAACAACTTGGCTGACTCAGTGGGAGAGGCAAATTTGCATTTTATTTGTATAGCAAAGGCATGACCTGCCAACTCTCCCTCTGACTAGCTATTACTCTTTGCCTTCGTTGGTTAGGTTGATTAGATTTAGGCAAGATGAGTGGGATGCGTTAGGGTAAGAATGTAAGGGTAAACCAGTCAGAGGCTAGGAGGGGGGATCATGCCTTCACCCTTCCTAGGAAACACAAATTCAGGTGGAAAAGGACCCACTCCAAATGTCGAGGGTAACAAAAACACAATGATTCTTATTTTTAGGTGATTATAAACAAATGAAAACATAGATGAATATTATATACAATTTCTCCCTATAGATGTCTCTAAATCCTACACACTGGACCTTTAAATACTCACTCACCTAAATGCTGTATTAAAAGTAAATATTTTTTCCCACCACTGTATGAATTAGGGATGCACCAATCTGACTACACCAATTCCATTACCTCAAATCAGTGTAGCAATTACAGTTCATCATCAGATGGGTGCATCTCTAGTATAAATGCCCTCTGTGCTTCCAGCTTTGATCTGATTCACATCAGTCGCACTCAGTGTGTATGTTGACCATCCAATTAGAAGTATATGACTTATATGTAGATTTGTCATGCTGCAGTGTTTGAAGTACTTGTCTTTTTTTCTGCAGGTACACGGCATGCTAACCAAACTATCTTTGGAGCAAAGGAGATCCAGACACACTAATGCTGATGATTAGGTAAAACACACTTGATTGTGATGATACAAAGCTGACATTGACGTCTAGAGGTCTCTCAGCTTCTATCTGTTTCTGTCAGCTTTCTCTTTGTGTATCTTACAGTCCCAGAATGGCCTCAGGAATGCAAGACAAACAGTACACACCATCTCTGCTCAATTTTTTCATTTACAACCCTACGTTTGGACCACGAGAAGGAGAGGTGAGGCTGACTCCCAGATAAATGAGTAAATATTTTGGTAGTGTAATTGCTAATTCAAGGTGTATTTTTATTTATTTATTTTTTCAGGAAGAGAAGAAGATCTTGTTTTACCACCCAAGTGATGTGGAGAAGAACGAGAAGATCAGAAATGTGGGCCTTTGTGAGGCCATTGTACAGTTCACCAGGTAAAGAGTTCAGCAGTGTAATTGAAACAGAATCTGATTAAAGCATCAGCAGCATTTTTTCAAAGGCATTTTACTGTCTGGGTAGATTTTGGTGTGTTTCTTTAGCTCTGTGGCCTCTTGCTTACTTTGTATTGATTTTAAAAAAGTGTCTAACATTAATTATATCTTATGTCTGTAGAAGCATCTTGTTTAGGTGTGTCTCCTTTCTTTTAATGGTCATGTCTTTCTGTCTTCCAGGACATTCTGTCCAACAAAGCCAGCTAAATCCCTGCACACACAGAAGAACCGGCAGTTTTTCTTTGAGCCCGAGGAGAATTTCTGGATAGTCATGGTATCCTAATCTTACTTGTACATTACTTGTTCAATATTTACTCTGGTTGTCTAGACTTTGTTTACTCTCTTTGGAATAACATTTAGCTTTTTCTTTCTGCTGTTTGTTTTTCAAATTCATTCCTCAGGTGGTGCGAAACCCAATGATCGAGAAACCAAGCAAAGATGGCAAACCTCCCACAGTAGAGTATCAAGAAGAGGAAATACTTGTGAGTACTGAGAAATTCTCATCATCATCTATATTTCTTTCATTGAATATTGTCAGTGTAAAGTTTAACTTGCGATGCTTCTTTTTTCATTGTAGGACACTGTTTATGGTGCAGTCGTAAGGGAATGCTACAGTATGTACAAGGTGAGTCCCAGTAACACGATGTAATTTACTCGATTAGGACATGCTCTTGGTTCAACATCCCACATTGTGTTCCTCGACCAATAATGGGATCAAGAAATCACAGACATCATCAGTGTGCTGCTCCTGTGCGTCTTCTGTGCTAAACTAAGTTTTACAAATAGAAGTTAATACAGTAACACTGAGCAAATACCTTATAAACTGCCGCAGAGTTAGCGAGTTTGCTTGCTAAATAAGTCAGCTACGCTAACATGTAAGCTCACCAATATGGTAGAATATGGTTCACTAACGTTAAGAATAAGGATTATATCATTTTGGAGTTGCCAAGACCTGTGATGAACACATTTTAAAACATATATAATTCGGATTTTGGATAGGATTTTGTTCAACTGTACTAACTTCAAATTAGAAAACATAGCGTAGCTCTAAAGAAGCACAAAGGAATTTTGACCTTGATTGGTTGATCCCAACATTGGTCCAGGAACACAATGTAGGATGCTGATTCAGGAACATGTCCTACTTGGCTAAATCATGTTGTGCAGTTCCAGTCTGTGTTAGAATCTGTTAGCTTTTTAACAACAACTTTTTCATTTTCCTTTTCCTCCTCTTCTAACAGCCATATAATTACACCCTTATATACCTCAAACTACCAGTTTGAAGGGAAAATTTGTCACCTTTCATGTGAATGTCCAATCCATATTGATGCTAAATGTAGTCAACTGAAGCAATAAATTCCTCAGTGTGTGCTTTATCGACTGACAAAGCTGATTTCGCAGCTGCAAAATCTGTTGTTCTTCCTGCATCCAGTGACGTGAAAGTGATGTAGTTTGAGGCAGGTAGAACTACAGGTTGGATTTTGCCTCCAGATAGCCAGGGGTCGTGCTCTGCATGCCGCTCAAAAGCAGATGTTCCTTGTTCTCTTCACGTTTATTTAAAAAAAAAAGTTACATTTCCAACAGCGAAAATGGCATCCCAGATTATTAATGCAAAGGATGTTACAGATAAGAATACAGATATTGCTTCAGTTGACTATCCACATCAAAGGTGGCGAATTTTCCCTTATAGGCCTTTATAATGCAGAAATAATCATTTTGTAACTGTGATTATTTCCCTTGTGGTTTAGCTCTTCAATGGTACGTTTGGCAGAGCGATGGAAGCCGGTGGAGTGGAGCTGCTCATTCAGAAGCTTGAAAAGTTCTTCTACAGGGTAAAAAGCGATCCTCATTCATGCATAGAATCCTTATCTCTTGATGGATATGTTTCTTTGTTCAAGTTCTTATCATTCATCTTTCTTTACATGCCTAGCATATATTGACGTTACGTTGACAGCATTATTCATTTAAATTTTGGCACACAAAGATGTTTACAAAAGTCAGTCAAGCCCGAGAGTCGGTGTTTTCAGAGGGGCTGATCTCCACTAATGATATCCGCACTTACAGTGGCTGTGTTTGTTTCTTTGCGTAACTCACTAGGGAAATCTGTTGTTTGCAGCCATGCCTCATTTCTTGATATTTATCTGCCCACATTAGCTGCCTTCGCCTCATGCTGCAGCCACCTCGCTAGAGTGACGCAGCTCTGGGCAGTAATGCTTACGCAATAATATAAAAAATTAATTTCTAATTAGGGAATACCCTTCTTAAGTTAACACAGGCTTCCCTCGTCATCATGTAACCCAAAGACAGAGAGAAAGAGAGAGGCTGCGGTGTGCGTTATCAGAGGTTGAATGTCAGGGTGATGCAAGCATCTCTGCGCAGCATCAGGCAGAGAGTTTCTTATTCCTCTGTCTTTATTGCACTGTAAGCAAGCACTTCATAGGCAGGTAAACTAACCCCTTTCTCCTTTCCTTCTCCTGTGTCTCTGGGCCGTCTCCTGTTATTTTCGGCACGCTTGTGCATCTGCACATTTCCAGTATCTGCAGACTCTCCACTTGCAGTCCTGCGACCTGCTGGACGTATTCGGAGGCATCAGCTTCTTCCCACTGGACAAGATGACCTACCTGAAGATCCAGTCCTTCGTCAACAGAGTGGAGGAGAGCCTCAGTCTGATCAAATACACAGCCTTCCTGTATAACGACCAGCTCATCTGGTACAGACTGAACACTTTGTTGTAAATTATGTGGTAATGAACAGCTTCCAGTAGGCCACAGCCTCATATAACCCCATGTTTGCAAGGATACGCCGATGCAAAATCCCAGCGTTGGCATCGACAAACACATCATTGCATGCTGTAATCCTCTTTGCAGTTAATGTGCTCACTGATATGTCACTCGCCTTGAATTGCGCTGACAGCCACCTGGCTGGATGTGTAGGCGCGGGGGGATTACATGATTCCTAATGAAATGACTCGAGAGCAGCAGTGTGATCTTTCATTGCAAACCATCACTTGACAAAATGGAGATGAGCCATTTAATTGCTGTCCAAATTAAGCTGTGTTGCTCTGGAGTATTCATTGAAGCGCAATTACAGCCAGGAGACACTTAGTCCATGATGCACAACACAGTCAACAGCAGATTGAAACATACTGTGCACAGCTACACTTTTGTGTTTTGCATTTTGGCAGGATGTGTTGTGAAGGTTATAAGGTGTAATTTTGTCGTTGTGGTTCTGTCTGCAGGAGCGGACTGGAACAAGATGACATGAGGATCCTTTACAAGTACCTGACCACCTCGCTGTTCCCCAGACACTCTGAACCAGAGGTGAGGAGGTGGATGGTGGACAAGGGACAGATAAAATGATACGCTAAAGGAAAGCGCAGAAGACAAATTGAAGATGTAATAAATATAAAAAAGTAATGTGATCTTTTTTAATATTAACGATCCAGACAGAGCGTACAAGATTACCGACCTGAATATGAGCTGTTAATATTTCTTTTAAAGCCATGTCACTCATCTTCACTCTGACCCTTCCTTCTCTGACATCTTCTCTCCCTTTAGCTGGCTGGTAGGGACTCTCCTCTGAGGCCGGAGGTCGCAGGGAATCTGTTGCACTATGGGAGGTAAGTCCCTGGTCCCGTGTGTCTGTATCTGTGTACACTTGCTCTGCAGAGAGCAGGATGAAAGCATGAGTTGGATATTGTTTAAGTATCAATGGGATCATGTTAATTGTATGTCAGCAATTGTGTGATTGATGTGCACGTGGGTGTTTACACATGCATGCCTGTGTGCCGGGATAGCATCATGTGGTTTCGATCCACTGACAGTAATGAGCTTAACTTGCAGTCAACCGATAGTTGACTCCCTTAGCTAACACGTTGTTGTTGTTAAGCAAAAGAGCAGGTGAAAGTATCACTTAGCTTTGGGGTTCAAATCCAGTTTCAGCTCAGTTTTAGTGTAAATATGTAAGTAGAGAAAGTTTGCTCGGGTGTTTGCAAGTGTCTGATGTCTTGCATCTTCATGACGCGTGGAAGTTTCTCAGGGTGACGTGGAGCTGCTGCAGTGGTCCAAGTGTGACTCCTGGTGACCTGTCATGGAACAGAAAACAATTGGATGACACACTAGATTATAAAGAATATTTGATTAAGGCCAGAAAAAAAGTTACAACTAGGGTAAAGTCAAATACATAAGATTAAAAGATCCATGCAGGCAAATCTACACAGGAGAAGTCAGTGTCACAACACATGCACATGCCTCCAGTGTAAATGGTTCCACTTAATATTAGGAGGCATCCTCGGAATCCAGTGTATCAGCAGCACGACAGTGAATTTCTTGTTCAGTTTGTGGTCTTATCTTTTGGATTAGTCATGAAGTGACTTCCGTAAAGTTTAGTCTGCTAATAGCTTGATTAGGTCTGGTTCAGTCTGTCCCAGACTGTGGTCCAAGATATCCTGACAACAACTGGTAGTGTTGCTTTGAAATTTGATGGTTCATACCAATTTTGACAACCCCTTGACCTTTCCTCTAGCGCCATCATCAGGCCAAATTCTCCACCTTGGGCAACACTAAGAGCTATTTCATGGTGTTTTGAAAATAACAAAAGGCCTGACATCCCTGCAATTTGATATTCAGGATCCTCTGAGGATAAGTCTAGAGCTGAAAAGATGTTTTCCCAAATGTCTCGCTCAAATTCTGGAACCTGGCAGCCTTTTTCATATTATCGAAATCCACCAAATATTCAGCCGTGACATTGAAAATCTTTTAGACTAGATTAAGATCTCACTCATTTTTTTACCGTTTCATTCTGGAACATGTCACCTCTCAAGAGATTTTAGGAAGGAGACCTCTTGTCAGGGACTTGGACACAAAACAGACCGCAACAAGCAACAGGTTAAAAGCATTTCAATTCTCTGTAGGCTTCTTTCGGTAATGTTGCTGGACGTACTTGAAGGGGTGGTGCAAGTGGTGACATTGTACCCTGTTTTGCCACTGCCGCTTGCAGCACTCTCTCTTAATACTGGACCAAATTCAAAAATTGTTATTCCTGTGAGTCACGTAGACACAAAACACTTGGAAATTCCCCTTCAGTGTCATTGCAGAGTATAATTCTAATCCATTCAGTAGTTGCTGAGATGGTAGATGAACTGTCATTGCTAGCTCAAAGGCCATGCCACAGATGTGGAGTACTTAAACTGCCCCCAGAAGATGGGAACACCTCATGAGCTTTCCCCTTGTGCCACCATCAGGCCAAATTGTCAGCGTTTTCCACAGGATATCTTTTAAAATGATAGATGGAATTTGCTGAATGCGTCTATGCTCTCAAGAGGATCAACTCTTTTTTAATCACCTGATGGCCTCTGCTCCAACACCACCATCAGGACAAACTTTTTCAGTAACGCTGCTCCTCAGGCTCTTACAACAGCATTACTAGCAGCCTTCCTAATGAGCCTTTTGACTTTTAGTCTTGTTTTGTAATGAGTCTGTCAGATGCCAGTCTAAACTCCGACACACATTCTTGGAATATTCACCCAGCGACGCTCTCCTCTGTCCTCTGTCCTCTGTCCTCTCCAGGTTTTTGACAGGACCTACTAACCTTAAAGATCCAGAGGCCAAATTCCGATTTCCTAAAATATTTGTCAGTGCAGAGGACGGCTACGAGGAGCTGCATCTGATTGTTTATAAGGTAAGAGTGAATTCGATCTGTTATTGCGTGAGCCTTAATCATTCAGACGCATACAGGAGTTTTTTAATGTATTAAAACAGGGGGGAAGTTGTTTTAGAATGATTTTCATAATCTGTGATTTATATTCCACTGCTCTATCAAACGATATGGACTTCTGGGATTAGACAGCAGAATTTTAAAATGATGAAATACATTTGCTCATCATCACATTAATGTAATTTTTAACCTGTGTGACCTTGACTCTGCGTTTAACCCGCACTGATCTGCTCTTTTCCAGGCGATGAGCGCTGCAGCTTGTTTTATGATCAGTGGTAAGTGTGCACCCAGTCACCCATCTACTGTACTTACAGATAATGATGTGGTTAACTTTCGCTTCTCTTTTCCTGGTTAATTTCATAAAATGAAGTTGGTGTTTTCTGGTATTAAGGCCATTTTACTGCATGTATAAAGCAAAATCAGTCTTTTTCATCATCTTATCTCCCATAATGGCCAACTTTCTTCTCTCCTCTGTCTCTGTCCAGCCTCTTCGGAGCTGACGAGGGACTTCTGTGAACAGCTGGACGGCTTGGTGGGCCCTCAGCTGACTTTGCTGGCATCTGACATTTGTGAACAGTTCACAGTTAACCGCAGGATATCAGGGTCAGTTGAGATTCCACCGCTCTCCTAATTAACCGCTCACCACTCTGTCAAGATTACTTTTTCTGCATTTTGTCACAACTAACGTGGTCAGATTGTGCCCATATATTTATGTCTTGAAGATACTGTCAGTTGTAGGTGTTTTAAAAATGGGTCTTTGTCACTTACATGATAACACAAGACACAATTTTAAGACATGAATGCTGCACATTAAAGGAGTATTCTGATGACTCTGCAGGGTAAGGAATACTGTGCAAACCTTTTCTTGTGTTTTCCATTGTTCTCCCTTTATCGTTTATTTCAGCTAACTCTTTAATTATGGCTGCAACTGGTGATACATGTTGTTATTGATAGTTTTCCATCCTTCGCAAGCTTAATTTAGAAAGTGTCAAACATTTGTGAAAAATTGCCTTCAAATGTTCACATCTGAGAGCATGGAAACAGTGATGTTTAACATTTAAATTACTTGACAGATATATTGGTTTGTATGGAAGCCCATAGGGGACTTTATTAAAATGATAATGTTAATTTAAACATGAAAATGTAACTCCACAGTAGTATTATCATTTTCCACTTATGTGTTAGTCTTTGAAAAGGAAATATCAAAGGCTGTTTTTAAAATGGTTAGAAATTGAATTTTAATTAAAATTTGTGACTTAAATAATAAATAAATAAATTTGTTTTAACATTTTAATGTTGTCCAGTGTACAGCAGGTTAGATTATGGAAAATTAAATGTCAAATGCCATTTACATTTTCATTTTAAATTGTTAGAAAATTACATTTCACTTATGTTCAGACTTAAATATTATCTGCATAAACAGAAAATTAGGTTACATCGTATATATTGCATTTTAATTTAATTTTTAAACAAACATTTAAATATTGTCCTTAACTTTAAAAAAAATAATATCAAATGTTTTAAAATGGTCATAGAATTCCAAATTAACTATGTACAAATGAAAATGCAACTTTTTATTTAAATTTTTACTCAAATAATACAAACATGTAAAAAATTCTAATGCTGTTATAGAATTTCATTTTTAAGTTTACATTATCATTTTTCATAAAGTCCCTTTTGGGCTTCCATAGTTTTGGATTAACTTGAATATTTAATAGACAAAAAAAATTATTAAGTTAATGATTTCAGTACCATGTCATATACAGGCAAAAACTGTTTCCAGAACATGATCAGGAATCAGAGAGAATACAGCATAAAGGCAGGAGGTTAAAGCAGTTAAATGTATTACGTCATTTAACCATTCAGTGTCATCTTGTCAGATGAAAGTAATTATCTCCTTAATGGAAGGTTTAGTGCTGCAGTTTGTTACAGAAGCCACGTTGTTTGTCGTCAGTTTACAGTCAGCTCTCTGTATTATCTCTGCCTGGCTGGCCGCGATAGAGGAGACTCTAATACCACTGGATATCGTCAGGGCACTACTTAGGAGTAACTCAAGCAGTGGAGCTTTAAAGACTGGCATCCTGGCCCGCTCTCCTTTAACCCCAGCAGTTAGCTTCAGATACGTCTTCGCCTGTAATCCAAGACCGGACTCCCTGGCCCGGGCAATTTGATGGGCTTCTTTTTTAATCACCCTAGTGAAGAATCCACTGAATAAATCATGCCGTCCCAAATTCCTCAGCTGGCAGTCAGGTCTGTGTCCTGATTTGGCCCGGTGCAACTGTAAATAATTAGAGGCAACATAGATAAAAATCTGTTGTATGGCCTGTTTGAATACTCACACACTCTTCCAGAGATTAAGCTGTAATAATAACTGTATCCTCAGGTCACCTTAACGTGCGTGGACAATGGAGTAGGCTTAATTAAAACGCACCACCTGCCTTTTGTTGGATGTTATCATCTAAAGTGATTTGGCTTACTGTATCATTTATTAATAATGTGTGTTAACAGAACGGTTTGCCCCAGAGAGACCAACCGAGTAAAAATAACTTTAAAGGATTATGTAGGCCCAGATGTGACTGAGGGTGTCGTGCTGATATTTTTTGCTTTACTTTTTGTTTCATCATTCTTTAATTCTGTGTCCACTCAGGCCAGAGAAGGAGCCTCAGTTTAAGTTCATCTACTTCAACCACATGAACCTGGCGGAGAAGAGCACCATCCACATGAGGAAGACCGCCAGTGTTTGCCTCACCTCTGTGCACCCTGACCTCATGAAGATCCTGGGAGACATCAACTGTGACTTTGCCAGGTAACAGAGAGCGGTGGCTTTGAAAAACGGCAGCTTTATTTACACTGAGGCTGCTCAAATGTGGCAAAAATCCTGATCTTGATTATTTCGGTCAGTACTGAGATCATGATTATTTAACACGTTTACTCACTGACTTTGGAAACATCATGCATTTGTTGAACTTTAAAGAGTGGATTTCCTTGAACTTTAAATATAATTCAGCTAAAAAACAGGTTAAAAATGTAATTTTAATTTTAAAAAGAAGGTCTCGAGAGTCACTGAATCTAGCGAGAAAGTAACTGAGCTGGCAACACAGAGCACATTGCTGTAAAGGAAAGGGGGTGTTCTGCATTTATAACACAAGACAAAACAAGAGCATCATTGTGAACCGGAATGAAACACAATAGTTATTTTATCTCATATATATTATATATGTATATTCCTGGACGTCCTAGCAATGTCGATAAATGATGTTAATACGAATGGGGCTGTTTCGCTATTCTGCTAAAGTTAATGTACACAGTGTGTGTTCAGCAACTTTATACATCCTTAAAACTTAAAATAATAATTCAAGTGTGTCTCCAATATTGACTCACACAGGATATGCTTGACCCATTCATCCACCATGTCCAACATGTTATAGGAGTGGGTGTATCTAGCAGAACAGCTGCAGTCGTAATATTCTACATACAGATGTCAGTTGACACTCAGTTTGATTAATTGCACAGCCCTATTTTGTATTTATCTTTCCTGAATGCCACCAAATATTTATTCAAGTGTCTTCATAGTGACTGCCACAAGTCAGCCTGGTGACATTGTTTGTCTTCAGAGTAGAAACCAAACACTACAGTGGCTGTGCAGTGTGTTTTCAGATTTCACAAAACCCAGGAAGGAAAATTTGTAAAACTTCAAACTCTCTATTTTTCCCCCTGGATATTAGCACGGCTGTGACATTTTCATACATCAACATGATGCTCCTGCGAACTCTGTGAACTCACTCATTTTAGAGGCAGTCATGAGACTGTAGTCATGTGAGAGTCCCGTTTTCAGGCTGTGGGACACACAGTGGCATTGATATTTGCAGTATTTATCCCAGCATCAATATCAGTTCCTCTTTTAGTGCAGATGTGGTGTAGATGTCGGCATACTCAGAACATACTCACAGTGCTATTTTGTGTAATTAAATATTGACATTTTGGTAATTTTGTGTGTTTTTAGACTGAAATTTATTTCTTTAGTAACCTGTGTATCATCTCTGACACAAACCATAAAACATGTTAAATTACATGACTTTTTAAATCGAATTTTGTGGTCTGTGTCGGTACGTAATCTAAGAAGAACAGTTGCCCTTAAATACAAATAGCTGTGATAGTTTGATGGTTCTTTCTATCTGCCTCCCAGGGTTGATGAGGATGAGGAAATCATCGTAAAGGCTATGACAGACTACTGGGTAGTCGGCAAGAAGTCGGACCAGAGAGAGCTATATGTGATCCTGAATCAGAAGAATGCCAACTTGATCGAAGTAAACGGTATGTCTCCACCACGTGTCAACGAGTAAATCTGTGTTGTTTCCCCCACATCAGACAGTCTGCCTCGATACTTATCCCTTCTTCACCCTTATTCCCCTTCTGTCTTTTCTCTGCTGCAGAGGAGGTTAAGAGGCTTTGTGCAACGCAGTTCAACAACATCTTCTTCTTGGACTGATGGGAGCTGACAGACAGAGACTGTTTCACCACACTAAAAACTGTCAGTGTCGCAGGGTATCATGACAGCATCAGTGTAATGCAATAATTGCATTGTAAAATAAAAAGAAATTACAAGCTTTCTCACCAAGTTTTTTTTTAATTTAACCTATAAAAATTGTAATTTTCTCCTGTAATTAAATGTAAATCCAGATTTTTACTGTACATGTACTTTATTTTCTTTCATTTTCTTTGTACATACTTGTAGGATTTTGTTAACTGTTAATTTGGATTTCTTTCAAAACATACTTTTTTTTTAATGAACACATCACGACAAGGTCTCAAATCAGTTTAAACACTGACACGCACAGAACAATTTAACCCAGGTTCCTTTGATGATCAGCGATGGTTTTAAAACAAGATGTCATCATGTCAAAAGTATTGTGGTTTGTAAACAACTGCGCTAACTTTAAATAAATTAAGAAGTAATTTTACTCTGTGTAAAAAATGTCTTTTTTTTTTTAGTTCAAAGGTACATGAGAGATATTCATCTGAAATCCATGGGATACATTTTCATATCACAATAATAAAGATTTACATTACCTCTGTGGTATTTTTTTTACAAGTGGGCATTTATTAAACAGTTGAACTACATTTATGTGTACACAATTGTAGTGCTTGCTTTTGCTGTGGGATTATTTCTGATGGAACTGTGCATTTTTAGTGCTTTATTGCAATCATGTCTGTATCTAAAAGCCAAAAGAACTAATTTGATGATAAACCTCAGATGTCATAGAAATGGATCATGGATATCTGCTGTCCCGATGCCTTGACTGAATAATTTTGTGGGAGCCCAGTCAAGCACTAGTCTAATCTTTAAATGTGTGGCCATGATGATCTTTAATCAATTCTGTGGCATTGAAGAGCAAAAATAACCTCTGGTACCACAGGCCAATGAGTTTTAAACTGTATATAAATAGCATCACCACCTATATTATCTTATTTGTTAGTTTGCCTTCCCTTTTGCCAAAACGGAGTAAATTACAGCCCAAACAGACTGATAATTCATTTTAGTGTTGTAGTTTTGTTGCAGTTTACATTTCAGACCAATAGGTGGCAGCACATGTTGCAATTGTTACCACACAGGAACAATCTGGAGAAGAAGAAAAAGAACCAATCAGCGCTCACCATTTCGTCTGACTTCCAGCCAATCAGCGTCACCTTGTTAGAATTTCAAACAGTCCCCCGCCATGATTGTTATGTTTTTCAGGCTGTCCGTTGCGCAGTAAGTATTTTACTGGACGGCCAGACGAGGAAGTTTGTTTTAATACGCGTTTTTTTTAAAGAGCAAGGTAAGATGAGCCTGTAATAATAATTTTATGTCCTCCAAATAGCTAGTTTAGATTTTTGGCTGCTAACCGAACAGCGAGCTTAATTCAAGGCTTCCTCTTGCTTCATGACCGAACACTGCGGTAATGAGCTCAACTAATTAACCAACATTAGTTAAAGCTCTTGAGCTAATTTTAGTAGCTAACTTGTTGACGTTATATTTTGCACTAAACTTATAGCAGTTTTTACGGACTTTATCTTCGTTACGTTGTGTACATTGTTCAGTGTGTCTTTATACGCACACAATGTTACAAAGTGTGGTCACTCACGTTCTTGGACATTTCGCCATATTTAACAGTTATGTTTGTCCTTTGACCAAGTTTGGTTGATACAGCCTTGGTGAGTGCTGGGATATTTGAATGTTTGTGCCTCATGTTATTCTGTGAGAGGGGCGTGCTCGTTTCAGGTAACGTTACATCCTGATGGTTATGATGTGCGTTAACTATACATTAAGAAAATTAAATACAATATCAGAGGTCGAAAGTCAAAGCCCTTTGTTTTTTCTCTAGTTATTACCCACAGTCACCAGATACTAGTTGAGTTATTATAACGTTAGCTGATCACAGCAAAAAACGGATGTCAATGTTTGCCATTACAACCCCATTTTCTGATTGGTAGACCCTGATCACTGTTATGACCTCAATTTTAAACTGCTTGTACTTGTAGTTTTTCATTTTTGTGCCAGCCAGGTGACAAAACTAGTAGCACATCCAATATGATACACCTCATTAACCTGTAACAACTGTCCCTGTAATATATCATACTCTGCTCCTCTTCCTCTTTAATCCAGATACCTGAACATGGAATCTCGATTTGCCACCCTGCGTCAGCGGGACACCAGCGTGTCAATGCTGAGGGTCAAAATGTCCCGCAGGAGATCCCAGTCCCAGAAAGAGAACCGAGATCGCGCTGTTAACACACGCAGGCAGCTGGACAAGGTCCCAGAGCTGGAAATGTCCTGCCTGGACGCCTCCATCGCAGTGGCCAACATGTCAACCATTCAGGAGAAGACAGTAAACAAGGGAAAATCTGCTAAAAGTATGGCTTCATTTCCCCTCACAGTTACAGCTCGAGCCTAATAATGTGAGGCAGCCACAGCAATAACCTTCCATTTTCTTTACAGACATAGCTGGGGAAGAGAGGATGAAACAGCTTGAGCGCTGGAAAGAGCGTAAGGCTCTTGAGAAGGAGAAGGACAAGAGAGAAAAGGAGCGTAAAGGGGTATTTAAGACTGGCATGTATCATCCAAAGGACACCCTTATCATTGCCTCTCTGCCTGCAGTCCCAGCTGCCTCAACAAGAGCTAAAGAGGTGAGAAAGGTCTCTTCAGTAGACCAGTTTACACTATCTACTGTGAATAATTATGACATTAACAACATGTAATATATGCTTGTCTTTCAGACAAAAGTGAACACAGCTCCATCCCAGAGTGCCAGAGTGACTCGTTCAATGAAGCAGCAGCAGCCAGTACAGAGGGTACGACATCTTCTGACATATCTGTCTATGTTCCCATATTAACTTCCACAAAACTTAAATCTAATATGCACTTTGTTGCATTGCTTTTCTTTTGCCACATTTTCTACAGCCTCTGAAGATGCAGGATCCAAATACTGTGGCAAAGAAAGGTAAATAATTTGGAATGTCCCTTTTTTTATTTTAAATGAAGCATACTGTTTTCTGCAACCTGGTGTATTTTTAGATCTGACCTCTCACTCCTCCCATAGCTCAACCTGCTGCGGAGAGATCAACCAGGAGCCGGGCCGCTCCTGTCAAGCCTGTACCTGCACCAGCCAAGACCAAAGGTTGTGCAGGTTTGTAATAAGAAGAAAAATCCTTACACATAACTAGACCTTGAGGCCGGCTATCGTGTTGATTTCAACCTATTGTGTTTCCTTATTTGCATCTCAATCTGTGTCTCTGTGTCATGCCATCCTACCGTAGTGGAGCCTGTTGCACGAGCTTTGCCGACCAGATCAGTCAACAGGCCTCCTGTTACAGCAGCATCTGCGGTGAAAGACAAACCTAAGGGCAAATCTGCAGGTACACACTACAGCTACACTGTTGCCAAGGCTATCGTTTACATATTTATTTTTTTTTGTTCTTTGAATTAAAAACTGGGAAAGCACCGAAGCTGTGACCATCAAAGCAAAAAGAGAGAAGTGCAATTATTCTTTATTACTACTCTTAATATTCTTAAATGCCTCTCCTCACCCTCAGATGTAAGAACCACAAGGAGCAGAGCGTTCGTCAACCATGTGGCCCCCTCTTCTGACAGAGAAGGGAACTGCAAAGGTATCATTCAGTGTTTGTTAAAGAATAATCCAGTTTAAAGCAGCTGTGTGGAACTTTACGTTTTCATTGATTATAGTGCCCCCTTTGGTTGAAGCGGTATGACACCCACAACCTGGTGGTGTAAAATCTCGACTGGAACCAGCAATTACCGCATGCATTTGTTTTGGAGAGCGAGAGGAAAATCATAAATGTTCTGGTGTAGCTCTGAATTTCTTATAAACTGAGGACAACTGCCTGCTGTGTATCTGTGTTCATGGTCACAGTCACAGATAATTTTGTAGCGTTTGTTGTAACGTTACTAGACAAAAGTGGTTCACATCAGCTAACGTTATATTTAGCTTGCTTATAACTTCCATGTCATCATATATTGAAGTAAAACAACGTCTAACAAGTTGCAGTATATTCTCTAAATAAAAACAAAAATTACATACCTGTCGATTAGGAAAAGGGCCAACTCGGGATCAGTTTTTAAACCTTTCAAATCTCTCAGCTCTCTCCACTTGGCGAATGCCCGACCGAGGTTTACACTCGTTTGAGCTCGAGCCCTATCACTGTCCCGTTTAGCCTTCTTCTGTTCTTTTTCATTTAGGTGGTGCTCCTTCTTTATCCGCCATGACATCGAAAGTACAACCAAGTCCTTATAGATACATCTGGTTCCGCACAGCTGCTTTAAAAGATGAATAGTTCTACTTTTCCCACCTGAACAATTGTTTTAACTTATTTTGTGTATCTCTCCTTTTTAAAATGCAGCAGCTGTCGACAACACTGTCGAGCCTGCTGTGCCCAAGGTGAGTATTTCTGTGAGTTTTACACACTGGATGATAGATAACTATTCATTTAATAGCACAACTAACTGATTAATCATTGCACCTCTAATTTGATTATTGATTTATCGGTTTAGTAATCAAATCAGTTGATTAATGAAGAAAACAATCGTTAGTTGCAGCCTGACTGTAACCAGTAACTTGTCAATTAATTAGTTTGCCATTTCCTTACTTGTGTCGCTGAAGGAGCCTGAGATGCAGGAGCCAGAGGATAAACCTTGTCCCCCCAGCCCGGGACCCTGTTCTGAGGAGGAAGATATGGTGGTGGACCAAACTCCAGCTGACTCTGTCCCTGCTGCGAATCCCGTTGAAGCCCCATCCTCTTTATCTTCCTTTGCTCCAGCAGGTTTTGTGTTCCAGGCTCCCACTGGCTTGTCGTCCTTCAAGTTCGATCCTCTCACTCCTCGCTCAGCAGATGCCTTCCTTACACCAAGGTCTTTATAGATGGGTTTTGTTTTTTTTTTGTTGTAAACTTCAATATTTTTATATTGCTGCATGTAAGAATGTTTGTAAGACTAAAAATTGGAGTTGCTTCCTATCTCAAAGCTGTGTTGTTACTCCTCCTTTCTAGCCCCAGCTTCACTCTTCCAGAGATCCCTGCTCTCAACTTTGAGCCAAAGGATGAGCTAAGCGAACCCTCTCCACCTAAATCTCCTCGCCGTTCTCCTCCTCGTATATCTCCCACAATGGCCCCTCCGACTCCAGGCAGCCCCCTGGAATCAAAGCATGACGTACCACACTTCAGGTGGCATACCTTTTTTTTTTTTTTTTAACTTTCAAGTAGTCTATTCCCTAGTATCCAATGTTTTTAAGTTGATTCAGAAGTTTTATGAACTTTTTTTTTTGTATATTATCCAGGTCGGAAATTGCCAATGAGACAGACAGACTGACGGCTCTGTCTGTCCTCTGGGAGTCTAAAGTGGAGGATGAGTCCATCCCAGAAGAGAGTGAGTGTGTCATGCTTTTTGGTGGTGTTCGTAATTGGAAAAACGACATTGTTTCAAAACTGAGCAGTTGTAATTCAGTGTCATCCTTACCCCTGTCTATTCAGTGAGAGACGGTATGCGCACAGCAGTCGGCCAAGCCAGGCTGTTGATGAAGGAGCGCTTCAAACAGTTCAGCGGTCTGGTGGACGACTGTGAGCTGGGCAGAGGGGAGAAGATCACCACCTGCACTGACCTGCAGGGTTTCTGGGACATGGTGTATTATCAGGTGAGTGCGTCACAAGAGAGGGCACAAAAATTGTTTCAGATACCGTAAGGAGAAGGATCTGTTTTGAACTTATACGACTCTTCAGGTAGAGGATGTCAACAAGAAGTTTGACGCTCTCAAAGAGGCAGAGAGCCGAGGCTGGGTGGAGGAGCACAAGCCACCACCAACACGACAGAGGAAAGCAGTGAAGGTGAAGGCTCTTTGCATTCTGAATATTTTACTATATGAACACACGTACATTTTAAAATGGGTGTGTTAAGGGGCAAAATGTTTCATGCCTCTCCTTGTACTTTTGACAGAAAGCACCTGCACCTGCTAAGCCAACAGGAACCAAAGCAGCAGCCAAGTCTCGCCTGGCTGCTGTGAAAGCAGCCATGAAAGCCAAACAGCAGGCAGAGAAAGAGGCAAAGGATGCTGGGAACGATGAGGACAAACCCAGCCTGAACTCTCAGGAACCACAACCCCAAGCGGAGCCCCAACAGACCGAAGCGGTGGTCTTTGATGGAGGCTTCTTTCAAGTGGAGAGCCCAGCCAAACCATCAGGTGGGTGAGAAATGACTACTCGCCAGAGGCCTTGCTTTTCATGTCATGTGTCCATGTTTGCCTGTGTGTTTTGTGTTGCTGAACTAATAACTGTGTTATGTTGTTTCTGTAGGTTCATTGAGGCGATCCAGCCGTTTGAGCGCTGCCGTGCTGCCTCAGGCCTCGCCCTCCTCCAACTACCTCTCACCAAGAAGAGTCACTCGGCGATCCCTCGCACTGGCACAGACCCCTGTTCACACAGTCTCCTCTCCTGCCTGCTCAGCCCGTCCACACTCCTGCCCACCTCCGCCTTACCCTTAGCCAAACCCCAGCACAAGCACCAAAGTCTCAGTGCGGCACCCCTCAGTCATCCCACACCAGAAAGGACACTGCAAATGCCTCCCTTTGTTTCTCACCCGGTCAGAGAAGTGCTGTCAGATGACACCCAGCCTGAAGGAAGCCCTGCTCAGCAGTCAGAAACGGTCTCGACACAGGAAAACCCTGCTTCCATTCCTGCATTGAGCACACCCACACCTGTACATTCACTTCCGTCCATTTCTGTGGTCGAGGAGCAAGATGAACCCGCTGAAGGTGCCAGTGTTGACGTCCTTGTCTCTCCAAGGCTGTCGCTCTCTCCGTGCAAATCACCTCCAGCAGTCTGCCAAGCCCCAGAGCCCTCAGCATCTCTGAGTTTCATGTTGTCGCCCTGTGTGACTCCCTGTCAGCCTCCCATTGCCCCCTCTCCTGCTGTGCAAGCCCAAGCTTCTGTGTGTTATACTCCAGACAGCTCAGTTGTTGAGGTAGGGGCATTTTCAGTCTTTTTTTTTTTTTTTTTTTTTTCTTTGGTATAAAAAAATCCTAGTCCGTCCAGAAAACTTTACAACTAACAAGTTATTCTCTTGTATTATCAGGAAATTCCTGGCTTGGACTTCGAGCGTTACCTCCAGCCTTCACAGAGATGCAGCTTGTCACCGCGGGCCACGGTTGCCGTAGAGCTGTCCCCCATGGCAGTGGATGTAGACATGGAGAGTCCCAGGAGTCAGTCAGAGGACCTGCTTACTCAGCAGGAACCAGGTATGATTGATGCTTATAGCACTGTGCATGCACACACACTATGTACACTTGGGGTTTATACCTTAACATCACTAACAGATACTGAAGCTGCAGTAGGCAGGATTTCTATAGTGACATTAGTTTGATGTGAGAAAAATTTGGGATTCATTTTTAAGAAATTGGGTTGGTACTAACTGCTTTTTTTCATGACTGAGCTTTGTTCTTGCAGAGGTTTATTTTAAGCTGTTGTTGCACATTGCGCATCTTCACTCACTGTCATGCTCGCTTCTCACTGTTACCACAGCACATCCAGCGGTGTCTTCGGTGTTCACTCTTCAGTCACCACAGGTTAAAGATTTTCCTTTTTTAAACCTTTCCTTCCTTCAAAATATAGATTTTTAAATCCAATGGTAGTTTTTTTTTCTTCATTGCAGTGTTCTCATTGCTTAATATTCTAACTGTATTTATGTTATGCATTTTTCAGGCCCAGACAGTCGAGTCCGACATGCTTCTCTTCACCCCGGACCTGAAGGACCGGATACGCCAGTCTGTCTGTCCGAGTGACCTTATGGTCTTCACCCCTCCCCTCTAATGTGTAGCAAAGAGTTCTGTTACCTGCTGTTAAATGTTTTATTTTGACATACTGATTACTCTTTTTACTGTCTTTGATAAAAAAAAAAGTATCTGAGTGAGTTTTATTTTTACATCACTAGAAAATAGTTTTGTCTTATAATTAAAGTTCAGGCTACAACAAGAAAATGACCTTTACTCTTCATTTACATCCAAACAGAAGTCAGCAGTTCACTTGATGCTTTTATTACTCACCATATTTAGAAGCTCTATTCATTTTGTTTGTTTTTAGATTGTGGAAAGTTCAAATACAGGATAGTGTGCTTCATCCTACATTCGTCAGGTTTCTCATTTCTCTTCTTAGACTTCTGTCATTCATCAAAGCTCCAAATGCCCCCTCTCCCTGTAACACAATAATACAGTACAGCCATGAAGACTACACATGTCTGTGGCACAATATTGTGATGATTTGGGACTTGGTGGGGTCCACATCCAACAGGCAGAGATAATACTGGAATGCAAACTGCAGGCAGCACAGGAGATAAGGCGCCATCTGGTGGCTGTTTATGCATGAGAACTGTCTTCAATTTCTCAATACAAATTTTTATTGTAACTTTTTGTCAAAAGGAGTCAAGCTCTTCTGTGTGACAGTCCATAATTCTGGTGTTACAAATCTTTAAATCTACCGATGAACCTAACTGTCCTTTTACTTAACACTTGCACTTAACCTGTTGTCAAAATATAGATTAAGCTAACTCACCCCCATAACCATATTCCTACATGAAACCTACCTCTGCACTGGAACACACATATACTGCTTACCTTTATACCAACCTGCAACCTTCAATAAGAAAAACATATGTCTAATATCATTCTTAAATGTGGTTAAAAATTATCTTTAAAAGTAGGGCTGGGCGATATATCAATATTGTGACATGAGAACTGATATCGTCCTAAGTTTTGTATAATGTAATATTGCAAGTGCTGTGTTTTCCTGGTTGTAAAAGCTGCATTACAGTAAAGTGATGTCACTGAACTTCTCACCTGTTGTTATTTTTGTCTTCACCCACTTAGTCATTTTATCTACATTACTGTATTTACTATTATTAACAGTCAACTTTGCAACATTAACATCAATTTGGTCAAAAAATATTGTGATATTTGATTTTCTTCATATCGCCCAGCCCTATTCCAAAAGTCTGATACCTGCAGACACACTGATTAAGCCTGTAATGCTGCGTACTATTTACTTAAGTCAAAGTAAATGTATATTGGTGTCATGTCAAATATCAGAAAAAAGAGATTTTTCTTTGGATAAAAAGGAACTCGTGAAACTTAGCTGTCAAACTCTCTACATGTCAGATTCAGTCCACGACATTTGTCCTTTGGTGGGAACAAAACCACAGGTTTAATCTAATGAGCAAAGATAAAGTACATACAGTATAAACTAATGCACTGACTGCATGATAAAGTCAAATGACCAATTCCCTTAACTTGTAGTTCAGCAGAGGTGTTCTACCTGGCTCTTTGCTGGGCCTTGGCCAGAGCGATGCGCCTCTGGGCCTCCTGGCGGAGCTTCTCCTCCTTCATGTTACTGGACACTAACTGGTTATATTCAAAGGCTGGGAAGAAAAAGTGGTTGAAGAATTGATGGATGGTCTGTTTCCAGAGCTCCACTTCACAGTCTTTGGTCTCCAGTCTATTGGTTTGCACATGTTTTCCTTCACCTCTCTGCCCTCTTGTGAGCTCTAGAGAAAATATGACACATTATAATATGCATTAGACCAAACAATACATTATTTGAAAGAGCCAGAAAATATAGGGCAACAAAACATACCTGCAGACTGAGGTTTCTCACTGACTTCAGTCTTAAGATCTTGTTGATTCTTCACTTCTTGGGCAGTGGATAAGTCTGCTGAATCACTTGTCTATGATGAGAGCAAATTTAAATACACCAACAGAAGGGGTGTAACAACACTGATATCCATACTTATTTTTCTTTTTTTTGTGTGAGAGTTTGCATGTTTCAACCAACCTCCACTGACTTGAGGTTGGAGATTTCAGTAGTGATTGGGGAGCTCAGTGAAGCTGCCACCTGGACAGAGAAAAATGAAAAAAGCCCTCTTGTGTTTAGTTTTCTTGTGCAGAATTCCCAGCTTTCCTGCATAGTTTTTACAGTGTGCTGGAACATCTACACTGTACATAGAGTGGGTACGGGGTGCAGACGCCATGGGGGGCTAGAGAAAGGGACTGACTGACTGAGTGGAGCTGTTTGCCATCTGCAACATGTTCTCGCTGGATTCCACCTCAGGTTGATTCTTCCTGGCCTCGGCCTCAGGACTGGAGGGTGACTTGCTTTCCTCCAGGTGTTCAGAAACCTGCTGACACTTCACCTCAGCAGAGCCCAGAAGCACCTCAAAAAACTCCAGGAATGTAATCTGAAGCAGGAGGAGTGGGACAACAACAGAAGTGATACATAGGGGGAAGGAGTGCACACAAAACAGTGAGATGAATGCTTATCTGTAAATGGGCACTGAAATATAATTAAAGAGTCAACTGGTGTACACACTCTACCTCCAGATCCAGACAGGCAGACAGGTTGCTGGGGTCATTGCTCTCTGCTGTGATGATCTGCAACAGTCTTGCTGTGGTCAGGTTGCTGTCCAGCAGATGGAGATCCTGACCGGAGTTACAATAAAATGTCTGAATGAATAAACGTACTGAACGCTGGTTTGTTTTTCCAATCATATGATGCTGATTTAAAAGCCTAGTGTGTAGGAGTTAGCGGAATCCAGCAATTAAGTTGCAGAACTTATGCCAAGCATATAGGAGAACTACAGTGGCAGACACGAAAACGTGAATGGGTCTATCTAGCACTCAAAATTGAGCAGCCGTCTAGTTTTGCTGTTTTAACAAACAAAACAGAACAGAAACTGCATTCATTTCTTTTGTTAAATTGGTAAAATAAACATAAGAAGCAGTTATATGCATGGTAATCTTTGTGTTACAGTCTATTGCACCTTGAACATCCACAGCAGGTGTCGGCAGGTCATGGTCTGGTTGTCTCTGGGAGCTGCACTCACTTTGCAGTGAGCCTGGTAGACTTCCCAGCACTTCTTGAAGTAGCTCACAGCCGCCACTGCGCAGTCTGGCTGCCTGAACAGGAAACCTGGATCAACGCAGCTGTAGTTAATGAGAACGACAACTACTACATAATACAGAGCTAAGCTTGGGTGTTCTATCAGTTTATGTAAGTGTTTCGCATATTCACTCTTCTTTGCAGGTTTGCAGGGTCTTCCTTCATCTAATGTGTGTGTGTGTGTGTGTGTGTGTGTGTGTGTGTGTGTGTGTAAGACTATAATATTACATTGTTCGCACCTTTTACATTCTTAGCATTAGGGAGGATGTTGTCTGTCATCAGTTTGGAAAAGCAGGCAGCCAGAAGGTTTTTTTGTGACCTGCAAAAAGAGGAGATGTGATGTTTCTTAGGGCAAAATCAGATCAGTAATCTCTTCTCAAAACTGTGTCCTTGTGTAATTCCTGCTGGGATTGTTATTTTGTGTCCCCATGTTGCTTTCTGAGTAAAAACCTTGGAACTCTAACATCACTGGAGTTCATTTATAGCTTGAATAACACCTATGCTTTGGGCTAAATGCTAAAGTCACCAGGCTATGCTCACAATTACAATGCTAACATGCTGATGTTAAGCAGCTGTAATGTTTACCATGTTCACCAACTTAGTTTAGTGTGTTAGCATGCTAACATTTGTTAATTAGTACAAATACAAATTTGTGATTTTTTTGCAGGCAGTCATAAAACAAACTACCAGACAAATCAAAATTCTGACCGGATGACTGTGCTAGATGTTAGGGATCACCAAATAAATGACAATTCATCCTAAGGGGAACAGGAGTATATAAACCAAATTTGGCATCAGTCCATCTGATAGTTAATGTAATATTTTTAATAGTGATATATGTAGTTTAATTAAAAACCACAGATAACTTAATTGTAGCACTACAGTTAAAGTCAGGGGATCATTACAGTCATTAGGATTCATCATCTAGGGACCTTGAATGTCTCCACAACATGTCATGGCAATCTATCCATTAGTTGTAAAGATATTGCTTTTCTTGGATACTTAAAAGCTCAAAATTCGGAGCGTGTCATCTACTCAGGTCATTCCTTACCCCATGACCTTGTGGTAGATGTGGTAGGCCACAACCACTAGACAGCTGAGGAGCTGGCGCAGAAGCATGGGAGTGTAAGGAGAGTGGATGTCTGCTGCTGTAGCATCCTCTGAGACACACAGAGTAAAAACATTAAGTACAAAAATACTCTAATTATAAACCAATCAATGTCCTGTATATGTGAGGTCGATCAAGTATGTGAGAGAGTCTGAGTGTTCTTCTCACCTCTGATTAAATGGTCTATCTGTGTCAGAGTGATGCCCTGATGGTGGACGTTACAGTCTTTGAGCAGGCGCCACAGCTGCAGGCGGGACAGCAGGAAGGTGTTATCAGGGGAGCGGGCGTGGCCAAGTCTGCTGTAGAAACTATAGATGGACCTGAGCTCTCTGTCTTGCCTCAGCACCACAAACTCCACCTGTTACACACGTCACAGCATGAGGGCAGGAACTGGGGTGAAAATTAAACAGGGTTCCTACAGCTTACGGCAAACATCATACGTTGACATTGTTGCAGTGTGAAGTGGGACCTGACCTGTTTACGTTCCGTGTCGCGCTTTCTCTCTGGGATTTTCTCCAGAAGACATTCAATGTTCAAAGTCATGTCTGGTCCCAAGATAGATGAAACTGTAATAAGATACAAAATTGTAAGCCACTGCACTGTCTGGGATTTCAGACTGTGAGACTGTTAATTATCTCCTTGACAAACATTTTAAATAGAGGTAATGTACTATAGGTTTTTTACCAGGTGGAGGAATAGGATCTTTGTTCCCATTCAGGTTGTGCATTGTCTGATGGTCCAAACACTCTCCTTCAAAAATACGCCCATCCTCAAAAGTGAATTTCCCCTATGAACCATACAATCATTTTTAGAATTCTTGGAATTACATACATGTGTGTGTTATAGGTGAGCACTGACTTTAAAATGGATGCCAGCTTTTTCACCCTGAATTAAGTGAATTTAGGGATACGTGTATTTCACTAAGAGAGGCAATACTGTGATTAACCTTCCCATGTTTTTTATTCATCCTCCATTCTTGTTCGTAGATCGCACCACCAGCGTAGTAAAAGGTTCCCTGCCCATGCCTCTGACCCTGAACAAATTCCCCTGTGTACTGATTGCTCTGGGAATACTGGGATCCGTCTGCTCGCCTCAGGATCCAGGTGTGTGTGCCTCGTCCATGCTGCCAGAGAGCAGAGCATAAACAGGTTTTAAGATGGATAAAAAGCAATTGTCCTGAAGTGCAATATGGATATTTTGCAATCAGTGGTGTGCTTTGATACCTGGACTCCGTTCTGCCACATCCCAACATACCGCTGTCCCAGCTTAAGCCACTTCATCGTGCCCTCTCCATGTCTCAGGTTGTTCTTCCACTCACCAGAGTAAGTGTTACCAGACGGGTAGCTGTTAGGAAACAGATGTCACCTTTGGGAAGTTCAAATGTAACTGGTTACAGATTGGATGATGTTCTCCATATGTACCGTCTCACTCCCCTTCCCTCTTTGTTGTTCTTCACCCAGTCTCCTTTATACCAAGAGGTCTTCTCCTGGTTATAGTACACAGTACCCTAACACAAAAAGACCCATTTACAAAATTAAATCTTGAAAAAGAATCTGATTTTAGTTGGTGGATCATACCTTTCCATGCCTCTTGCCTTGATCCCACTGCCCCGTGTATGTCACTCCATTTTTTGCACATTTGTAAGTTCCAGTCCCATGTCGTATACCGTTGTACACTTCACCCTTATAGGAGCTGCCGTCCGGCCAGGTGTAGGTGCCCTGGCCCATGGGCTTGTTGCACACAAATTCTCCCTGGTGGATTAAAAAGTCACTTTATTACTTCATTAGAACATTTATTACCCCAGTCAAATTATTTTACCTTGCTCAAGTTTGTACACTTGGGTTACTGTAAAGCACTTAAACACAGTAAAATGTAAGGTCAGTGCAGTTATAGTATGTCATCATTGTAGTCTACCTCATATTTCAATCCACCTGCCAGTGTGAGGACACCACATCCATCCATAAGTCCCTTGGAAAACATCCCCTTTAGACAAACAAAGAGACATTATGTAATAGTTTATTTATCCTTATAGAAATTGGAGCATCAATCACACATTTCCTGTTGAGAATATATTTTAAGCCATGTTAAAATGTATTCCTGTCATTGTATTACACAGGAGCATGACAACCAACTGCATTTAAAGAAACAGGTTAGCAATAAGGGAAGATGGGGTAAAATGCCCATTTACAAGACTTTCGCTTCTGTGCAATTATAACAAAATTAGCAACTCTGTGAAGTTATTTTAACCACCAGTCCGTTGGTTTATGCATCATCCTGAACATCAGCCCAGCGAGGGAGTGGTTTGTTCAGCTGAACACACTATAGGCCCTGCCTATATAATGCTTAAAGGATGTTTACACCAGGTGCTGCCAAAATAAGGCCAGGAAAATCATTAAGGATCCCAGCCACATAGAAAACTGCCTTTTCTTCCTGCTCTGATCGAGAAGAAAGTACCTGTTACTCCAGGGCAGCACCAAGAAGTTCTGGAAGAGCATCAACCCTCAGGATGTAGGGATCCTGAATGAAGACTGTGTAAGACCCCATTTACCCCCCATATTCTTATATTAATTACTATTACACTTTTTTGAATATATAAATTGATGCAAGTGACGGTTTGCATTTCCCTTCTTATGTTTTTATCTGACAAATAAATTGATTTAATTGACTGACTGACTGACTGACTAACATGCGAAACTCATACACAAATGTGTCTTCATTTTACATTTAATTGACTTTGTTCTTTTTTTTAACCTTTATTTATCCAGGAAGTCCCATTGAGATTGAAAATGTCTTTTACAAGAGAGACCTGGCCAAGGTAGCAGCCAATCCAATAAAGCCAATAAATTTTGGATCTTTTTGAAGACTGCTCCATTTAGGGAGGCGTTTCCCAATCTTACCCTTCAATTTTATGCAGTTTCAAATAATGTGAATAAAGACTATTGTTGAGCTCACTGAAATATATTTGTGGTGGTTTAAAATAAACTTCGACATACTTTAAAACACTTATTTTATTTGGTTTAAAGGCACAATTTTCATTTAAGTGAATGGGCATTTACACAGTATTCTGCAATGCAAGTAGGCTGTGCATTTACTGTACTGTAAAACCAGACATATTGTCTTTCCCCGTGGTTTCAGAATGTGTCTTGCTTGCAGTAATACCTTGTACTCATGGCCTCCTTCAAAACATGCAACTCCTTCTCCATGATACCGTCCTTCACAGGTTTCCCCTTCATATCTGTCAATCACACCACAAACATCTGTCAAAATGACGCCTCAGGTCACGGGTCCCAAATTCACGAGTGCATTAAATATAATTATTAAGCTTGATAAATGTTTTGAGTGAAGACTTACTTTTGTACAAGTACGCAAAAAAGTGTGGGAAGTTCATAAATGTCGTCTTCTTCTGGCTGCTCATCACTGTTAGGACGGTCATGGAGATCAGGTTGGTTCAATGTTAAACCAGCAGAGCAGCTCTCTGACTTTGTTTTTTCATCTTCCTCGGCTGCATGAGGCAGCTCTGAATTTTCGCATATCTTCTCCTTTTCTTGTTTATCGTTTTTTATCATGCTTTTCTCCTTTTCCTTCCCTTGTGCCATTTTGCGCCGTTTATGTGCCTCTTGTGCCAGCAAGGCTTCTCTCCATGGTAACGGTGGCAGACGCTTACAACTACGGCACGCCGTATTAGTCAAAAAGGTTATACAGCGAACATACTGCCAGAGATCTAATAAAACACAACAGAAAGTGATATATCTTGTTTATTTACCCTGTTAATTGGGTGCTAAAAAATATGAAAAATATAATTTTGTGATGCAAAATACAAATAAAAGCAACAGTAAGAAAAACACGCCGAACAGTCAATGATTTGAACTATACAAAACTACAGTATCTATGGTTTGGATTCAGTCTTCTCCGTATCAGATGGCTGACAGAAACAGGAACATTAAGCCAGTGTAAATTAGAGTCGTTCTTGACATGATCAGTCTTGTGAGATGATGTCCAGGTTGGTGAGATGTCTCATGGTAGGCCTGCCGTGAGGACAGTTCCATGGATGCTCAATCTCCCCCATATGGACCAGGAGCTTCTTCATCTCACTGACACTCAGAGCAGTGCCAATCATTACCTGAAGACGTACAAAGGCAAAACAATAGATAATGTGTCAGGAAAATAGGAATGGTGTTCAATTAGGCTACAACAAAACTGAATAACAAGTCGTCTTCTTGTAGCTATTTAAAAAGGTCTATCACAATGTTTTTACATTTTAGAGACTTCATATCACAACACCTTACATAACTACCAAAACTTAAAGTTTTATATTATTTGATCTTCCATGCAGCCATTTCTTTTCAACAATGTCAGTACAGTATTAAAATGAGCTTGCAGAGGTTCAAAAGTTTTGAGATATGTACACTTTTTTCATTAAAATTACCAATATAATTGCAATGACTATTTAATTTAATTAAGAGCACACATTTAATTCACAAGTCCAGTGACTTGTGAATTACAACAAAATACGACTATTAAAAATGAAAGTACATGGGATTTGAAGAGAAGACAATGGCTACTGAGAAGGCAGAAAAATGTTTTTTAAGTGGTAAGTGGTAGTAATTGGATGTAAATTACTCAAACATACAAGAACATTTGCATACAACAGAATAAGGTGGGAAAAAAATATTCTGATGACTGCTGATCCTAATCTAGAGCCCAAACCTACTCTGTGAAGATAAATGAAAACTCCTGGAACTGTCTGTTTAGTATCATTATGAACTCACAGATTTTCGACAAGCTCTAGAGGCAAACATCTGCCTCACGCGTGATGGTCGACACATGACCCCCGGGCTGTCGCTCAACATGAAGATCAGCTCTTCAATGTCAGCTGGGCCAAATGTCCAGTTTTTACTGGTGGGCAGAGACACCAGCTTAACCCTCTCCATAACCTGAGCTGCATTCACGGTAGAAAAGTTGATTTAGTATTAAAACAATCATCATAATAATTCAGCTTAACTTGAGATAAAATCAACTCATATTCAAATGTTCATACCATCCTCATCGATAATAAATTCAAAGCCATTCTTTCTGAAGATCTCAATGTTCTCCATGAGTACATTTTCACTGACAGCAGTGAGGTGAAGCTTCTGAGGGCTGCGAACATAAAGGAAAAACAAATGTCAGTAAGAAGGCCATTTGTAACAATGGCAGGCAAAATTCATCAGCTGATTTAGATTCTTACACTATGAGTTTCTGTCCCTGGAGCACAGTGTGCTGCTGCAGCATCTCAAAGTTGTATTTCTCATCTGTTGCATGCTGGTCAATCATGAAGATGTCCGAGTTGAGTTTGGCGATAATGAAGCCCAGGTTGAACTGGCCGATGATCTCCATCTGTTTGAACATGTCTTTACTACAGAGATGAAAGAAAAATATATGAAGTGTTGTGTTTCATTTCATCCACAAAATGGCCAATTAATTAGCGTGTGTTATGTTGAATCTGTGAGGAAAAATTAACAGAAAAACTATATCAATATATCAGTTTACAAACTCTCACACAACTCATGCAGTATCATCCAAGTCCCATTTATCCAGTCTGTGTTTAGTACATCCCAAACACATGCATTTTCAGTATAACACTGCAATTTAAAACACTTCTCATTTTTGAATTCAACATAACGTGAGATTTGCTGAGGAAGTTGTGTTTATTAGCACATCCAGGAGTAAGGAGTAAAATCCTACCTGATCTCCTTCTTGAGCTCTTCCTCTGCACTTTGATTTTCTCCAGGGCTGATTTTGGCCCTGAAGCGGCGATAGCACAGTTCCTCATCGGTCCTCTGTTTCTGCCGGTCCTCTAACCTCTTAAACTTCCCCGCCAGCTCTTGTAAAGAAAAGCAGAGAGGCACCGTCCTCTTCTGAATGCAGACTGGAGCATCCACCGTCGAGGGGGATTTATAAAAAGTGTCGGATTTGTGTTCTGCTGGGAAATGTGGTTTCTCTGTCCTGGCCCTTTTGGCATCTGGGCTCACAGTACAGTCCTCACTGGAAGCGCACGGCTCAGTCTGTAACTCTGGATCTTCACGAACAGTGTGACTGTTCTCTGACATTTCTTCCAATGTTTCATTTTCCACACTGTGAGTGGCTGGTTCAGGAGAGCTGAACTCACGGCCAGAACACTGATTATCTGGTGTTGCTGTGGTGACGTCACAGCTGGACACAGCGCTGTCTTTTTCAAAGTCTGTATCATCGCTCATCCTTCCGTACCTAAACCCATCTAGCACTGATTTTCCCACTGGGGATGGTTTAGCGAGATGTCTTGTGGGTTTCACAGGAGATGTTACAGTTGGGCTGCAGGCTGGAGGTTTGCCTGTAAAAAAAGACTGTAGTGTTTTCTGTGTGTTGGCAGCTTTTGCCACACCTGATTTGTTCCCAAAATTGGAGCTTTTATGGCTTGAAAAGGCAGCTTTTAAGCTGGCAAGGTTGAGGGACGACTTTGGGCTCTGAATCACTGGTTCCATATCCTCTCCAGCTTCTGGCATGCTCTCATTAGATGGAACTACCTGACAGATTTTTGATGTTGTATCTAGAGACAAGTGACAGAAAAACAGTCCAAATAAAAACGCTAAAAAATCTCTCAGTGATATAACATTGCTATAATATCAATATATACATCTTATATTTTGATATGCTGGGCTAAATGTAATGATCTGTTCTTACTGGTGCTGGGTATGGGTGTATAGTTCAGGCTGATCTTATTGACTCCAGCCTCATACATGTTTATAAGAGAAGTCTTTAGAATAGCCAGCAAGAGTTTCTCCTCCTGAAGGAAGATCTGTCGCTTGTCCGGGGTTACGTTCACGTCCACACACTCTGAAATATAACACCACAAAACCCTCATGTAGGACAGAAAATCAGCAGGGTGTTTCATAAATTGCTTTACAGTAACTTTCTTACCAGAGGCAACAGCTATGTTCAAGGTGACAAATGGATACTGATGTCTGTTGTACATATGGTACACTTCATTCACAAGTTTGGTCACCTGCAAGTCGAGAAAAAAAACATAGATTAGGCTAATTTTTCTAACTGCTAACTTTGATAAACACTATACATTAACAAACACTTATAATGTCCTTTTATCTGCTTGCAACTTGATTAAAAATGTGTTATAAAGCATTATCAAATGTTTAAATGCTAGATAGAGCCACCTAAACTGTACCTTAAGAGGATCACACGGCCGGTTGTTAATGAAAAGGAACTGCCTGTCTGTGGCACTTCTCCCAACACCGTGGTCCCCTCGTGACACGAACCCTGTAATGCTGCCAAAATAGAGTTTTTAATTTAAAAAAAAAAACATCTTTGTTAGTAGGGAAAGATGACAGAGGGCTTCCAAGCTTTGGTCTCACTCACGAAAAAAGCTGTTTGGGTAAATCTGCTTCTTTGAGTCCGTATTCTTCAATAATATTTTCTGCAGGGGACACTTGCTGAAAAGGCAGGAGACTCTGTAGCTAAAGAACACACACACGGAAAAATAAGAATATTAGCAAACCGATGTTGCAATTTAACTTAACAATCTGCAGATTTTACTTCAACTTATGAATCACACACACACAACAATCAGCAGTGGTATAGTCAGACTGACACCTTCTGCAGATTGCAAATAAACAGTATAGTAAAGGAAAGTATGAAAACAATCTTTCAACCTGTTTTGGTCCAAATATGGCCCCTATGTTGTCTCTCATACTCTGGCTGCCACTGGTGCTGAGGACTGTGCTGCGCTTTCCCTGTCCATTTTGGTTGGAGCAGGTAATGCGCACTCCTGAAGAGATGACACAGTAGGACTGCAGCACATGGAGCATTTTTGCATACTCCTGAAAATACAGAATGATAAAATATTTGGGATTATACATACAAAATGAAAAGTGACCATTATGATTACAAGTTATATTACGTGCTCTACTTGCTTCAAATCACAAGAATGACTGACCTTCTTAATGTTGCGCTGGAACTCCTTGTGTCGAACAGGCAAGGTGTAGAAGAGCTGCTGCAGACTGACTGTGGTGCCTTGCTGCCGGGGATGGGGTGACCTCTGCACTAGGTGGCCTTTTTGGTCAAACACCAGCTTGGTCCCCACCTGACTGGACTCATGGCACGTCACCACACTCAGGTCACTGAAGCAGGGGGTCGGAGGGAATATTAAGTGATGAGGTGACAAGTAGAATAGGTGTATGTGCCAAATGAATGTGGCTGTTGAAGTGTTTTACCTCAGAGCGCACAAAGAACTGAGGGCTTCACCTCTGAAACCAAATGTTTCCACATGGATGAGATCAGAGAAATCCCTCAGCTTTGATGTGTGATGCTTCAATGCTGCGGAACAGACGCAAGAGGTTTCACTTAAAAATTAGGCAAATTTTTAATGACATGGTGGAGATAAACACAGCTGACACTTACTCAGCCCTTCAAAGTTGGCTTCCTCTACTCCTTTGCCATTGTCTGACACCTCCACGAGTTCAGTTCCACACTCCTTCAGCCTGACATCTGGAACATGCAACATGACATAGAAATTGGCACTCATGTTTTTTGCTAAATTAATATCCCCTATTGCACCAGACTGTGAAACATAATTATCCTGACATTTTCAGCTTTTAAAAAACATGCTTACCAACGTTGGTAGCCCCTGCATCGATGCTGTTCTCCACCAGCTCTTTGACAGCTGTCGACAAAGTCAGCACCACCTGTCCTGAGCAGATCTGATGCACTGAGTGCCTGTCAATGGCCTTGATGGCTCCTGCAGGTTCAGAGCTGCCGAGAAGAAAACACACACTCAGTGACAATGATGTATAACTTTACCTGCTACTGAATGCACACTGCAGCAACAGATTCACTCATGTACAGATGTTAAAAGCTCCTTACACCCTATGTTCTCTGATCTGTGATGAATACATGAGGATTGTGGGAATGTCAGGTGACATTACTCTAAAATGCATGTCAGTCATAGTAAGTTATAGTTGGAGAGTTGGTTGCCATGCCGAATTGTAGAGTATATCCACGTTATTCATGTCAGCAGTTACTTTCTTTAAAATATTTACTGATAGACTAATAGTACGTCATAATACATAAATAGGCAGATTTTACAGTGAGGTTTGGTACAGGTTGAAGTAAACCCACGACAACGAAAAGGACTGGGCCTAAAATGTATTGTGCGTGTCTCAAAATGACAATTGCATGGTGTCACTAATATATCTGCAAGCAAATTCACGTTAAATAAATACTTTGGTATCTAACTTACCAAGCATCAGACATCTTCAAGGGCTGAAATGCTTCAGGAGGGATTCATTCAGATTATGGTAAGTGTCTTAGTCTGAAACACCGAAAGGAAAACAAACCAACTAACATGTTACCATACATGCAAATGGAGATGGGTTTTTTAAACTAACTGGTACGGCAAAAATTTCCATGCGACGGCTTCACCACATCATGTTGTAAACACAAAAGTGAAGTTGTACCGCGCACGGCGCAGACTGTTCGCGAGTGTCACCCGTGCGCAAAAGAACGCAGGTTGGACATTATAAACTATAAAATGTGTGAGTGTGTGAAACAGCAACCGCACAAAACACGCACACATATAACACTGATAACACAATATAAAACACTATCACTTTACGTCAATACGTATTATTAAACCGTTGCTTCAAATTATGTCGCGTTTCATCATCGGATGAACCGACCGGAAGCTGTGACCGATCAAGATGTTATGGCGCGTGTGCATTTTTCTCACATTGTTAAACACGAAAAAATATGGTTTTTTTGATGCAGAATCAGTGGTTTGAAGCACTACGATTATAATCCAATAAAATAGCACTTGTGTTAATTTTATATTGTAATTTTGAGGGAAACATCCATTAGTTAACATTGTTGTAAGTTAAGCACGTACAAATTGGCAGACGGTCCCTTCTGGGCCGTTGAATCATGGCCGTGTAGTGACACCATATGGTCCCCGTGAGAGGAACCTTTCACCGTCCTGTCAGACAGATTCACAACATGCAAACACTTGGGAAGGAAGGATCTAGCATGTCGTCTGACGCGGTTTACTGTAGCTTTGAGGAAGCTGTCGTGAACTGGGCTGCGTTTTAAAAATAAGTACTATTTCTGTCAAGTCATCATTTTTTGACATTCAGAAAATGTTCAGTTCAACCTCCAACAACGGACTCCTGAAGTTGGAAGAATGTTCCGGAAGCAGCAGTAACCTTTTGGTCCTGCGCAGCATTAATCCCCTCAGGATTCACGAGGTGGACAGTAATGTTAGCCTGCTAAATTTGGCAAGCGAAGAGGACGATGAAGTCCAGTTTGACAGTAAGCAGCTTTCTTTCTTCCGCTATGTTGCTGCCTAACGTAACTGTTTACTGGGCCTTACGGAGCTGGCTTTGGTGGGTATTATCCTGTTACCCCACATTACTTGACACACTGACACCAGAATAAACAACAGAAATTAATAGACAGGGGCGTCGTTTAGGAATTAAAAGCCATGTGACCAAAGTCACTCTGAGCCCCCCCCCCACCACCTGTAAAGTACCCATCCTACCCACACACTGTACACATTATGAAAATAAAACTAAACGTTTTGCATTTCCATCATCACCATCTTGGGGTTTTTTTTTGGAGCCAGAAGTGATCGTATTAGGGCGAATGGTAGGGGTAGATCTGACACTATGGGCAGACACTATGGGTTAGTTATAAAAATTCACCCCCTAAAAGTTGTCATGAAGGTTGAAATGACCTAAGACCGAAACATATATATATAAAACATATATTTCTGCTGTTAAATTCGGCATTTTAACATGGGCGTCTCTTGTGAAACCAGCCTCATGTGGCCATCAGAGAACTGCAGTTTTTGGCACTTCTGTGTTGGCTTCTTTTTTAAGCTCCGTAGGTTGCAGCTTAATCCTACCATTACTCCATCTTTAAAAACACCCATGTCAGTTTATCTAATGCCACAGCAGACAAATAGATGTGTAACGATACATCGATCTGGACTGATATATCAATTCAATGAACCACAATCCAATATTGTCAATGCAAAGTGAAACATGGATATATATGATCATCTTCAAAATACCTCTTTATTATGTCATATTTTCATGGTATGTCTATGTCACCACTCCTGTCCGAGCGCACCTCCTTCCCAAACATTCAAACAGCCTAGCGCCAGGCAGACAGTGTCAAGCAGTCAAGAAAAAGACAATGAAAATATTTACTAATATCATCTCATTCCAATCAGAGGCCAAGGCCCCTGGATTAAATTGTAAAATGGCGGACTTTGTGATATCAAGCAACCATTGCGACTTTGACTAAAGAATTTCTATGATATCATATCGTGATGACCTTGTGATTCACACACCTACAGACAAATAAATCAAGCCACTGAATCCTGTGCTTTTAAAAAAGCAATGAAAAGTCAGTCGCTTCAGTTTGCATCTATGTTCCTTTTGTTCAATGGGTTAATAAGAAAATATGCATTTTCTGCAGCTGTCAAAAGAATTAATTACTCTCCACACCTGTCCAATGTGTGTCCAACACACATTTTACAAATAAAACTCATCTGTAATTCAATTTATGGGTTTTTGCTTTTTATTTTACTACTATATATACTTTATTTAAAAAAATCCAAATTTTTCACTCTTTTGTCATTAACACACAGGTCCGAAAGACACAAACGCACAAACAGGACCTATACATGCACAAAGTGGAGAGATGTCAGAGTGAGGGGGCTGCCTCTATTGGTCAGGTGCCTGGAGTGGTTGGGGGTTCGGTGACTTGCTCAAGGGCACCTCGGCAGTGCCCAGGAGGTGAACTGGAATCTCTCCAGCTACCATTCCACGTTCTATATTTGATCTGGACGGGGACTTGAACAGGCGACCCTCTGTTTCCCAACCCAAGTCCCTATGGACTAAGCTACTGGAGTAACCAGCATCAACCATCCATCCCGTCATTCAGAACCTGTAAAATGAGATAACAGAAGTATATACCACAGTATATTAACCTATTTCTGTTAATACAACCCGAATCAACAGGCTTAAAGCTACAGAACTTAACCTTAGCAATTATTATATCATAACTATCACTATATCTTAAGGTGTATCTTATCCTATCTTATCTATCTTAACAGTGGTACATGAGACAGATAATATTTAAAAAAAAAAAAATCATGTTACTCTGGCTTCTTCTCGTGCTTCTGATGAGAATCCACTGCACCTGAACATAAACAACCAATCCAGAGCCAGGAGGCATCTATATTGCAGTGTCAGTCACTCTTTGTGCAAATGCTGCACTGCCGGCAACAGCATACACGAAGAAGACCAACAAGTACAAACTTGCTTTCGTGAGTAGGAGGAGCCAGAAAAACATGATTTATCTGTCTCTTGTATGGTGATATGTATATATAGTGACAGGTATAAAAAATAACTGTTGAAAAAGTGACATACTGTAGCTCTAAAGACTTTGATCTTGATGGTTAGGGATAGACAGGAATAGCAGCATCTCTGTAAGTTGCTCAAGCAATTTGATACAGAGCGCTGCGCTGATGAAGTAGGAGGACTTGTACAGGACAAATTAAAAATAGAGTGGTTAAAATTGAAGCAACGGATGAACATCCAGATATTTTGTCCTTAGTGTGAGTCAAGGTTCAAGATGGGTGGATGCTATATTCCCTATAATGCAGCTTAAATGTTTTCACAGACTGAGTGGGCCGCTCGATAATGGCAAAAATCATAATGACGATTTGATCAATATTGAGATCACTTTGAGTACTGTCTTTAGAGACATAAAGCATTAATTTTACCTAAAAAACCCCCAAACTTTTCCCTGTAACTTTGTATTCAAATGAGTGGCGGTTGCACTGGGGCCCATGAGGTGAGGTGGCCCATAGAGAAAGCGGGCTCTCTTAGGGCAGAAAACAAAGCCTTATGGATAATTGAGATTGCCAGGTTAGATAGACGTGTGTGCTAAAAAAAAAAAAAAAAAAAAATCACATTAAATAAAAAATAGTGCCATTTGCTAGGTTGTATGCCTTTGAAAAGGCAAACCTATCCCCATCATTGTTGTTTTTTTGTTTTTTTTTTGGTAACAGTCAGTAGCATTCTATAAAAAAAAATATTTTATGCTAATTCTACATGAACCATAGATAAAGTATAAAGAAACTATTCAGTTACGTGGATAATTCATTATATTCTTTGGTACTTTGTCTGATATGTATAAGTGATGATTATTTCTGGGTAGTATTTGGTGTTATGCAATGTTAAGTCTTCATTTGATCATGTGACAAGATGGTAAGATTACACAGTAACTAGTTTAGATGCATAAATAGTGTGCCAGCATGCACTAGGGCCCATTGTAACTTCCTCATGCCACTGCTGTAGTGACATCATCAGTGTGTAAGATCGAGTCCAGGTTGCCTTACCAATGAATTTCTGTTTCAGGACAAGTCTAGACATGTCACTCCACACATCCTGTTGTATGCTGAAATGAGAGTCAAAATGTGTAGCACAGGCTCTTCTCCTCATTCTGGCTCAGTAACAGTCTCAGCTTGGTCATGTGTTTACAGTCAGTGTGTGAGTAGTACAGTAGGTGGAGGAGGCTGGTGTCCGCTGTACTAGACAGATAAGCATTACTGCTGTGCACGCCCCCTTATGTATAAACAAGATCTGCTCAATTTTTGGTCAACAGGATAATCATTAGTACAGCTCTGAGTGCTTAATATCGGACAAAGGTGTTTTTGTACAGAAAAAAATGGACCTAGGAGACAGAAACATTGTTGCAATGATAGCAAAAGTTATTGAGGAAGGTAAGACTACAAAGAAGAAATGTCGTTGTGGTTGTATAATATTTGTTTTAAGTGGGAGTTCAGCAGAGACAAATTTAATTTAAACTGTAGTTTTGTGCTACTAGAACAGAACGGAACTGCAACTTCCTGTTTCTCATTGTTTCTCCTTTTTGTTAATATTATTTTGTAGCTTCAGACACAGATAGCAATCGGGACGTGTTGATGGCTGGTAAACATTACCCATCCATTCAAGAGTTTGCCTCAGCAATCCCCAACCACCTTCTCCTGGGGTCTCTGCTGGAGCACTTGTGCTTTGTCTACGAGACCAACCCGGCACGCTCACGAATGCTGTTTAAAGGTATGTACAGAGTATGTTGGTATGTTATATTTTAAATACACTTTTACCATTGTGTGATTATTGTCAGTTTATTTCTAATTCAGTTACAAATTATATTGTTGTTTCCTCTGACAGTCATTGGTCAGCGTTTAGCTGCCATGAACCTGCTCTCGCCTTTGGCCATAAGTGATGAGTTCAGCACCGTCAGACTGCAGCACAACCGAGCCTTTACTGAGCTGCTTCACGCTGCCGAGTCCTCGCTGTATCCTCAGGTAACTGGACGAGTCACCAGTATGTCCACTGGGAGCCTTAACAAGTAGTCAGCACGTTGTCAGTTTGAGACTGGGACTATCATGTAAAATGGTATTTGTAGTTCGTATAGACTTGTCAGTGAGATTGTGTTTATCCTCATCTCATTCGCAGGGCCAACAAGGTCTCGGCACAAACGCACACAATCCTGCTTTAAGGTAAGCTAAACTTGGAGTAGTGTTTTTTTTATTGTTGAGATGCTTCAAATGAATATTAAAGGAATAATTCAGATCTTTTGAAGTGGGGTTGTATGAGGTACTTATCCATATTCAGTGTATAACCTACAGTAGTTGGTGGTCAGCATGTCCCCAGTTTGGAGACAGGCAGACAGAAGTACTGTGACGGAGGCTAAGCAACGTACTGCTATTGTCAGGGGCAGCAGCAAAACATATTTGAGTGACTTAAAAAATTAATATAAGTTGAAGTGTACACACTGTTAAAAATATTTTCACTGCTTTACCTTTTCTGAGGGAGAAGTGAAGTCGTTATCTATCCTCTCTTGAAAGCCACCAGATTCCACAGGAGAACACAAGAGTTGCTACTCTACTGCTGCCTCGAGCAGTTAGTTTTTATGTTATTTAGTGACTTTGGTGTTTTAAAGGGTTAGTTCGGATTCACCAAAGTCTCACAATAACACAAACAAAACAACTGATTGAGGCAGCGGCAGCTCAGCAACTCCTGTGTTCAGCAAAGTAAAATTACAATTTTTGTCAAAGGAGTCTGGTGGCTTTGAAGAGATGGATGTAACAACTTCAGTTCCCCGACAACGGGGTCATCTTACGGCAAGGAAATCTGTGAAAATATGACTATGGATAAGTACTTCTTCCAACACTTCTTCAAACAATCCAAACTACCCTTTAAGTAAGAGATGTCTGTTTTTGCCTTCTCTCAGATCTAAGGAGGGACTGTTTCAGGCGCAGACTTCCCGGTATCTTAGTGAATTTGAAGAAGTGTGTAGACTTGGAAAAGGATCATATGGAAACGTTTTTAAGGTATTTTACTTCCTTCTACTCCTTACTCCTCTTCTCCACTAAAGAATAAGTTTAGTTGATCAACACAGTCGTGTTCTCTTTGATATCATCTTGTAGGTTATGAACAAACTGGATGGGCAGGATTATGCTGTGAAGAAAATCCTCATCAAAAAAGTCTCAACAGAAGACTGCATGAAGGTGGGCCATGAAGTGTTTTATCAATAGAGCCTTCATGCACCCAGAGACATAATAGACTAATAATTCGATTTTTTTTGTTTGGTTTTAGGTCCTCAGAGAAGTCAAAGTGTTGTCCAGCCTGATGCATGTAAATGTTGTCGGCTATCACACTGCATGGATGGAACATGTCCAGCCCGCGGCAAGTGAGTACTTCTGTACTTCAGTACTTCGTCCTGTGAAAAGTTTGTTGGGTTGTAACAAGGTCAGTGAACAATTACAGTGACTTTTCTTATTATAAGAGCAGATTTATGTGAAAAACATCTTTGTTGCAGATGTTGAGCCTCTCCTGCCTGCACTGGAGTCACCTGGACAACAAGACAGGTAGGATCAGCATCCAGTGTTAACTAAGCTTTCATGAATTCTTACTTGATTAATATCACAAAAAGGGAATTTTAAAAAAATATATCAATTTTTTTTACATATATATATATATATATATATATATATATGTATTTTAAAAATATAGTTTATTTTTATTTTATTTTATTTACCTTGTGATTCTTTACAGAAATAGCATGAAATAAGAAGTTGGTTGGTTTGACAGGTAGAAATTATTCTTGGCCAGTAATATTTTTCATTTGCATATAAAAAACAAAACGTATATAAAAAAACCTTACAATTACCTTCTAATTATAAATTACAATTTCATGGGGTTACCTGTAGCCATTAGGTAGAGTTTGCCCCATACTAGCTGAGACCTTGGCAGTGGCTCGAGTTCGATTCCAATCTGTCACCCTTTGTTGCATGTCATCCCCATTCTGTCTTTTCCCCTTAGCTGTCACTCCCCACCTGTTCTGTCATAAAGCCTAAAAAATAATTTTAGATAAATAAATAAATAAATAATAATTTCAAACAGTATTCCCAGTATTTATCTGCGGGCATGTAGATGCAATAATAGTTGTTATAATGCTCAAAACACTAAATGTATCTCGTCTCTTTCTTTCACAGTTTTGATGAGAGTCCTGACAACAGCAGCACCAGCTCCTCAATAGTGTTTCAAAGCCTCAGTCAGAGGACAGATACTGCTTCAAGTGCCAACATACCCCCAAGAGAGGCCGAGCCCATCAAAGCTTTAGTTCCAACCCTCGAGACGGGCCAGGTGGTGTGTCCCAAGACCATGCGGCGGATTCCCAAGAACTATGTCCCCTGTGTGTTCCTGGGACAGGGAGGTCCTCCGAAGGGCTCCAAATGTCCCGCCATGGGGTGGGACAGTTCAGCACTGTTAGAGGAGGAGTCTGGCAGGAGTAGCATTGAACTGAACAACAACTCCTGCATTGATAAAGACTTTCAACAGTGGGCTGACAAACGCACAACAAAGCCCTCGAAAGAGGTACATGCTTAAAGGAACAGTTGACCTAAAATCAGAAATACATATTTTTCCTCTTACCTGTAGTGTGATTTATCAATCTAGATTGTTTTGGTGTGAGTTGTCAAGTGTTAGATGTAGATATCGGCTGTATAGATGTCTGCCTACTCTCCAATATATAGAACTAGATGGCACCTAGCTTTTTAAATACATGCAGCAATGTCTCTTTCCAGAAATCCTGGCCCGATTACTCAAGATAATCCACAGACCTTGTTGTGAGCAGTTTCATGTAGGAACTATTTTCTTTTTATTGAACTACATCCACCAACCGTATCACCGTGCCGAAGGAAGCGTGCATCTACTCACGTATGACAGGCTACTACTAGCTCACCAGAGGGAGCTAAAGTTACAGCTAAGCCAAGCAGGATGTCATACATCTGCCGCTGTCAAGAGCACAAGCCTCTTGTCCATATGTAGATGCAGGCTTCCTTCTTTGCAGTGATACTGTTTAAAGAAAATAGTTCCTACGTGAAACTGCTCACAACAAGGTCTGTGGATTATCTTGAGTAATCAGGCCAGGATTTCTGGAAAGAGAAAATATGTTTTAAATGTAGTTCCTTGGCACTTTGAGCACCACAAGCTGAGTACCATCTAGTTTATTATATTCGAGAGAAGGCAGACATCTTCACAGCAGATATCTCCACCTGTCTGCAGCAAACACCAAAACAATGTAGACCAACAAATAATGCTACAGATTCAAGGAAAAATGTGCATTTTTAATTTTAGGTGAAGTGTTCCTTTAAAGATTGCAATGTTTTAAAGCTTAGTAAAAGTAAAAAGTTAGATTTTTTTTTTTTTTTCCAGAATTCTTGGTGAAATGTACACTTATAAATGATGTTAAGTTTTCAGTAATGGTTATATCTACAGGTTCAGTTCCACCTGATGCTCTACATCCAGATGCAGCTGTGTGAGCGCTCACTGAAGGACTGGATCTCTGAGAGGAACGCCAAGCCCAAAGAACAACTCAGCTCAAAATGTAATTATTTAAAACGTGCGTTACTTGAAAAAAATATGTTGTTCAATTACAGATTATATATAATAAAAAAAACTATTTTGTATTTCCAGGTCCTTATGGATGTGTTGACACAGAACACACACTCAGCCTGCTGAGAAAGATACTTGAAGGAGTGGAGTACATTCACTCCAGGGGAATCATGCACAGAGACCTGAAGGTAAGTTGCTTTGATAGATTTTATTTGGTGTTTGAGTTTATCTCTGTAGCTTAATGCAAACTATTCCAGTCACATACAGTTTGCATTGGCACACAGGTGTCAACTAGGAGTGATATCTGATAAGCCGTTTAAAGAGTCCTGGTTACCATCTGTCACGAAGGAATTGTGTAAATTCTCCCAGTAGTTGAATACAAAGTCATACAGCTTTTCAGGAAGGCGTTTCCTCAACTCTTCTCTCTTGCCCTGGATGTGTTTCAGATAAATTTCACTTTTGCAAATATCTTGAAGCCTCCGTGGCTGCTGAGTGAGTTCTAGCAGCTGGTCCCTCTGTTTGAAGAAACACGGCAGGGTCAAGGTGGATGGCAGGTGGCCGTTGTGGTTGTAGACAGTGAGCGGGGAGGTCAGGCTGAGGAGTTTGACCAGCAGAGCGCTGTTCCTTAGATTAGGCCTGTGGTTCAGGAACAGGAACAGACAGTTCTCCCCTGCTTCGCTCAGCTTGTTGATGTTGGCTCCATACCTGAGCAGTAGCTCCACCAGCTCCTTGTTGCCCATGCTGCACGCCTCCTGTAGAGGTGTCATTCCAGCTTTGTTTGTCACATTGATCTCGGCCCCCCGCTCAAGCAGCTCAGAGATGCAGCTGAGGTCGTCTTGCAGGGTTTTAGTGGTCTTCACAGCCATAGCCACAGCAGCTACGTGCAGAGGAGTGTTCCCAGAGTGCTTCACCCCCTTAGAAATAAGTCAAGAATGTATTTGAATTTAATGTAGAACCTAATGCACATATTTCAGCAGGATGAGGAGCACTGAAAAGATGGTGAAATATGTATCGTTGGGTGTCTCTAATGAATTATGCACAAACCTTGTTGATATCTGCTCCCTCCTTGATCAAGCTGGATATTAAGTCCTTATGGAGGATTCCTGCAGCCATGTGCAGGGGCGTCATCCCGCTGCTGTCCACAGCATTAACATCGGCACCGTAGCTGGATAGAATTTGGACAGCAGACAGAGCCATGTAGCGTACTGACAGGTGGAGAGCTGTCTGGTGATTCCCCTCCACCTAGAGAGGAACCACAAGAAACACATTTGCAAAACATTTCAAGAGGAGTGAAGTAATGATATAGTGATATGTTAAAATATTCACCTCTGCGTTGACGTTAACACAGTGCTCACAAAGGAGCCGTAGACAGGCCTCTGCCTGCTTATGCAAGCCGATCACAGCAGTCTGAAACTTGGACCCCGGTTTTGAGCCACAAGTCAGGATGCTTGGCCATCCAGCTATCACTAAGTGCAGAGTGGTTCGACCCAGCTGGTCCCTGGGACAGAGGCAGAGACAGTGAAACCAGTAAAGATAAGAGCTTCCTACTTTCTATAAATAATAGAGCATTCATTCTTGAGAATTGGAGCAAAACCTTATTTTTGGGGGATTTTCTTTATTTACTTTTCAATTATAATGAGAAAATATGTTTTAATAATTATAAAACGAGAAGGAATTGATTAATGATTTTTCTTGTATTAAATAAAGATTAAATAAAGATTATTTAAATAACTGTATAATTAAAATGTTTGAAATTATTTTTTTCAAACAATAAATACCATTACGTTAACTTATGAAGTTATGTCACCTCCGTCAGTATGGATGTCAACTCCATAAGATATCTGAGGGAGTTGTCAAAAAGCGTTCCCGCCTTTCTGGAAACCAAGAAGTGAGGTATGAGTCCTTGGGATATAGTTTACTCCTTTTATGCCTGATTAAATGATCTGACTGAGTTGACAAAAATGTGGGACACATCTTTAAGGGCCCAACATTTTTACAAAAAATATATGTTAAAAGAATTTTAGCAGTACATTTTCATACCGATGTCATTAGTACATATAGTTAGTTTTAGATTTTGAAGGCTTTTAACACATTTTTTGATAGTTTGAAGTTCTGAATTCTTGTCTGGAACAAGGGTGTTTTCTGGCACAGGGCAAGTTTAGATGTTAAAAAAATAAAAGCAGATAAAAGCATTTTAGAAATCGTATTTATTTCAAACCCTTTAAAAAATGTGTAAAGTGTGTAAATAAGTTAGAATTCTAAAATGTTGTTTTGTTTTTGTCTCCGGTAAGACTTTTGTTTCAATTCTCAAGAATGGGTAAGAGATATAAGGAACCAGTAATGCATGTGGTTGTACTGAGTGCCACCACATAATTTCACAACCGTTTTAACAGGAGGTCGTCTAGTCATCATAAATGAAATTAGACTCTCTCTGTACATGCACTCTTATTTGTTTTAGCAAATAAACTAAACTATCTCAGCTGAAATGAGTTAATTTACTACGGCTGAGTTATTTACATTTTATTTTACGAGAGGCTGATAACAAGAGAAGAACAACCTCATGTACACTGTACACTGTAGTGTAAATGGGCGTGATGTTTGGTGTTAGTGTGCGTGTCTGTGTCCTGGTCTGGGTGTGTGTTTGTCCAGACCTTCTTTCAGGGTCTGCCCCTGTTGACAGCAGGCTGTGCATGCTCTTTACTCTTCTGTAAGAGGCAGCCAGATGAAGGGGCTGGGTTGTCAGGCCCTGAGGCAAGACAAGACGAGACAAGACAAACTGGAATACTGGATAACACAAATATGTTACAGCCTAACACTAAAAGGATTTCTTTCTATTTTACTATTTTAAAATTTTGTTAAGTAATGATCACATTGGAACATTAACGTGAGAGTTGTAAGTAATCACGAGCTTCTTGTGGCTGTTGTTGTCGATGTGTTTATTTGAGTATGATTTGGTAATAATATAATATATAAGATGATGTGTTTCTGTCAGTGTGAGTGTGAATATTTCATTTTACATGTTTCAACTCTCAGTAGCAGTTTTTAAAAAACGGTTGCATTGTCGCATTTACCTTCCAGAAAACTTCTCCGGGTGCACCGCCTTGTATCTTGATGAGAAAGTTACTCCCATACTTTTTTGACATGTCCTCTAGACGTCCCAAGTCTTCATCCATAATCGCAGTATAGAAGTCATTGTTTTGAAACATGATAATGTCACTGCTCCTACCCTCACGTTCCTTGCTCGCCTCCAACATGGCCAGGCATCGCAGCTTCACTGCTGTCTGTGTGTAGTCTCACAGGATGTGCGTGCTGGTTGAAAGCTGGTTTTTCTGGTTTGTACGTACAAGCGTACATTTGGCAATTTGGCTCTCCGAGGAGGGAAATGTTTAAATGCTACTTCTGCTTTCTTGTGATTTCATCAAGTAAGTTTGATGTACACGTAAGGCCTTCCTGTCACAACTGATAACTTCTTGCGGCATGTGGGGCCATTTATGGGGGCTGTTAACACCCTTCTGAGTAATTTACAGGTTGTTCCTCTGCTTTTGGCACTGAAGTATTTTGCTTTTAGGAAAGCAGAGAATCATTACTTTGCAAATGCTTAACAATCCATCTTTTAAAATGCAGGAAATAATGTACAATATTTGCAAATTTGAACTTCATGTGATGTGAAGCAGATGAATTTTTCTAAATCATCTCCCTAAATTTGTTGATTTCTGCCCTTAATTAATTGTATTATTGCAAAAACTTAGAACATTTGCATCTTTAAACCCTCTGACGTATGCACCTAATTGTGATGTCTTTATTCTTCCACAGCCAAGGAATATTTTCCTCCATGGTCACGACTGCAATGTTCGGATCGGGGACTTTGGTCTGGCCTGCAGGGATCTAATACTGGATGGCCATAAAAGCACCACCTCTCCCAGCTGTGGTAATACTGCATGTCTTAGCTTGTTGTGTTTTCACAACACAGCACCTCTCAGAATCACCTCTAGATGGTACTGTTTGCTTTAAAGTCACTTTTCTGGTGTATTTTGCAGATTCCTCACATACTTCGGGCGTTGGTACCTTTGTATACGCTGCACCAGAACAACTGAAGGGCTCCCATTATGACTCAAAGGTAAACATGTTCATCATAACTGAAAAATGTTTGATTTAGACTTGTTTTTTCATGTAAAATTACACATATTTTTGTGGTTTACTTTCATCATTTATCAGCTTTGTCATTTTATTTAATCATTTATTTAAACAAGCAGTCGCACTGAGATTGGAATTTCTTTTTCAAGAAAGATGTGTGTACAAAAAACCCCAAAACACATAGCCTAGGCAGATATTTACATATAAGGAAGGCAATTAAAAGTGTGGACAGCACTCCAATTTGACTTTTTAATATTGCCACATGGATATTTTGGGCAGTTGGAATTGTTCTCATCATAATTGTGTTCACTGCTATTTTATGATCAGGGTTAATCAGTTCACTTATCGTTAGTGTGGTGATGACATCAAGGTTAGAGGCGGAAACATGTGACACTAAATTTGTGGTTTACATGTTTAAATGTCCGTGTAATTTGTATTATGTTGGGAAAACAAAACAAGAGTTAAAATCCAGGATGTGTGAACATAAGCGTTCGATACATAATCGTGATAATAAATCATCTGTGGCTATGCACTTTAACAGTCAGAATCAGACTGTAAAGATGCCACAGAGAGGTGGTAATAGGGACAGAATCCTTCTCCACAGGGAGACATGTTGGATATATTTCCTTGATAGCCTCATCCTCAATAGGATGGACGTGGAGATGTCATTTGCTTGTTTTTATAAGGTGAAGATATTGGTGTTGTTTCATTTTTTAGTGCCCCAAACCATGAGAATCTGTGCCATGAAAGGTTTTGGCTCCCCCTGTTGGGATGTAGTTGTTGTGCTGGTTGAGGTCACTTGTAATTAACCCCACCGGTGTATATTGTTTGTAACTTTAATCGTGAGTCGAATGTGTTGCGTCTTATTTTTAAGTATGAAAGTGCAGCCTTTAAAATGTTCAAACAGGATAAGAGAGTGCTCACTCCACTTGTATGCAGCATAGTATTTGAAGCCGTGTTTTCTGAGTTCAGTGTGAACAAGAGATACAGCTGATGTTAAGCTGTCTTGAGACTTGAGATTGTTAGTACAGTATGAAAACGCAACCAGAGAGCAGAGGTAACCAGGCAGTTATTGCAGTAGAGCCTTATATATATTATATCAATAATCTTTATCACTGTCACCTCTTCTATGACATTTTTAACAACTGTCAGCTTAAACTTTGTGTTGCTGTTGCTCTCTCAGTCAGACATGTACAGCATCGGAGTGCTGGCTCTTGAGCTATTCCAGCCCTTTGGGACAGAGATGGAGCGGGTGAGGACCCTTGGGGACCTGAGAGAAGGGAAAATCCCAGACTCGTTCTGCCAGAGATGGCCAGTCCTGACGACGTACATCATGAAGCTGACGAGTAAAGACCCCAGTGTTCGGCCCACGGCCAGCCAGCTTCTACAGAGTGAACTCTTCTGCAGTAAAGACATAGTAAGTTGGGATAAACTGATATATTTTATCTCTAAAAATAATAAACCCCTGAAGACTTTTTTGCATTGAAAAAACAAAAAAGTGTGAAAAAAGGTCACCATACAGTGCCTTCTGTTGCCACCAGGAAGACTTAATAACACATCTGCAGTACAGCTCCTAATAATAATAATAATAATAATAATAATAACAAACCAATTTTTATATTTTTCCCTCCACAGGTGATCCATGGTTTGCAGAAGAGGGTTGAAGAGCAGGAGGAAGAGATCATGCAGCTGAGGAGACAGATCAGTCAGCTCCAGAGCTCAGAAGTCACAGTTCATTTCTGAGTCAGACAAGAGCTGAGCCTTAAAGGTCTCCACTCTACAGACTGTCAAAACTTGATTTATCAGCCACTGCTGTGATGTTTTAGTGACCTGGTACAAGTGGTAGAGAAAGTGTGCGTGCGTGCGTGCGTGTGTGTGTGCGTGAGTGAGCATTTGAGTGTGCCTTCTACACCTGGATGTAAGAGTGCAATTATTTATCTTCATTTAGCTGTTCAATAAAACATATTTCTGTGACATCTTACAGGATCTCTGAGAAGCAATATGTGATTACTGATCATTCGAGACTTTCCTTTGAAAGTAGCACACGAACAGCAAATTGAAAGCATGACCTATAAGCAGAGTTGACAATGTGTATTATGGTTTTGTTCAGCCTCTTGATCCTGAAGGAAACGCTGCCCATTGTCAGCAAATTGAAAACCATTTGTGGACACAATAGGCCTTCCAATTTTGTTTCACAGGGACATTGGCACATTTATTTCCACGCATAGCGTTTCAAACACGTGTTTGTTCTCTGGGCTGTACACATGGTTGATGGTGGTTAAAAAATTGAGTTACTGATCACAAGGATACACTTTTATCTTGAGAACTTTTTAAAGTGAAGATACTGTGAGTAGTGTGTGATGTATTTGTAGTTTTCAGCATCAATGACACAATCTGCTGTGAAGTTGGTCGTGTTATAGCCAAGTTATGATGTTGGAACCACTTCTAATGGATCTACATGGGCTTGATGCAAACAGTGTGAGTTGTACATTATGTACACAAAGGTCAGAGGAGTGTACATGCGACGGATCTTCCCGACACACGTTCCTCTCAAAGAAACGGAAGAATCAACCAATCAAGGACGTCGTTTCATCGCAGGTACCCGGATGTACCAGTGACGCAATTAGCTACGTCATTGTTCACCGCCGGACACCCGCTGTAAATAAGGAATGGATTTACAACCGTTATTAACGCTTTCATAACAGATTTCCAGGTGAGTGTGTTGATGATTTTACGATTCAGTGAGCCTTTAAGTGTGCAGCCGTCATATTTCGGTGGGCCTGAGTGGCCGAGATTTGCTGTAGTAGCCTCACACCGGTCCTCTGTCATGTCGGAGAGAGCAGCGCAGTGAGCACACAGCCGCCGGTGTCGAGCCCCTCCTTTCTCGGCTAAATACACGTCCCGTTACCCGGGCCCACGCATTGTCCATCAAATTAATTTGAAAGTGGAAACACAAAACTGCTCTTTGACGTTAACAGGAGACAGTTACGTTACTTTCCGCCATGACAATCAGCTTCTACCGTGCCGAGCTAGCTAGCAGCGTTAGCATCAATATTGCCGCACGAGCGCCGCCGCGCGAAACGTTAGCCAGCCCCCGTTTGGTAGCTACGCTCGTACTCCATAGTGTTCACTCGTTTGTCTCTGTTGTGCCACTCTGCTCCGGCCCTCGACGAGAAAGGTGAGGTTTTAGCCGCTGCTCTGTCGGCCCAAGGGGTTAAATGAGGTTTAATTCGTGTCTTAGTCAGATTTAGCGACGCTGCGTGTTAAAGGCCTACCAGCCGTCTGTTAGCAAACGTATACCAGTCTGCCAGAGCAGGTGGGAGGGAACAGCTGTTGTAAACGTGCTTCCGACCAGGACATTTCCTCTATCGTTTTTTTCAGCAAGTAACGCTCAGTAAGGTAACTTTACCGCGGCTAAATCATTGCCATGCCAGCTCTGAGTAGTTGGTCCATATTCAAAACAGTAGGTAATAGCTTGACAGTGTTTTCAGTCATTTGTTTTTAATAAGGAAACTTTGCAAAGCGTCCACGCATTGCTATCACCAAGAGCTAATGTGGTTGTTAGATGCGAGTGGATGCTGAAAGTGAAACATGGTACTTTTAACTTTATAAAAGTCCTTATTATTATTTTGTTAATAGCTTTAAGTTATCATTACTTGGTTTTGATTATTGATTATAAGGCAGCTAAGGGTTTTCTCCAATATGAACCCAGTGGGTTGTTTAAATGTAATTCAGGTGCTATGTAAAATACGTTGCAACCAGATTTCAGGGTTAATGGATGTAGTTATTTCAGACTGTTCCCACTGAGTTAATTTGTCATCTAAAAAAATCTGCCGTACAGTTGCTGAGCCAGTAATAGACCTTAACATTTCGTCTGTTCTTGATTATTTAAGATATAGTGAAAAAGTGATTATCTTCCTTGAAATAAATGATCAAATCTAATATTTTATTTTTGACAGATTAAAGGTGATGGTACTTCAAAAGAAATTAGGTAGTTATTACAATGTATTTAACTGCACAAGTGATCATTTGTGATAAATAGTTATATTCTGGTTATGGTATTTAGTGGTTGTAATCTAAATATACTGTAATGAAGAGTAATTGTGGTTGATGTAATCTGTAACAACAAAAAGATGTTTTTAATTTAGTGTGTTTATCTCACTTGAAACAGTCAAAGAATAACAAATGTCATCACTCTTTTTTTGAATACCATCACTGTTTCGACATGTCACACACAGATGTATCTATAAAGCGACATCATACATGAAAAACACAACAAAACACAAATATCTTGAACTTAATCTGTATGTCAGCAGCTCATAAAGTTGTATATCCCTGTGTTTCTGCCCCTCACGCAGCAATGAACAATGACCATAGTTGACAAATCTTCAGAAAATTCTGACCACGAGTCAGTCGGGTGTAAGCGCTCTCCCTTCACCAGTGGAGACGTGGGGATGGACGGCAGCTGTTCCAGCAGCTGGGCAATGGGTCCCACCATGCCCAGCGATTCTCCCAGGCTGAAGCCTGCAGGAGGCTGCCTGGGTCCAACACCCGGAGCTGCGGTTTACAACAGTACACCATCCTCTGTGGACCCGCCGAAGGACCAAGGTAAGAGTGAGGGCTTTTATCAGCTGCATTTTTAATGCACGTGTCTTGAAAGCTGGGAGGAAACCACACACCTTTATCCCTCAAACAATAGACAATGGGCATGTGGAAGAGTTGTCAAGCAGCAAAGTTCTGCCACTGTTTGTGGCATGAGAGTGTGACACAACTGGTTTTGTGGGTGTTGTGTTGCTGCTTCCACTCTTCTTTCATTCATCCAGTTACATAACTGAGTCTGTTTTGAAGTGAGAGCATGATCAATCCCTCGAGCTTGTGACGCCATTGGTGTTTTGATACAAAGAGCAGCAGCCTGACTTGTTCAGCTGAAAAAAAAGTGAAACCTCGTCTTATGTTTTCTCCTTCAGTTTGTTTTAGCCTTACTCTGTAGTCAGGATCACATTACATAACTCTGTAGACTGCAAGCTGGGATTGTAAGGACCTGAAGTTTCCTTCCCTGTGTGCCAGTATGTACTTACATAGGCAGTGTATTATATATACTTGTTGATGTCCCGGATCAAGTTAATGTATTGAATCTAATTTTAGTAATCATGTTGGCTCTGTGTGTACAGTGATAAGCAGCGGTGATGGCATGGACTTGCCCCAGAAGGTCCTCTTCCCTCCAGAGCGGCTCAACCTAAAGTGGACCCAGGTTCACCGAGTTGGTGCGGGCCTGCAGAACATGGGGAACACCTGCTTCCTCAACTCAGCTCTGCAGTGTCTCACCTACACCCCTCCATTCGCCAACTACATGCTGACACGGGAACACTCCAAAACGTGTAAGTTGGGGTTTCATGGTGCTTCTTTACAGGAGGTTCTTGTGTAATTGTACAGTCATGCAATAATTATCACATCGCGTCTGATTCATGTCTTACTCATTAATGTTTTTGTCCATCTGTCCCTGCCGCAGGTCACGAGCCAGGGTTCTGTATGATGTGCACCATGCAAAACCACATCATTCAGGTTTTTGCAAACTCTGGGAACGTCATTAAGCCCATTGGTGTGCTCAATGAACTCAAAAGTAAGTGGTTGTGGTTACAAAATGTTTACCTGAAATGAATGACAGGAGGCGCTGTGTGGCTGTTTACCTTTTTAATTTTGGAGGGAAATCCTCTGATGGGACTATGTGATGAGACTTTAAAACTTTAACTTTAACTTTAACTTTAAATAAAAAAAAAAACACTGTTAATGTGATATATCACTTATCAACTTCTTACAGAGTTAACTGTTTTGTGTTTTTTCCCCTGACAGGGATTGCTAAGCACTTCCGCTATGGAAGCCAGGAGGATGCTCATGAGTTCCTGCGGTACACAGTGGATGCTATGCAAAAGTCCTGCTTACCTGGAACCAAGTAAGATAATTAGCTATGTAATGTCAATACAGCATTAGAAGTGTTATTGTATTCTATCTACTCTGTGTTGTGCTTAGCCATTGAACAGCTCCCAAAGGCCTTCTAGTCTAACTATTGCGTAAAAGCTACATTTGCAGTATTTATGTTTTTCCTCCAAAATAAAAGAAATTCGTGTAGAGCCGGAGGTTATGTACACATATGCAGCCAACATGCATGTTTTATAGATACACTGGGCTGGCCATTGTGTTTCTCAGGGGACTCTAAAAATGTGATTTAAAGAACTTCAAGAATGAAGCTGATTCTTATTCTGCAGTAACAGGTGGCCTCTCATCTAATTACTCTTGCTCTAATTCCTCCCTTTCTCACTTCTGCTCTTTCAGCTGCAATATGTTGAGACGTGTTACTACAAAATACTGTAGATAGATATATTTATGTGTTTTAGTTCAGCCAGAAAATATTAATCTGTTTGTTTGGTTCATAAGGCAACAGGTCAGTTGTGTCATTATCATTTTTGGTTGTTTGACATCTGCATATTTATGTTTGTGACAGATTGGACAGGCAAACGCAGGCAACCACTTTCATCCACCAAGTATTTGGCGGGCACCTAAGATCCAGAGGTACGTTAGAAGTATTGATTTTGTTTCTTTCATGTGGGGTCATGTGTTTTGTTTTACATTTCTCCAAGGCGAATATATAAACACTGACTTTTCCTTTTCAGTTAAATGTTTAAACTGCAAAGCAGTGTCCGATACATTTGACCCTTTTCTGGATATTCCTCTGGAAATTAAGGTAATTACAGAAAATTCTCTGTCACCTTTGGGTCTTATATGTCGATTCGGATATTTGCAGTGATCTTAAGAACATTACCAAAATCCACTGTTCTCTCCATGCAGACAGCGACCAGTGTCTCCAAGGCCCTGGAGCAGTTTGTCAAGCCAGAGCAGCTGGATGGTGAAAATTCCTACAAATGCACCAAGTAAGGAAAAAAGGAATTTAGAAAAGGCAACAAGTGAAATCCAGTGTTTTGTTTAATTATATGCAAGTATTTGCCAGCTAACTAACTGAATATTTCCTCCCCTCAGGTGCAAAAAAATGGTCACAGCCTCAAAGAGATTTACCATCCACCGCAATTCCAACGTGCTTACCCTCTCACTCAAACGCTTTGCAAACTTCAGTGGAGGCAAAATTACAAAGGTACCATGACATGTGTGGACTATAATATCCAGAACCAACACATAGCTACAGGACAACACTTGAAATATATTGCTTTTTGTTAAGTGAACATTTGATTTGATATTAATAGTTTGGGGTTTTTTTGTTTTTGTTTTTTTTGGTCATCAGGATGTGAAATATCCAGAGTACCTGGACTTGCGGCCCTTCATGTCTCAGTCTCAAGGGGAGCCCCAGATCTACGGGCTCTATGCTGTGTTGGTCCACTCTGGATTCAGCTGTCATGCTGGACACTACTTTTGCTACGTTAAGGTACTGGCTCTGCTGTGGGACACTGTTCCTATCTATCAGGGCGCTGCTGTTGCCAAGTACTCATGCACGCATTTGTCTCTCCAGCAGTCTATCAACATCTCACTTTAACAGCTTAATGCAGGGTTTCTACAACAGCTCTTGCTCTTAAACATAATGAAGGTTGAGCACTTTAGTCTGTCAAATATAAATGAAACCATATGTACAATAGATAAATGTGTCATCATACATATTTTATCCGAATAATATTGTGTTTTATATCTGTATGAACTAAAGGCATGGAGAAACATTTTTCACTCACACTTTAAAGTCAATTCAGAAACTGAGAAAAGAAAACAGTTGAAATGTAAGATGTGTAAAAATGATGATTATTTTTAGCAAATATGTTCAAAGCTGACATTTTTTCTGTTGTGTTTCTCAGGCAAGCAATGGTCAGTGGTATCAGATGAATGACTCCTCTGTGACTGTCAGTGACATCAGGTCTGTTCTCAGCCAGCAGGCTTACGTCCTTTTCTACATCAAGTGAGTAAACCATTATTTTGAAAGGAACATTAAACGTCTCAAATCTTCAATATGAACCCTGTCACTTTAACACTGGTCATTTAAAATGTTTCCTTTTGTGTCACTAGGTCCGCTGATGTAAAGAAAGCAGGGGACTACAGTCACATGAGTCAGTATCCAGGCATCCCTGGTCAGTCGTCTCCACGACCTGTGGTGATACCACGCAACAACGCCACCATCCACCACAACAACATTGGCTTCATAGGTCCCCAGCTGCCACCACACATGACCAAGGTACTACAAACTTGCGTACATCTACTGGTGATCAAAATTTTATCAATGTGAGATACATAGCCAGTGTTTGATCTAGACACTCAAAACATGTCCTTTTTGTGTCCTCCTCAGAGCACTCTCCATGTCAATGGGAATGGATCTCTGAGGGACTATCCCAGCAACTCCAAGCCCAGCACCAGCAGTAGTGTTGTTGGAAAACCTAGCCATGGACTGGGCTCCTCCTCCTCATCTTCCATCTCCCACTCAATCAGCCGGCCCACAATGATCCCAGACCACGACAAACGCCAGAAACTTTCATTTTTCATCGGACAAGGCAAACAGAACCGCCCGTCCTCCTCCTCCTCCTCGTCCTCTTACAGCCAGCCGTCCTCTGCCAGCAGTAGCAGCAGCTCCTCCTCCTCCTCCTCGAGCTCTCTATCCTCCTCACAGTCTACCTCAGACGTTCGCTTTGTTCCACGTCAGCTTAACCACGTTAATGGCACGTCTTGCAGTAATGGGGGTCACCACACAGGAGGCAATGGAGCAGCGTTCTTGGTGCCGTACGGCCAAGAGTCCTCAGAGGAGTCAGACCAGGAGAACTGTGGCACTCTGGATAACGGCTGTTTAGCAAAGTCTCACCTTAATGGAAACAATAGAACAGGAGAGGCCTTTGATAATTCTCCGCAAGCCCCCAATGGAGAGTCAGGGGTGCACCACAATGGTAACAGAGTAAACGGACCAACCAATGGTGTTTCTAAAACCAGTCAAAATGGACACCACCATTATGGACACCACAAAGTGAATGGACACAACACCCCTGATAAAGTAAATTATATGTTTTGTCTTTTGCTGTCGTTTCATAATATATTGATACCTTCATGAATGAATCATAAAATGAATCATGTCTTGTTTTTGCTCCTCAGACCTCTAGCAGTAACCATGGCAGTTCATCCTCTGTGGCTACTGTTGCTGCTAACGGGCTCGACAGTGACCATCATCAAACAAGGTAAGATAAACACTCTAACACAGAGCTGGAAAAGTTATTGCTCTGCCACTTATTTGATTAATTAGTTTCATGACTTGAATTCAAATTGCATCCCAAAAGTGCAATACAAAGCAATAATTATATGCCTGTATGTTTTGTTTTTCCAGCAAAGAGGCACATACTTCTGCCTCATCCCAGGCCAGTTCGTCTCAGAGCATCCCTCCTGATGCCAATGAAAGCCAGCACCTCTCAACTCCTGACACAAGGGCTACAAATGTGTCTAAACCCCAGTCTCAGTATCCTGCATTCTTCACTCTTAGCTCTCCACCTTCAGCTACAGCTACAAAGACTCATTCTGTCACATCTCAAGAATCTGCTTCCTCTTCTGCCCAGCATGGCAACCATGCGGCCTTATCCACCCCGTCAAACTGCTCCCAAAGCACCAATGGGGCTTCCGCAGCTCCACAGAGGGTTAGCAGAGGTGAGGGTGAAGCAAAGGATCCACCACAGAGTAGTGATCCATCAGCAGGGACTGAAGGACACACAGATGCTAAAGAGCAAAACCAGTTTAAGCCCAGCTCTAGAGGCAATGAAGGACAATATTCCCGATACAGGGAGAGAGACAGACAGTACTCTGACTGGAGCAGAGACAGGGAGAGACACTACAGGGACAGGAGTCAGGAGCGAGAGAGTGACAGCGATCGTTACCGGTACAGACGGGACTACAGAGATTACCATCATCGCTACAGGCCTCCTCGTGATCGTTCCTACAGAGACTGGGAGCCTGAGCGTCGCTGGGAGCGGATCCCACACCACCCGAGGGAGGCTGATCGCGACAGGTGCTCTAACCATTACCACTACCACCGCTCAAGAGAGGACTCTGGACGTGAGCGGAGGGGATACGGTAATCCCTACCGCACTGAGTCTCATAGTCGTGGGAGGTGGCAGCAGGAGAGTCGAGAATCGCGACCGATGAAGGACAAGAGCAGCGGCAGGGAGAGGGACTATTATTTGTCGAAAGAGGAGACTTCCTTGCCTGCCACAGAGCGAGAAACATCCATGAAGTCAAAGGGCTCACCCTCTCGACCTCATCTCTCCACATTTGAATCAGCTCCAAACAGGGAAGATCAGGATCACAAGAGGTCTGCAGATCATCAGAGCAAAGAGAGGGAGGACAGCTCTGAGGGCCGCCACTCTAAAAAACACAAAAAGAGCAAGAAAAAGAAAAAGTCAAAGGATAAAGACAGACACCGTGAGAGCGGGTGAGTAACACCAACTCTTTTTCATATAACGGTTAACTCAATATTTTTAAGACCCTCCACAATATGGCAGGCTGTTTTTGGGATTGTTGTGGCCAGAAATGTCTGATTTCGAGACAGATTTTCAAAAAAAAAAAAAAAGTGACACATATAAAGGATGGGTAACGTTAGCCATATGATGCTTACAGTTAGCCCTGTCACTGTGTGTGTGCCTCTGTCCCAGGAGCGTAGCTCACTATCCCACAGCATTAGTCTCATGATAAACAGAGAGAAAGTGGAGGCAAAAAAATTTCCCTGTTTTTTAATAGTCAAATGTGCGGTAATGTTACAATGATTTGACCAACATTACAAGGCAGCAGAATTCACGGGAAGTGGCTGAATTTGCATTAGGTGTTGCCATTGAAACATCCTGGAGGGAGTGATTTATGGGGGTCTGGACTTTGGTTGAGAAATCAGGACATTTGAAGACATCATCTTTGGCTCTGTGAAGGTGAGATTGGGGATGCACTGATTGTGTTATTCTGAGCTGACACCGATGTTTAAAGTAACTGTTTTGCTGGTAGCTGACAGCGATACCAATGTTTTTATGTTGTTGTTGTTGTTGTTATTTATTCCCCCTTTTGTCCCAGGGAAACAGAAATCTACACTATAAAAAAGTAACTGAAGTGTTCAGCCCCTCATTATTTTAAGTGCTTAAATGCCTTTTTAGTGTTTATAATATATCATAATTCCCTCTTTTTCAAATTTCTCCTTTAAACAGCTCCTAATTTTTCTCACCAAAAACTACATTTTACAAGATTACATTAAACAAATCACAATGTACCTTCACCTAATACTCATTTTTACTGAATAGAGTTTAAACGCATCATAATGTAACTCAATGCAACCTCAGTGAGCTGTTACTTGCCTTCACCGACTACAGATTTGTTGTGACAATAGTGAGTTTACTGTGTTCCTTCATCCATACAGTGTCCCAGGGAAGGTCTCTGTTCGTCCCAAACATGTTTTTTATTGTCTCTCTGACATCAAAGCCCGACTCCTCAGTCAGTTTTGTATGAAGGCGTGGATTGAGATGAATAATAATGGCGTGTCTTCTCCTAGGAGCTCCGAGGTTGATTCAGACAGAGCCACAGAAACAAAAAAGAAAAAGAAGAAAAAGAAGAGACAGCGGGACAGCGAGGCTGAGCAGCACAGCCCAGGAGCAGCTCGGAGCCACAAGAACAGAAGTAGTGAGGAGAGGGAGAGCCGCAAGCGCCGTTACCATGACATCAAGGACGGCAAACATGACAATGGTTTTTCGCCAGAAAAACGTCGGCGCACAGACTGCACTGAGGGCAGCAGTGACCATCTAGTTCCCTCCAGTCACACCTCACCCACAAACGGTTCAACTCACGGCCATCTCAACGGATACATAGGTAATAAAGGTTTTTCACATTCAAAGTCATCCTCAAAAATAACTGAAATGAAACTGAAAATAGATGCTGCTGTGGAGCTTGTCAGTTTAAAGAGTTGATCCTGTTTTGCAGGAAACGGTTACAGCCAAACCAATGGTGACTCCTACGGATTCTCCAGTCGCTTGAAACACTGACTCTGTGAGTGGGCACCCTTTTAATGATTCTCACAGTATGCTCTACAGTCAACAGGAGGAACTCTTACTGTAGGTGCAAATTTTAGCTCAAACACATTGTATAAAGGCCTCTTCTTTCTCATTTCAGGCACATCACCACCATTTTAACAACAGCAGAGGAATGACAACAACGTGGATGTTGACGTGGTGCTTCTTTATTGATAATATACTGATCGGCCAAAACATTAAAACCTCAGGAGGGTGAACTGGATAACATTGATCTCATTTTACGATACAGTGTGCTACAGGGAAACCTTGGATCCTGGCATTTATGTTGATGCCATTTGATGCACTCCACTACCCAAACGCTGATGCAGCCACCAGACCCATGGCAATGGCACTCCCTGATGGCAGTGCTCCACCCCCCACATTACGACAATACATTATGCCACACTTCAAATACTGCTCAGGAACGTGGCAAAGAGCTCAAGGCGTCGACCTGTCCTCCAAATTCTCCAGATCTCAATCGGATTGTTCATTCATGGGACGTGCTTGTATCCCAGAGGTACCCTCCAGCCACAGTGGGGCCTCCTTGGATCGGGTTAGACACTGAGTGTGAAGTGCGGTTAGTCCGATCCGAGGAGGCCCCACCATGGATCGGGGGTACCTCTGGGATACTGGCGAGTTCCATGGATGCTCTATCAGAGTAGGATCTGGGGAATCTGACTCTTTGTCACATTGCTTGACCACCACTAAGTACATTGCGGTGAGGCATGGTGCATTGTGCTGCTGGGGAGGCCAATGCCATGATGGGGTGTACTTGGTCAGCAATGGTGTTTGGGTGGCTGGAGGTTGTCAGGTGGCATCAAAATGAATCCTAGGACACAAGGCTTCCTTGCTGAACGTTGCATTGTACCGATGATTGATCAATAGTTCCTACTTGACCCGCCATGTTGGTTTTAATTTTGCAGCTGATCAGTGTATAAGTATTTTTACCACAACTGAAGTGTTTTAAATGTTCAGCAAACCTTTTTTTTTTTTTTTTTTTATGGCATCGATTTATTTGCCGTAATTCTCCTAACTATGGTTTAAAAAAACTGTCACCCCTTGAACATTTATGATGATAAATATTAATATATACTTGTATGAACACAAACAAAGCCTGGAGCTTAAACATCTCAACTGCTGCTCAGTGGAACTCAGGACTTGAAAACTTGTAAACATTCATGGCGGATATCCACCTGCTTCAAATCAAAACGAAACTAAAGGGAAACTGTTGCCTCGGAGACGAACTGTAAGGCATCACGTTGGAGTTTAAGATGTCACCATATCTACAGAGCCGCAATGTTTTTGAGTTTTTTTTTCTTTGATCCCACTGGGAGCGGACAAACTAATGGAGGGAGATATTCATGAATGAGACAGACGAGCGCAGTGGCGGGAACAAGGCTTCGCTGACTGATACCTCCACATTAACCCTGGACAGACTTGAGGACATTTCTCAGCTTCTATTTTTTTTTTTCCTTTAGGTTTTCATTTTCGCTCTGAAGCCGAAGATTCACGCTGTAATTTTTAAACTTTTTTCACACAGATGCGGAGGTTTTTCTCGCGATCATGCCTCTCTCTCTCTCTCTCTCTCTCTCTCTCTCTCTCTCTCTCTCTCTCTCTCTCTCTCTCTCTCTCTCACACATTCTATTTCTTTTGAAACATTTAAAAAAAACAAAAAACATCAAAAATTTGTTATCATGGCTGTGGACCATTTGTGTTTGCTTTTTAATGAAAAATACAGTTTGTGTCTTCTAGCGTCATAAAAAATACTGTGAATTTAATTTTGAACTGTACTATCAGTTATTTTTATACGTAAAAATCCTGTATCAGGGTTATCAGTAGATGTTTTGTTTTGTTTTGTTTTTAGAAAAAAATTCATGTTAATTTGACCATATTCTCTGGACAAAAGTTGGGAATGAGTATGGTTTGATTTGGTTTGATTTCTTTCTTTTTTTTTTTCCAACTTTTGACAGAAGTTGAAAAAACTGCTGTTATACTGTTTTAGTTTAGCATGTCAGAATTTATACATTGTATAAGGTAAACGCCTTAAAATACATTTGTTAATGTCAGAAATTGTAATTTGTTTCTCTGTCTTTGACTTTGTTTACAAGCTGCGCTGAAATGAATGGAAAAACACTGATTGTGATGACTGACGTGTTGCCAGGGATTTTTGAAAAGCTCCTGTCTGCCTTTGTGTCATATACTAGGAATAGACTGATCATATTCGAGCCTCTTGTTGAACAAACTTTCTACTACCGTTAAATTAATGTTGTAGATACATTAAGTGTGGATGGAAACTGGAAGCACTCTTCTGTAATCACGTATAGTTAAATACACACACATTTCTAGCCGTTAGCAAGATGGCTCAGCTGATATTTTATTCACAACACTTGTTTCCATGTTTGAAATAACCAAAGACCTGGTACGTTTTGTGAGACGAGCTCTATTCACTGAATTCACATTTACACAAAAACTGTTTTCTGATCAGCATGGAATTTTATTCAAAAGTCTTCATCAAAGTATTCAGGAGCAGTTTTCCCAAAATAAAGCCCCGTCTACACGTATACAGATATTTTTGTAAACCGATATTTTCCTCTACGGTTTGGCCTCTCATCCACACGAAAATGGAGATTTTCTAAAACACCTTCCAAGGTGCAGATTAGGAAGTATCGTTAGCCTGTACACTTTACTACCTTTGTGATGAGGGGAGACTGGAAAACAGCCAACGTCGTCGAGAGTTTTGGGTTGTTTTTGCGTTCTAGTGTGGACAGATATTTTGTAAAAACAGAGGGAAATAATCAGTTTTCAAAAATATCCACATACATGTAGACAGGGTGGAAGATCAAGCCATGTTTAACCCTCAAAACTCCAACTAATATAAGATTAGGCTGAAAGTCGTCTTGATCTCAGTTTGTAAAAACAGTCCTCATATTCCAGTCAACATTCACAAGATTGGAGTCTTGAAAATTCCAGTATCTCATTTGTTTCACCTTTTTTCACAGGTGTTTTGAACCCGCCTATGTCCTACACTCTCTTGTCCAACTCAGCATAGTGAGTTATTCTTTCATACACCATCATGTATTATCTGACTATTCAGTAATAACACAGTGCGAGGAGGTTCCACTGCTCTGCAAAGAGCTGCACGAAGTCCCTCTTCCACTATTGTAAACTTAGCTGTTAAACTGAAAAGGTGAACGGGTACAGGCTACGGCCGTTATGATTTACATGCTACATAAACACAACAGAGAAAGAAAAAAAAAAACAGTATGTACAATATATTCTATACATGCATAATGTAAATCAGGGGCTGCCTCTTTTGTTAAACAAATTAAGAAAATAAATACAAAAGAAACGGACTTGATCACAGGTGGATCTTCAATACATAAAATGAGCGTTTACAGAATTAATATAGGATGCATATAGCTTTTTAAAACTTAAAAGGCTCATTACACTCAATATATGTGAAGTAATAATCCTTTAACCTGCATTAATTCCTTCTCTTTCAAATAGGGCACGTACTGTAAATGAAGTATATGAGTTCAGAATAAATCAGTGTGTTTGCATATACAGGTACAGTCACTTGAGGGCTAACAATCAGACCAGCTGATTTAGAAGCTTGAGGCTTTCTGTAGTTACAGGATACTAAAAAAACATTGTTGGTGTTGGCAGTTGTCGAAGGACGTGAGGTGAAGATAATAAAATGCTGCCTGGGAGTCATGTTGGCAGACGACCAAGCAGGCGAGCTGGTCTGGATGAGAGGAATACCACATGAGGAGGATGGATATTCAGGTTACAAGCCTCCTGTAGGTGTAATTCCTCATGTGTCCAGCAAGGGGCGATCTCGTCACAGCCACACTATGCAAAGATTTCCCATGATCCCAGTCATGGCTGTAGTCCTTATTCTTCCGTCCATCTGTTATCATCCAGCTTAGTAAAGATTTTGGACATAAGTTTCACCCAAAAGACACACCAGTGTTCCGAGTCTGGGCCGAGTGAAATAAAACGGTTGAATCGACTGAGAGCTGAGGTGCAGACAATCTTCAGGTGGAAATAAACGTGATCCATGTCAGTCCAATAAACTCCCACCTGTGTCTGCCCTCGGGAGGCCTCCGCAACATAACACACACATACACGCACAGGGACTCTGCCGGTCACGGACATTGTGGCGATGCAGGTGTGCATAAAGGTGGGCGGTCATCATTTCTTATTGGCTATCCTCCGCTTCCTGGTGGCCAGCATGTCGTAGAAAGGATCCCTGCTGATGCTTGCTCTGTGGAAAAAGGAGAGGAGGGAATGGATCACTGATCGACTGCTTTCAATTATTCATGGCAATCCCACATACGCTATCTTATTTTGTCTGCAGGACTGATATGTCAAAAACAAGATGTATTTTTATTAAATCTTTTTATTAAATCTGTTGCTATAGAGATGAGCAAAGCACTGTTACCCATGATCAGTTTGTGATGTTCAGAACACCCCAGCACTATTTTGGGATGAGGTCCACTGATTTTTCTGTGTACTAACTTGACCTTAATCTGTCTTGTATCTATCCGTCAGTGCATCACATCACGTCTTTTGTCTGCACCCGTTGGCTTTGATTCTGAGTGATCAACACCGAAACCTGACATCTACAGCGATTTGTTACACCTCTGAAACCTGTTCTTCAGTCAAACCTCACTTGCTGTGCTATAAATATCTCAACATCTCACCATTGATGCTATCCACAGAAACCACAACGCACTAACAACAAAATACACCCAGTAATGCAAAAAAAACATGTTGTCAGCTGGTCCATTTAAAGGCGCTGTATACAACATTCAGAGCATTAACAAAGCAGCAAACAACTCTTGCTATGTAAAGACATAGTGGAGTAACAGCGTCCTGAGCGTCCCAACCCACATTGGTGTGAAGGTATCGTTGCAAACCACTCTCAGGTTCACCCACAGGTTAGCACTGTTTGCTCTGTTAGCACAGTTAGCTGCTGAGAGGTTAGTCATTACAAACATGTTAGCAAATAGCTGCCTGGTTACACACCCAACAGACATGAAGAGACATTGTCACTCATTTGGAATCATGTTTCTGACCATTTGATGAATTTAAGTCCAATATTCAGTCTCTTATAGCTCTGTTTACTCCGGAGGGAAATATCTGGCTCTTCAGCTGCTAAATGCTCCACTATGTCCACCTTTGCCCACCAATTTGTGTAGCTTAAAGTGACAGTTAACCCCAAAATCAAACATACATATTTTTCTTCTTGCCTGAAGTGCTTTTTATCAATCTAGATTGTTTTGGTGTGAGTTGCCGAGTGTTGGAGATATCGGCCGTAGAGATGTCTGCCTTCTCTCAAATATAATGGCACTAGATGGCACTCAGCTTGTGGTGCTCAAAGAGTCATAAAAATACATTTGTACATTTATCTCCAACACTCTGCAACTCACACCAAAAAAACTAGTTAAATAACATCACAGGGAAGAGGTGAAATATGTTTTTGATTTTTGGGCGAACTGCCCCTTCAAAGTGGTTCCACAGCCCTTCATGCTCCCTACCGGAAAATCAAAGCACTGACACATGGAGGATAAGAATAACGCTGAGTAACCCGCCGGCTTCCCAGCAACACAACATGCTGAGATTCACGTACATATGTGTGTGTGCAGAACAGTCACCACAAGAGCAGTTTCCAGCCTTGCAGATGAGTCAGGTGGGACAGCGTGAATACAGTGTGTGTGTGCGTGTGTGTGAATCTGCTGACCACAGGACAGTCTGCCGCCCCAGCAGCTGAGTCAAGTGAGAGTGTGTTGGAGGCAGCACAGCTCCATCCTGCTGAGTCCGATCTGTGATCTTTATTGTTCCAGCAGTGACCGGAAGAGACTTTATGATGTGCAAGTGGACTGAAACACCACGAGACAACACTCCTGGTTCACACTTGTGCTTATGCACTCAAAGCTCTGCGGCCTGCTGCAGGAGTGTGAAATGAGTATCATCTGAAGGTCAACTGACTAAATCTCCCAAACTGAGAAAAACAACCACCTCTCACCTCTTTCCAATCACGTTAACTGTACATGAAGCAGCCTCACCAAAAAAAAAAATTCCAGTAACTTAGCCAGAAAAACCCATCACTTTCATTTAATGGACAGACGTGTGTCAATGCTAAGTAGTTTTCTAATATCATTAGAGCTTAGAAGCATTGTGTAATATGATTTCTGTTGTGATATCGATCATATTTGCCGCTGAAGCTGCAGCTGAGTGGATGATAACCAGCGAGCTGATCAATTACCCACTGGGCCCAATTTAGTGCAGCGCCTCCACTCTCCTTCCTGTTTAACAAGGCAGCATTTGGATATGACAAATCAGCTGTAAGGGCTGCCAAAACACTTCTAAGAGCACAGCGAGGCATTGTGCTTGAGTAGGTGTGTGTGTGCATGTGTGTGTCTTTCTTTGCTTGCAGAGCCTTAATCAAAGGGAAGTGAGCTTATCCAGCAGAGCAGAAATCACCTCTGAGTGTTATCTGTGTGGAAGTGTGAGAAACGGAGTCACATTTAGTCACCAGAGTGTGTGTGTGTGTGTGTGTGTGTGTGTGTGTGTGTGTGTGTGTGTGTGTGTGTGTGTGTGTGTGTGTGTGTGTGTGTGTGAGTGTGTGTGTGATTCTCACAGTCAAGGTCAGACATGAGAAAGTCCCACATGGGAGCAGCCCGGTGTTGGCTAAGTGCCCTCTCAGTGTAAATGGATCCACACTAACACAGCGTCTCTTACTTGATGGATTTGATCCACTCCTCCTTTTCCTCCGGCGTGGGGGCCGATATCCTGTACACCACGTGGTTGCCCTCGACGACGCGCCCGTCCGCCTCTGTCTTGCAGGCCTTGATGACCTGACCTTTGTGGTTGGGGTTGTAGAGCTCGAAGCAGTTCTGGGGAGGCGACAAATTGATATGCATGTTAAAAATAGTGACATCTCTGACAAAATATAAATCGCATTTTTGTTTTTATTAAGTTTCTGATCTCTGAAATACAATGAAGATAGATTTAGAGAGGCAAGACAGTGTTTGGAGTTGCTGCTTACAGGTTTCCTGGGCTCATCCACCTCTCTGATACTGAGGTTCTCCAGAGGAATAATCCCACGAGGCTCTTTATCCTGCAAACACAAACACACAAAGAGCATCAACACATCATTCATTAAGTGTGTAAATGACTCTTAGGACAAAATCAGTGTGTGATGAAGGTGCAATGACACGTAATGAACAAGGAATCAAGCCCAGATATCATCACACACTCAAGTCATTGAAGAAACTGACTGAATTTTGTCATGCGCATATGATTGCACACCAACCCACAGCACAAAACTAAAATAAACTTTGCGGACCACAGGATCTAATCATTTAAATTACAATCTGTAACAGCTACAAATGTTCTGAAGTTGTCAAAAAGTTATTGCAGTAAAAATTTTTGATGCTACATGCAGCTCCTTTAATTTCCACCACAGCACAGCTAAATATTAAACAGTTATCTTTACATTATATTGAGCCTGACAGTATTAATGTTAAATTGAAGTTGCCGATAAACGCACACTTAGATTTTATTCATCCTGGTCACGTAAGGGACAGCACCCAAGGGAGACACAACCCTACACTCCCCACATCCTCCATCTTCCGTCCTCCAGCAACGGCTTTTGTGTCTGCGGGGCCAGATGTGAGGGGGGACCTTGAGGAACAGCCTCGTGTCCTGCCTGTCATCTTCCTACTAATGAGGGGGCACAGCAGGGGGAGGAAATGCCCTCAGACGGCTGCTCACAGCTGGCTGTGTGTGTGTGCCTGTTTGAGTGTGTGTACCCCCACTGCCGTGTGTGTGTGTGTGTGTGCTTGAGGGGGGATTTTCTCAGAAATGGGGAGCGCTGGGTGCTGGGGTGGAGCGTGGGGTGACAGGCAGTTGGTTGGGGGAGGCACTTGGCTTGCGGCCTTGGGGGGCCAGATGTGTGCTGTAGACTTTGCAGATGTTTCCCATGATGCTTCATGGTAATTGCTGGAGTGAGGTTCATGTAGGTCAAAGGGGCTGCATCTGTTAAAGAGCAGAGCTGAAAGGCAAAGACCTCTGTCTTTTACTGTGTGTGTGTGTGTGTGTGTGTGTGTGTGTGTGTGTGTGTGTGTGTGTGTGTGAGATCAGATCCCCTATCCACTCCGATGGACGTGACTTTTCTAGGGTGTCTAGATCTGTGATTACTGTTATCTGCTTTCAATTGGATGTCTATAAGAGAACTACAGCGTTCCACACAATCTAAAGTATACTGCACTAGAGCCACGCCCTCTTTTTAACAAACATGGCCAATCTTTACATAGCAAGTAATTGTTTGCTGCTATATTAATGCTCCGAATGTCCCATACTTTAAGATCCACTCTGATCAAATATGCTTTTTCTGTTGGTAATCTGCAAAGAGATACGTATTTGTGTAATATGCCTCCCAGTAAACAGAAAAACCCAGACTGAGTCTGTTCTGACACACATAAGAACACACCAATATGCCTACTTACTGTTGTGTATTCAAAGTAATAGAGGCAGTTGTCGGTCAGAATGAACCACCGCCTCTTCCACGTCTTCACCCTGCCACCTGCGGAGAGAAACACCCAACATTTGAGTTCAAACTGAAGAGGTGACGGTGTTTGTGCATGTAGAAGCTAACCTGCAGGAGACCTCTACTCCACGTGCCACATCTGGTTCTGATCATCAGCTCTCTGCATTATTAGGCTCAATCAGAGGCTGGATACTCCCTCCGGCAACCCCCCCCCCCCCCCCCCCCCCTCCCCTCTCCCAGCCTCAAGAGATGGATGCCTGAGAGCTCTGCAGGGCTTGTGAAAACTGTTCAACATAGTGCTCACTTCCAGGAGAAATCCCAGACCTGAGCATATCACATACACGTGCGACAACTGAAGCAGGAGTGCAATCAACTTGTCTGACCAGTGAGGATGATGGATTTTATGAGCTTGACTTGAGAAAAAGCCTTTGCGGATGTTTTAAAAACAAAAAACGGAGGCAGAAGAAGGTAAAGCTTGTTGTAGGGAGGGCGTACAGGTCAAACACCTTTTTAAAAACATCTTAATGTAGGAATACTATAGGGATTTCTCCTTGCAAGATCTCTTTGTCTGCCTCCATCATCAGATAAAAGCAGATTATTTGGATTAATGGATTTTCTGTTAATTACACCATCGGTGACGCAATTTACCTATGTAATCCAAAAAACATACTGTGGTTGATGTTAATCTGCATTATGTGCACCATAATAACATGTTTGCTGACTTTACAGAATGACCACAAAGCAGCTGTTACTGATGTAATCAATATGTAAGGTTCACTTGACCCAGATTTTCGCTCTACACTGCTAGTTCCGGTAAAATCCTATACGTCTATATTCTATTATTTACGAGCAATGTTTACTTTCAGACGCACCCACTGCATTTCACTCATTAAAATGGCATGAGGGTGTAAATATATTCTACAATTGCTGGGTAAATACAAAATGTAAGTTGTATTCTGCTACAGTCAACCATATGGCAGCCTGGAGAGCTGTTTATCCCACTTAACCATATGTTTAATTTCACCCTCAAAACCTGACATTTATTATGGATTTCTGCTGCAGGACCTCCCATGTTTGCATGTTTGTAATGCAGATTAATCACTCGTTTGTTTATGGACACTCTAGAAAGGGAGTGCAGATAAAATGTGCACAAGTGTCAGGGAGTTTAAAGTCTGACATGACTCAGTGCGTTTTACTGAATGGGATAAAAAAATGTTTCCCACAAGTATAAAAGCTTATTTGTTGGATGAATATGAAGTCCTTGAATGCAGAACAGCCAAAGTACTGCGCATTGAATGCTCATTTATCTAATCTAAACATTGATTAGATGGCGAGTTTGTCAGTTTACATGCTGAACATATTGCTGAGACAAGCCACTCAAGGACAAGTCTGGTTATAATGCGATGACATTACATCTCTATGTGCCATTCACTTCAGTTCAAGTGAATGTGAAGGACAGGAGAAATTGTTTGCATTCATCCTTGTCTCTTTATTCTGTCCTAGAAAACAAGCTATGGAAGCCCTGAGAAGCAAGTGAGAAAAAAATACATATATATTTTTGGTTTTCCATCAGCTAGCTAGCAGACTATGGCTAACATTATACATACATAATACACACTACTAATTTAACGCGCCCAAGAATAACTGATTTCTGGTAAGTAGTGTAACGTTAGCCATCAGCAAAATGTGAAATTAAAAACCACATAACTATGGCATTCATTTCCTGTATGTTTTTGTTTATTTTATTTTTTCAAAGGGTTTAGCCTGAGCTGTGACATACACCAATGACAGCAATCTTTTCACATTCATACAAGCTTAGCTGTGTATAGCTTTTATATATTTTTTTAACGCCATAGTATCCGATCAGTACTCGTTATCGGCCGATACACAGGTTCATGTATCAGAATTGGTAGTGGTGAGAAAAAAAGGATGTCAAAACATCACTGCTAACGCTAACGCTTTAATTAAAATACATTTCTAGCTAAAAGAAAGACATAACAATAATTAAGAACAACTCGCCAATAGAAAATTCACGTGCTTGGAGAAATTGAAATTCACCCAGAAGAAAACATGAATGCCTTTAATCCTATTTAGAACATAAGGTAGTGGTGCACTTCAGCCTCTTGTGGCCGAAATGAGTATTACAACAATAAACATCCTAGCGAGAACAAAAAAAACATCTGCCAAAATTTGGTTTTCTCCTGTTTAACGGAAGAAAAAAAGCAACTTGGAAAATGATCCTGACAAAATTTCCTTTTTCAACTTGTTTCACAGATGAACAAAATATAAAGGACCATAAAGAGAGTATGCAGGCAAAATTTTTTCTCTGTTCTCAAGTTACAAGCACAGATGAGAAAATAATAATAATAAACACCTGAATTTTTTTCCTTCACTTTCTTCACCTCTCAGAGCTTCCGCACAAGCTTAGCTGAACACAACAACAATTTTCCCTCATGACCAACAGAGGTGCTTTTTAGTTACTCCTCTGCAGATAGTAAGCCCTCTGAAATATACGTCTAAATAACTGCATTTTATGACATGCTGTTCACGCTGGATGATGATGGATTCAGGCATGGCAGCAGGCTCAGTCCTGGTTAATAATGTAGTGTAATGAGTGCGTATGGAGCTTTACAGCCTCGTAGCAGTGCAGCAATATGTCATATTGAACAACCTGACAAGCCAGCAGAGTGCTTCGTTCAAACTAAGAAAAAAAATCTTCTCTCATTAAGCAGGGACTCCTCTGATGGAGCTAAAATTAGCGTGGAATTCACTAATGGGGAAAAATTGGACCTTAAATGATGTGGCAAGTGCAGCTGGTGGGATACAGAGCAAATGAGACAGAGAGGGAGGGTCTGTACAGGAAGAGGAGAAGCAGCAGTGTGGAGGACTGAGGCCTGCGGGACAGGAACAGAGGGAGGAGAATGACAATAGGCAAGGGTCTCCTTTATTTCACCGCATGACCAGCCACGCAGCGGTAGGTACACATTCCCACAGCGCAGATTCAAGCAGCCCATTCACTAAAGCTGGAGCATGACTGTGTGTTCTGGCAGATAGCCACACAGGAGCTGTATGTCGCACAGGGCCGTCTCTAATGGTATATAGAGCATGAGGTGACCTGTTCAGCTGAACCCTGCATGTTTGTTTAAGGGAGTCTACGAGGAAGCAAATGTTGCTTAGGTCAGAGCAATGTGCGTTAGTGTTACTTGGAAAAATATTTAAAAGCATGCAGCAGTTTGTTATGATTGTGATTCAGCTGTTTGGTTGACTTGCTAATGTTTTTTAGCCATTTCTTGCCAAGCGATAGCTGAGAAGATTGATACCACTCATGCCTGTATGCTAAATATGAAGCTTACATTACAGCCAGAAGCTCGTTAATTTCGCAAAGCACAAACTGTAAAGAGGTGTAAGCAGCACATGTTAATGAGTGAGCTTTAAGTTGTGTTCACACCATATGCAGAGCAAATTTTTGGAACTGTGAGATTACGTAATAAGCTGACTGGATGCTGCCAGTACCTTAATATTTACAGACATGATAGTTGTATCAATCATATTTAACTCTCAGCAAAAACGTAAATAAGCGCATTTTTACAAGGTTTTGCACTTTTTACACGCAAGTTGCAATTTACATCAGTTGCCTTGACCAATAGCTGAACTGAAGCTGTTATCTCAAAGTCACCGGCCTCCATTGACAAAAACAGCAACTGTACTTTGCAGAACATGTGAGTTGCTGGTTTACCGCTGCCTCCATCAGTTAGTGTCTATGGTAAAGCAGGGAAAATATCCCAACCATATAAAACAATTTAAACTGATACTGTTTTTTAGGTGGGTCTTTTTAGATGGCTAAATTTGTTAATGTGACCCCTGTCCACAGCAGTGCATTGTTTAGCATCTGTACCGGTAGATTTGTTTTATCAAAGGAGCAGTAACTTCAGATAGGTCTGAACCACCAAGTTCATCGATCAACTGCCAATTGTCTACCTGGAAGTAATTGTAGTTGTCTGCGCGATGCTATGGTGTTTCGGTCTATATAGAACTGAACTCAAAGCTGAAAGCTTCTGTAATCTCTGGTATAATTGTCCATAGCATTGTAAAACTGTATGCACCATCACTATAGTAACTACAGTAGCTCGGAGTATAACAAAATAATGTTCACTTTAATTTTTGCTTTCAGATAAGTAACTTTAAATAACTCTAATTAATGTGGATTTATTCAAACATGACTGATTACTTATGATTTGCGCACGGCTCTAACAGTGATCTTTCCGTCTTTATCTGGTAATCATACTTCATTTTTGTAAAAGGAAGCAGGATATTAAAAGCAATTTGGTGAGTGACACTGTGTTTTGATGAGGGCAACAGTTATCTTTTATACTTCTTGGGATAAACATCTGTTCTTGTATGTGAACCAGTCTGAGACGAGCCCTCTGCGTCATCCAGCCTCTTTCAGAGCCACTTGAGAAATGCAGCCAGTCCCCATGCAGAATGAGAGAGATCACTGACCTCCAACTCGCCTTGTCATTAAATGAGATAACCCATCACTTGACGATGCTTTTCTTATTTGCCCAATAACAGCTCTGACACAATAAGCCAATTAAATGAGGCGGCTAGCATGTTCAGGGGCCCTGTGTGCCAAGGAGATAATGGCAGCCAATGCCAGTGTGAGGGCACTCTGTGATGAACCGGGGAGGATGGAGGAAGGAGCGTTACCTACCTCCTAATACAGAGATTTAAGAAGGAACAGCCATCACAGAACAGAATGAGAGAACAGAACGAAAGGCTGAAAGGTTAGAGAAAAGGGAGTGAGGAACAGAAAACAGAAGGATTTCCAAAGACAGCACTATCACAGAAATCACCATGCCAGTAATCACAAAAAGGAGCATGCTTTAAAGGGAGAGGAGAGGAAAGATAGGAGACACAACATGAGACAAAACGGAGAGGAGAGGTCACGAGATGAAGGACGTGGAAAGAAAAGACATTTTGCAGTTGCGTCACGGATATCCTAGCAACCTCATCTAGCACCATCATGAAGGGGGACAGTTTTTGGGCAAAAATTAGGCTGCATAATTAGAAATCATGAGAAGGCTGAAATTGGTTCTTGTATTGCTATTTAATGTTGCCACTGTAGGCTCTCTTCATTGTCAGGATGGCTTTTAACACGCTAATATATGCACACAGGGCTGTTACCAGAACTCTTCCAAGAGCACAGAGCTGTACGATCAGTTGTTTAAAATCTATAAATCCATTGTCCAGTGTTCTGTTATCATAATTCAATGTTTTCCTCATGGATGTATAAAGAGAACTGGATACAGCGTTTGAGGTTGGGGCCCTGTTCATTCCTATGAAAGTTGCAAAGTGGCTTATAAAGCCAAAAAAGCTCAATTTCTTTGGTATGAAATTACCCAAATCTTCCATATCATGGGGCCCATAGAGCAAGCGTACTGGAGACTTTTCGCCGGCTGAGCAACTACCTTTTAGTTTAGCCCGGTGCTAACTTGAATGGGGATAAAATTATCTAATTGTGCAACTCTTCTAGACATAAGGAAGGTTATCGAATCGAATAGAGTCAAATTAAGTCTGACAGTGAAACGAGTAATTTCAGGGGGTTTGTGACACTCAAAAAAATGTATCCACTGATTTACAGATGTCTCTTTTACAATGCAAGTCTATGGGAAAAAGTCATTTTTGGGCCCCATGGCATCACAATAGACCCGGACATTTTAATTCCATGTTTGGCCACTATGTGAAATTGGCTTTAAAGCCTGGGGCTAGGAGCTTGGTTTTCCTTCATTAGAGGTTTGACTGGTGCACTTTTAATTGCGTCATCTTATCGCACCCTCTTTTCTGCAGTGGTATAATGACTGGAGAATTAGCACCAACTACTGCGCTGCTAATTTCAATGAACCAACGCCCAGTATTTAAATAACAGTAATAAGACAGAATTTTCTTTTGCTGATTTTCTGAAAATTTGGTTAAATTTGTGCTACATTTGAATGGAAACCCAACTTGTGACTTTGCAAACACCTTTGTTTGTTGTTTCTTGAGAAGAGTCAGCTCTGTTAACATGAATGACTTTGTTAGCTTGCTAGTTAGCCAGCATGGGTCTGAATATGTAGTGCGTTCACATTCGAAAATGAACTTAGTGAATTAAGAATGATAAATGAGCTAAGTTTTTATAGGTGAGATTGGCAATAGCATCTGTCAGCACAAACCTTGTATCGTTTCCCAAAATATAATGGGACAAACAGGGACTGAATGTTTAATTTGGCTTGACAAATTATAAAATTGACAAAGACAAAGACACAATCGACTACTATCAGCCATTGTTGCCCAAGAGCTGTCAGCCTCTGACATAGCCGCCTGAAAGCTCATCATACACACGTTACACACAAACAACACAAACACTCATCACCAGGGAAATAAAGGACACTGCTCATCAACCTGATGCTGACGCTCTGCTCACGAATGATAAATCATCAAAATCAAGGTTACTTCTGTAACTCTGAATTTACATACCGAGCTTTAAGAGCCAGCCTTCTCTGTCAGGGTTGAAGAATGTGTGCGTCAGATCGTTTCCGTCATCCTCTGGGATTTTGAAGGGCTCGTTTTTGATGCTGTCGTAAAGGTTCTGCAGACAGGAGATGAAGGCTATTAATCAAAAAGGTGAACAGTGGAGGAAATGCCACATTCGTATGGAGTGGGCGCGAGAGAACGGCCACAGGGATCAATCATCGCACACACAAACACACACATTACAGATGAATTCTCACCCTGAGAAGCTCCTCTGGCAGATCTCCTCCTTCGTTGATACCTCTGTTCATGGAGATGAAGCGCTCCACAGGGGGCTTGTCTCTGACGTTGGGGTTATGTAGGCTGGTGTTCAGCATGATGATGGCAAATGACAGCACGTAGCAGGTATCTGAGGGCGACAGTAAGGGAATCAAATAGGTTGCCATAGTGTATCCTGCCATGGAGACCCCATTTATACCTGACATTAACCTACAATCTGTATCTAGATATCTATATCTGTTCATCACAGACAGATTGCACTTTACTACTGAGTCTAGATGAGATCAGAGTTGCACAGATTTTTCACTCAATACAGAACACTGCATAGATGGAACAAGTAGGAACAGACAATTACATAAGCTGTCCACGAAGACCAAAAATAGGACACAACCTTTACTTACAAGATTTAAACATATTGAAAGCCTAAATTGTTTCAAAATCTGCAACATGTTATTCTGGAGGTTTAAAGTCACATCTTCTCACAAAGTCAGTGATTGAAGATGAGCTTTCAGCTCTGTCAGAGAAAAAATGACACTCACGATCAAACCTCCTACCTGCGTGTCAAACAGCAATCACACCATAATCTGAATCTGAGTAAAGTCCTGCAGGGATCAACAGATGTGGCTGCTTGTTTGCTGTGGTTCAGCAGCTAACAAGCAGAGCTAGCTGCTAACAGCCACCACTGCAACTAACAAATCCTTTCAGCGGCTCCAGCATCCACAATCACAAACAAATGGCTGATTAGTTACTGCTGAATTACAGCTCAAAACCTGCGCTAACAGATGACCATGCTCCAGTGTGTTTTTTACAGGCTTGTGAAACATTCTGGTGCAGACTGTTAATAATAATTGCATAGCACTGCAATTTTCAGCTTCTTAGCTTTAAACACTTGACTTCTAAAAATTTTCATGAAATAAGTGATCATTCTGTTCTTGTCTCCTCTTATTTTGAATGTCCGATAGTCCACAACTAACATTTTAGTCCCGTCTCAACAAAAAGAAAACATACATAACATACATTTCGCTCATCAATATCGCATGTTTGTCATGGGAAAAAGGTCATTGATGAAATTATTTTGTCATAGTTTTAGTTAACAAAACACTGGCATATGACAGGATGTCATCAGCATACAGTGATACTTTGTGTTCATTATCGCCTTTTGAGTTTCTATTTCTTCTTACACATATAGCTCTTTTTTTATTGTTATTATAGAGAATAAAGGTGATTAGCAGCCCCACTTCTTCTAAATGTGCTGTAGATTTTTTTTTTATAATTGATAGAGGCTGGTAGGAGTGAGAAAAGATAGACACAAAGAAAGACTGTGGACTGTTTTACCAGCACAGGATTTTTAGCCAGGATTTATTTTTAATAGTCATGCATTTGTACCATATTTGAAAAATGTGCATGTGTGTGTGAGGTATGAGTGAGAGTAAAGGGGGGAGGAGGGGATTTAGCCTCTGCTGTGAGTTAATGTTCAGACACACACGGGCCAGTGGCCGCCTGTAAATGAATCATTCATTCCCCTCTGTCTGTCTCCTCTCACTGACACACTTTGGTTCCTGGCTGTCCTACACTGCCTATTGTCTGCCCGCTAACACACTCCCTACAAAAAAAAAAAACCGAGAGGAGCTTTGCACACACTGTGTAATATGGGGCAAGAGGTGGTGCTAACTGTGAGAGGAATGTCAGCGTAATCAAAAAAATTGATGAGCATGATGAAGCACAGAGAGACACGGGCTTCTCATTCTACTGGTGATTAAAGATCCCTGATCGTTTTAGGTTTTTATGAGCTCAGTGTGCAGTTACTGCTGTGCACATGAATCTAAGCTGCTGTTCTGCCCTGCACCCACAACTGTCACACACAAACATGCATGCCGCTACTGAACTGACAGAACTTGGAGTATTCCCTCCACGGGACCACATGCACCTTCGACAATCTCGCACAGCAGCATGCTGCTCTATAACTTCTTTAATTATTAACTGACTGTTGTAGTTGGAGGCTTTGTTTATCACAAGACCATGTATCACTCAGCCAGGTTGAGTCTTCCTGAATAATGGATGTCCCTTGTTTGTTGCTGCTTGTTTACTCTGCTGCAGTGAACCATGATCTGTAGTTAATCCTCATTGAGCTTTAGTTACAGTAATTCTTATGGCTTAATGATTAAAATGCATTTTTAAAAAAACAAAAAACAGGCCATTGCTAAATGTATCCCAGACCCTCGGGCAGTACTTCTGCTGATTCATTAGGCTCGACTGCTTATCAGTGCATTGACTTTGTTCAATGTATTAGATTTCACACTTTGCTCTTATAGATCCCTGGGGGTACTGTTGCAGTTTCCAGTGGACATGTGGAAAGATTAGCTCAGCTAATTAAAAAAAATACTGAGGATGCTATTTGCTTAAAAAGTAGAAATCTGCATTGAGTCAGCTGTAACATCAACAGTGTGGCTATCAGAGGGAATGAAAACTAGGCAGCAAGGAAATAGAGAAGTCTCAGCAGTTTCGACAATATGCTGATTTATCTATTAGTTGATGGCCAGATAATCAAGTGGCGAATATTTGATAATCAAATAATTGTTTAAGTCATTTATTTAAGCAATAAGTCAAACTTTTGCTGGTTTCATGCTTCTTAAATGTGAGAATGTTGATGCTTTTCTCAGTCACACAAGATAATACACTGAATAGTTTTTGATTTTTGGATTGTTGGTCAGATAAAACATATTTCTTGAAGACGTCACCTTGGGCTATGAGGAATTACATTAACTATTTTCTGACATTTTTATTGACAATTATTATTTTATTGACGATTAAATGATCAGTCAAGAATATCAGCTGCAGCCCTAAAACAGGGTGCCAAACAGTTTATCTCATCATCCATATATTTGAGGAGTCGCCCACATGCTGTTTGGCAAACGTAAAGTGCAGGCTTTTTTCAGGCCTCTCATCCATAAAGCCCAGCTCTGTGGAGTGTGTGGCTTAAAGTGGTCCCATGGACAGATACTCCGGTCTCAGCTGTGAAGCCTTCCAGCTCCTTCTGGGTTACCTTTGTTCTCTTTGTTGCCTCTGTGATTAATATCCTCCTTGCCTGGTTCTTGAGTTTTGGTGGGCGGCCCTCTCTTGGCAGGTTTGTTGTGGTACCACATTTCTTTGATTTTGCAATAATGGATTTAATGGTCCGTGGGACGTTCAAAGTTTCTTTTTAAAGCTTTTAAAACCCAACCCTGATCTGTACTTCTCCAGACGTTTGTCCCTGACCTGTTTGGAGAGCTCCTTGTTCTTTAGGGTGGGCCTACTGCTTGCTTGGTGGTGTTTCAGACTCTGGGGCCTTTTGTATCCAGGTGTAGATATACTGAGAACATTTGACACTTAGATTGCACACAGGTGAGCTAACAAATTATGTGACTTCTGAAAGTCATTGGTAGCACCGGGTCTTCTTTAGGGGCTTCATTGCAAAGGGCGTTATCCATACCCACACGTATCCACGCACCACTTTTTGTTTTTTTATTTTTAAGGGAAGTTTTTTTTTAATTTTGATACACCAATGCAACCAACCTAAACATGACTGTTCAACTGTATGAAAAAATACTGTACCAGTATCCACTTTTAAATAATTAATGGTGTTTGATAACATCCTGTTTAAAATCAATTCAAATCAACACATTTGGAGCATGGCAGGTGGGGGTCAATGAAGGGGCACTGGAGCTTGTCTGACAGGCCTGTGGGGGTATGCCTGACAAAAAGAAAGGTTGGATCACTGGTTTAAACAACAGTAGCCTGCTTTGTGTCTGACCTGTCGACTGGAAGACTCCAGGGTTGCACTGGCAGTACCGCGAGGCAAACGCCTCCATCATACGGTCGATCTTCTGGGCTTCACCTGGCAAACGGAAACTCCACAGAAACTGCCTACAACACAGAGAGAAGAGGGAGAGGGATTTTAATTTGTGATGCCACAGGATGCACATGACGTAGCTGTTGTACATTTTCTCTGCTTAATATTTGGGTTAATTGTTCTGCTGACCGTAGTGCTTGGACGAGATTGAGGTCTGCAAACTCATGCAGCTCCACAAAGGCCTGCAGCACCTTGATGTTGAAGTCGTCCCTGGTGGAAAAAAGTACGGATGAGACAATCAGATTTCCAGTATCTCTAAGTCATTCCTTTTTTTTATAGAACAAAAAGAGCATCCAGAGAAGATGAGTGATAACTCTAATCACAATGTGAACCCAGATGAGTGGGTGGAGAAAAACATTTTTCCCCCATGAAAGCATTTCTCAACCTGAATTCCTGTTCCTCAGCATTCCTGTCATGTTTGTGCCTTTATTCATACCGGGCGCTGAGCGTGAAGTCTGGAAGCAATTTTAACAGCTGGCCGATGTTGAGTGTTTCTCCATCCTGAGGGGGCGGGAGGGAGGGGAGGGGGCGGAACGGACGGTGCGTTCGACTGATGAAAACAGCAAAAACCGAACCCACACAGGCTCCTTACTGTCAGAGGTTTATTTGGCCAGTTGGAGTTTTTTTCTTTGGAGGAAAAGTCAACAGCTGCTCTGAGGCTGCGGTCACGGCTTCTCTGATCATGTTTGTTGAACATCAGGGGCCGTGATCCTGATCCCGTAACGTCTGTGTGTTGTGTATTGTTCAAATGAAGCCAGGAATTTTCAGACTTTTGTGGGTTTTTTGTGGAGAGACATTGTGGAAAAGGTTGAGAAGATTACAGTGTTGGCTTACAGGAAACAAACAACAAACTTGTATTGCAATAACAGTCTTGGATTATTTGGACGATGACTTCGGGGCTTTTCTTCCTCTTACAAGTACACTGGCATTTGCAGCCAAATAAAATGAACTCTGTCCTATGAGGGTTACATATACGGTTATTGCTATAGGTACTGTTATTACAAAGACACTTGCATGCTGTTTGTAAAAATAAAACTGTATATATGTGTCTCAGTGTGATAACAGCGAGTGTACAGTATGTGATAAACAAACATGAGTTATACAGGAACAATACACAGGTGTGTTTCGGTAATTTAGGAGTCAGTCATCCACTCCATCTCCCGCTATCTACCCTCCTCCCGGCTATTTTTCCCTCTTCCTCCTTTCCATGGGTCTCTCCCTCTGTTCCCCCTCCTGTTTTATCTTCATCTCCCTCCCTGCTCAGCGTGTAATGATAGGTTCCTGCTCCTTGCATAAGCTCAATTAGTGATAATTACTGAGTGTAAACCCTCCGCCTGTGTTAAGTGTGATTTCCACTGGGTAGGTGGCCTCTTTGATGATCCTCCGTGAATAAAGCCCATTGCCGGCAAGGAGTCCCCAGAGTCCCCCCTCCCCAGTCTTCAGCCCCGTTCACAGTGTGTGTGTGTGTGTGTGTGTGTGTGTGTGAGAGTGTGTGTTTCATTGTTTCTGCTACCGTCTGTTCATCTACACCTGGGCTCAGGTAAGATAATACAGGCTGTAACTGCTGTGATTTTCTGCATAAAAAAGTTCAGACAGTGCTGCATTTTTTTCAAGATCCCCTTTTCAAAATTGTAGCATGCTCGTATACTATAGTATAGATTATACGTTTTATAAATTCTGCTTATAATCATCCTCTCTCTATATGCACTCTTTAAAAACAGCACAGTTTTGTTACAGTATGTAACAGTATACAGTGTATAAGACAACTGGAGTATGATGCCAGCCTCAGAGATGTTTCAGATTCTTATTTTCTCTGTGACATTTTCTCGTGACATTTGTGCCGCTAATCACTCGCCGCTGTTTCTGCTCTGTCGATCAAAGAGTGCATCTAGCCTGTGATGTTCTTATTCTTAGATCTGTTGATTCAATTAATATTTCCCTCAGGCACAGCAGGTAGGAATACTCAGGCGGACTACTCAGATTTTTTTCTGTATATTCTTAACAAAGTAGAGCTAGATCAATGAATTGGGCAGGTCAATATTGGCCAGTACAGGCTTATTACAGATGAACAGGTAATGGTGTGTGAGCTAATAAAAAATGCAGTATATAAAAACTTTGAAGGATCCTTATTAAGAATTTTTATGTGAAACACAAGCAGATTGGACGATACAGTTTGACTGCGGCTGCTGATGGCACCATGATTTGTGGATCGCTTTTAACGGCTATCTGCCTCGTCTCCCAGTCCGATTCACAAAGAGATACTGCGCTAAAGATATTAGAGTGCAGGCACACCCATTCAGTTTTACAGCTGAATGCAATTTGCCTTTTTGCATCTGATTGCAATTATCCATGTGGCAAAGTTTAAATGTTGCTTTTGCACCAAGAACACAGGAGACAGAGGAGAAAAAAAGACGAGCTGAAACTTTCAGACTGCGAGCACCCGACAAGGCCCCGAGGCATTCCTCAAAACCTCAGGTAAGCGTCGCACACTCTGGCTCCATATGAGCCATATACACTCTGCGACACTTGTGTTCTACAATCAAGTCTTGTGCCAGTGATCAGCACCTTATTATAATTTTTGGTATGCATTAATGTTATATTTCAAAAAAGGGATTTCAACGTAACAAAAAGAAATGTCTTGGATTTGGGATCTTTTATTAAATTGATTCAATTTGGGACTTAGTATCCGGATGTGTCAGTGCCTTTCAGTTACGACCAACTCTCTGAAAAGTTTTGCGACCTTTGTGAGAGGGGCCCATTTTGCGCCACATGTATGCACACTGCCAAATCTAAAAATGTGCAAATATAACAGGAGCACCAATACATTTCAAGCAAATAAAAGAACTGGATATAGGTTGAGCTGATTATATGTAGGTTGAACTGTTGCTGTGTGTTTTATCAGCTGAGGATAATGAGGAGCAAAATAGATGCATTATTTATGTAAGAAATAGCACGATGATTAAAGTCCCATATGATTTTCTCAGGATATGCGTTGCACACATATTTCATTCACATGTGTTTTCCAAATTATTATCTCAAATTAAAAACAGATGACTGATAAATCAAGCTGTGGTTTTTGTGCCTGATAAATTTGGGACACTAAACCTTTGATGCGCTCGCTCTCTCTCTTGCAGCTCCCTTTCCTGGTTTTTCATGCAGCATGTTTTGTCCCTGTTCGCCTCACACAGTGTGTTTGACTATCTAATCTCACCTTCAGATAACACCATACATCTCACCCGCTGCATGACTTCCTTTCTTCTTCATTATCCAGCAGTCTGGCCGGAGATGTGAGGGGCTGGATGGCCATTTTATTACGAGTTATAAGTCTACATGGGTGGACTCTGACAAGACACCCGCACTGACTTAAAAGATTCATGTTGGGGGGCAGTCATGTCCTCCCTCATTAATCAATAAATCCAGCCCATAATTTCTTTCTCTAATCACAGAGGGAGCATAAATCTCATGTAAGGAGGACTTGATAGATGCTCTGCCTCACCGCTCGCCCAAGTAGTCTCCAATGACGGTCTTGTTGAGGCCTTCGCCTTTGTAGAGGAACTGGGCGATGTCTTCGGGAGTGTGCTGGAGGAGGTCGTTCTCCAGCAGGAACTGGATTCCCTGGAGAGGAAAGGGAGAAAACAGGATGGTTGTTCATCTCAATCGAGGGCAGATGATGGGAAATGACAGGGGTTCATGGCTGAGAATGGATCGCTCTTCACACCAGAAGAAAATTACTCCTTTCAAGGCTGTTGAGACAGTGGAAGATGTTAAAGGACACGTGTTACCTTCTTTGGATCCATGTTGAATTTTTTCCTGCCCATCGCGATCTGTTTATTTCTCTGGGATGTTTTACTGGAACACAGACGCAGAAAGGTAGAGATTTAATGAGGGTTACTGTCACTTATTTACCATAAACAACACTGAAAATAACAGATTGCCAGGTACCTGAATGTCAAAAACAACAATATACTTTATTTATAGTCACAACAGAGAGTATTATTTCCTGAATCCTGCCACATCTGTTCTACCCATTATATGTGTGTTCAAGTCTAATCTGAAAAACATATGCACAGAGACACCTGGCACGTAGCCTGTACCATGACTGTCATTATTTGTTTTATGCTGTTGGTTGCTGTGCATACACTGTCTTGTCAATAAGTCTATATTTTACCTATACAAACACCCGGGTAAATATGGCAACCTGATACTGCTATCAGACTCTTACAGCTGTGTCTATATCAGCCTACACCAACTGCCTTTGACGTCTTTGAGCTAACATGCAAATCCCAAACTCAGCTAAGACAGAGGAAATGAGTCACACAACAGCCATAACTCTGGCGGTGGCTGTTTATGACTGAAGGTAAAAACCTGGGGATGTGTTATTTAGCGTAGTAGAGGTCGCAGAGGTTATATTCTGTATATTTTTTTCCGTGTATGTAGAGATTTTAGAGACATAAGGAGCAGTTTACATCCTACAAATGAATGTTGCTCCCGGCTTCATGATATACATTTACTGCTGCCAGTGTGCTGATGGCCCTGAACGGACACATGCCGCATCTTTTTCTCGCAAGGTCAAGTGCCGGGTGCTATTCCTGTGCCTACTTACATGAGCGTGGTGGAAGGTTGTGCCTGACGTTGCTTGGCAACCGTAACCCACTTATCAGAAATCCCAAGGTTCGGAGCTTATATTTTTGTCAGGCATTGTTTTTTCAAGTGTCTATTAAATACATTCAGCGGGACAGATCACAAAGCTCTTTGTAACCGTGAACTGACACTATCAACTTCTCCTTCATTTTTTTGAAAAAGGTAAAATGTGCAACAACATACCATTATAAATAAAGGTATTGTGGCACTACAGAGATGCCCCAGCATTTCTATCATTCTCCAAACGTAAGGCAACATGCTTATTTGGTGCAGACCCAAGTAAAAATTACATTGTCATACTTTTCATATGTTTGTAACTGAAAATAAAATGCAAAATTTGCCATTTCCACTTAAAATAGGGCTGCACAATGCAGCCCTACAGCTGCAATTGGTTGTTCCTCGTCACATGACATTTGATGGGTGCTGCTGCATTGGAAAAGCTAAACTATGTTTATCTCAGGGTGCAGCTGTCATGCCCTGAAACATAGGCACTTGGAAACACTTCATCTTTTGCACATCTACATTAACGACAATGGATTTGCGGGCGCCAACATTTCAGCATGTGTCTAGGCCAAATCATACTGCTGATAGATGAATAATACAAATCACAGAAAATATTGCTTAACTAAATGCATAAACAACATGTGAAACAAATCCAAACAAATCCTGGTGTCATCATGTTTCTAGTTAAGACTTTACAAAGTTCACTTTTACAATCTAATGCAATGCAACGCATCAGCTCTGCCTAAATTCTGCCTCTATAAAGCTTTCTCATCTACACACAGTGTTTGTCAAGCCACTAAGTGCTTAACAACACTTAATAAATGCTCAGTTATTGATATATTAGAGATGTAAACACTGCATAAACTACATCGGTGCAGTATGACAAAGCATCTCGACTTACCTTTCTCCGACACAGGTCAGCTGCTCGATCTCCGTCATGACCTCAGCTATCTCAAACTTCAACCTCTGAGAGAAACGAGTGAGAAGGTCAGTTTCTTTCTTTAAGCTCAAACACCTTCTTAAAGTTCAAACATGATAAAGTAAAAAAAAAAAAAAAAAAGCTTTAAAGCATTAAAAGGACGGAGAATGAGCCGTCCAGTAAGCAGTGGAAAATACGTTACTTTTTATGAGCAAATAGGGTGTGCAGTAAAGTACTGTAGGTGTATTTGCATTACTTACAGCATGCAAATACACCTACTGTACTGAAGTAGATAGTAGATAGGCAAAATAAATTAAAAGGTCAGAAATGACTAAGTAACAAGTATATACAGTACTCCAGTTTTACATTAAAGCAGACCTATTATACTTTTCCTTATTTTGTGTCATATATATAATGTCACAATGTTGGATGTTCATACTGAAGATGGCCAAAGTTCTAAATAATGAGGTGAATATATGTTAAAGTAATCTATGTGAGCAGAAACGTCAGGCTTCAGACTGTTGTGAATACTCAGATTTTTCTATTTTGGCCACAAGATGATATCAGATCATGATGGATTTCCTTATATGGTCATCTGCTCCACACACTGCGGCAAGTGTTTACATTAAGTATGCTACACTAGCCGGCAGTGGAGGTAGTAACAGCGCTGAATGTCTGTGTAAAAGGGACAGCTGGCAAGGTGGGTCCATGGACTGAACGGCTGTGACATTTGTAAAACATGTTATGTGTGCCACCCACTGGCAGGAGGGTTAAAAAGCAGGTGGTAGCAGTTAGCAGCTACACCAAAGAAGAACAGCAGCCGAAAACATCCAAAAATTTGGAAGACAATGAGGTCCGGGAGCTCCTTACCGTCCGACCACATTATCTACCACATAACAGGGATGGTAAATGGCTGTTACTGCCACACTATTGCCAGTGTTATTGTTTATAAAGCGCTATCGACAATAATGTTATATGTAACTGCAGACATGGACGCTGTTGTGTTACACTGTTAGCAATGTAGTGCATGATATTTATCAGAAAAAACTATATAACGATAGAGCTCAAATGTATCCTGCTCTTTTTGTATATGCTCATATGTACAAACACACCTCAATATCATCCAGCAGCTCTCTCTTCCTGCGTCGGATGTTTGAAAGCTCATCCCTCTCCTCCAGGGACAGATCCTCAGGAACTGAAACACATGATGGAGAAAACAGAGCAGAGCTTAGCTATCATTTGTACACAGGCTGCATCACTGTAACCACTCAGCTCGCTGCACACATGAAAGAAAACAGAAGTCTATTTAGCACCTACACGTTCTTAAGGAGTTCACAACCAGAGATGGAAAATCGGAAAAGGATCATCCTCCTCATGTGGTTAAGTGATGGGGCTGCTACTCAACTGACTGTTTCAGCTTGTTCAGCTGCAGTAACACATATCAAGAGCCTGCATGTTCGTCTTAATTAACTAGAGAAAACGAGAAGGCGAAGGGTCTTAATTATTCCACTTGAAAGTGTTTTACCCCTATCCTCCGCCTCCACTTGGCTCAGGGGAATATTCTATTAATAAAACCAATCCAGATTAAGTTTTCTTTCATTAAAAGTGAATTTGCTAATTTAACACGGCCTACAACCCTGATTCCCGGGCCGAGAGGGTTTCAGAGCTTCCGGCGAAAAGAGAGATAGATGACTCGCTTTCTGTTCCCTGTTACCTCCCCCCTTCTTTTCCATTCTGTCTTTCTGTCTCAATCTTGTTTTCCAATCTTCTATCCCACTCCTCTCTCTCTCCCTGTGTTTCACTCTCCCCCCACGCACACTTTATATTTCTCAATTTTCTTCATCTTTCTGCAGAACAGCGATTCTGAGCGATCTCGCTTCATTAAGCCAGCTTAGAGGCAGAAAACGCAAATCTCTCAACTGGAAAATGGCACATCTAATATCACAGTCGCAGCTTTGTGCCTACATGTTGCCAAAGGAGAGATATATAAAAAAAAAAACATCACTTGTTATTTTCCCTCGCAGGCAGGAAGCAGCGCCAATTAAAGTAAAACAAGGTCACTGGGCTCAAGAGGAAGCATTCAGCCCGCTTTTGATTCAACAGCTTGTAAAAGAGTTGCGTTCAGGGGAGCCAAGTATTGTTATAGATGGTATTCAACGCTGAGACAAAAGGCGTTTCCTAACCTAGTTATGTAATCCTGGAGCACCGTGATGAGGGTCAGGTAAACAGCGGGAGACACGGCTGAGGGATTTCCTCTGTGGGTGATGTTTTTAATAGACAAGAGAAAGAGGGGGATATAAACGCACAGTGACTGAGAGTATAATAATAAAGATGGTAATTAGGATTGCTGGCTTCCAGCTACCTCACAGCACTTATGCAATGGGCTACAAATGTGAGCGCTCTGGATGTGGCTTTGAAGCCAATTAGGGCTCTAACAAAGTTTCAAGGCTGTTTTACACAATTCTTTTATCTTGCACTTGAGGACTGCTTTTTGGGTCTGTCCATGTGTTCTGTAGGACATCTCAAACACAACAGGAGTTAACCTGGGGGACACAAGATCCCAAGAACAGTGCCTGGGTTTGAAACCAATTTTAGATTGTGGTCTTCCGGGTCTGTCATGGGATGCCATGATGCCCAAAAAGGACTTTTCCCCAAAGACTTACATTGTAAAAGAGATATCTGTAAATCAATGGATAAAAATGTTTTAACATCACGACCTCCGCACAATGACTGGTTTCACCATTGGGATTTAACACTTCCACAGTCTAAAAGAGCCACATATTTAAATAATTTTATCCTCATTCAAGTTAGCTGAGAGCTAAACCGGAAGTTAACCACCCTTTTATTGTGCACTTCCTCTGTGAGCCCTAAGATGCGAAAGATAAGAAGGTCATTTCATTTCCAATTTCCCTGGAAAACAAGCTTTGGGTGCGTTCTGAATCACATACTTTTTCTTTTGTACAGTACATACTGTTGCACGCAGTATACACACAATCAGGACGTGCTATCCTTCATAACATTGTGCCAAGGTCTTTGACCCTCTTGCTCATATATCTGTTACTTTGGAGATAAAACAAAATACAAGAGACGGAGATCAACACGGACAGCAAAGTTTTATGTAATAACTGCAGATATTGTAGATTCTAACATGTTATTTCGTAACAGTAAAAGTTAAAAAGTATTTTATATTATGGCCTTTTTTGTTGGTAATCTTCATTATTATTTTCTTCACTTAAACATTAATATTCCTATAGCATAATTACAATTCGACTTGTCAACAGTCAGTTGAATGTGCTGTAATCCATCATTGCAGCTTCTGACAGCTGTCAACAAGCTGTCATCTGTCCTCAACTCAGTCAATGTGACGTATCTTTTGCTCTGCAGGAGACTGTGAGTCAGAAATCCGACAGGATCCAGAAGGACATTCTGGTATTTTTGGCATACTGCATTTGATATACCATGAATTGGGACATATTCATCATGTTCATCTGGCATACTAAATAGTGTGGTAGGAAGTTTTTTAGCTCCATGCTCCGCTGAGCAACTCTCAGAAGAATGAACAGGGCCTTCAATGCTGTATCCAGTTCTCTTCATACATCACTGGGGGGGAGGAATCAATGCATTGTTGCGCTGGGTTTCAATACTTAAAACTTAAAATAGTTTGACATTTTGGATAATACTCTTATTTTCCAAAATGTCTGCTATGAAGAAGGTCTATCTTCTCATCTATCTCTTGACAAGAAAAGAAATAAGGGTATTCCTTTAAACTCACTGGCAAATGAGGGCATTAAAATTAAATGTCAAACTGTTTGACTCAGATAAAACCAGTTTCATTTTGACAAAGCCTGAGGGTTGATACATTTCCTCTCTTTGTTTTGCTGGTTATAAAAAGACAAAAGTTCTTGGCCTGAGGAGACACTCTAATTAAAGGTCAACATTTTAAACTTCAAAAGCTCATTTTTGCTGCCACTACACTGCTCATATTTTGATAAAACTAAGAAATTATACACGGTAAACATTAGCTTCTACACATCCTCTTGTGGTTAAATTAACATAGCGTTGTCATTAGGAGCATGTCAGCACCACTGTGCCCAGGACAGGAAAGCCTCTCTCACTGCTAGCACGGCTGTAGACTCAAACAAAATGCTTCTTAACTGTAAGCATCTGGAAAAAAATGGGGAAAATATGTGGTATGCAAAAACGTTAAATATCGAGATAATGACATTCCTTCCTAGGCTGTTCCCATGCACATTTTCTTACGAAAGAAATGCACCAATATTACTACATATCCTGCCTAATCATGAGCCAGTTACTATTGTATAACCTATGCATACGGAAAGGCTACACTCACAAGACTAATGTGCTGACATGGGTAAAGAATAAAGAAGGAAGTATTTGCATTGGGAGGCAGGTTGGGGTGGTGGACAAGGACTTTTTTTCCCAGGAAACCAGTGTTTGAAACCGAACTCTCCCTTCCTCCAGCAGACGTCCACCCTGCATCATTGCTTTTTGGTTTTGCACCTTCAACTCGCCACAGCACACCTGACACACACCCATGCATGGCTCTCATTACTGACTTTCTTGACCTACACACTCCATTGTTGAAGTCAACTGCAGTTTTTACAAATTCTGTCTGTTTTAACTAAATCTTTTGTGTGGACTTCCTACCTGCTCACTGAGCCAGTTTGTGACTAATGGGGGCTCGTCCCGGAACACCTCCGTAACTTAACGTTAATTGTGTTACTTTACATTGTGTACATAACATAATTCGTGGTATGCTACATTGTAGGATATCATACGAACCTTTGTGTGTGCATTTTCGTAGGATGTCATAGGATTGTTAAATGAGGATACATTGTACTTGTAATATACAGATACTAAAGTGTATTCAGTTCTCCCATTTTGCAACATCGTGCTTTTTGAATTGAAAAAAATGACAAGAAATTATTCCAACATTCTTTTATCAAACACAAAAGGCACCAAAGAATAATGATAGTTGGATTTTAAAGTGCAGTTTTCTACTAATACTTTCATTCAACTAACTCATAACATCCCTTAGTGCAGTCTACTAGAAGTTGGCATTGGGATCATGACAAAAGAACGATATATTGTGCAGCCCTAATAAACTTTCTACTAATACTTTTTGGTTTTGAGTTGATGCTCGGACAAAGCAAGCATCTGGAATTTGTTAATTTGTGATAAAGATTTTATATTTTCCCACCATTGACCAAACCATTACCAACAGTCAATAATAATCAGCAGATTAATCAATAATGGAAAAAAAATCATTAGTCACAGCCCTAATATTGGGTTTCCTCTTTGTCTTTTTTAATATGTTGCTCGGAGGAAGATGATGAGCAAGCAACTCCATGTTTTCCAATCGCCTGAGGCCGTGCATTAGCTAATGGAGATGTCCACTGGCTGCAACAATGTGCATGATTAGAATCTTAATTCATTACAAATCTAATGAAAAGCAGAGGATGCTCCCTTTAATAAAAGCCTGCCACCACTAATGGTAAAGCATTGCCATTACCCTCCAATCCAGGTCTCTCTTACTGTATTATATACTGTGATATATGTCTTTCAAAGCACACATCTGATAATAGAGATGACTGTAAAACCAGGGCGAAGGTCTCTGGTCCAGTAGATAATCTTGTTTAGTGGTGGGGGGCTCTTCTACAGAGGTGGTCCACCAATTACATTATTAACACACCTCCCCCTGTGACCCTCTATGACTCATTCAGGAAATGAGTTTAGTGTCTTCAGCCAGCACTGAGAGAGTCATGGGGCTGGTTGTTACCTCCACAGACTCAAACACAACACAGACACGCTTGAGTAGTAATCTACTAAAATCATTTATGATGTGAGTCATTGCTTCGTAGTAAACAGTAGACCTTGGGAGGGTCACAGCGGTGAGGCGATGACTTTAATGTGTGCGTGAAACCTAGACTTGAAGCCCATTTTAACCGTCCAATGAAATCTGCTATCTGAAAGCTCAGAAATCCACTGTACAGAGCGACGGGTTGAGAGGGTCCAAAAGGTTTAAACTCCAACATGTGCACTCTGGAACAAGAGGCTCCAGTAATTTCCTCCCTAAAAACAAAATCCCTCAAAATCTACTTTTAGGAGTAAATCCCCTGCTGCTCTTCACACCCAAAACTAACAACTGTCCCCGGCCACCCACTGAAACCTGAGGCTTTGATGGCATTTAGACTAATGCGGGGATGCTTTGCACAAACCCACACCAGTCTGCATCAACCCTCAGCTTCATAACTTTCAGCGTGTCTATTGTGGTCACAAATCAATATGTATTCAAGCTATTTGTTGGAGTGGACAGACGGATAAAAAATAGGCACTGAGAAGTGATTCAAGAACTTAAAACCGGTATTCATACCAGTTGTGAGGTACTCTGAGCACATGGAGCTCAGAGTGAAAATCCCACGCTCACTTAACACTGGCTGTGGTCTCAGTTTTCACGGACTCGTGTGAGTGAGAGAGGATTTGTCCAGATCTACTGGCTTTAAACCAGAGACTTTAACGGCTGTGATGTCTTTTAAAGTGGATGAGCTTTAAAAAAAGATAACCCTGTTACCCTGGTTGGCCCTGCAGCGTGCTGAGACACATGCAAGGATGCGGGGAGGCAAAGGAAACTTCCTCTTGGATCCAGAGTCTAATCTGAAACCCGTCGTCCCCAATCCCCCAAACAGTAGACGAAGACATGCTCTGCATTAAAGCCTGGGTCCTATATACAGACAGACAGACAGACAGACGTGCATAGAAGTGCACATGAGCACATACAGACTAAGGCCAGCTGGCACTAATCCCACACGCTTGCCCTCCCCGCCGCTCTGTAAACCCAATACGAGTCTGTTAGAGCGGAAGTGTGATGTATAACCGCATATACCCAGATGTTGCGGCCGACCAGCCGCTGCCTGCCTTTAACCTACTTTGCCTCAGTGATGAAATGATGTGACATTATGCGCAGCAGCAGATAGTCTGGCAAAGCTGTCTGCAGAGGCACATTGGCTCTGAGCCACAGAGCAGGAATGCCGGGACGTCAGCACAAAGGCCAATGTGAGGAGGCAAAGGAGGTCACGATCCAGACGGGGAAAGGTCATGCACGCAGGAGGCAACCTGCACGTGCAAAAACGCATGCCGCCACATAGCAACATCATTCAAATATTTGAGTTTGTATTAATGAATAAAACTTAATAATACAATTAACAAAACTGTGTCATTTACTCAGTATGTCAAGATAAGGATTATACTTGACACTTAGGGACTTTTGGCTATTTCTTTTTAAATATGAAACTAGCGGTTCTTGTACATAAATGTCAGGAGTTTTAATGGACTGAATCAAGAGAGAGCGGGGTGGACTGTGATTAAGATAGGGTAAGTGACAACACTATATAGTGGAGAAGAGAGAGGAATCGTGTGCACGTGCAAGAGGGTCAGAAAATCTGCATCCGCATTGCCATGAACCACTGTGCGCAATAGGCACACGAAAGGGGAACAGCCCGCTCTGCCGAACCTGTCGTGCACGAGACGACAAACTATTGAAATAACAGGCGGAAGAGAAAAAGGAGGAGTGGTGCAAGTCAGCTGTTGGCTTGTAAATATTATCTTAGTATTAAAAAATATATTATAACTGTTACAGTGGAAGAGTCCTAACCCCCCTGGTACAACTTCTAAATTAAAGGATTTAATGTCTTTTCTCCACCTAGAAAAAATCAAGTACACACTCAGAGCACCCCTTTCTTTCTTCTTTTTTGCTGCCATGGGTTGGGTTAGGGTTGGCCTCGGACAGAAACTGTGCAGGGTCATGTGGGGTCAGGCCTGATTTTGTTGGCCCCATTTAGAATTCTAGTCCTTATGATATTTAATAAAACAGTTCCCCACGAATAGTGCTGCCACATTACGTACTTAACATAAAATTATGTACTTTTCGTGACGTTACATAGGTTTAGGGGGAAAAAATGTGATGAGATCATACTTTACAATAACTCACAGTTCACTTGTTTTCACACGAGACACGAACACCTGTCTCCAGGGAGAAAGTCTTGTGTTTGCTCTTTGTTCTCTCCTTCTTTACTGCTGTCAGCACTTTGGTCACGTGATTGCACACTTCCTGATTACATGAGTTGTACACAGTTTACTGGCTCATGATGATTACATAGGTTATATATGAATTCTGGTGAATTACTTCTTATAGGTGTACATACAAACAGTGCATGAGAACAGCTTGAATATGTATTTTTGTAGTTGCTTTTAAAGACCAGGAAAGAGCAGAACTTTACAGACATTTTAAACAGCAGATGTTACAACTAAAATGTTAGGGAATTATAGTACTAGAGGGCGTTTGTGAATATTATGGATATGGATGAAACCCCACTGCCACACATGTATGTTTCCATAGGAGCTGTAGTTGATTTTATTAAAGGTTGTATAAAATTTCAAATAATTGCTTTTTAACTGCAAGTGCTGTGATAGATGCTCATGTCATAGAATACAGAAAGTAAACCCCTGCAACATTCTTTTTCAGAAAGCGAGATTACTCCTTTAAAATCTCATCTAAAATGTGCTATCTGCAAAACTCTTAACTTCATGTAGGTACCTCTCTTTTCTATGTTCGTTCAGCCATGATGGCTACAGCTCCTAATGATGAATACCTAAAGTTCTTCTTTGTGTTTTTATGTTGTTTTTTTGCTACAAGCTGCTTATGGTGCTGAAAACCTGATTATCATTTTTTTACAATTGCAATTTCCTGAAGCCAAAGGTGACATCTTTAAATTTCTTGTTTTGTTTGCCCCTAAGTCCTAAACCTAGAGCTATTAAAATTACTGCCATATCTGATCCAGAAATGCAACAAATCATCACAAATGAGAAGCAGGAACTAAACATATTTAGCATTTTCACTTGAAAAATGACTAAAATGATTAACTGATTCTCAAATGGTTGTCAATCTTTGTTCTGCTGATCAAACACTTGAAGAAAAATCCATTAACTACAGTCATTTCAGTGTGTCATACAGCACAGAGAAAAAAAGAGAAAAAAGGAGAAGAAGAAAGGACAGACCTACCATACAGAAATCGATTAAAATAGAAAACAGAAGTTTGTGTGTATGCTGACTCATTATTGTGCTATATTAATTAGGTACGGGAAGAAGCAAAATTATTTCTGAGAAAACAACGGAGACTTTTCTTGCATGGAGTAGTACATTTTGTTTTAATAACCACATGACTTTCTTTCAAGTTGTATGAAAAAGTTATTTGTGTTGTGTGTGGTATCTGTGCCTGTGAAATCAAGCATAAGTACAGCACACTGTGCTGCAGCCTGTTCAGTAATAATTCAGTATCAACAGTCCCGGCTGTTGCGTGAGAAGACAGATTTGGGGAGCTAATATGGCTTCTAGTTTTTTAACTACATCTGGGGTCACGAGGAGAATCTGGGGTTTGGGGAGCTGAAGAGCCCTCACGCTGATTGCTCTGGTTAATCTGCCGTTTTGGGGAGGGACCTCCTGCTGTGAGTGCATTTGTGTGAGTGTGTATTTGCATAGGAGGTGGTCTGCACACCATGTCCTCCTTATATCACACATCTGCTCGGCATCAGCACTATGTCAATATTTGATTCGATAGACACCGCCGGCAGAATCTGAGGGGCTTCCACTGCCATATGCTGGCGGCCAAAGTAACCATAATCTGATGATTTGATCGGCCTGAGAATGAATTAGATGGATGCTGTTTCTCCTGGCGTCCGGGCAGGATAAGGGGCTTTCACGGGCTGAGTGCAGTCCAAGTGGCTCCCTGTTCGCTCGCTAGATCTCAGATGATCATCCAGATTTCATGCAGAATTTAGCGGCAAGCTGTAAAAGTTCAGTCTATAAAGTCTATGTTAATATATTTCACTTGTATTCTCTCACGGTGCTGGAATATATAGAATTTGACAAAAAGTGGCTGAACACTGGGGTTAGAGTCTCTCCAGTACTATCTAACAGATCAGTGTTTACGTATTTCTTACATTTATTCATAATTCTTCTTCTTTTTTCACATTTTCTGTTTTAATTTTTTCTACTTTATATTATGTGTCTTGACTTCTGCACTATACATATATATATTATAATGCACCAAAACACTAAGACAAATTCTTTGTCTATGTGCAAGTCCACTTGGTAATAGATCTGTTTCTGATTTCTGATGTACATCTACATAATTCACATTACTTCCAATCAACTACCTGTGTTTCGTGTTAATTAGCAAACATGCTAACATGCTAAACTTAAGTAGTTGACATGGTTAACTGCAGACTGTATGGATTGTAGCTGCTGCTGTGGGAGTGAGTTCCACGCCAGGGACAGTAGTGACAGTCTTCCCAGCCACACACACAGTGACAGTGTTAGCATTACATGGCTAATGTTTAACAACAGACTTGAGACATTTTGGTGTTGGAGTGAGTTTGTTGGGACCATCCGCTGTTGCTGCGTTAGCTTGTGCTAACAGGGCAGACATTGAGCTGACCGTTCACCAAGGAGTCGCTTTGGACACGGCAGCAACAGAAAGTTTGTTGGGTGAGTGTGATGGCTTGTTCTTGGATGGTAGCCACTGCTGCCTATGTTAGCTCGTGCTAACTGGGCAGATGTTGAATTGACCATTCCCAGAGGAAAGTGACTCTGGAGACGGCAGCAACAGAAAGTTTACTGATCACTTAACGGTATCAAGTACTGATACCCTAGTACTGTGCGACCTCACGTTACTGCTAACTGAAGCTGTAGACTGTTCTAGCATTCCCTTGCTATTAAAATTCAAGCTTCAAAGTGTCACACCTAACTTGGAAATAATCCGGGACTCAACAAAGGATGAAAAACATGGATGTGAGCATTTTTGAAAGGCGACATACATTTGTTGAGGGATCATTTCCGGACAGACACCACTTTTGTTTCCTGTGGGTGTCAGGTGACTGACAGGAAGCAGAATGAATGTAAGGCTTTATCTGATATGAACAGGCTCACCTCCGTGATAGGTATTGTGATAGGTATCTAGCTTGGGAGGCAATTTTGAAATCTCTATTGGGTGCTTTTCATTCTGTGCATAACAATGAATGAGAGGAAATACGTTTTGATGACTGCGATGAAACTGACGATGTACAGACGCCAGCAGGGAGAGGGTCAACCTGGATGATTGGCACTGACTTAAAATCTTTCAGTGTGCAGTTCTGTTGATCAGGACGTGCTCTGTGCCCGTGTTTGGAGGCTCTGGATGTTCCTGTGATGGTTGTGCGCCTGCCTGCAACAACACTGACTTTGGCGGACCACCCCAATCCCATTCACAGTGACAGCAGAGCTTTGATCGGAACAACAGAAACCACCCACAAAGTTTAAATAATTGGTCTCTCTTGGCTCTAAGTTCATCACGGCCCCTTGTAGATGGATCGTATCTAATATCAACCTGTCCCTTGGCTACCTGCTGGATCAAAGAAGCTCTGTGCTCACCAAGTGTATTTGAAAAGGAACAGAAGAGAAAATACACTTGATCATGGAAGAAAAAGTGCAGGAAATGAAATGAAAGAATGCCAGGACATGTTATTAAGGTGAGAACGAGCTGGGCGTTGGTGTGCGTCTCCATTTCTATTGAGTCAGAAGCCAAGAAACACAGACTCTCTCTCTCCGAACACCCCTCCCTCATCCTGTCTGTATGGTCAGCTGGTCCCTGTTTTCTCTTAACCCTCCTTCCATTGACATTCGGTGTGGATTACTCGAACACAGTGTATCTCTGCTGCCCTTAATGTCTGTCTGTGTTCCTCCCCGACTCCCGCTCATTTAATTTGCCATTCCTTTTGTCTCCCATCTGTTCTCTGTCTCGCGCTTAAAGAGCTTCCCCTCTCGACAGCTCCGAGCGATAACTCCGGGCAAAGCGTACTTCTATTCACAACAGCAGAAATGTTGCCTTACAATGTCTTGTATCCCCCCCTCCACCCACCCAATACACACACACACACACACACACTCTCTGCCATGGTGATGGGAACATGTCGGGAAGCCTCCCTACTCTCTCTCCTAATCAGGTCCATATGTAGTCTTCTCTCACTTAAGTAGTGCAGTTTGTTACAAGCTCCGGCCCAATCCCTGCACATCACGCGCCAGCACTGTCTGTGTTTGTGTGTATTTGTCTTGTTGCATGTGGTATAATGCACTGTATGTTTAATCTTCTAATGTTGCACCACAAAAACCCATAATCTTGGCAGTCAAATGAATTTCTGTTCTTTCCAAATCTCCCCCTAAGCCTTTAAACAACACAGCCAGCCTGCCGGGTCAACCGACGAGATTGTAAAGAGTGCATTTTAGCACATTTTTTTGGCGTCTGCGTCGACACACATAAGAGACACGTTTTGCCTAAAACGTTGCAGACAGTCATTTCAGGCTACTGGGGTGTTGCAGGAAATTTGGAAGTGGTGAATTCAATCCAGCTCCATGTTTTTATACCCAAGGGGGAATTCTTTCTGTAGCAAGGTGAATAAAACAGATGTGAAGTATGAAAGGCCTTCACATAAAAGAAAAGGCTTTAAAATGATTATGTGTATAGCTAGACATAGACTCACCATGCAGTATGTATTTTATGTATTTTAGCTGCCCTTTACAGTCTTACACTGTGTGACCAGTATACCAAAGGCAAATTTTAATTTCATGTTATGTAATAGACGATAGTTTTCTTATCTTAACATAAATGGAATGGTCAACTTATTCTTTGGTTTGGGAGATACACTTATTTGCTTTGTTGGAAAAAATTAGATATCTATCCGATAAAAAATTATACTGCTGACTGCTGGTAAATTTAGCTTAGCATAAAGACTGGAAACAGAAAGGAACTTCCCTTATCGAAAAGGTTGCAAAATTCACCTTTTAATAGTCTGTGACTTTGGCTGTCTTCAACTTCAACTTCATGTTTACCATGTTCAACAGAAGATGTAGTGTTTGCAAGTTAGTTTCATGTTTGCTGACATTTTCAGAAATGGTGGAGGCCACGATAGTTCATTTATCGGTGGATGTTAAGTTAATATACTGTAATTTTAGTCATATGGAGTTTTACTTTGTATTTATTTCATATCTGAGGAAAATGTTGATATTCCCAACAGCCTCATCTCTTTCCTCTGTCACTGTGCCTTTGCATTTCCTGTATTATCTTATATGCTTGCTAAATTGTTAACCTTGGTGGATTCTAGACGCCAACAGTAGCATCCATGTTGTAGTTGCCTAGCAGCGCCTGTCACGACTAAACCACCTGAACGCCACGCATATAGTGTACACAACTTCCCATGTTGTAACCACACTAAGACCTAAAGTTTTTGTAGGAATTAAACAAACAAGATAACAAACTAGCTTTAGGTATTTGTCATCTCTAGACGAAGCTAAACTAGTTATTTTTGCTGTTTCCAGTCTTTATACTAAGCTACGGTATCGTTCACTTTGCTGTGGGTTTTTATTTAGTGTATAGACATAAAAGTAATTTTCTTGCCTGTCGGAAAGAAAGGGAATAGGCATGTTTTCCAAATCGTTAACTACTGATATCTGGCCAACTGTGAAACTGACTTTTGCATTTTTCAGAAATAATGAAAAATGCCATACAAGTTCCAAGAGGCCATGGTGACAACTTAAATGGTCTTGTTTTGTCTGAACAACAGTCCAAATCCTGAGGATATTTACGTCACTGTCACTGAAGGCTAAAAAAAAGGCTGGAACCAGTGAATTCTTTGTAATTTTGACAATACAGTTGCAGATAAATTTTCTGACAATTAATCGTTTTAGTTCTAATACATTTGACCTATGAGCAGATTCCACATACTGCACATCTCCAGAGAGACATTAGGTAGATGAAACATGCAGATGCAGAGAAGCACAGATGTATCAGCTCTATTCTGCTGCTGTCTGGCCACTCAGCACCAACCACTTACAATAAGCCAACCAGCCTCCCTAAGCGAAGTACAGCTAGGGAGCAGCCGCGGCTCGCCTCAAGTGACAGTCTGATGTCTTCCCACACACTTACCCTACAGCCACAACAAAGGCCATACCCTAATCACACCACCTTCCCCTTCTTACCAGCTAATCCCCCTCAGAACTACAGCACTAGGCTCCAAGAAATCACACATACTGTATGTTGATGCAAAAAGCCACCTTAGCTTGGGTTTCATGCCTGCTGGGGTGAACGTGATATGAAATAATTGCATGCAGTCAGATGTCCATTAAGTTTGAGGAGATGATTGCAAAAAAATGCAGAGAAGAAAGGCACCGATATTTCCAATCAGAAAGGCAAGGCATGGTACCGCACACAGACACTGCCATGTGTGCGCCATTAAAAAGGCCCCTACAGACGGAACAGTAAGTGCTGCAGTCAGATACCATTTGTTATTTCAGCGCACGCTCACACATTCAGTCCAAAGAGAATAGAAGAATTGGAGGAAAGGCCTTTTCCATTTAAGTTTTCCCACGGTCAGATAGACAGAAGAGTGCTGATGGACACAGCGGGGTTATCATGACACTCACACAGGAAATATGGTCACAGAAACCCCATTAACAAACATTTCAGCACATTCTGTGGCGTCTGCACCCACACATATACAAGTCATGACTTTTCCAGGAGTCTCAGTCGTCACAGATGTCTTTATTCAGAGGCAAGACGTTTTTAAAAGGTGAATTCTATCCAAAACAGCCCTTTACTCAGCTTATATTAATCCCTTGACTGCAGCATCACAAAGCTGCTATAAAGAAGAGAAAACACAAGAAAGCCAAAGTGTTAAAATTCATGGCTTCCATCCAGCCATTCAGTGAACCGCTTTCCGGACGATTTCTGCTTCTGTGTTTTTTCCACTTCTCCATCCAGCTATACGATGATGCTAAAAATAGATGCGTGACTAATAAAAACACTTAGGATTTCAAGCCTGTTGCTGATTTTCAGCCATTTCGAGGCCAGGCCCTGTCTGCTCTATGGCACGTAAACGAAGCAGAGAAGCGCCAACTCTGATTAGTGAGCGCAGTAAACATGTACTAATGAATCCCGGGCTACAGCTGAGCCCCGCCAATAATGCACAGTGGCACCATTTATGGTTTCACTCATTGTGTAGATAAGTTTAGCTGAGAAATATGGGCCATATGTGCAGGTTGGTCTCTCTTTGCTCACCATTATTCCACCAATTATGTCCCATACTGAAATGACAGGTTTACCAAGAGTTCAGAAACTTCACCATCCTCTCCTTATTTTGGGGCCCTGGGTAATCAGAAACTTTGATGACCCAAATGCATTACTGAACAGGCCTACTAAGCACAGGCTCAGGGGCCCATATTGTCAGGGGGTCCGTCTGGCCTTCACTTGCAAAATGATAAATGTCAAATTAACATGTACAGACCAGGAAGAGACTCAAAATGACCACATTGAGACACAAAATGACTACAAAAGCCACACAAAATGACTACAAAAGCCACACAAAACAAACACAAGGGGACACAAAATGACTAAAACATGACACAAAATAACCAAAAAGACTCAAAATTACCTCAAAGAGCCCAAAATGAAAAAAAAAAAAACTACAAAAGCGACACAAAACAAACACAAGGAGACATGAATCAACAACAAGGAGACACAAAATTACCTCTAAGAGACACAAAACCACAAAAACACGCATAATGACAATGACATGCAAAACCACCACAAACTCTGTGTCTTGCTCCTTTGTAGGAGAGGTGGTGGGTCCTTTGCATATCCATGCCCAGGGGCCTATTGTCTCATACTCCCCACACACTGTTTCAGCCTCCGGAGAGGTGGCTTATTGGAGCCTTAGCTGTTCATATAGTTTATATATCATTTATTAATCCTACAGAGTATCATGACATCTGTTCACTCTTTGGTCCACTAGTGCAGAACAAATGACAGCCCCAACTTTGAACATATGTTGAGCAGTTTGCACGCATATTGTACATGCAGGCGTGAGAGCGCTCAGCGCTGTACTTAATGCACACACATGAGGGTAATGTGCACATTTGTTGGCATGCAAAAAAACAGCACCTCAGAGCTACAGTATAAAGCAGTTTGACATTGGATGGATTCACAGCCACTGAGCTGAAAGGTACATAAAAAATGGTTTTGACATTATACGTTTTGCTCATAGTCATATGATTTAGTATAAAACTACTTGGTCCTGATTCAAAACTATGAAGTTATCATAGTATGTATAAATTTAGCCTGTGGTTGAATTACTCACTGAATTAATTGGCTCCTGATGAAGGTGTAACTCTGACTTCAGCTGCTGTACGTGACTGGTGGAGACAAATTTGGTGCTGAGTGCTCGTGCTGCGATACCAGCGTATCAAGGTGTGCGTGTGAACAATGTTAAGTGAGGCAGCGAGGGTGTGAGCGAGAGAACGAGAGCTCCTAATTATTTCAACATTTATGGTAAGTTATTTTAATAGCTGCACGGTGTTGCGCATTATCTCTCTGGGCTGGTGTCGTATGTTTCCAGTTTGATCACAGACAGCGTGCCTCTGTGCTCCCTGACATCCTGTCACATGATTCAGTGACCGGTGTCTCTTTGACTGGCCTCGTCTGTGGCGAGTGGAACATGTGATTGACTCATTTTTCAGGGGAGGTTTATGGTCTATGACTACAACATGGTTTAAATTTAAAAAAAAGCAAATCCTACGCTGTGATTTCAGAATGATATTACTTCCAACAAGCCTCTGACACAACAATTAGATCATGATGACAAGAAAAATAAGATATTGTTTGTGCAAGGTTGACTCCCTTTTTCCAGAGTAAAGATGATAAGTGTCCAAAATATGAAGGGTGGATCATGAATATGCTCAGTTAGTTTCATGCTAATTTGCCCATTAAACTTTGATATGTCTTGTGTGCATGGATGGATTACTGAAGGGGCCTGCCGGACACAGGTCAAGGGGCTCAAAATATCAGGGGCACCCCTGGCCCTCACCTGCAACTATCACTCAGATTAACACATACTGACCAGCAAGATTCCAAATGACCACAAAGAGACACACAAAAAAAATGCAAATAGACACAAAAATTGGCAACAGGACAAGCAGATACAAAACAACCAAAAAGGACAAGAGGTGACCTCAAAGTGACACAAAATAACAATAAAAAAGAAGCCAAAGTGACCACACAGATGCACAAAACAACTACTACAAGACAAAACGACCACAAAGAGACACAAAACCACAAAATAATTCATAACGACTATGATAAGATGCAAAACAACCCCAAGACGACACAAAAACCCCCAAAAAGGATAGATAGAAAGAAAGAAAGATAAATGACAACAGTAACACAAAGTTACAACAGATATGACTATTTAGAGGCACATAATGACTACAAAGACACACACCACCACAAAGTCTGCGTGTCTTGCTCCCGTGTAGGTGGCGGGTCCTTTTGCATATCTGTGCCCAAGGGCCCATTGCCTCATAATCTGCCCATGCTTGTGTACATTATCATCCTGATGCTGGCATTGGAGGAAATGTCACGGGGTCATTAAAATCATTAAGACTCACTCTCCGATGAGCATGAGTGCACAGAGCAAAGTTTACGGAAATCCCCAACATGTAATGTAAGGTCAGTGTAAAAGGTCAGACTGGGTCAAGGCAAAGCTCCTTGATTCAGGTACATCCAGACTGTTCAGACATTAGAATAACGTGGGAAAAGAAAAGTGGAAGTCCAGATGACCGTCCCTCCTGGCTCACACTAATCTCTCACAGTTTAACTGACAAACTGTTATCAGACTATGGCTGTTTGTTTACACCACACTGCCTTCAAGGCCCAGGAGGCGGTTTGGATTATCAGCTCAGAAGCATCCTGCATATGGGTTTTCGCACACATATCATAGAACTAATATCAGACTCGGAGCTGCAGCCATGTGAGCAGTAATCCTGGTGAGACGTGCAGCAACATTCAGCTTGATCACATGGTCAGGTCTGTGGCACCAAATACTCCGACTATAACCACTTCCTCTTAGTCTAGTTGGTTTTTATCTTTTATGACTGTTTCAGTATTTACTGTTGGGAAATTACAGTCAAATGCAACTTTAATATACTTAACCTCCTCCACCTGCAGTACTACTATAGTTAGCATTTATATCCTTTAAGGTACAGTTCACCCCTAAATCAAAAAAACATATTTTTCCTCTAACAGTTATCCCTATTTATCAGTCTAGATCATTTTGGGGTGAGTTTCTAAGTGTTGGAGATATCGACCATAGAAATGTCTGCCTTCTCTTAGATATAATTGAACTAGATGGCAGTCAGCTGGTGATGCTCAAAGTTCCAAGGAGATACATTTGAAAAACTCAGCAGCAATGTCTGACCTGGTTACTCAAGATAATCCACAGACTTTGCTGTGAGCAATTTCATGTATGAACTATTTTCTTTCCACCAAACCACACCTGCCAGTCGCATCACCGCGTACAGAGAAACGCGCATCTACTCATGGACAAGAGGCTCGTGCTTGTGACAGTACAACATTACTTAGCTAGCTCAGTGGTGCTAGGTGAGCTAGCAGTGCGCGGTGATACAGTTTGCGGGTGTAGTTTGGTAGAAAGAAAGTAGTTTCTACATGGAACTGCTCACAACAAGGTCTGTGGATCATCTTGAGTAACTGGTGATTTCTGGAAAGAGACACTGCTGTTGAGTTTTTCAAAGGTACTTTTTTGGTGCTACGGGCACCACAAGCTGAGTGCCATCTACTTCCATTATATTTAGGGGAAGGCAGACATCTCTACGGCTGACATCTCCAACACTGGGCATCTCACACCAAAACAAATTAGACTGATAAACAGCACTACAGGTAAGAGGAAAAATATGTGTTTTTGATTTGGGGGTGAACTGACCCTTTAAATGCACTTCCTGTCTTAATATACATATATTTTGATTAGTGCATTTCAAATGATTTTTGCTGCATTTATATTCCATGTCATTGCATCATAGTGACCTAATCACACTTTCTTCTAGTGTGCTGATCTCATGGTATCACTATACGACCAAAATATCAAAATAGGGACTATTCTCTCTCTACGGCAGGCTGACAGTCAGATATCTTATCAATTTCCACCAGTTTGGAGGCTTCAAACAGCGGAACCAGATAGTGAGAGCAACTTCAAAGCCTTACAGCAAGACATCAAACAGATGGAAAAGGTGCATGCATGATAACATTGATGCTTCTTTTTTTTTTTTTTTTTAACTACCATGACTTGAGCGTTTCTAGACATGTTTCTCTGCAGGAGACTCCTCATTCTCACCTCTCAACCAACCGAGTGGCACCGTGTGCATTTCCAAGGAATGATCCTTTACTATCTGGTTTTAAATCATGACAACCGACTTGTTGTTTTTCTGGGCAGGTCTGCATAAAAAAAAACACAGCATCCTGGTTCTGAAATACCTCCATCTCCGCACATCCGCGTCTCCTGACACACAACACACACATCCATCCATGCCGTCCATCCATCCCCGCACACGGGCTGAGGAGAGGAAACCAATGTGGTTGACAGAAAGAAAACAGCCTTACCGTGATTGTCTTCATCCATGTTGATTGTAGTAGTGACAGGGCAATCCGAGGGGAAGGTGTGTCCGGTGGAAAATGTATTATGAGTGTTTTTTCAGCGGGATTTCTATGTGTTTTCCCCGCTGACAGACAGTCCGGCGTGTTGACAGGAAGATGAAGTGGAGCGGGCTGGTGCCAAGATGTCAGCGGCGGAAATGATATAAAAAGAGACAGAAAAACAAGCCGCAGTCTGGGGGTGAATTAAAAGCAGGTCCGTAATAGTACAAGGTATATTTCAGAGGTGTCTGACCCGGAGCGTCTGCCTCCTCTCTGCTCCATCCTCAGCTGCTCCGTCTGCATTCACATTAGCTACCCTGCAACCGTGGCGACGTCATCAAGCCCCGCCCCTGCTAATAACACCCCCACACTGAACACACGCACACACACACACACACACACACACACACACACTAAATGTAGTTCAATTTGAATATATTGAATCTAAAAATACTGCAAACCGCCTACAAAATACCAACCATGCTTAACAATATAATTGTACAATTTCAACTGATTGCTAAGACAGCCAAAATTCCCCAAAACACACTGAGGGCCCAGAAAGTACTTAGATCTTCTGCCTAAAGTAGCTACAAGGAGTTTTAAACTGGTTATGAACCGGTTATGAAATGGTCTCAATTAACACTTTCTCCGCCAGAGAATTTAAGTTTTAAGTTTTGATCATATTCACTAATCGTTCAAGACCCAAACAATAATTTGTTCTATGAATATGTAAACAGTATATACATCAAACTAAAGAGGACATTCTGTTTTAATACACAAAAAAACACTTACTCCATTTCTTTTTTTTATCAACACTTGAATTTGTACATTTTCATTAAATAATCATTTCAGACAAAAAGCTGAGAAAAATGCATTTTTGTCTAAGAATGTCATTTTCAAGCGCAAAGTCAGTTTCACATTTAAATTTTTTTTTTTTTTTTTTTCACATTTCATTACATAAATTTGAATTCTAAAAATGAAAATAATACCAATGAAAGTTATATTCTGTCTGAGATATAACGAAACACGTTGTCACGTTCAGTGTCAACACTGTTGTCTCCCTAGTGAAGGAAATACATAAACAATATCCGATGGGTCACTTAAAAAAAGACTGAACCCGAAGGAAAAAAAACACTGTTGTCTCCCTCTCCTCTGCGGTTGTCATGTACATGTGTCACTGTCACTGGCATGGAGATCCCATTTCAGCCCACTAAAGTGTTGAACACTGATGCTTCAATATGACCTGCATTTGCAAATGAGATTGGTTATTTCTATACAGGTATTCGTAATGCTGTTCCCTGGGTTTGGTCCCCCTCCCAAGGTCGACTAGCTATGTGTGAGCCATCCCCCATTAACACCAGAACTTTTTACACAAAGATTGCCTGATAGGGCTGCTACAAAGTACCTTCATTACGCCCCCTTTGCTTTTGTACATGGAACCAAACAACCAACACATTCTGACCTCATCACATATTGACGTTTGGTCATGGACTTTCCACATCCAGATACGTTGTGAAAGGTACCTTTGGTGTGTTAGTTGTTGAAGTTCTAGGACACAGTGTCAAGTTCTGCCTGTTACATGCATTGTCTTCTTTCAAAAAACACTTATCTTTTCACAGGAAATTTACCATTTACAAAACTGCAAATTGATTTTTTTTAATTTTTTTAATATATTTTTTTGGTCTTCAACAACTAATGCACGTGATTGGGTTTAGGCAACAAAAGCACGTAGTTTGGCTTAGGAAGAAATAACAGGGTTTGGCTTTATAATCTTATGGGACTTGAAACTGCTCTCCTGGGTGAAAGTTGGTGTTTGTTGGATCCATTCGCCATCTCTCCTGCCCACCCTACTCAGACTTTCACTGTATTCATTTTCATTCTTGTCCTGCCACGTTTCCCCCAACGCTGTCGAGCTCTGTTAAACTATAACAGCAACTGGCCACGTATTATGACGACGTTAAAGGGCAGCTTTTTTCGTCAGTGTCTGACACTGCAAGTCACTGCCCATGTGCCGGATTTCGATGACTTCAGAGCGAGACCAGGTTGAAACAACAGTGGCATCATGCCACCCCAGTGTATGATTTCAGATAGCATGCCGGCAGCGTCAGCATACAATGTGACAGATAACATAGGTGTCGGCCACTATTTCTAAACATTAAAAATTCCATTAACATATCAATAACAATAATTTACCACAATTATGGCAGTTGATCTCAACCTCTGCACAGAGGGTAAGATGTTCCTGGACCTTATTGTCCTCCCAGTTTGCAGACATTTTCTACTGCTGTTCTTCCACTTGAGTTAGCTGCTAACTGCTGCCAGCTGCTTATATAATCCCCCAGTGGAAGGTCACACACATAACATGTTGTCAAAAAGTCACACCCATCCTGTCCATGGTCCTGTCCTGACAGCTGTCCCTTTTTCCACATACATTGATTTGGTGCCACTACAACCTCTGCTGCCACCTTAAAGGTGAGACAATTCTGTCCCCCCATTCCACAACTGTATGTTTTATTAAGAATGGCAAAGCGGGATAACATTGCAACATTTCTGCTTTGAACAGGCAATGTAAAAAGCACACCATACCCATTGTTAGCATTGCACTGCGAGCCACCACCATTTTGGCTCAACCATCACCATGTTTGCATGTGTCATTCGAGGCAAGAGCCTTGTGTATGTAATGTAAGTTTAACAAAAGTGAAAAGTTATTTGTCTATCCGCCCTGTGATTCAGATCTGTTTCAAAATTTAATGGGTTTCCACCAAATTTCATAAAAATTGGGCCAGTAGTTTTTCTGTAATCCTGCTGACAAACAGACAAACAAGCAGCCACACAAACAACACGAAAACATGACTTCCTTGGTGGAGGTTATTAAGTTGTTAGTGGGATCATGCGTCCGTATTTTTCATCATTCAACTTTCATTTTTTGAGTTCAGTTACATCAGAGCCCAGTGGGGAGATTCCAAGTTTTCACCAGATCATTTTCAATTTCAATTTCCATCTGCAACTTACAGACTCTCTACAAAGCACTAAGACTTCCAGCATGGGTTTAGTTACTCTCTAAGGTCAGAGGAAATGCTCCTTCAGTTAAAGGTTAAACTCCTTGATCGATAATGTGAAAGGAAACACACAGGAAATGTGTCAGGGTTGCCTTTTGTGTTTTTTATCACAGGTCAGATTTAGCTGTTTTACTTCTTAAAGCCACTTTGTCCATGTATGTACATTCACATTAAATTATATGATCACATGATATTATTGATTTACACATAAGTTTTTCTAATTTTATGATATGCCTCATTTATGATCCACGCTGTCAGTGAACTGCTTCAAAAAGCCTTTCTAAACACACCTCTAAAAGTGCACATATATCAACAGTACTTCTCTGAGTCTGACCTCATGCTTCCGCCACACTTTCCTTTATAGTGACGCAGGCATGAGGACACCTTTGAAGGCCAAAGGAATCCAGCTCGGATGCTTCCTGCTTGTCCCCCGCCCGTGTGACCTCATGCCTCGCTGAGGCTTTTCCAGGGAAGATCCCGACCACACCAGCAGTGATGTCCAGCGGAGAGGAAGATGAAGGCAGGACCCAGCATGTGGTCCAGAGTTCAGGAAGGGAGGTGTGCTGAGGACCCTTTGTGCAGGCGGACAATGGGGGAAAGTTACAGGAAAGGAAGTGATGTGATCAGCCTGCCTGCCTCCACCCTGACTATATTATGAAATCTGAACTGACCTGTGTCACTTCACTACCAGTGATGAGGTACATATAATTAAGTACAAGTCTGAGGTACCTGCATTTTACTTAAGTATTTCCACGGTAATGATACGTGATACTTCCACTCCACAAAATCCAGAGGGAAGTGTTGCATTTCAACAAACTTAATTTAGAAATACACACCATGGGAGCACAATATGAAAATAATGACGGTGTTTAAAGGAACATTTCACCCCCAAAGCAAAATACATATTTTCCAATTTCTGTAGTGCAATTTATCAATCTCAGCTGTTTTGGTGTGAGGTGCTGAGTGCTGGAGATATCAGCCGTAGAGATGTCTGCCTTCTCTCCAGCATAATGTAACTAGATGACAATCTTGTGGTGCTCAAAGCACCAAAGAATACATTTGAACAACTCAACAGCAATGTCTCTTTCCAGATATCATGAGCTGGTTACTCAGGATAATCCACAGACCCTGTTGTGAGCAGTTTCATGTAGGAACTATTTTCCCTCATCGAAATACACCTGCCAACTGAATCACTACCACCACTACCTTTTCCCAGTGGCCTCTCAAGTGATTGAGCTGCTTTCCTGGAGACCTGGCTGTAATGTTAACTAGCTCAGTGGTGTTACTAGCTAGCAGAAGATGCAAACTTCCCTCTGCAAAGCTATACGGTTTGTGGGTGTAGTTGGTGAGAAAGGAAATAGTTCCTACATAAAACTGCTCACTCTGGTTACATTATATTTGAGAGAGGGCAGACAACTCTATGGTCGATATCTCCAGCACTCAGCAACTCACACCAGAACAATCTGGAAATAGCACTACAGGTAAGAGGAAAAATATGTATTTTTGATTTTAGGGTCTGGGGCCTTTTATGCCCACTTGGTATCTCAGCCTTCAGTTCGTGTTTGGTTTGCTACTAACATCTGAACTGTTATCATATGAGCAGAACATACTTTAAAAGTAGCCTATTGCCAAAAATGTTGACTTGCATCTGGTCCACAGTCTTCTCTAGAGGGTTGAACCTAAAATATACTCATTTCCCATTTGGTTTGTTGTTGTCATCTGTATGGAGCACAGTATTTTTTCCAGGCTTTAAAAGGACTCCATGGAGGAGGCTGCTAATGCAGTGTCCTGTTTCTGTATTTTACTGACATGAGTTTATCCAGTTGAGAAGTTAAAATTTCTGTTTGGCAAGCTGTACACACATAGAGAGGAGACAGTATCACTACACATCAGTATCATAGCCAACTCAGCTTTGGTTTTTATTTCACTTTCTACAGCAGTGTTCATATTTTGGCTTGAATTAAATTTATTCATGAATTATTATTGTTAGTGGCCAGTTGTAACATGTGAGTATGTGATAGACCTTAAGCACGCAGCCACAGTCTGATCACTGCTGCAAATCACACAGTGATGGTTTGAATTTGTTGGATTTTCCTTTTGTTTATGCAAAGCTTCAACTGTTACGCAACAAGTCTGGAAACTGGTACACTACTCCCACCCTTATTTTCCTTTCTGTGGTACAAATCTCAGTGCACTTCTCCTGCTTTGAAAGTCCACCTGCTCGCAGCACAGCCAGGCTGACATAACCGATGCATGAATCCATTGTTTCATACACCAGGAATGACCTCAGTGTTACTGGAAATGAGTAAAACACAAATATACATACATTTCCAATCAGTACAGATTTGGTCATGACATAAATTACTTATAACTTGTTAAGTATGGTCAAACTGAAGGTTCCTTGAAGTTACAGAGATTACATCACATGTTATAAATATACTTTTAACACTACATACAGTATACTATGATACGGTATGTTCAATGACTCAGCCGCTAATGGTCAAATGATAAAATGACCAAAGCTCAAAGACTCAGTGTGGTTTAATTACCTTTAAGTATTAATTAGTTCAGTTTCAATCTTATGATCCAATCACGTGTTACTGATACAAACTGCTGCTCCCTCCAGGGACATGAGGTTGACGTCACTTCACTGCATTTCCTCATAAATGTCTCCTGGTTAAATGTTCTGTTCCAAATGGATGACAGCGCACTGTAAAACCGACTTTCGTTCCTAAAATAGAAATTGAATAGTCTCACATGTTTTTTTTCCCTCAAAAGCTCCAGGCATAAACAAATACTGACTCCACTTCATTGGTAGTTACAATTATTGTGGCATGTTCCCATAAATACCTCCACACACACACCCTCAAAGGCCCGCCTGCAGCCAGGACCCAAACAGAGTGGGCTTCATATTTACTGAGAAACTTGATGATTGGACACTTGTAATCTTCATTATCCCCATCTCTCCTTTTCTATATATAGTCTCTTATATTTTGGCCAGTGTATCCCTCTGAAACACTCACAAAAAGTATGAAAACTGTGAGGGACATGAAGGCTGTGAGTTTTGGAAATAATTGTGTGTTTAGTGCAGATGTCTGGACCAGCACAGGAAGAGGCTCCATTTCCAGTTTCTGTGGAACCAAAAGGGTGGAGTCCAGCAAGAGCTCTCTCCATGCTACAATTCAATTATTTTCCTGTAATCAATGAAAAACTGGAGGTAAATAATCTGCAGTTCACAATGGGCTCAGTGTTTAGTAGGATTAGGAACATTTGGAAATGAAGCATTTTGTCTCCCAAATGAACCAAGACATATTTCAGCCAAAATAATAGCAGAGACAATGCAAGAGTCAGCCTCTGCTTGGCTCAGAATCTCCGATTAATTTCTGACCCATAAACTTGGCCTCAGTCTGACATCATTTTTGCCCGCACTAAAATGTAGTTATATTTATTTTTCCACATTTTCAAGCCAGCAGAAAAAAACAGAACTTTGGATGGATGCACTCCATATTTTACTGGAAGCGGGTTCCTACAAGGCAGCATATGTCAGCCACAATAAACCATCTTATGTGCAGCACCAGGGACTGCATGGACCGACCTCGAGCCCTGCTGAGCGGTCACGGACGACCATGTGCGTATGCTGCAGTCTGATTACAGCTAGGCACATATACATTATGCATGCATCCATGTGAGAACTAAAGACCATCTTGCACTTAAAGCGAATGTTGGCCAGAGACGTAAAGTGGAGGAGCCGATGGTCCCTTTCCTACTCCTGACACCCTTGCTTGGACTACACCCATCGTCTAACTTGGCCATCATTGTAAACTCAACCTGTAAAGTCTCTTGAGCCAGGGGTGTAAAGTGGGCAAAGGGCAAATAGGTACTTCTGTCACCAGAACCACATCTCGCCATGATGACACACACGTGCAGACTCATGAGGTGAAAGCAACACTAGTCGTAGTAGCGTTGTTGCAGCTGGTAATTATTCGGTTAGGCTGATGTGCCTTTGTTTAAAAAAATCAAGCACATAATAGAGTGCATATATGATTTTACTAATTTTTACAGTGACATTCTGCACAGAAATCTGGTTCTGTTTACCACACTTTATCACAGTTTAATATTGTTTAACAAAAACAGACAGTTGTGATGTATTTTCTAGTATTGCGTTGTTTGATTTGGTATCTTTATTATCCCCCGCAAATCACAAAATCTAGAAAATAGAGAATATAGTGCAGATTTGTCCCCTACTGTCAGCAGCTTTCATTGACCAGAATGCAATGCAAACACAAGACATGTACTGTCTGACGATGTGAAGAAAAGAGTCCGGGCTGTAGTGAAATAGTCCAAAAAATTCCTGTGTCCATCCTGTGTCTTTTTACCTGGCCTCAAAGAAAAACACAATAAGGTCAAGGAAAGATGTGAAAGAGAATTCAAAAGGACTTAAGAAAAGACAACCATGGTCCTAGGAGGAATCTGACTGACTCACAAATAAAATGACTTGAGACTCAACTTTATAAAATCATAAAAGGCTTGCAACTCGACTCGGACTTTAATACCAATGATTTGTGAGTGTGTAAAACATGCCTGTCGAAAATTACAGACGGAGAAGCAACAATTTCAAGCAAACTAGTTTTTTTGTGATTAACATTTTTATTTTCATTATTTCAGCAATACAATAGGAACAGTAACCCCCCTCCCCCAACAAACAAACCCTTCCCAAGCCACCACCATCCATGCTGATCCCTTTCTGGTTACCAACATCAACCATTGTGCTCCTTCATGTACAGCTATTACAGCTACACAGCCTGCATCAATGTAGACAAAACACAAAATAACTATAACAAAATTAGACACAGAAAATTACTCCAAACAAGGTTAATACAGCACAAAGTAATCACTGCATTAAAGAGATAATTGGTAAACAAATGACAAAAATAAAAGCAATAATAGCTGAATAAAATGCAAGCACATAAGAAGCACTATTCTGTATTTACTCACAATAATGAAAACTTGCATCTCTCCACCATCCAACCCCTTTCAGGAACCCTTTAAAAATTTTATGTATTTGCCCCACTTTGCTTCATATAGATCCAGTCTACCCAGTTGTTTATATGACATTTTTTCAAAAGCTCAAGCAAACTAGTTTTAACAAATAAATATACATTTTAAAAAGCATTTATGAGCTTTGATAACTTTACATGTCATTGCATTCTTGTTACAGTATGTTCTGTTTAGGAACCAACTTGGGACTTGCCTATCTTGACCTGGGATTGATTTTGGGATTTGAATGGGACAGGATTACCTCCTTTCCCTTTGTAAAGGGCAGTCCAGTGTACCCAATGCTAAAGAAGATAAGAAAGGAAGCACTTTTTCTAAACATTTGGAGAATAAAAATAGTTCTTATCATAAAGACTATTCCATCCTACAGCAGCCTCTGAGTCAACAGCCATGCTAGCAGCTAAATGCTAATGTCAGAATATGTCAAAATGGCAATATTTCACATGTTTAGCAGATGTAATGTTCACCATCTTAGTTTAGTGTTTTTGGATGTTAACATTTGCTAATTAGCACAAAAGACAAAGTACAGCAGAAGCTAATGGGAATAGCTAACGTATTGGTAAAGACATGTACTCTCTGACTATGAGGAGTCTTCTGGCAAAAACATTTTACTGTTACTATCACACTGAGGATTATACCCAACAGCAAGAGCACACAACAAGCTCTGCTCTCTGGAGATTGTGGACAGGCTTTCTGAGAAATGTGGGAGATCATAAATCTTGAGGGAGAGTAGGTGCATCAAAAAAGTAAATTACAAAAATTCATCAAAAGTGGAATCTCAGAGAACAAAAAAAAAAGTGTTTAGTCCACAAAGAAACATATGCGGTGGACTGTTTCCACACTGCACCTCTTCAGTGTGGCTTTTTTTGTCTGTCCTCCAGACAGGCTCTTGCAAAATTGTGTGCTCTGAACTTTTGTCGCACTCGTAAAGGAAATGACCCTGCGCTGTGTGGGACCGGATTCATTCAGCGCATCTCTTGGCTGCAGTTGTTCGGCAGCAACGTTGCAAGCAAGTAACCTGCTTCATGACCCATACTGTTATAATGAGGTAGATGTTGAGCCGTACAGCTACAGAGATGCAGTCATCTGCATTAGAGTCTGATTTATTTTTGATCAAGACAGACTACTTATTCAAAGTCTACTCAGCCCTTTAATATGTTTGCTTTACATGTAGTGGAATACAGAGATCTTCAAATTAAAGCATTAAAATAATAAGCTGCATTTATCTGGATTATGTTAAGCAATAAGGCTGAGTCAGCTACACTTGGTTTAGTGCCATTTTGTGTGTCACTGAGACTCTACCACCAGTAATGATCGTGTACAACAATGTCAAGGTTCCTTTGAAAATACATTTATTGTTGTATAAATACTTAAAGCTGGGACTCCAGGGGACGATTCATTTACGTTTTAGCCTGCCGAGTTCTGTTCTGAGGAAGCCATCTGCAATAGTCCCACACACATTCCTGCTAATACAAACACACAAGTAATGTGACACACTTCCTTTCTCATAATGGCTGAGAGAGTGAAGAAGGCGATGTCGGAGAAGAACGGAGGAGAAACTGGAGAATAAGAAACACACATACACACACACATACGCACAGAAAGTGAGAGGGAGGACAAAGGAAACACGTGGGACATCTTTCCCAAAGTGCTGCCATTTGGCTGGAAACTTCCCATCACATCTACAACAACAGCAGCATATGACTCAGCTCACTGCTCTGGTATATCTGATCGAATCTGATTGTAGAAATGACTCATGGCTGATTGTTAGCGCATCATCAGAAAAAAATATCTTGTCGGAAAGATGAGACTGGACACGAGTAATCACACAGAAGTCCCCGTTCATCTGATGACTAAAGCTGCGTGTATGCTGTATGTCACTGCTCATGCAAAGTTTATTTTTAGGGAGCTTCAACATCATATTGCCGCTGGCTAATAAACAAGCTGCACAAAGCTGCCTGAAACCGATCTGAAGCTAACTATACATCTTTGTGTCACAGCTAAACATGCAGTCAAATGCTGGGGGCTTTTAGGGATCATCTAGAGGCAGAATAAAAATGAAATAATTTCGACTGCAGAGACATTTTCAGAGGGAATTTGTTGTATGGTGCAGCTTTCACGCAGATTTAACACACTAGTTAGGAATATTTATGTGCACTTTTGAGTGTATATATGTAGTGAGTAGGGTTAGGTATTGTTACCTGATATCTTTACTCAACTTATGGCCTGTGGGCCTCCGACTACTTTGCACAAAGTTGCACTTCACAACAAAAATACATTTAAACTGGGAAGTGTGCTTGTACTTTGAATGTAAATAAGGTATCAGAGCACATAAAACACATCAAAATAGCACTTGTTTATCAAAAAAGTACCATGGTACGATCCACATTTCGAGCTAAGCCTGAATTCCCTCAAATCCTAGAAGTTAAAGGTTGTGTATGCAACATTCAGAATATTAATATGGTGGCAAACCACTATTTGCTATGTAAAGATATAGCAGAGTAACAGTATCCTGAGCAGAGAATGAAGTCACGCACGTGTGTTTTGTAATCTGAGCTTCTCTGTGGTTTGTTGTAATACCCCACATGTGCATGTTAGTGCATGTGTGTATCCCACTGGCCAGCTCATCACAGCCACTTTGAACTGCACTCATACAGCAGTTATCACTGATATCTTTACAATCTCTTCTAGCACTGTTGCCATTGTTAACCGTTATTTATGGAGTTCGAACTGTTAGGGCTGTTTCATAGTCAACGCATGCAACGTGAGCAAGCGACGCGAGCAACGCACTTCCTTTCATAGTCAACACATTGAACGCAAGCAACGCGGGTGACACTTGAAATGCAATACAGGGGGTAGCAGAGTCACCGGTACATTCTGGCTAGCTAGTACTGCTATTTTGTAAGAGTGCAGAGCATATAAATGGGGGTGTGCCTGTACGAGTTCGCAATGTTTTTCCTCCTCGTCTGCCAGATTTCATACCTGCTTCTTCTGTGATTAACAAAAAGTGGTTAATTTCAAGTACGTCACTTGCATTATCACCCCTGCTGACACGCGTCACTGTGTCGCGTATCAAAAAAATGGGTGGAGAGCAGAGGTAGAGGGAGGTGTGGCTCATGACACACTTTGTTTTGGCCTACAGGCAGTGCACAACAGCAAACCCAGCGGTGAAACAATTTAGCTTTTTGCCCCTTTAATGTGACGTGTGATTGGCCCACTACCGCAGCAGCTACAACTCACACAGTCTGTGGTGTGGTGAAGTTGAGTGCGGTGTATTTGACAGAGCTGGGAGCTCAACGTTGAGATGCCACCAAAACCTTTGAAATTATGGCGATACCACATGCCTGAATGCTTCCTTTGACATAATGGATACCAAATGAAGTAGAAACAAGAAGGTATCAAATGAAGTACTGTGTTGGTATCTGTATCACTTTAAGGGTACTGGTGTTTAAACAACACCCAGCAGTGAGTGGGTGATTCTGATAAAAAGGACTTCATGGGTGGCAAAATGTTATTCTTTGATGCAGTTCTGACATTTGATAAAGCACTGTTTCAGAACTCTATTATCAGATTTGCAGTGCCCTAATCAAACTCGCCTCTACAAATACATTTCCCGAAAACCCATCAAATGTCAAGGTTCGAGCCTGCTGAATGATTCATAGCATTTATCTATAGGATCTTATTACTGCAGTATATGGGCTTACATTGATCATGTGGGAACTAGAGATAGCAGCAGCAGCACAAATGCCAAAGCGTCTGCTTCAGCCATCTGCTTTATGTGCTCAGTTCAGCCTAAATGATGAAATCCGGGGACTAACTCGTGGACACTCTCTCCTTTAGCTTTCACTCCATTAGAAATGCTGACTTTCTGCACATCGTGCGATAGCAGACATCCCGTTGACTCGTTACGAGTTCTACCATTACAGAGCACATTCTGGCATTTCAGTGTTGATTGCCTGCAGACAGTCAATCTGACTTCTATGCAAATGAGAGCACCATGACAGGGGTCATTAAATCTTGGTGATTATTTAGAGAGCTAATGGTTGAACATAATGATCCGGTAAAATGACTCTCCGAACTGCAGTTTGAAGGGAGATGCATGCAGACTGAGAGTGGCAGGGAGGCAGCAGGAGAGCTGAGCGTGACAGTGCACAATAAAAGCCTCACCAACAAAGTTCTCTTTAATGGTAGTTCTGGCCTGTTGGGGCCTCGAATGTGAAGCTGCTGTACTAATCTTTCCTCCAAAGCCAGTTGTTGTACCAAGATAACACAGAAACACTCCCAATGATAGAACTCCCACATTTCTGTTCAAATTGAAATGGTAAAGGCATTAAGATTCTTTATGAGTGAGCCCTAAATTCAGTCAAATGACTACATTGATTATGTATCTGTTCTGCTGAATATCAGCAAATCCACAGCTTAAGTGTTACTGAGTGCTCAATTAGAGTCTTGATTCAAGTTTCTTATCATCTGCCTCAGTGCATAAGGGCACCAAACATTAACCAGATACATGAGAGGAGAAAAATGTGTAAACGCCACATGATAAGTAAGATTACAGGGTCATGGCTAGATCATAAACCTAGATTTGAGCAAATCTTGCAAGCTGCTTCAAAATGTTCTTGTCTTCCTGTGGTTAAGGTCTGGTTAGGTTTAGGCACAAAAAGCACTTGGTTAGGGTTAAGGAAAGATAATGGTCTGGGTTAAAATGATCACTTGAAATATGGAACATGAAATCTCAGGGTAGATTTTGTGAATCTGGGGTTACGTTCAACACTACTATGAAAGGACTAATGTGTAGATTTTAGAGTGATCTACTGGCAGAGATGACATATAATATTCAATATTCAATCACTGTTTTCGTTGGCTTAAAATGCCGTTCATATCTACAAAGAGAGACAGTCCTCTTCCACAGAATCCGCCATTACGCACTGCCATGTTTCTACAGTAACCAAGAATGAACAAACCAAACACTAGCTCTAGATACATTTTTATGTTGCAGTCTGCAACCTCAATGCTAGATAGCTACAAGCAACTGGTTAGCTACGCTTAGCATCAAGACTGGAAATGGGGTAAAACCAAGTGTCAGTCTCAGGGACTGAAAAAATGAAGCCATCGTGGAAGTGCCAAAGACTGCAGCTCCTCAAGTGGCCACTTGAGGCTGGCTCAAAAAGTGAATCAATCCTCATTGACTCTCATACTGAAATGTCCAACTTTAGAGCTGAAATAAACATATTTACAGCCTGTGTTTGCTGTAAATAAAATGGTTTTGTTATTTAGAACTAATTTCCCAATTCATGATACTGACTCACTCCTCTCGGTCCTCTGACCATCCAAAAGTGGTCACTTCTAGCTCCAAAAATCAAAGATGGCAACAGCCAAAAGGCCAAATTTTAGGTTTCAAAAACGATTGGGTTTTTTTTAGATTAAAGTATTTTTTTATTGTCCATTTTATGATCAGACATACATATCCCCTGCTTCCAGTCTTTTATACTAAACTAATCTAACCACCTACTAGCTCCAGCTATATTTTTACTGCACAGATATGAGTGGTATTAATATCCACTCATATATATTATTAATTAATATCCTGACTCTCAGAAAGAAAGCGAATAAGCGTATTTCAAATGCAGAATTATTCATTTTTATCTGAAGTAACTTCGGTACATGTTTCAAACAAAATTAACAGAATTCAACAGAGCTTCAAAGAGGCCAAATCATCTGTGGCAAAACTGTAACCAGGTGCGTTGAAAAAAGCTAAATTAATTAATATGTCTGTAGAATAGCTTGAAAGGTGAGGACAACAAATGGCAAACACAAACATATTGCAATGAAATGAGGAATTAGTCCAAATGAGATACTAACCACCAGTAATATACTGGGTAAATACAGCACAGTAGACGGATTTGCTGCTATGACCAACCTTTTTGAAAAGTCCAGTGTCTGTGAAACTCATTCAAACACACCAAATGCTTAAATATGTTGAGGGTGGGCGGGTGGGGTTTTCCGAGATGCATGACTACTGCCTCATGGCAGATTCCCCCTGTAATGTCTTTTCTCAGTTTGACACCCTGAGGTCCCACAGTGGGACTCCACTATGTTTTACAGCCTCCCTGAAGCGCGGGCGACAGGCCTGTTTATCCTTCATTAATCTCTCTCCTCCGCTTTTACCCCCCACTTAATGGTGACGCTTATCCTATTAATGCGTTGTTTGCTGGAAAATCCTCCAATAACATAATCCAGACTCAAGGTTACTAATGTATGTGTGTGTGTATCTACTCAGTGTGTGCATGTGTGTGTTGACTGTGAGTTACACTGAATGGTTGCCATGGAGTCAGTGAATAATTGATGACGAAGTAAAACCATTATAAAGATGATGCATGAGACTTTAGTGACAGAGGGGAAAAATGCAGTTAAAGATACGTGTGTGTGTGTGTGTGTGTGTGTGTGTGTGTGTATTAGGTGTTTGCAGGTATTTTTTGCCAATAAAGATTTGGACAGGATCCTGGACTGTAAAATTGTAAAATGCTGCCCTCTTGTGTTCACATACAAAACTACAGAGTGACTTCTGAAATACTCGAGTACAAGTAAAAGACCTGCTTTAAGTATTTTATATACTGTGGAAAGTTAGGCTTATCTACAAAAATGAGCCATATTTTATAATTTGATTATATGTTTTGTATTTATAATCTTGATTTACACAACCAGTAACCAGTACCTATAGCTGTCAGGTAACCTGAATGTAGTGTAAATGTGGGACAGAAAGCTAAAATTCCCTCTGAAATGTACTGGAGTAAAAGTATTTAAAAAAGAAAATAAACTTAAGAACAATTACCTCGGAGCTGTGCAATTGTAATTAAGTGAATTTCCTTTTTGCCTTGGACTTTGCAATTACTTTGTTTATTTTTCAGGGCATTTATTTTAGCTCTTAAATAACATGAGGGAAAAAAAATATGAAGATTTAACACTGCTGCATTAATATGACCAGAAGTAAATGTAACCATATGAGCCGATGCTTTGTTTTGTCATTTATACTTCACGCATCCAGACTCAGTTTTGTTAGTATAGAAAAATCTGTTACAAAAAGTGTCATTCCCACTAATCAGTGGTGAAAATAAAATCGATTTATTCACTTAAAAGTGTGAGGTACCTGTACTTTACTTGAGTATTTCCATTTTTCTGCTTCTACCCCACTACTTTTCAGGAGAAACCATAAACTTTGCTATATTTATTTGACAGGTATAGCTTCACCTCCACCTGCTGCAACATCATAATTCTTCTAAAATGCATCATTAATAATTATCCAGTGATAAAAAATATAATAATGTGGCTTATTTTCCTGCATTGCACTCACAATCATGCAATTTTTAGTATTTTATATTGTTGTGTTGCAGTTTTTGCTGTGAATATTTCTTCCATCACTGCATTTAGCAAACTAGTTGCCTACCTCAGAGTTGTTTTTCCTACCTGACACTGGTTTTTCATCTCTGAGGAGAGATACTACAGGTGAAACATAGTTTTTGTTGTTGTTGTTGTTTTTCACCAGTAAATTTTGAAATGTTGGGCTATTTTGCCTCCATAACATGTCTTCTTTCAGACCAGTGGAAGAAAACGTTCAAAATACACTTTTTAAGATTTATATTTTAGTTCAGTCTCAACTCTGACGTATGGGCTGAACTGGTGACACACATCTTGAAACTGTGCTGATTGTATAGATTTGCTGTGCTGTCGGGTTGAACATGTGAGTGAAGCATCCATGTTTTAGAATTTGTAGCTTCTTTGCAGCAACATTAATATTTGAGTCACTGTCAGCTGTCATGGACACGTATAAGTGTGGACAGACATGGATGTAAACTGTAAATTCAACTTGACTGTCTCACAGCAGCATACATCCACGAGGCAGTAATTCTAACTTTCTCATACTCAGTGCCAGAAATCTCAACTTCAGTAGCATTTACACCAGATTTTCTACTTTAAATCCTATCTATATTCTGAAGGTTTTGACATTCATAACCTGACTTATTTAACATTAAACTCCTAAAAACATTGAAAATGGATTTGTTAAAGGCTGTTGACAGAATCCTCTGACTTGAAAACCTTTGATATGTCAACAAAATGAAACAATAATTTTGAGCCTGGCTTTATGCAATGTTCACATTTTTGCTCTGAAAATGTGAGCAAATATATGCATGTTTAATAAGACAATGTCTCATTTGCGTATTTTAATATACAGTTTCAGGAAACTTGTAAGGGACTGTTTGTTACTTATGAAGGGGGAGGTTTGGTGCAAAAAGACGGAGGCATGTAAAATTGATTTTGGAAGAGACTTATTTTTTATTTTAGCTGTTTGTTGGATTTTCACATTCCCAAAGGTCCTTAGCTACTAGGGCTGCCACGATAAGTCGACTAATTGATGACTAATTGACTATTAAAATAATCAGTGACTATTTTAGTAGTCGACTAATCGATTTGAGTCATTTTTCATAGAAAAGTACTATAAAAGTACCCCAAAATACTCTTACTGCAGCTTCTTACGTTCAGATATTGGCAGCTTTACACACTCTCCCGTGACAGTGAACTAAAATCCTTTGGCGCGAGAATGAAACAAGACATTAGATGACGTAATTTTGGGGTTTGGGCGAGACAGACCGACATTTTTCAACATTTTAACACATTTTTCGATGAAATGATTAGTCGACTAATCGAAGAAATAATCGACAGATTAGTCGACGATGAAAATAATCGTTAGTGGCAGCCCTATTAGATACAGCACGTGCAATGACCTCTTCCATCAGACAAAAAAACAAAAACAAAAAACAAATCTGAGCTTAGCCATAATAAAGCCATAATATTTCATCAAAATTACTTCTCATTTAAAATAAAGCGTTTGCACTAATCAGCCTGCATGACAAGTAAACAAAATGAAAACAAACAAACAAAACAAATCCAGGCCACTGTTTCCTCTGATAATGCAGTGACCTGGTGCATGTTCCACTTGTGACCACTAGGTGTCAGAGTTTGACCGCGCTGCTGTGACCGGATATGACTTGCAGGGATCTCGGAGCTGCAGCTTCCAAACTGTGGGCGTTTTTTCCCCCTCAATCTTGACTCCAGAGTTTTTTTCCTGGGTGTTGCCTGCCTGGACGCCTGGATAACAACTTTGGAGTTTCACCGGGTGTTGCTGAGAAGAACCGACAAACCGGATAATTTCCGCAACGACGACTATTTAACCAACTTTTTGGACCGCGGTCAAGGCCCCTTCACTTTGTTTACGCTGTACTTTAATCGACACCGGTCTGGTTTTATTTTAGCCGCCGTTAGCTAGCTAAGCTAACCGAGCTCGAGCTGCTGGGTTGCTAACGACAGAGGCGTCCGATGCAGGCCATTAAGTGTGTGGTGGTGGGGGACGGGTAAGTTAAATCATCGGTTTTATCCTCAAATTAACCTCCACAATGTCGCAGTTTGACTCATATGGTTATGGTTAGGAGCTAACATAGCGGTTTTCGTTGACCCAGTTACCAACAGTTGTCTAGCGGCTAACAAGCCTCAGATAACATGCCAAGTTGAGCGACAGCTGTTGTTGTGCCTGCTCTCCAGTCCAGCTGGGTCAGACAGATTTATCTACATGCTCCGGTTAGGTGTGACTCGATGGGTCACAGCATGTCATTTATTACACATGACGCAGGCTGCCATGTCGACACATCTCAGAGCTCGTCCTATATACAAGTTTTTGGATTGTTCGCTATGACATTGCTCTTATATGTGTTGTGTACACTTTGCATGTTTGTCATTAGCCGCACAGCAACTTAAGGCCTTGGAAGAACTTACAGTCCCACCCTAACTCAATAGGAGTCAATGATTTTTAAAACCATTATTTAATCAATATATTAACTCAGTAACCCAAACAATCAATTAATTTTTTGCATTTTAAAAAAAAAGGATAAGTAGCACATTTATATTCAGCAAATGTTTGGTGTTTTTACTTCATACATTTATAAAATCTCTGAATAAAAACTGTGACCTTACAAAATATCTCATTCCTCACTAAGCATTGAGTATGGAAAAGCTATACTTTAACAAAAGTTCATAATTTGTATCATAAAATAGTTTTTGTTACAAGTTTTAGAATATTAGTTTCAATAAATCAGAGCATCGCCTGCATAAAACTAAGCTGCAAATGAAATTATCTTTAGCCAATGTCTGAACTTGTTGACCTCAAACCCTACTTTAAACTAGGCCTGTCACTAATGATTATTTTCACTATCACTAATCTGCCGAGAATTTACTCGATTAATCGATAGGGCGGTGACCACCGATTATTTCCATTGTTGTTGATAATTTGTTTTTAATTAATCACTTAATTGTTTGATATATTGAATGTTAGTAAAGGGTGAAAAATGTCTTAAAGTGTTTCTTCAAAGCCGAAGATGACGTCCTTAAATGTCTTGTTTTGTCCACAACCCAAAGATATTCAGTTTACTGTCACAGAGAAGTAAATAAACCAGAACATATTCACATTTTAAAAGTATGAATCAGGGATTTTTTTCTTTAAAATATTACAAAAACTATTATCAAATTAGTTGGTGATTAATTTATTAGCTGACTAGCAGCTAATCGATTAATTGTGCAACATCATTAATTGTTTAGTTTATAAAATGTCAAAAAAAAAAAAAAAAGCTCAATACAATTTCCCTGAACCCAAAGTGTGTCTTCAGTTTGCTTCTTTTGTCTTATCAACAGTCTTAAACCCAAATACTCTTCATTTACCATCATAGATGACAAAAAAAAGCAGCAAATTTTCACATTTATGCCGCTGGAACAAGCAAATGTTCAAACTCTTTGCTCGAAAAATAACTGAATTGATGAATTGGTTATCAAAATAGTTGCTGATTAATTTTCTTTAAGTCATCTAACCGTCATCTAATTGATTAATCAACTAAATCATTGCAGCAAACATTGTAATTGCTACTGATATTTGATTTCAGGTCAGACAATAACATTTTTAAACACAACTTGCTGTCAGCTGACCTCTGGTAGTTTACAGTATAAGTGGCTTTTATTGTACGCAGATACATATTAGCAATCTGGGGCTTTATACTTGATCATATTAATTTAGGTCTAATAACCTAATGTATATCCTGTAATATATAGTCAGACCATTAACATTTTGTTGTTAGCTTTTAGTATCTTCCCATGGAGCGAAACTGAACGTTATTGCAGCAGAGCATTTAAAGTAGTAGGTCAGTCTATTCACTGCTAGTCTAGGGCATTGTTTTCTTAAACCAAAGATAAGAACCAGCAAAGTCATGATTGAAAGATATCAGACATGATAACAAAATCACCCGAACAAATTGCAAACCAGAAGAAATGACCCTATGGTCAACATTAGCTCTAACGTTCTACTGTTTCATTGAGACTCTGAGAGGGAACTGCTGATTTATTTTATCAACTGTGGTGGTGTACACAATTTTGCATTCTCTTCTAATTTGTTATTGTCACTGTGTGCACACACTGTATCTGCTAAGTTAGATATTTTTATTTGATGGTAGTAAATGTAAATAGAAGATTACAAACACTCAGTCCTGAGATACAATTATAGATTGTCAAGGAAAAAAACCACAATAACTAAAAGTGTAATTACATTGAAAACAGTGCTTCAAGTCAGGCAACACAGATTAAACCAGGCTTGCCTTACTTGTTAACCAGATTAAACATACTTCATATATACACTATAAAACTGATTTGCGCGAACCTTAATTTCACTAGAGAATATACAGTAATTATTAAAAATGTGAGAATAAACCATGCAGCAATCTTCAGTTCTCATACTGTACTTTTTTTCTGTCGATATTTCCTCCTCTCCTTTACCCTGCCCTCCTTTCTAATCCCAGGGCTGTGGGTAAAACATGCCTACTCATCAGCTACACTACCAATGCCTTCCCTGGAGAGTACATCCCCACAGTGTGAGTAACACATACAGACACACCTTTTAAAGAGCACCTGTGATAAGGACATGGTCAACAAATGTCTTAACATCTATGCACAACTTTATCTCTTCACTTTATTGCACATTCAGATAAGATAAGATGGAACTTCAGTCATCCTGAGGGAAGCTATTGAAACACTTTACACTTAATTTGGAGCCTAATCTCCACCTCCCCTCCCACAGTTTTGACAACTACTCCGCCAATGTGATGGTCGATGGGAAACCAGTGAACCTGGGCCTGTGGGATACAGCAGGACAGGAGGACTACGATAGGCTCAGGCCTCTGTCCTACCCACAGACAGTACGTATATGCATTAACGCTCCGCAGTAACAACCACTTATGTCAGACCGCTGCCGTGCACAGACTAGTGTCAGCCAGACAATGTTAGCAGGAACACTGTTTTCACTTAGCAAGCATTGATTTGGAGTTATTCACCAGCCCGTAATGCTTAAGACAGAGTCTTTGCACTCAGCAGAGTAGAGCCTTGTATCCATAGTACCTATACACTGTCTGGAGGAAGTGAAAGGGGGCTCTTGTTTGCTCCCTTTGTCCTGACAACAAGCAGGCCTCTGTGCCAAAGACTCCCAGGGAGTGGGAGTCAGTGTGTATTTAACCAGATTAATCTAGTTTGTGAACCCTCATGTCTGAACATTTGGGGTCTGTTATGTGAGTTTGCAATTTATGTATCGTGTTAGTATTGATTCATTTTAAAGTGTTAAGTTGTGGTTATTTCTGTCCCAGTTGTGACAGAAACATCTCTACAATGCTGATGAAGTTTTTAATGTTATAATCATGTTTGTCCCTTTCCCTCCTCAGGATGTGTTCCTGATTTGCTTTTCACTAGTCAGTCCAGCCTCCTTTGAAAACGTCCGTGCCAAGGTGAGAACAACCTGCTTTTTGTCACCTCTGTTTCCTATCAAACCTTACGGTCAGATCTGCTTAGTTGGAAGATTAGGAGAGCCAGATCTGGGATTTCAGCTCTTCGACATTTACTCTTTTCTTTGGTTGTAAATATATTTTATTGATTTTTAAAGTGTGTATCCTACCAGAGTTAAAGATACAAAACATGTATATTTGACTCACTTCACCTACTCATCCTCAGGGTGCCCATGAGTACTTGACATCCTTGTAAGTTGTGAAATTGAGAAGAAAAATCAAAGCTTTGAATGTTTCTTTACTTAATGTTAGTAAACAGGCCCTGTTGCTTATGAGCTTATGTAAAGCCTGCTAGTTCTCATTTTAAACAATTCCTAGTGCTGTAATAGTAATTAAAGTTTGATACGTGTCTCATACTATGCCGTATTGGGTCCTTAAATCTGAGAGAATCAGGCCTGGAAAAAAACTTAAAAAGTTCTTGAATTTGATGTTGAAGAACGTGTGGAACACTGCATCCCTCAACTACAAAGAAGCACTATTCATGTTGACAAATTGAAATCCCATTCCCATTCCTACCATCCCACCCCCCCACCCAAAAGGTTACAGGTTACTAAATACATTCAGGCGAAGGAGGGAAAAACATAAAAGAAGGAAGAAGGAGGGAGGGGAGGAAAGGGGTAAATGGCACCTCTGTGATGGGACATCCATGGGTTCCACCCTGCTCTTTGTCGAGGGGTTCCTGTAGAGAGTTGTTAAGGGCCTTCATGCCTTAACAAATGTTTAAAAGGACCTTTGAGTGTATATTGATTTTTTTTTTCTAGCTTAAATACAGAACATCTTTGACCCAATGATGGAGGAGGAGGACGGAGGAATGTGTTGCTTCTGTTTTAAAAGGATCAAGGTCACCCAAAGAGCGCGGGGTGCTTTTGATGTTAAACCAAAAAGTGCACAGACTGGGTCAGAGTCGACTTGGGTTTCAAACATCTCACTAAAAGCTTTAAAAATACTTACCCAGAGGGTGTAGACATTCGGACACAGCCACAGCATGTGCATCAAGTCTGCTGGCTGGAGTAACAGCTCAATGCCCAGATAAATCTTTGCCAATCTAGCATTAGTAAATTGAACTCTGTGTACCACTTTCAGTCGTATTAAGCCATGTTTAGCCGACATACGCAATGGGTGTATCAAGTCTAAGACAGAGTCCAATTGGTCATCTGTTTAAACGTCTCCGAGATCAGAGTCCTGGGACATATATACATTTTCAGTGGAGTGTGGTTTGATGTTGTTAATGAGCTCATGAATGATGGATATCAGTCCTCTATGGTATGAATTTAGTTTGAGGATATGGTCGACGATGTCTTTTCTCAGTTTAAAAGTACTTCACATGTAATAGTTCAATAGAAGGGGGTTCTTTGGGGTTAAGTTGGTGAAGTTACAGGAATAATGCATTGAAACAGCAGGACTGAGAATCATTCAGTGTCCTCTTAATTGCCCTAGAGTTCCCCAAAGGTCACATCCTGTGGACTTGGGACAAAAACCTCTCCAGAGAAAAGTCTTTTTTTATCAAACTGCTCACATTTTAGCCGCACTGTCCGTCTGCATCCTGCAGCCTCTGACTCTGTGCCTCTCTCTCCTCCCCCCAGTGGTACCCTGAGGTGAGACACCACTGCCCCAACACGCCCATCATCCTGGTGGGCACCAAGCTGGACCTGAGAGACGACAAGGACACCATCGAAAAACTCAAGGAAAAGAAACTCTCCCCCATCATCTACCCTCAGGGCTTGGCCATGGCTAAAGAAATAAGTCAGTTGTAGCACCATCTTACACAATGCTAAAACTCGAAAGGCCCTATCTAGAGCCAGTGTTTGATTAGTCCGTTCTGGGCTACTGTAAAAACAACATGTCAGACTCTGTGGGAGAGGACTTGCCCTTTGTATGTAGATATAATGGCTCATCCTAAGGTAACAAAAAACAATAGCGATTCTTATTTTCAGTATAACATAGCTCTAAATAATAGATCACATTTCTGCCAATAGATGCTCCTAAATCCTGCACACTGGACCTTTAAAATCACTAAATTATCTTAAAAATAGCAACGTTCTGCTTCATTTTTTCCAGTACTGTAGTAGTCTTATAATTATATTTCCTTATATTACATTACAATACATTTAAATTTTAGTTGTTGCATTTGACAGATGTTGCATTATGCTTTCTAGGTCTGAAAGATGTTGGACATGATTTCCCCAAACACAATATTCTGTTTTTATATACTGATGAATTATGGTTAGAAACATATTTTGTTTACTCATTTTGGCTGTTAACCTCATTTTAATTCCATTCCCAGCTACCATTTATAGGAAATGAAAAAGCCATTATTGCTTTCAAACCTTAGGCACCCTGTGTAGTTTGGGATTTTACAGTGTACAATCATGCTATTAAATTGATAGAAAACATCTGCCACTTACTCAAGCGTTAAAATATGTATCTGTTAACTGTATGATGCTAACCCGTTCCTCCTCTCTGCCAACTAGGTTCAGTGAAGTATCTGGAGTGCTCCGCTTTGACGCAGCGCGGCCTTAAGACGGTGTTCGATGAAGCCATCAGGGCGGTCCTGTGCCCCCCGCCCGTCAAGAAGAGGAAGAGGAAGTGCAGAATATTGTAATGGAGAACCACAGGGCGGAGAGAATGCGGTTGCCATCAGAATTCGGAGGAAGACGATGGCTGGGTTCCCCAAATATCTATTCACCCCCTGTGTCCTTGCTTAAATAGAAGCTCTGGTAGATCAGACCTCCATCTGAAAGGACTTCACAGACTTAAGCAGCACTGATGGTTTTCTGTTTGCTTCAGTCTGCTTAGTCCTTTCAGATTGACAGGAATGAAGTGACTTTGCTAAGGCCTTGGGGAAGTTGGAAGGGAGGGGGGTTTGGGATCTGGTCTTGATTAAGGAGAAAGAGGGAGGATTTTACAAAAAAAAACAAACATTCATTTCATTTTTCTCTGACATTGTGAAGAAACACTACTTGAATGTGATTTTATCATGAAGTTACCGTAGATTAAACTCTAAAAGAGAAGGAGGTTCTGCACTGCACTCTTTCCCCTACACACTAAGAGATTCCTGCTGCCTTGATGAAATTTTACTTTAAGGAAAAACATGTTTTTAGAAGCTCTAATTTCTCCTTTTTTTTCCATTGTCAGTTTCTTGTCAGCTGTGGTTGACGGACCGTTTTGTTTACATGTGTCATCAGACTAGACTGAGGCGTTGCCAAAACTCAGTCAGCCGTCATCACTTTGTAGTCACTCCATGAACACTAAAATGTCCCTTTCTTTTAATTTTGTTTTAACCTGTACGCGATACCACCATGCAGTCATGTGGAAAACAGTTTAACCCTTAAATGACTTCTAACAATTGTTGTAGCAGCTGTTAAGATGAGTAATAACGACTATGTACAATTAATGAGCATTTAAAACACCGTAATTATCTTGTTTTGTTCCTGAAAGCTTTCTAGATTAATCTGTTGCTCTCTTCTCGCTTTGTGTTAAGTGAACACACAGTATTTTATGACTGACTGTCGGGCATGTGAAGGTGCAGTGCAGCCAGTGTTGTCGTGCTGGTTGATTCTCAATCTATCTGTAAAAGAAGTTATCACCATTTCAGGTCCTCATGAAGTTCCTGCTCATTTTGACCACATCTATTACTGTGTTTTATGAAGTCTACAAGCCAGTGTATTAGCACTAAAAGGTTGCAACTGAATTTAATGTCTTTGTTGTACAATATGAGCAGTAGCTTTTCAGCAAATACATTTTATTTTGAAACGAGCAATGATCAAATTGCATGGCTGCTCTGGGGAACCGCTGTAAATCTGGACTCATTTTATCAGTGTTTCAATGGCGCAGTGGAAGTGCACACTTGGATTTACTTTCATGCTAAATGTGGTTTCATTTTCACATAGTAATGTGCTGATTTTTTTTAAAAAGCAAATAAATTCATTGAAAATGCTCTGTTGTATTTTATGTCTTTTGTCCGAACACAAAACAGTTCAGGGGATAGAACATAAGTAGATTTTAAATTGTGCTTCTTTTTCTAATTTTTGCCAAGTCTATATAATGTTCATCACAGTTTCAGGGCCTAATAAAACGTCTTCAAAATCTAAAATGCAAAGAAAATTTATATACAATTGTAAAAACAGAAAATAAGCAAATCCTCACATTTGAGAAACTGGAACCAGCAAATGTTTGACAGATGGCACCGTGTGTCTGTCCATTGCACAATTTAGCGTCCCCCGTCTGTGACCTTGTGTGTATCAGTTAAAGGGTTCTTGACTCAAAAAGGGTAAAGAACTACTGACCGAGCCCCACATTTAACTTTGTCCAACACCCACATTTATGTCAAATTTCTTTCAAAACTATAGACATTAAAATTGTGTTTCATGCTAATTAGCAAATGTTAGCATGCTAACATGCTAAACTAGCATGGTGAACACTGACCATACCAGCTTAACACCATAATGTTATTAATGTCAGTGAGTTAAACTAAAGCTGGTTAATATTAGCGTAGCATGTTACACTGCGTTCATGTGGTGTTGGAATAACGGAAATATTAGTTCCAGTCCTGAGGTAAAATTCACGTGAACGTCCCCTCAAGTCGAAACAACTCAGAAAAAGTCAGCGAAAATTTTTTGCACCTAAGTCACCCAATCAGCAGCAACTTGTATCTAAATCAAATTCTGGTAGATGCTAATTGTGCATACAATCATTGTTGTTATGCCCAGTCTAGGGGTGTCTGAGACACAACATGAAAGGCCCCATCTTCCCCAAGTCCACACAATGACAAAGACGCGTGGAACGATCAATAGTGTGAATTTATTACAATACTTAATGACAGAATTGAGGTAAATAATAACGTCAGGGTGGACTAAAGCCAAAATAACAAACAAAACAATCCTGTCAAGGGAGTAAGTAAATAACCTAATCAAAAAATAAGAAACAAATGACAAAAAGCTTACCTCCCTAACTGAATAAACAGGAGAAAAGTGTGAGCAACAAAACTGGCAGTCCAACCCTACTATTCAACAGTCGATACAAAACGATGGTTCACTACAATACTACAATGTGTGTGTGACCCGTTGGGAGAGGAGGAAGGTGAGGAATGCCTGCTAGGCAGTGCACCCACGTAACACAATATGATGTTCAGTGCACCACTGTATCTGTTTACATACATGTTTTGTTGGGGCTGAATGCAGCCCTGGTCTCTCAATACGTTGATGATACCTACTTGTGCTCGCCTGGCACAAAGGCCAAAAAACGTCTCTAGCTCCGCCCGCAAGTTCCTACGCAGCTCAAAAACTTTACATCACAAATTTTTTTCTCGGCTCAAAGAATGTTTTACAAATATAAAACCTCCATGGATATATAAAGAAATTACAGAAAAAAGTCATAATTGACCTTGTTTGCAGTTTGAGGTGTCCCGTCAACAATTTTACAGACATCTCTTTTATAATGGTAGTCTATGGAGAAAATTCTTTTTGGGCTACAAGGGATTTTTTTCACCTCGACACCACAGGGGCCACCGGGAAAAATTGAAAACAAGGCTAAACAGTGTTCCTGGGGGGCTGTTTCAAGGTAATTAACACACGGAAGTCGGAAAAAACATTTTGAATTTTCTACAAACTATGATTAGTCAACTAATCATTTCAGCAGGAAATATCAAGCTCTATGGCAAGATTGGTACGCATATGTTTGGCAGGTTAATCTGGTTATCAGAAGAAGAATTATTCATGAATCCCCGAGTATACACACAGGTTATACGGCTGTGTATTTTTTTTCACTGTCCTGTCTTGTATTGCCTACTTTCGATCAGTTAGTGTGCAGTAAATAAAGAGGTCAGGACTGAAATAGATGGTGACTTCATGATTGGCTGGCTTTGGCTTTCCATTGGTCAAATACCAGCTTAGCAGACACAGCATCTTCAACTCCCATCCCTGTTATTGTAAAATACAAAACAAGTCTTACAATACTGATTTGGAAAAATGAAATACTTTCCATGTGATGTGGACCAGGCATATATCAGGAGGGGCTTACCGAGGGATTTAAACACAGTTGTCTTCCCTCTGTGGGCAGGTTTTGTCCCATTAATAATGTCTCCCAGTTCTGCAAACACCTCAGCCTGAATCAAGACATCCACAAACATATTTTACTTTACACATTCTGCAAAGGGAGCCAATGACACACAATCAGTTATACTGTAAATTATTGAGACAGTTAGAAAGCACAATGACAAACTGACTCCAGAGAGGATGACATCACCGGACTCAGTCATTGCTCCCTCCCTGCTGTCAGCATACACCACCGCCTCCTTCATCAACACGTCGTCCAGCTCCCGCCAGTTTGGCCTGCAAGCTCCCACTGCTGCTCAGCAACAGCAGAGAAACAGTGGGAAACACTCATTTCATTTTAGACATAATTCACGACATAAATTACAGGAAAAAATCCACACAAAATCTGTTCTGTGAGTTTTAAACACTTCACACTCCCTAAATTCTGATCCATTTGCCGGGTGCAGATCTAAAAATCTCATCCACATGTATGTTAATTATTTCTCCTCACCTGCCACATGGGCTCCTGGTTTGACCCACTGACCAAAGAGCACTGGCTCTGTACTTCCGGTTACCGTCACTATGACGTCTGCTCCCTTCACTGCCTCCTCCACTGAGACACTTGTTGTCACCGGGCCACTGACAGATTGGGAAAACCTCTCCGCTCCCTGTCTTGTACGACTCCACACACGCACCTGTGGTGAGGACCCAGGGGAAGTAAAACAGTTTTTATTAAAGTACTGAACCTTCATTTGCATTTAACAACTTTATTTTCATTGTATTCATTTTTTCCCCTAAATTATTATGACTTTATTCGCAAAATCACAGGGAACACAGATACATGGGATATGTTTTGAATGCGCACAAAGCTTTGAACATGAATTTTGTGTTGTACTTTATATAAATCAAGACATGTACACCATAAATTGTTGCATAAAAATACATCAGAATACAGGAAATTAAGTGTTTGATGCTCAAAATGTCAAACAAACAAACAAACAAACAAACAAGTATTAAAACTAATACTGAAACTGATGAAAAATAAACTAAAACTAAACATTTTTAAACAATAAAAAATTTGCCAAAAAAAAGTATGAAAACTACCTGAAACTGAAAACTAAATAAAAATAAAAACTAATAAAAAATTATAGAAAAATTTGCCACACATCATCTGCCATTTTGTCATTTTTTCATGAACAGTGAAGTTTAGCAAGAATTTGCATGTATATGTTTACAGTACTGTTTACAGTCAAACATTTTGATGCACTGTAGGCTCAATTTTTGAGAAATCAAAAATCTGAGAAACATAGTTTTTGTAGGACAGTCTGAAGATGCTCTGTAGCAAGTTTGGTGTCAATTGAAAAATTGTGGGAGGAGATAGGACGTTTTACAGTTTTTGAAAAAAAAAAAAAAACAGAGTGATAAACTTCATAATTTGTAATAGGTTTAAATGTACAAAAGTTTCTTCAGTATTGGGGCTACAGTTTGATGAAAGTTGTGAAGTTGTCGTATGGTTGATTTGTTATGAATTTTCAAAGTTTTGAACTTTAGACGCTTGCTGTAGCGCCACCATCTGGACTGTTGGCTTGAGTTTACAGCTGAGGATATCTGGCATGAGACTGGACCTTTGTGCAAAGTTTGGTGAGTTTTCACCCATGGGAAGTATGATTTCCTCGGAAGAAGAAAGAAGAAAGAAGAAGAATACTTAGGATTACAATAGTGTCTGCCCGGACCCTAAAAAAAAACCTCTACTAACTCTGGAACACCACCTATGCCTTTGCCCTGAGCTGATAAATGACAGACTTGCCATTCATTAACTCACAAGATATCACTGTAACTGTACCTCTTTGAATGAAAACATCTCTGTAAAGACATTGTAATGACTCAAAGCTTGTTTGCCAGATCCCAAGATGGCCAACACCTTTGCTTCAGGGCTCATCAGCAGCTGTTTGACAAAAACACAAGTGATCAGAGATAGGACTGCAGTGATAGATTATACAGAGCATGTGGGAATAGATGTTAAAAAACGGATGTACCTTAGCAGAAATGGCAGAGACAGCAGCTGTCCTCATGCATGTTATCACCTCTCCGTCAATGACCTGCAGGTTGGAAACATGCTAAGACTGTTGAAGCTGTGGGAACTAAATGTTTACAGTGGCTGTTTTTATGTAGAGCTACCTTGGCAGCCATTTCAATACATACTGCTCAATAAAATTAAGGGAACACTTTTTTAAAAAGTGGGAAAGTAGAATGTAATATGAGAGTTATGTCAGCCTTCTCACTGTCGACTGTTAATGTTTTGTGAAGTGTTAGTACGTCATAATAAATGTTATCTAAAAAGTAATTAAAAACGTCTCAGTATTATGAGTTCTAAAAAAAAAAAGTCGTAGGGCGCATTCTCACTGGCGTTATTTGGTCCGCTTAAAATGAACCCTGGTCCGCTTCCACGGATAGTTTGGTTTGTTTGGAGTGGTGTGAACACTCATTCGAACTCTGGTGCGGACCAAACAAGCGAACCCTGGTCCTCTTGAAAACTGGGGGTCTCGGTTCACCTCAACCAAAGAGAGGAAGTGGACCAAAGAGAGGAAGTGACGTAGAGCGCTTCACATTTTGGTGTTCAGTGTTTTTGTGGTGACCAAGCTGGCTGAAGGGGATGGATTTCCATTTTCGGTCCTGGCCAATCCGATGAGCCGGGTTCTCTTCTTCCTCGTGCTTTTTTTCTTCTTGGTCAGTGGTCATTTCGGGCAATACCACCCCCAAATGAGCAGTTGTTGTAACTGCGTGACGTTGTTCAGGTGGTTTGGTCCACTTTAAAAAGTGCATTGTGAAAGTGAACCAAACCAAATGAAGGTGTGAAATTTTTCGGCATTCCCCAGACCATCCTGGTGTGAATGCACCCTTAGTGTGTGTAGTTTTCTTGCGAGGTGCTCAATCATATGCTGGCACTCTAAAAGGACACAGTATTCAAAACTTTGAGAACCCCTGCAATAAATTTTTTTGTTTTAAAATAAAAGGCCTCGCTGGAGGTTTGGGCTGCAGAAAGTGTCGATTAAAAATGGTCCCCCTGGTGTTAAATAGGTGGATACGGCCCTGTTTCACTCACAGCCTTGACGTTCCCATACTCCGGGTCCAGCAGCACCACCGCGGCCTGCGTGGCCGGTAAAGTTGAGCCCTCCTCCCTCTTGTAGAAACACACTAACTTTGTGCACAGGACTCCGTCATTCTGCATGTACGTGGGCATCAATCCCAGGAAGCTGTAAAAAGGAAAAAGTGTCAGTTAGCAATAGGTACAGCGTGTTAATATTTGACTTGAGAGAGCAGTCTTTACCCGCTGTGTTTCTGCAGAGGCACGGTGGTGCGCACAGGCTGGATCACTTCCGCGCTGTCTCGTCTGGAGAACTTTCCCAAAGCTTCCTCCAGACGAGGGATCAACTCTTTGCACCGCAGCAGGGACTGCACTTCCTGCTCCCAGATAACAACAGGGGCCCCGGCCATGGCTCCTGTGAGTCAGATAAGTTAACGGACGCGATTTTGGTCCAAAGTTCAGCCTGCTGCGCGTGTATCCGTGCTGCGTTCAAGAGCTGCAATAAAGCTCTTATAACACTATAGTAATAGCGGGGCGAGACAGCTGGAGAGGGGGTTGTAGTAGCCGATACTGGTCGCGACCAGTAGGCCTATCTTTAGCGCCCCTAGTGGTAGTGATCACTGGTCTGTGCCGGACCACTGAATAGGCTACAACCCCTGCTGCCGAGCTCACTACTTCATTAAATCAGTGCTGCAATGTAACTAAGTACATTTACGCAAGTACTTATGTGCAGTTTTTAGTTACTTGCATTTTACTTGAGTATTTCTATTTTCTGCTAGTTTATACTTATAATTCCTTTCTTTCACTCCACCATGTTCATTGGCAAACTTGAATTACTTTGATTCAGATTAATACAATTCAAATTAATATAAAATATTATAGTCAAATAAATAATGATTTAGGATAATATTATGAATAAAGATAAGACTTTAGGGCGGCACGGTGGTGTGGTGGTTAGCACTGTCGCCTCACAGCAAGAGGGTTGCAGGTTCGAGCCAGAACCGAGCACTTAAGGCTCGAGCCCTTCTGTGCGGAGCATGTTCTCCCCGTGTCAGTGTGGGTTCTCTCCGGGCACTCCGGCTTCCTCCCACAGTCCAAAGACATGCAGTTTGGGGACTAGGTTAATTGATAACTCTAAATTGTCTGTAGGTGTGAATGTGAGCGTCTCTATGTGTCAGCCCTGCAATAGTCTGGCGACCTGTCCAGGGTGTGCTGGGATAGGCTCCAGCCCCCCCGCAACCTCAAGAGGATGAAGTGGTTAGAAGATGAATGAATGAATGATAAGAATTTATTGATCCGTTGGTGAAATTCATGAGCCACCAGGAAGTATAAAAATAAACTCCACCTTTACCATCTGCAACATTAAAGTGATGTCCACATTAATGCATCAATATTTATATTTCAATAATATAGTCTATATTATTGTGAACTGGGCCATTTTGCATTATGACTACTTTTACTTTTTGTATTCTAAGTATAATTTTGCACTTTTACTTTAGTAAACATTTGGACTTTTTTTGGACTTTTACTTATAACAGAGTATCTCTAAACTATGGTACTGCTACTTTCACTTTGCCTTACCTTATTAAGATCTGCATACTTCTCCCACCACTGGTATAAATAAATACATGAATAAATATAGGGATCAAATGTAGGGTTTTCATATTAACTAGTGTTACATATTGGAAACTGTTGGAAGAAGTAGATCCTTTACTTATAAGTAAAAGTAACACCACAATGGAAAACTACTGCAACTAAATGTACAGTATCATCAAAATGAATAATGCAAAAAATCCCATTTTAGGGTTACATAGTCTAAATGTATACATTTACTCAAGTACAAAATTTTACTTTTTTTCTCTACATTTATTTAACTGCAGTAAGCACACATTTTACATAAAAACACGGTTAACTTTTACTATAATGAATTGCTTAGTGATTCTAAACATGTTTGGCTTGTAACTTGTAGTCTTACTGATTTGGGCCCATTGTCTACTTTCAGTCATTACAATACCAAGGAGAGAATTCCCCTCTAAACTTCTGAGATATGTTTAATAACTGCTTGAGGCCCTAAGAGGTAAAAGTGTGCACTATTTAAAAACAAAAGAACTGATAATATTTATTCTTTAAAGAAGAAACATGTAAATTTGTGAAGCAGAACGTCATTCCAGATTTATTTGTGACCCTTTGGAGGGGGCCCAAAATCTAGCTTGGCTGGACTTTACCACCTACCTGTATATAAATAGATTACATCATATAAGATCTCATATATATTAGTCAGAAAGTGCATCTTTCTGCAGAATTGATACCTTTATTTTTCATACTTTAAGGACATTTTGCTAATACTTCTGTACTTTAAGGTAAGTAGGATTCTGAATGAAGGACTTTTACCTGCAGTGTAGTTACACTGACACTTTTACTCAAGGATCTGAGTACTTCTTCTGCCACTACTGTAGGCCTATTACTTTACTGTTAGTACTGCTAAAAACACTGTGAGCAGAACTTTAATTTCGCAGCTGATGGAAGTATAATGTGTCAAATTTAATATCTTCAAATACGAGGATAACTTTGACCCATGCTTACTAACATTTTTGGAGACAGGAAATTGGCAATGCAGATGGTGACATGGAAGCCTGATTTTAAAACATGTCATTTTTTGGCACACGCCTTTTTTGGCTTTTGTCCGCACCTACTTTTTTTAGTATGGATCCTGCACATTGTTTTATAAAGACAATGCAAGCTAGCCTAGAAATTTGAATATCACAGCTTATTAGTGGCCTGAACCAAATGGCAGCAGCACCTCCAAATGAAATGAGCTGTTGTATTTGGTTGCACTGAAACCATACAAATTTTATACAGCACATTGTCCTATGGGGCTGCAATTCATATTCCTCCCCCAAATGTATCAATTGTTATGTTGTTAAAGGTTAATAACACAATCTGAATGAAAACAACACAACGTGAAATACTGAAATAAACAAACACTGGGTTTAAATAAAAAAATTATTTTATTATGAATCAAGAGATGCCATGGCAAACTGATGAACTGAACTGGACGAACTGTCCTAAAATGTAAAAAAGAAAAAACTTCTATAATTTCTTGTCATGCTTAACTGTTTTTTATCAAACAGACGACAAGCATATTTTCATACTGGAATATTTTTCCCCTTCCTTTTTTCAAGGAGAATTTGTCACAACAGTGCAACAAAAATCAGACGAGCAGTCTCTCAATAGCCATCTGAACGGACTGAATCTGCGGCTTGAGCTGAGACCCCTCCTTTATGGTGACTGAGGTAGCGATGACGGGGCGCGACACCCCACAGGCCCGACCCAGGGCCTGCTTGGAGCGGACAAACACGTACGGGACGTTCTTGTCCTCACAGAGCAGCGGCAGGTGGAGGATGATCTCCAGTGGTTCAGCATCAGCAGCCATCACAATAAACTCAGCAATGCCTCTGTTCAGGGTTTTAGTGGCTGGGGAAAAAACAGATCACAGTTAGTACAATATATTTAAGACAATTACTATTATATAGTCACTGCTACTCTGTAGGCTGCTAGTTTGATTCTGAAATTAACCTGCAAATTATTTTCTTGTTTATTCATTTAGTCTAGCAGTACGCCCATCCTTGTAGCTCTACAATACTAACAGTGAATTGTGAAGGACATACAATGAAGTTTCTTTTCCAGGTCAGGGTCTTTTAAATCCACACATTTGAGATCCAGCTGTCTGTAGGTGTTATTTTCAAAAGACCACGTTTCACAGACATTCTTGGATGTTGCATTGCTTCTGTAAGTAGCGGATAATCAAACTACCAGCTTGTACGTAAACCTACTAACTAGTCACATTCTAGTCTTGGTGTTAATGTTTCCTCACCTTCATTAGCTCCCTTCCTCAGCTGCTTGTAGTTAGAGGCTTGCTGCACCAGGTCCAGGATAGTTTTGGTCAGCGTGGCGTCGGCCAGCGGGTAGGCCTTTGGGTTCACTGCGGCTTCAGTCTGCTCATGGCGCACAAAACAAAACAAACATTAACCACATGAAAGCAGTATATAAAGTTAACAAACTCCAGGGTGTTATGAGTGTAAGGTTAATTCGCTCCGCAGCCTCGTTTCTTTAGCTTGCTAACCGTTAGCTTGTCTGTTAGCTCATTCAGAACACTCACCATTGTGACTTGTTTTTGCTAGTATTCCGGCCCTCTCGGCGAAATGCTTCACGGAGGACTATTAAATTTCACCTGGCTGAGAAAGGGACGACAAGACGCGAGATATGCTCAACGTAGATAATATTTTCGTAGCGCTACGAACTCTGTAAGATGTCTTGCATGCAGTCAGTCCAAACGTTCACCGCACGTGTGGAGTACCGCACATGCGCACTGGGGGCACAAGCTAAAAACGACAGGAAGTGCTTTTATTATGCTTCATTTATTTCTTTTAACCAATGAAAGGACGCTTACTTTATATATTATAACAATTGTATAACAACAAGATAATGAAAAATCCTGATCCTGGAAATAATGTAATAAAATAATAAAAACAGTTATTCTGATTATTTACTTACAACTATTGGAAGTAAATTATATTTTCAGTATGTATTTCACTTTATTACTGTGTTAGGTTTATTGTTATGTTTAGCTTCAACTTTACTGTATTTTACCTAACCTCTGTGGGTTTTATTTTGTTTTCTGGCATTTTTACTACTTTTTTTTTTCCAACAAAAAGAGTTTATTTATTTTTCATGAATAGTTAACTCATTCCAATGAATAGGTTAATGCTTTAAAACACAATATAAATGTATTTTATATTATATATGTCATTACAACTCAACTTATCTTTATTGTCTGAAGTTTGTTTTCAGAAAATACTATGTTAGAACCTCCTGAGATTAATACTATGCGCACATAATCAATAGGGTGCAATTTGGTATTTGGCACCTGGCACCTATATCCTGGTGTTTTAACTGACCCCCATGTGAACAGCACAGCATAGATGGAATAATAAGAATGTTGAAATAAACGCATGTAAAATTAATGGGGGAAAATTTAATTCAGGGTCCCCACGGTCATGGGAAGCCTGGGAAGGTCATGGAATTTCTCAATCACATTTTCCAGACCTAGAAAAAATATTTAAAGTTATGTAAAGTCATGGATGTTTATGTAAGTAATGAAATGGCACATTTATTTTCTGAAGCTGTAGAGCAATTTAAATAAACTATAAAAATAAAAATAATAAATAAAGGCAATACATTCATTTGAAGTCTAAACAGCTCTGTTATTGGTGCAAGATTGAATTATATTAATGCACTGTTCACATTCTCTATTGAAAAAGACATTCTTTTTTAGTGAATTTACATTTTTAAATATGAAATTTAGGATTACTATATGATGAATAATGTGACTCTAACCAGTATATATTTATGCACAAAATAAAGTAGAAGTTATTCATTAAAGTATTGGTAATAAACCTGGAAAACATCTCGCCGCAATCTGTCAGTATGATGCCAAAACAAACAGAATATATTTCTATCTTTCACGACTGTTCAGTTAGTCTCCGTGGCAACAGAGGGCGCTCTCTCATTGGCTCAACGGTACTTTTGCTACTAAGGACCGCGCTGTGCATTCTGGGTAGGGCACTTTCACGTCAGCCATATTGCTCCATCGTCCCGACTGAAGGAGAGAGGGGAGATGAAGGGGATTCGGGGAATTAGTCAGCTATCGGTAAGGACTTAGTTAATTTATCCGGTATAGTCGTGTGTCGGGACACGTTTACACACACCAGCCGACTGTTTTGGTCTTTGTGTGATTGTTGGACGGTGTAAAAAGTCAGGGTCGTGTCCGGACAAGGTGTGATGAAGAGCAGACGAGGAAGCTGGAGCGAGTCGTGTCTCTGTGCTTAACTCAACCGGCACTTACCTAACTGATAACGTTACATCATTAACACCAGACAAGTCGGGTTTTACATTTAAAATCACCTTTAAAACCTATTTTACTCCACTCAGGCTTTAAAAAGGAAGAGCTAGCTTCCTGTAACGTTACACTTGCTTTAGCATCCACATACTAATGTTGACGTTAGTTTAGGCTTATGTGGCTCACTTACCTTACATTTATACCAGATTATTCAACTTAACTGACATTTTAGACTTGAGTTTTGCATTATACAACATCATTGTTAACCTGAAGTAAGGAAGTGCTTTCTAATGTAACAGAACTAACCTTTTGTGGTGATAAATCAGTCCAGCTCAACCAGCAATACACTTTTTTTTTTAATATAAAAACATAGTTATGAGTGAGGTAGTTTGACTCCCTATGTCTAGTGAAAGGCGACTGTAAGCCTTTTGATGTGCAGATTGAGATGCTAATACAGTTATAAAATAAATGACTGACTGACTGTACATAAGCTGTCAAAGGTCAGAAATCATAATCGTAAAAGCTCTAGGAACTTGATAGACCTCTCATCCATTTTGGTTTGATATGCAAAATTATCTGCTGAAGAAGATAATGTGTAATCTGCAAAGGAGACACTAAATAGCCTTTGTGGTAAGAGTATTTTGTCATCTATTTAAAAGATCCAGTTTGCAGGAGTTAGGGGTATATATTAGCTGAAATGTCATATAATAAGTATGTTTTCTTAATCACCTGAAAACAAACAAACAAAAAAAAAAAAATAAGAATCACTGTTGTGATCTTGTTACCTCAAAATGAGTGGGTCCTTGTCCACAGAGATCGCCCATAACAGACCAACCAAACACTGGCTCTAGTTAGGGCCATTCACATTGGCTATCGTAGTTAGTAGCCCCTCCACAATGAAAGCATCAGAAAAAGACAGATTTTTTTAACATGACATTTGATCCCTTTATTCAGTCTGCGGATTATTCAGCTCCAAGCACAAACTTCCTGAACAATGAACACCGAATGAATTCTAACCACGAGAAGTTTTAGCTGGTTGCAATCTGCAATGCTTACTGAAAAATGCTACTAAATCCCCCTGAATCTTACACACTACTTTCAGTCAGTTTAGGGCCATTACTATTATGTCAGATTTCTGTATGGTTGACTGAAAGTTGCCAAATGTTCAGGGTGTCCAGCAACACTATACCATATGTACAACTTGAATACAATAATTAGTTTTGAGAGAAGTATGTTGTGTGTAAGGTGCAGTCCCTGATCCCAGATTCCACCATGTCACAATCGTACACGTCTCTGTTCCTTCCCCCCTCCTCAAATTGCCATTGCCAGCAACACATTAGTTGTAATGTCCCGCCTTCCCATGTTCTCTATTTTTCCAGACGAGGCTTTACGCGGCCCAGGCTGCCCGTAAGGTGGAGTTCAGTGGGGCCGCCGAACACGTTAAGTTTCAGCCGCAGGATGTGCAGGTCAGTGGTTGTTGACTTGTGTCTCTTCTCCACAGAGACGGTTCCATGTGGCTGCCAGAACAGGCCAGTCCCTTGCCCAGCCTCTTGCTGGCCTCAAGCTCTCTCCAGGGACTGCCCACTCCTTCCAGGATGTCCATGTATGTTGTGGAGTGATGAGGATGAGTTGGCTGGGTTCAGTCAGTCTGGTTGTAGGTCTGAGAATGAAGAGATGAATTAGTTTGTCTGTAGGAAAAGACACATTGCTTATGTTTATGCTTTAACTGTTCATCTCTTCTCATTGTGTTGAGAATAATTGGTCAAATTGTCTAATTAAATACCCAAATGATCTTAGATGACCCTTTATAGTGTACACTGAGAGTATTTGGTTTACATGTGATGAAACTAAAGGATGACTGTATATGTGTCCTTCTGTCCAGGTGACCAGACTGCCTAGTGGACTAGTGATCGCCTCCCTGGAGAACTATTCCCCAGCCTCCAAGATTGGAGTGTTTATCAAGGCTGGCTGTCGTTATGAGACCCCTGACAATCAGGGGGTCACCCACCTCCTCCGGCTGGCCTCCAACCTGGTATGATACTTCATACGTGGTGTATTATAAGCTTGGTACACTTTCGAACAACTGCTAATGATTCAGTATTCTTTTGGTCGCCCATTCTCCCCCAGTTTTACTATAATATTATTCATATGGCTGTATGGTGTTGACTTTCAATTCCTACTTTTCCAGACAACCAAAGGAGCGTCATCTTTTAAGATATGCCGAGGTATTGAAGCAGTGGGAGGCAGCCTGAGGTCAGTAACCTCCCACAAAGGTCATAACACATCATTGTATACAAGTGTCTTGCTTGGTCAGTATTCTTATTTGGATATGTTTCTCTGCAGTGTGACTTCATCCAGGGAGAACATGATCTACACCGTTGACTGCTTGAGAGATGACATGTGAGTTTTTGAATAATATCAGCATTGTGTTTAATGCTGCACGGGTCAGAAATGAACAATGTCCCATGTTTCTAGTACAAGGAGAAGACATGCTTTCACTATCTGTTAGACTAGACAGATGGTTGTAAAACACTTTGGAGCTTGAATTAATGTCAGTAATATAAGATAACATTATATGAAATCAGTTTCTCACACTATATTTTCATGAAACAAACACTGGTATGTACTGTAGAGGATGTTCACTGGAGAGGCAGCTCATGCAGCAGGAGGCACAGTTTCAGCAGCTCATATGTAACACATTTTTCTCCTTTTTTGTTATTTGCCTGCAGTGACACAGTAATGGAGTATTTGATCAACGTGACAACAGCCCCAGAGTTCCGGCCATGGGAGGTGTCAGATCTCACGCCCCGAGTGAAGATGGACAAGGCCCAGGCTGCACAGAGCACTCAAATAGGTGGACATTTATTTCCTTTTCAGTGCACATACAGACTATTTCTTTAGATCTATGTCTACACTGGTTGTTCAGAGAACAAGGGCTGTACCCGACCCAGAATATTATCAGTTGAATTGGATTTGCCAGTTTATTACGAATATTCAAAGATTCCTTTTTCTTTTGCCATATAAAGTTTTGAAGTGGCACGTTCAGTGTGACAGCAGCATTTGTGTAATATACAAACAAGCTAACTGCGCTATTGACAGATCATAAATGTGCAAGAACTTTTTTTTTTTCAGACACTAGATATCAAACAAAAGCTTGTGACTGTGTCATATGAAGCTGCTGTGAGCTGTGAATTCACCACTTCCAAGCAGAAAAGAGAAGATCGTTATAGTCAAGAGGTTGTCCTCCTCTGTGCCGCTACGTCACGTCCACAGCTGTCTGTTCCAAAGAGTAGCATGAACGTAAAGAGCGCTTACTCTGCAGCAAAATCTGGGGGCTACTGCAAAATGACCTAACATTCAGCGTAGAGTTTATGAAATTGCTTCACCCAATTGTTGGCAAAAGAAGACTCCAAATGTGTGGGAAGAAGCAAATGGTATTAGACAGGTGCACCAATTCCAATCACTGTTTCTTGGGAGTCCACCATACAGGCTGCAAGAGTGATTCATCAGTTAAGAAGACAACTTAACTGTTAGTTTCAACATCAGAATATTGCATTGTTATCATGTCTCTTTCTGTCTTTTCCAGGTGTGATTGAAGCTCTGCATGAAGCTGCCTACAAGAACGCTCTAAGTAACTCCCTGTACTGTCCTGACCACATGGTTGGCAACATCCAGTCTGGACATGTAAGTATTGTTTCAGTGTGAATTTCTGAAGACCTATGGAGTTAATATACCCATTTAAACCTTTTTTAATGTTTGTGTTTTTCTCCAGCTGCACCAGTTTGTCCAGAACAATTTCACAAGTGCAAGAATGGCTCTTGTTGGACTGGGTATGGGTCATTATACCTTTAATATAATAACCTTATAACGACAGCAGTATTGTTTGAACTTGGGGGGTTTATACAGCTTCAAGTTATAACATATTCCAAGTTTCATTAAGTGTGTGACGTTTGTCTTTCCTTCAGGGGTGGACCATGCGGTGCTGAAGCAAGTTGGGGAGCAATTCCTCAACATCCGCAGTGGGGCAGGCACCACAGGGGCCAAGGCTCAGTATCGTGGAGGTGAGCTGATTCAACGATGGGGAGAGAAAGAAAATCGCACATCAGTTTGTAGCAAGATCTGGAGTTTTCCTACAGATTGATTACGTCAAGAAAAAATTCACATCCTGTTTTTTTTTTTGTCTCTAGGTGAGATTCGTATGCCCAGCATCAGCAGTCTGGTCCACTCAGCGGTGGTGAGTCAGTCAGCAGCAGCGGGCACCGGCGAGGCCCTGGCCTTCAGTGTGCTGCAGCATTTACTGGGAGCTGGTCTGCATGTCAAGAGGGGCTCATGCGCCACCAGCAAACTGGTCCAGGGTGTTGCCAAGGCAACTGCTGACCCCTTTGATGTGAGTGGTTGTCAGTTCCTAAAATAAACTTCTAGAATTGTTCATACACTGGGGTCTTGTCTTGCGTCAATCATCATTCAGCAATACCTGTATAAACATTTTTTTCTTTTTTTGGCTGAACAGGTCAGCGCTTTCAACTCAAGCTACTCTGACTCTGGTCTGTTTGGAGTTTACACCATTTCCCAGCCCGGAGTTGCTGGTGATGTGAGTATCCCTTAGTCATGACAAGAGTCTGTCCATTGACACAAACTGTTCAACAAAGTAGCTGCAGTCAAGTTTTTAACAATGAAACTGGAAATGTCTTGATGTAAGCTCTGTCTTCTTATGTCTCTCCAGGTGATCAAGGCTGCTGTTGCTGAGGTGAAGGCTGTTGCTGATGGTGGAGTCACAGCTGCTGACCTCACTCGAGCCAAGTAAGACAGACAGACAGACAAGACAGAGACATGACTTTAAATTTTACATTGTTATTTACATCAAATTTAAAGTTTTCCTCTTAGTCTGCACTATTGTATCTTATGATGAGCTTGTGTTTGTTTCCTCTGCAGGGCCCAGCTGAAGGGGGAGTTCCTGATGTCCCTGGAGACATCAGAGGGTTTGCTAGAGGCCATGGGCACTCAGGCTCTGACTGAAGGATCCTACTGCCCCGCTGAGGAAATCTCCAAAAAGATAGACAACATCACCCTGACAGATGTCTCCAACGTAAGACATTTATTTCAGATTTACTACATCTTTAATTGTGTTGTGCAGTCAATAATGTTGCTGTCAACTTTCTTGTGTAATTGCAGGCTGCCAAGAAGTTCATGACGGGTAAGAAGACCATGGCGTCTAGCGGCAACCTCATAAAAACACCCTTTGTGGACGAGATCTAAAGCCCTCCTCGACACCTCGTACCGTGCCTGACTGGCAAAGCAGAGTTTGTGTCCTTCTACATTTTGACAAAAAGGTCATCGATGCAGTTGTTCTGAGGGATATAATGTCATAACACCACTGGGTATTTATCGGTGTTGTAACAGTATATTTTCAGGTGATGCTGCTCTGGCGCATCCCAGTATCGTGCTCCACTCATCTGTCCACATTAACTGTATAGCTGATGTAAAATAATGAATAAATTCTATCTACCTTACAGAGTTTTAAGTGTTTTGCTGTGGTGTTTTATGTCTGTGGTACTTTAGTAGTTGAGTTTGTGCTTGACAGTTCACTTTTGAAAATGGAAACCAATTCACAGAAACAGTTTAAGGTCTGCTGAGATGCTTTTTCTGGAGGTTTTGATTGAAAAAGACCAAATAATGAACTGTAAAGTCAATATGCATGAGAAGCTGAGGTGTAATTTCCACTGTTCCATTTTTCAAAATCCCATTTGTGTCCTCCTTATTTTCAAAAACATTCATAATTATCATTTTTTTCTAACAAAAAGCATGGGCTTAAAATGTTCTTTTTAAGCCAAATGTTAGATTCTGGCTGAGAATTTGAATTAAGCTGCTGGTTTTTGCTCTGATATACTTATAAAAAGTGCCACAAAAGAGTTTCATATTTACCATATTTAGTACTGTTTTGGCACAAATTAGTATAATGACCAGCTTAATTATTTGCTGGATTTAGTTTTGGTTACCCCAGTCCTGAAATTCATACAACACTCAACCAGCCACATCACTAGATACACCTTGTTAGTACCAGGTGGGACCCCTTTTGCCTTCAGAACTGCCTTCATTCTTGGTGGCAAAGATTGAACAAGATGCTGGAAACATTCCTCAGAGATTTTGGTCCATATTGACATGATAGCATCACACAGTTGCTGCAGATTTGTCAGCTGCACATCCCAAACGTGCTCTATTGGATTGAGATCTGAGATCAGTGAATTCATTGTGCTGTTCAAGAAACCAGTTTCCAAAGGCACACCCTTGATGAGAAGTGTTCAAAATCATGCAAAGTTTTAACATCTAGTTGAATGTAAAGTGAGCAAACTCAATCTGCTGATGAAGACCGTGTAATATAGTCAAAAGCTCAAAGGCAAGTAAGTGGACCTTGGAAGTTTTTTTTGTGCAACCTCAGTGTTTTGTCTCGGAGAGAACAGTGCCACTTTGCAAATGTGACTGCATGAGTGGGATGTAATTTGCATTGCAAAAGGTGCTCAGTCAAATGGTCATCCTTTGCATCATTCACCGTGATGCAAAAAGCACCAGGTCAGGAGCGTCGGCTATTTCCACATTTTCTCGCGAGACTTGCCCGCTACAGACATGGAGACGCGAGCTGCCTGAATTTTTAGTTCTCATTGCTGCGAGAGGACAGCACCGCCGTGCACGAAGCTCCTTTGCTGTGCGTTTCATGTGCTTTTTAAAGAGGTAAAGTGACGATATAGTGCATGTGAGTGAGGAGGTTTGGAGCTGCAGAGAGGCGCATTGATCGCGAGCATGGGCGGCGTTTCCCGTCTGTGTGCGTCCAGAGGAAAGAGAAAGCTTCGATGTGGGGGGAGAGAGCTCCGGGGCTCCGTGCACACTCAGGAAACAAGTCGACTGCATGCATGAATACGCTTTCACTGCTGGAGGTTTAATCACCGAGTAAAGCCGATTCTCCACCCCGCTTTCTGCTCATGTCACCGGGATGTGTTGGAGCATCCGGAGGTAAGTGATCCATGAACCCGGGCAGCGACCCTCTCCTCCCGGGCTGGAGAAGGGCCAGCAGGTCGGGTCAGGCTCGGCTGCTGGAGGACTAAATGAAAGGGATGTTTTGAAGGATCAGCCTGCATATCTCAAGGATCAAACATGTGCGGACAAATCATGGATCTTCATCCTCCTCATCATCATAAGTTAGCTGGCTGGCTTTAGGTTAGGCTGCTGACTTCTAGATGTCCCGCCTCCCCTCAGGTGAGACAGAGGCACACAAACACTCTGACCTCCACCTGTGTCCACCGACATGGATAAACTCACCGTGATTTCAGGATGCCTCTTCCTCGCTGCAGACATCTTTGCCATCGCCAGCATCGCCAACCCGGACTGGATCAGCACTGGAGAATCAGCTGGTAGGTTGTTGCTGGCACTTAGTTTCACTGCTGCAATGTGTTTGTCCTGGATAAGTGTCCATGGTTACTAATGGAAGGTCAGTCACTGCACAACACAACCCTAAGTCGAAAATGGCATCTGTTTGTGGGAGGAAAAAATAACAAAACGAGGTCAGAAAACATGTCAGAGTGTGTTTTCAGCCTAAAATCAACAAAGTCTGAGGCAACAGTTGCACACAAACATTGCTAAATCTTTAGTCTAATGTGGTTCTCAGCCTTTTTGGCCTATTAAGATTAAGGTGATGGCATCTGTGTGATCACTGTTTGAGAGTGAGAGGTAAGTGTCTAATGTTTGACTAGAGAAAATGGAAAACGTTTCAAAAAAATGGAATTAACAGATGTTTTTCCTTCATATGGTGACCACCCAGATTAATGTTGGCACCCAGTGGAGAGGTCTGACCCCAGGCTGTTAATCACACTTTTAGAGAATTGGAGAAATGTTAGTGTATTGAATGATTTTCAACAAACCAAAAACAGGAATAATCTGGTGTCTAAATTGTCCTCTGAATTCAGTAAAGGTCAAGCAAATGTCCCAAAGTTCAGATACTGAGACAGTAACTGTTCTGCCAGTCAAGTTATTTTTACTGTAATGTACTCAAATGTCCATATTCTTACAAGATCATCTTCATCATCCTCCAACACAAGGGTGTAGGTTTGCTTCAACATTATGGAGGGGACACACATACATAAAATGGGGGTTTGGAGGTCCGCTGCCAGAAAATTTTTAGCATCACATGTTTAATTTCCTACAATATGTTGTTTTTTTATGCACAAATGTATGTTGTAAAAGTGTTTAATTTTGTCAAAAGTCCTGCAACTGTCATGTTTTTATTAGAGAGGGAAAAATGCACATTTTAGTGTGTCTGAAATTTTAGTAGGAAACCCATAGCTTGACTCGCACACTGTTTCCAATGAAACACTGTAGTATGCAATCATTGGACACTATGTCGACATAATTATCCCACAGTGCAGTGCGGTAGACGACATTTGTCACGGACATTGACCACGACAGCTGAGACAACTTGAGACAGTTTAAGTATAAGTGTAAGATTTCACATATTTTTTAGATTATTTCAAACTGCTGGCAGAGTTGAGGTTGGCCAGAGTTAACACAGGTTACCATGGTTACCTGTCACTGAGGCTCTCTTGAAGTGACATGGTAATTACAGCTTAGGGATCAAAAGCTACATACTACTGTTTGTGTACACAAAAGTATTACAACGACAGAACACATATCGGGAATGTGGTGTCTTCTTTTAATCGCAGCATTCCACTACTTTGTGACTATATCACCCACAATGCAACTCAACCACTGTCAGTGCTGTTGGAGATTAGGATGTGTTATGGTAGTAGTGGCCGATGTAGCCTCAAGCAGAGATGATGATCGGTCTGGAGACCTTGAGACCAGGAGATTTCACACAACTTGTGGTCTTCAGCTCCAACAGACGCTGACTCGGGTGACATCACTTCAAGATATACTATACTTGGACTCATGCTGCTTACAGTCTTGCACCTGGTTGCCACCTTTTTATAAGGCACGCTGATCCCAGGAACACCCCAATCATAGCAAAATAAGAAGGAAAAAACAGGCAGATGGCAGAGTCTCTGCAGATAAAAAACACTGCCACACAGTTCTCCTGGGTCATAAGTGATGGATGAGAGGGATTACTTTTGTATGAGTCTATACAATGTCTTTACAATACTAGTCTATACAATGTTTTTTATTTAGGAGAATCCTGCATAGTATATCTTCACAACAGTTTCACACATCTCCTTCTGGAGACACAAAGTGCTTCATATAACTTTTTCACATGTGCAGTAGTACACCCTGACGCCTGTTAACAGACTTTGATGTGAAAAATGGGTGGAATTTCCCTATAACTTTGAACAAATCATAGCTAAGGATAATTTTTTTGGAACTGGAACTTTGATCGTTTCAGAGAGCTTGATTTTAAATCATGTTTAATACTTACATAAATATGTTGGCGTCTTAAATCAGTGTCAAAACTTGTTCTGGAATAAATTAAAACACTAGTTATCACCATTATGACCATTTTACAGCCAATACTGATCACTTGTGGGAAGTTAGATTTTATTCATTGTACAGTCAGTCCTAGAATTAAAGTGCAGAATACAGGTTTTATCCAAATCCCACAGACTTCTACTCACAGTCAGCCTCCCTGGTTATTTCAATAGAGTAATATTCAGATGCAAAGTCCAAAAGCTAAACATTGACTAAAACTGATGCAACAGACAAACAGCACCACTGCAGTATATGCACAGCTGCTGGAGGTTCTTGTCAGCCTCCATCCTCATGCTACAGTGGAGCAGAGATAAGCACGTAACCGGCGTGCCAAGTGGTCATTACAGGATTTAATTTGTTGTAAAAAATACTGACTGCTGCTGCAAGTTGAGTACATAACAAGATGTTTTTGTCACATAATTGAATGAGTAACCACAGCACAAAATCTTTCTCTCCCAGTCGACATAGCACAAAATGGACCGTAGTTCAGACCGGCTCACGCTGAAGGTTTTGACTCGTGTTCCCTGATTGCAAGCGATGGTGTGAAATGACTGTACTTACTGTACTAAAAGCTTTTTGTTCCTGTTTAATTAGCCAAGTAGTAATTACCTGAAGGCAATAATTGTTGTTTGGGAGTGAAGATGTGGAACTCTTAATTTGGCCTCCTGGGAGAACGGTGCTTTCCACCAGAAGAAGTAACGCTCCTCGCACTCAGTCATGATGTATTCTTATTTTGAGTGCTTAGTGTATACACAGAAGTAAAAACACACACACTCATACATGTATATATGTATATTTATTTATGATTTCAGACTGTTCCTCTGCTCTTAGCCCAGCTCTGATGAATCTAATTAGTTGGCCATCTAGATTTATTAAACACCCAGAAAAGAGAGAAAATATACAGAATAAACTTATTATAATTATAACATAATAAGCCCATGCTCACTATGAATATGCACTTTGAGAATTTCCTATTGGTTGACACGATCAATAGAATCACACCACTGGTGACGGCAACACTTGAGTTTATTATAGCCGCTGTTCAAACACTGATGTGCTCACGAGCCACCCTGTTATAGTGCTTTTCTGTCTACCACAAGGTCGATATGCATGCTGTCAGCACTGTATGTGTGTGTGTGTGAGTGAAAGAGAGAGAGAGAGAAACTGCACCAATGTGAGCAGATGCACTTGTGTGTGTTTGTGTGCTTAAGTGCCTTGTTTCGAGATTTGAAGGAGCAGAAAAATGTCGAAGCGGTTTACAAAGTGTTCGCTAAGTACACACACACACACACACACACACACACACACACACACACACACACACACACACACACAAATGCTTAGTCTGTTAAAGAAGTCTCTGACTGATTCCTTTCCATACAGTGTTCCATAACACAACAGGAAACTGTCAGTATGGCAGGTCTGTATTTCCTTCACCAGGAAAACAAATAAAGTAAAGTTACTTATTAACTTTTTTCACTCTTTCTTATTCTATTCCTGTGCCGGCTCTCATTCATAATCATACATTTTGTTGCTGAAAAGAATAAGTCACCCACAAAATGTACATGTACACATTTGTATATCAGTTACTCACCCAGTGTTATGTTGAATTTGTGAATAAATGCTTTCTTGCATGCCTCAGTGGTACACGAAGAATCCAAAAGAGATATAGCTACATGAAGTGGAACAAAAGGGGTTCATGTTCAAACTATAGCAAAACATTTATTTGCAAAGTCTCACACAACTCGTGCAGTATAATCAAAGTCTCATTTATCCAGTCCGCACATATTCTGAGACAGAAGAATTAAATAAAGATTAAGTTTCATGTGAAATGGAAGTGTACAGATTAACAGATGATTTGTGCTGATAAGATTTAACAAAAGTTTTTGCTGCTTAGACACCAGAGGGAACTTATTAATGAGCAGCAGCACGAAAAATTCTCCCATGGGGTCCAGACACTGGTGGAGGTGTTGGTGGATGATGAGTTTGGCAGATTAGTGCTGAGGCGAATAGAGGCTGCATCCGATCAGACTAGGCGGTGATGGGGCGGTGGAGGGTGCGCAAGGCAGCAGCATGAAAGGACTGTGGGCAGAAATGAACTATGAGATGTGAGATGATAGGCTGATGGAGAAGGTGTGTCGCTGCGCTATTGGTTGATCAGCTGTAGAGCGGCTGATGACGCGATTGACAGCTCCGAACACTGACCACCAGAGAGAGAGCAGGAGCATGCAACTTCAATTCCCCAAGAATTTTCTGTTTTTGGATTCTTCGCTCACCGTAGAGGCATGTGAGAAAACCAATGCTTTCTTCCCGAACTCAAGGTACCACAGGGTGAGTAACTGATATACAAATGGTCATTTTGCAGTTAAAGTTTTCCTTTAAGTTTATTCTTGCTCTCTTAAATCATATCAAAAACAAAGTCCGCGCTCCATCATGGCAGGAAGCAAAAGCACATTTCTGTGTGACTTGTATTTTTTTTGGTATGGAGTCCAGTATGTGGGGAAATGAATGCACTATTTACATTGTCCACCACCCTGCAGTGTGAAAGGATGTGTTGAAAGAGAACAGGATATCCTGTGTATAAGGGGGATAGGCCAACCTGCAGGAGGATGTGGTTCAGTCTGGTCCTGGTATCATCACCCAGCACTGTGTCCAAAATCAGCAACTGAAGCCCTTTCAAGCCAGCAATAAATATTTTAAGGACTGATGGATATGGGAGTACGAATTAAAACTGTTGTTGTTTTGTAATATGATTTTCTCATGTCCCTAATTTTAGTTGTACATCTTTTACACATTGTATAGTTTAAAAATAATAAACCACTAAATGTAAATTAAGGGGTGTTAATGGTTTTAAGCAGCAGGTGTTTATTCAAAAGCAGCATATGTCATGTAATTATCCCCCCTAATTAAAAGATGTTTCAGTGCCTCCCTGTGTTTTTCCTGCGCTCTTTGTGATATTGGTTACTTGTAATTTTGGCCATCGTGACAATTATGTTAATTCTACAGTCGCATGGTTTAAATTGCCCAGAATAAATCCATAAATCCATAAAATGTATAAAGCTCCTCTTTCGTCTGTGTCGGCTTGGCGGGCGCTAACTGCTCGCTGAGGATAATAAGGAAGAAAAAAGGAGCGAGACAAAAGACTAAATGAAGGTGTGGGAGGATTTCATTTATGTGCTCTGTGTTGTGTCGTCTATGTAGTCAGACTGGATGCAGAGTTGAGCAGATGCAGTCTCTGTTGGGCTCCGTGTGTGTGGTGCGTGTGTGTGTGTTACCTGACATCACAGCCACCCAGCAGGCTCTGTGAGACAGCAGGCCGTCAGGTGACTTGCCATCTGATGTAGGGTTATTGATCTTTTTGTTTCTTACATTTTACAGTTTCTCTCTTTGTGTCTATGATGCTTTGGTGGCTCTTGCCAGAACCTTGAGCCTGTTTGACGTCATTCATGAATCACTAGGGGTCACTGCTGCCACTGGCACACAGTGTTTCCATACCAACAGGTTCCTCGGCCTCCGGTCACTGTGGGGAATCAGAGGGACTCCTGGGAGGTCATCAGCCAGAAACATATGAACTAATGTCATATGTTGCTGTGCATTAGGCTGTTTTTGCCTTTCACTTAAATGGATTTAATGTGCAGGTACCATCTGTTTTACTGAGCCTTACAGTGAGTTTCAGCTCATTGTTAAACTGACTGGCCACCAACTTATCTGTCTTGGTTCACTCTCACCACTCTAATAGCCTTGCTTTCGGCTGCAGCAAACAAAAGACAAAAAGCACCAATCAGCAGACAGACACAGTTAGTGACCAGAGACCAGTTGCATATAACCCTGTGTAGAATCATGACTAAAACTGTGTGTACACACAAAGGAAGAAATATGCTTACACATTCTTTTTGTCAGATTTATTAAGCCATGCGTACGCCTGATTCTGTTTTATAAATCTCATTATGGTGCTGGGTGCACCTGTACGAGCCTCATTTCCACACTCAGAGTTCGCAATAAATGACTGTAGAAACTCTATTAAACATACGTTCGCAGATCGATACATGTGCCCCCGCACCACTCATTAGACCTGTCAATGAGAAATGGTAAAGAAAGTGCAGTTTCACCGACTGTGTTGTTTGAGTGTGGGTTGAGGTTTATGCTTGGTTTTTGTGGGTACGTATGGTTTGTGTATCAAACCCCAGCTGGTGAACATGTCGAAGCATTTAGCAGCTAAAGCTCCAGATGCTTTCCCAAGGAGTTGGTAGAGACCAAAAACAGAGCTACTGGAGAGACAGTATTGACCTACCGTCATCAGTTTGCTAACAAGTTTGCCATATCAGTTTGTATGTCAATGTTATGTCCACAACATGTTTCAGCTGCCCCCAAGTGGCCAAAAAATGTCATTGCAGATATAAAGATGATTATTTTATTTTTTTTTAAACTGCTGCCTCTTTTCTCCCTCTCTGTCTCCACCCAGGCTCTCTGACTGTGGGTCTGGTTCGGCAGTGCCAGACCATCCACGGCAGAGACCGGACCTGCATCCCCCCGCAGCTTCCCCCGGAGTGGATCACCACACTCTTCTTCATCATCCTGGGCATCATCTCCCTCACCGTCACCTGTGGTCTGCTGGTGATGTCACGCTGGCGCCGCGAAGCTGCCCGATACGCCCGATGGATTGCCTTCACAGGGAGTAGGTGTTTGCTGTCACCTTAAATTCTCCTCAATCATAACCATCTCTCTTTGAATAAATAGTTTCAAATTTGTTATCAAATGACATTCCGGGGTTGAAGACGAAGTGACAAGCTTATAGACGAGAGCAAAACACAAGTTCAGCATTTAAAGACTGGCATTATATTCTCCCTTTAAACCATTGTGGACCTTTGTAAACACAATTGCTCTGTGTCCAGTTTGCTGCTGTTTACATAACAGTTTTATGAATATTAAAGTTGCCTTAATATCACACCCAACCCTTTTAGCCGTAAAGTACCACACCAGGGTCAGAAATTAACTGCAGGTGGAGGCAAGCTCACCCATTACAGCTTATTAAAATGCTTGTGAAAGTAACTGATGCTACTTGAGAATTTCCTGTGTGGTAAATGGAGCCTTCCTCAGGACTCAGCGTTTCATTTCAGGAGAGCTTTTAGTCCGGTAATTATGAACATCTTGACAAAGTGACTGTGGAGGAGCTGTAATTGATGGGCCGTTTTCTATTTTTACAGGAAAGAGACAGAGTTTGCCTGTTACAGAGGACCAGAGCAGGAGCTTCACTTGGCTCTAATTATAGAAAAATATGAAGCAGGTTCTCATGAGTAGACCATCAATACTGGGGGCTGAATTTAGTGCTAAGGACAGTTTTTTCCACACACATTAATACCTAAAAGCTGCCTTAAAAGTTTGTATGTTGTGTAGTTGTTCATAATCTTTGTTATTGGACACCTCATCTATCATTAAGTCAAATGACAGCCCCTGACTAAGTGACATTTTGTGGATATTTTATATTATATTCAGTGTATAACAACAACAGTTCAGAACAACTGGTAGTCATTTATTAGTAAATATTTATTCAGTTTTCTTACACCACTTAAAATCAAGAAGGCTTCGGGACCACCTATGAAGGTTTGGTGACCCCTAGTGGTGCTTAGGACTCCTAGGTTGGGAACCAGTGGTCTTGAGCACTGGCTCCCAATTGATGGATTGTGGTCCAAAAGTGGGTCACAAACAGCTCAAGTTTGGATAAAACACACTTTATTTTTGAAGTACAGTGAATTTTTGGCACAAGCTTTCATTCTGAAATGCTGATTCCTGTTGTAAAGTGAGTGAATAACAGGCAGCTACTTAACAGAGACGGCAAACTAAGTCGATGACTTGGCCAAATGCAAGTATGACACTGAATATGTTAAACTTTGTGGATCTTGAACTAATAACTACGGAGCAGTCTAGACCCTGTGGCTGGACCAGTTGGGAACCAGAGGTCTAGAACAGTGATTTGTCTTTTGCTTTTGTAAGATGGACCCCAGTAGCTCATGTGACATGGGCTACTGGGGTGTGGAGCAGTCACAGCTCCATTGAGTTTCAGTTCATCCATTACTTTTAGCGATTTGAACTCTTAACTTGTAGCTATCTGTTTTGATTATACTAACTATTTTAACCAGCTGTCCATTACTGTTAGCTAACAGTTTTAGCTGTTTGTCTATTACTTGTTGCTTACTGGTAACTATTTTATCTATTACTAAGAGACAATTTACCATTTATGCATTAGTTTTAATTATTTCACCATTTATTGCTTCTATCTAACTGTTTCAACCACTTGCCCATTACTTTTAGCCAACTGTATCCATTCCTTTAAAGAAATTCTTCACCCGCTAAATGATCATTTGTTTGTCAGTTAGCTGTCCCGTGTTATGTTGAATTCATGAAGAAAATGTTGATTTTCTCTTATGCTTTCACAGTGAACGAAGAATCCAAAAAAACAGAGAAAATTCTTGATAAATTGAATTAAAAAGGTCTGTGTTAAACAAACGCAAAACTATATCAAAACATCCACACACAACTTGTGCAGTATAATTCAAGTCTCATTTATTCAGTTGTGTGCTCAGTGCTTCCCGACTGCATTTTCAGCGAAACCTTCCTATTAAAAACACTTCAGCAGGCTAGCTACTCATCCGTGCATGGCACTGTTTATGGGGAAGTGTATAAAACAGTAAGGGTTTAGCAAAAATGCAGGTGATTGGGAAGTACTGAGCATACTGGATAAATGAGACTTGGATTATACTGCAGGAGTTGTGTGAGAGTTTGTAAATCAATATTTTGATATATGTTGATACGTGGAACACTTTGACTTCACTTCATCAAGAATAATCGCCTTTTTTGGATTCTTCGTTCACAGTAGAGGCATGCGAGATAAAGGTTTCTTCACAAATTTAATGTAACACGAGATGAGTTATAGATATACAAAAGATCATTTGGGGGTGAAGTATTCCTTTAAGCTAAATGTTTCAACTATTTGTCCCTTACTTTGAGCTGCTCACTTCAGCTTATGCCCTGGCTTGCTAATTAGTTTCCATGCTCTCTCAACGTGTGTTCAGGTGACACAGCTGGCCTGATATTTGAAAGTATTTTTGAAATTTAAATCTTGTTTTCTGTATCTCTAAATGTGTTGAGCTTCTCTACAGTCTTTTCTGATAACCCCTGGCAGCTGCAGGAGTACTCCAGGCTGGGAGTCGCTGGTCTAGAGGGGATGGTAATCTTCTTTCTGTCTGTGTGTTTTTCGTCTGTCACAGTGGTCCTGTTCTGCATGGCTGCCCTCATATTCCCCATCGGCTTCTACATCAACGAGGTTGGAGGACAGCCATATAAGCTCCCCAACAACACGGTGGTGGGCTCCTCCTACGTCCTCTTCGTTCTGTCCATATTCTTCACCATCGTGGGACTGCTGTTTGCTGGGAAGGTGTGCCTGCCCGGCTGAAAAACTCTCCTCTTCTTTTTGTGTCTTTGGAAAAACTCCACCATTGGAGGCAACTTTTGTGACTCTTCATGGCAGTGTTGGAAGCATTGCTGAAGTTGAACAAAACTGAGAAACACCTGTTTGTGTTTGTCCTTTGGATGATTTGTCACAATGCCTGTAACTGGAGCCGAAATCATGCCATCCGTCCATCTGTTTGTTCAGAGACTGAGCAGAGGCAGAGAGCTCTGAAACAGCCCTTATCATCATCAGTCCTGAACGATGAGCGTGAAGTGATGAACAGGCAGGAGAATTAAAAAAAGACATGATGGAAATGGATTCAAACATCCGAACTTTCTAGGGAGGCCTGCTGTATTATCCGTCATCTTACATTTAATGACAGATAACCCTTGCTCTTCCCATCCCATCAACAAGATGCACACAGACTGACATGTCAGGCCCGATGTCGGCCAAAGCACCAAATATCGGCCAGTCACCTCCAACATAACGGAGGCTCATCCCTGACCACAGCTACATGGAACTATCTGTAATATATACAATGATGTTTCATTTTCTTGGCACATTTTATTTATTTGTTTAATTGTTCAGTTCTGTTTTTTGTAAAGGTATTTTTTATTGAAAGGCCTAATGTATCCCAGAGTTTCCCTGCTGTTACTATGTGTGGTGGATCACTTTGCCTTAAAGAGCTGTTAACCTTACAATAAGTATCATATTGTTGAGTTGTAGTATCTTGGGATCAATTTTAAAATTCTGGATACATGAAATGATCTCACATAAAAATGGTAGAACTAGAATGTAAAATGGGCTTTCAGGCAACATCAGTCCAAAATGATCATAATGAGGAGTGAGTAGTGTAAAGTTGTGTGTATGGATGTGTTGCAGGAATATGAGCTGGTCTCTACGATGATGTATGGATCAGCAGTGAGCCTCACATCAACAGGTCAAACCTGTTCCGGTCTCTCTGTTACGGCTTTGTTCTTTCTAGTGATGTAGTGAATGTATTATTCACCTTTTGAGAATTCCCGTTGTTTAAACACTGTATCAAGAAATGACTGGATCTATGACTAGTTTGTTTTATATATTTGAGATGCCGACTTCATTTCTGTGTAAATGACAGACAGCCAGTCTGTGACGTTTTCTAGAAGCACTGTGATGTTCTTGAATGAGCATGGAAGATCTCATTGCATTAAAAATGACTCATTGGAACACTGATTGCCTCAATTTGTTTTAATAAGTTTCTTTTAGAAGACCATTTTACTGTAAGTACTGTAAGTGCTGCACTGGGTTAAGGCACTAAGTAGGTAGTTACATGCATCCAAGGCACTCTGACTGTGTTAAAAAATCCTTTATTAATGCATGGATAACCAACGTGTATTGACTAGAGAGTCCTCATCAGGGTGTAAAATGCATTGGAAACAGGTGTGCAATTTAAGAACTCATGTACACCTATCAGCAAAAACATTAAAACCACATTTGTTCCGATACATTGTTCTGCTGGGAAAGTATCTGCCGCCAACGCACTGGTGCCAGACACGACAGGACACTCCCAGAGATCCTGTGTCCATGCCTCTACAGGCCCCACCTTGGATTAGGGGTACATCTGGGGAACTGGCTAATCACAAGAACCCTTGAGCAGATTGGGACCTGGGAAATTTAGACACCAGGTCGACACCTTTTGCTTTTTCTGCTGGAATACTTCCTATCCAGTTTTTTTTCTGTCTCTGGTGTGATTATTCCCTTCTTGCATGTGCCTCTGTGTCATGTTTTCTGGACAGACATGGTTATTTATTATGAGTTTTCCCTACATCATACCTTCCTCTTAGTATTGTTATGTTTTTGAACTAGTATTAGTGAGGCCTTGAGTGTTTTATACTCTCTTTTAGGAGTATAATATTTGGCATGTTTCTCTACATATATTACTGAGGGTGATCCTTTGTGAGCCCTTTGAAGTTTTCCTGCCTTTGAATATTGAGGCTTAACTTTATCCCTACTGTCAGGTCTTTTTGTTAGTTATCATGAGTCACACTCTTTATAAATACTTCAACTTTATACATGTTATGAGTCTGTTGTTCATCCACACTGTAGTACATATTGTTTCTTGTCTTTGTCAGATATTTTATTGCATATTTTTCATTTTCTGTCGCTTAATGTGCAGGTTTGTCACAATATGTTGATTTTCTTTTTATTTGGGATTCTTGTTCCTACATATGTAAATTACTCATAGTACACATTTACTTAATGCAATTTCTTTTAATGTGGTTCTTGTCTAGTAGTATTGTGTGACCTGTGTCACATGGCCTCTACTTCTTAAATTGCACACCTGTTTCTGGTGCATTTTACACCCTGATGAAGACTCTCGAGTCGAAATATGTGGGTTTATGCATTAATCAATAAAAGTGTTTAAACTACAGTCAGGAGGCCTCGGATGCATTTTTGGACTACCTGCCTGTACCATGGACTTTTACACTGAGTGAGCTGGCCAGTTGTTGTTTGTTATCTTTATATTTTTTACAGTCTTAAACAATTTATCAGTGGGATTAGGTCAGATGCAGACATGCTAGCAGGAGTTAAGAATCTCAAGGGGTCAGAGTTGCATTCATCACTCAAAAAATTGTAGTTTTTGTCTTAATTCGAAGTGACAGTGTATTGAAAAGCAAATTTCTGTAGCTGCTATCATGTAAAAACCTATTGCTTTTTGTTTTCTACAGCCAAAAGGTTCATGAAAACATCATTAAAATTCTTTGATCTCTTGGGCCACTAAAACATTTCTACAGCGTGTATCAAACATCTCAAGATCTGAGCGAAAAAAGGAAGGCATTCTGGAGTTACATTAAGTCTATCTGACGGCCAAAATGAATCTCCCGTTTTCAGGTGCCTTCCATGTTTATCTGCAGTGACAGAGCTTGTTTAGAATCTCACACCCACTTTTCCATCCTTTGTGTGGACGCACAGGATGTTTAGGTTGCCATAGGAACGCCTAAGAAAAGTATTTGGTGATGTGTGTTTGTGTTTTTCCTCAAAAGATGCAGCCAGCTGGGTGACAACAGCAGGAAACCTGTTGCCCCATTCTGCTTATGACTGCTGCCTAAAAGTCAAGAATACAAAGTGCCTTTGACCTTCGGACCAAATGTCCCAGTCACATGTGCAGCTATTTTAAGCCCTGAAATCTTTTTTTTTCCCAAGTTAAGTATGGATGGATATCGTAATATAATAAGTGTTGTCTTTTCCTAGATTTAAATGCTGCATTAGAGTAATGTGGTGCAATCATCTGGTCTGTTATAGCTGTTGTATCACTTGACTTTACCCACTCTGTCATTATATTCACACTACTGATGATTATTTATCAAAAATCTCGTTGTGTATTTTGTGAAAGCACCAATAGTCAGTCACAATATCATCATAGTACTGATATCAAGGTAGTAAGTCACGGCAGTGTTGTAACATTTTCAAGCTACCATCACATGGAACAAATATTTATTACTCATTTTCAATAGATAATCATGTAACATAACATGTCATAGTATATACAGCACTTTAAGGTTTGCCTTTCTGTGTTCTAATACTGTAAACATTCAAAAACAACAAATATAGACAATTTAAAATGTGAGAATAAAAATGTATCTAAAAATTTTTAATAAACAGGAGATGATTTTAAATTGTGAGACTGTCAGTTTTGTTTGGCACAGGTTATAGTGAGATGCACTGACAGTGGATATGAGGAGCCACTACAATTCTGACCACAAGAGGGAGCAGTTGATCATGTTGAACTCAGTAATCCAACACTTACTGTAAATCACCACATCTCCAATTTGCAGCAGAATTATGACGTTTAAAGCATTCCTTTAACAGTCCACAACATCTTTAGTTCAACATTTTTGTGTGTGTGTGAGAGCCTTAAGAGTGTCCTCTTATTCTTTGTTACCTTGTGCTAAAGCAGAACCACATGCTAGCAACACATGCAGTTCAGACAGTACAGCTCAATCTCCCATCCTGAATGTGCTGGATCCACTGTGGATGCTTGGGTCAGGCCATGGTGGAAGTGCTGTGCTTCAGCTTGGCCACTCGCGCGGCCCCGAGCAGCAGTGCGCCAGTGAGGAGCTCCAGGCCGTAGGAGAGCCAGGCCAGACCCAGAGACCACCCGAAGGAGGTGTGAATATAGGCCAGACCCTCCGGCCCCACCAGCCTCTCTGTCTCAGCCTTCGCCTGGTGTGAGTAGAAGATGTAGAGGCTCACACCACACAGCGTCAGCAGACCTGCAGAGACACATTACACACACATACACAGGGAAAAAGGCTTAAATCAATGCTGGGTTTTATGTACTCATTATCTGTTCATTGATAAAAAGTGAAGATATATTTATTTTATTAGGCACAAACACTCATGACTTCTTAAAGCTACACACAAGCTGGCATTGTACTCCAGTGATTTTAAGCGGAAATTCATACCAGTTCCGTGATTAGAGTTCATCATTAAAACCACCAATAACATCATGCCATTAGCAACACTAAATCTCATATAGTAAGAGACAGGAAATACACTGACGTATGTGCTGTCCGCTTACACAACGTTCTAGTCATCGGGGACTCGACTGAGAGACGCACAAACCCACACAGTCCTCACAAGTTTCATAGTGTTGCTATTGGAAACCCTTTTAATTTTGACGGCTTGCTACTGGTTTTTAAGGGGATGCAAGCGGAGCGCAGAGGCTACCCAGGGCGGGACTAATAATCGTTTTATTACGATTACACCCCGAGGTGCTACGGGGCTCGGAGTACGAGGAGGAAGCTGCATCTGATGTCTCATTTTTATGCAGAGGAACACAAACAGAGAGGCAGAGAGAAAACTGCCTCAGATATTGAACGAAGATGTAGAGAGGACGACTACTATTATAGCTGAAACAAAAAGTCAATTGATAAGTGGATCGACAGGTTGCCATCAGCAACAATTCTGATCTTTGATAAACCATTTAAACCTCCCTTTTTTGCCAAAAAATACCAAAGATTCAGTGGTGCTAGCTCCTTGAATATGAAGATTGACTGTCTTTTTACCCTCTGTGAGAGGAATCTGAATATCTCTGTGGTGTAGACTGTTTGTAGACAGTCAAGCAAACCAAAACATCAGCTTGGGGCTCTTGGAAACTGTGATGGGTAAATTTAGCTAGAGATGGAGAGAGATGGCTCAATTGCTCAGTCGGGTGTTGGTTGGTTGGCTCCACAACTACTATGAAATTTGGACATTCATGTCCTCCAGATGATGAATCCTAGAGACTTTGGTAATTCCCTGACTTCTCCTTCAGCACAACAATGAGGCTGACAAATGTGGGTTTCTTTTTTGACCAAACTATCTCAGCAACTACTGGATGGATTGGAATTTGGTGCATGTTCCCCACAGGACAAACACCTTTCCTTGATTTCCCTCCAGCCCCATCATCAGGTCAAATTTGGTCACTTTGTCCAATACTTTGGTTTATCATCACTACCTGTAAAATGAATGACATTCCCATGACAATACCGGCAATGATAGCAATGTAATTTGTGGGTCAACACAGTATTAATGATGTCATATTATGCCCTTCTGCTTTCATTATAAGTGTGGATTGGTTTTGAGCACGGAAGCACTAAATGTTCTTATTTTAAAGGGAACCTTCGTCAGAGTATCAATTACCCTGGAAATGAAATACAAGGGAAGCAGTGGAATTGCCCTGCAGGGAACCCTGACAAATACCCATTAGGCTGGTTAATGGCTGGTGAGGAGAGTAGTTGCCACGTTAGAACGAAGACAGAAAAATGGAATGAGCAGAGAATTCTGTATATGTAGATATGTGTGTGTGTGTGTGTGTGTGTGTGTGTGTGTGTGTGTGTGTGTGTGTATGTGCATATGTGTATATATACTCATGTAACACGGCATGATATCACCCTCTCACCTGTGGTGTTAACACACATTTCCTGTTTGTTTAGGGGGCTTATTACCACCTACACGCCGACTGAGGATAAACTGACAATGCTAAGGTATTGAACCTAAAATAATCAATGCCTGATGTAATTAAACAATCTAATTTTAAGAGGCGAAGTAGACAGAACAACAAACAGGGCAAAGACAAATTTAGGGGACGACAAATTCAAACAACAAGAACGAAGCGCCGTGTTTGGAGGGTAGGTCGGATGGATATTTCACAAGTCACAGCCAGTTCACAAGACACCTCCAATCTAATTCAAGCCTTTATTCCGTCCCACACATTGCCATGTGCTGCTTATTTAAGGGAGAATATAAAGAGTCTTTTTAAGTAATTGTTTATCCATCACAAGGTCTTCTTGTGATTGAGACGGTGGCAGCGGAGCACCCAGAGACCCAGAGGAACGAGCTCTGCCAGATGCTCAGACACTGTGTTTATGTGTGCATGAATAAGTTGATTACTGTAAATACCCAGATAAACCCAATAGCGTTAACACTGTTAACAGTAATCTAACTCTCCCAGTAACCCAAATTTACAGTATTTGTTTGATAGTAGAATTACAGTTATGGTAGCTTTTTATCCAGTTTATTGTGTTACCTATGTGGCACACTGTCAAACACACACACACACACACACACACACACAGCCAAAAAAAAAAACAACACTACGGTGTGTGACTATCAAGTTAAATTGAAAAAAACCCTGATAAGTAGGTTATTCCCACTCTGATTATGACCTGGATTTAAACCAGATAACCAGGTTAAGGTGTTATATGGCAGTTGCACTTAATGTTGTTAGGCACAGCATTTTCTGTCAGCTCTTTCAAATTTGTGGTGTCTTATAGCTGCTCATGGTGAGTGCTGGGACGGTAACTTGTCCATTTGGACAATGAATGAAAATCTAAGGAACTGCATACTTATATACTTAATTTTCTCATTTTAAAGTTAATAATACTAATTATCTGATGTAATGGTGCATGTTAACATTTTAGCATTACACAACAATCCTGTCTTAGTGTTATCTGTATATACACGAATAAGGGGAGTCATTGTTTTTTGAATAGGCTAGATTTATCTAGATTGATTATAACAAAACATTTCCAGGGAACAAACCATCTCAAGTTTAGAGACTTGTGGGTACCCACAGAACCCATTTTCATTCAGATATTTTGAGGTGAGAGGTCAAGGGACCACTTTTAAATTGCCATACCAGTTGTTCCATTGTCAAAATTTAGCCTAATTATGGAGCGTTATGTAATCCAAGCTACAGTTGGTAGCAATGGATGCCTTAGGTTGTCTATAGGGGTGGGGGAAAAAAATCGATACTGTATAGTATCACGATATTTTTGTGTGGCAATATTGTATCGTTACATGGACACCAAGTATCTTTTTTTTTAATCAAATAAATGATAAATATTACAATTACAAATTAAACTTTTGGTAGCCAACTAGAATAATATAATCAATTGCTTTTTCAGTCTACTAAACACATTTTGTTGCAATAAAAATGACCTGCAGTGAGATAAACACACTGAAAATATCTTAGATAATACAGATGGTGACAAAGTTGTGCTTTCAGGACATAATTCGTAGGGCTGTCCCGAAAACCATTTTTTAACATTCAGACCTTTGGCAAAATTTATAACGAATATTCGAATATTCGTTCATGGGAGGGCGTCAGGTAGGGGGGACCCAGTTGTATTGCAGAGTTTTGCACAGCGGCGACCGGATCTTTGCTCTCACACCACAAAAAAATGTGATGGCACAACAGTCTCCTTCAGTACATTACTCTATGCTTTCTTTGGATTTTCACATTGGATAGTCATCCTGTTTAATTCGTCTTCTGATTAAATCGGAACCGTTGAAACAAGTTGTAGGAAGCCTCTGCAAGTAATAAGGACTACTTCGAAAACAAGATGATACATCTTAAGGGACTATCCTTCAAATAATTAAATAATTAATTGGTTGCTAGCAGACACTCAATAAAATGGTTAATCAGCAGTGCCGTGCACTGTAGAGCCGATGCGCTGCTGGTCCTGCCAGCCTGAATAGAATATAATGTCTATAGCCTTACTGTTGTGTACAGCCTTTATAGATTGAGCTGAGTAGTGATGCACGGGTCGACCCTTAACCCGCAGGACCCGCAAATGGACCTGCCCTAATAATTTGCAGTTGAAAAAGGTAATAAATCGCAATATATTGCAAAATGTTATCGCGATACGCAGCATATCGCGATACATTCAAAATCACAATAATATTGTGATTTAAGTATTGCAATAATATTGTATCGTGGAGCCTCCCTAGTTGTCTAGTTTCACAATATAACACTACCTTTACACTAGCTTAAAGAATGAATGTGGCACAGCTTCTTAACGACAGTTAATCCTCCAATTATTCTTTCATTAAACAAATGAATGAACATGTGCAGCAGTAACAGTAAAAGTACAGTCATATTAGTTGAGTATTTGCACAGTAACAAAGAAAATCAATTAAAAGCACTCCAAAAAAGCCTATAGGATTTTCTATCTATATATTATCTGTATACACAGGAGGTTCAAAATGAGAGACTAGAGGAGAATGTCCCCAAATCAATAAAGACAATAAATGTGACAAATGCTCTTTATTTGTTTTTGTAGTAAAACATATAAGAGCTTGTTTTTATATTCTCCAGATACTCATCTATTTCTGTTGCTTATGTCATATGTGAGGGCCACAGTATGTCTCCTTCACACCCTTTATTTTTAATACTGTATTTAATTTATACTGTTTAAACACAATTATTTGGGTTAGTCTACTTTAATGTTATCCTGTTACAATACGATCATATCATGTTTTTGGTCATTTTTTGCTTTAGTTAGAAAGAAACTGGAGCAAACATATATCCTACATTTGTAATCTTTTTGTGGCCAGCATGAATAACCAAGTTGATGTTGCGGCATGTGAAGGTTTCAGGAGACGTTAACAAACAATGTGAAATAAAAGATGAAATGAAATACAGAATATTAGAGAGACGCAAATTCGGCGCTGCAATCGTTTCCAAAGCAAATTTACTTCACTGTTTTGCCTCCCCGAAGACCAATAAAAGCTCTCATAATCCATTTGACAGAATACAGGATGAAGCGTTCTGATATAACAGAAGCAAGAGCACACACACACACACACACACACACACACACACACACACACACACACACACACACACACAAAGCACACCTGCCAATTCATGCATACTTAACCAATATGGCCAAATCAACCAGCCAATCAGTCTTGGCTGGTAATAAAAGTCAGTCCCTTTGGCCACAGGAGGTCAATAACTGTGAGTGAGGTCAGTTTCAGCAGCCCTGCACATAAAGTGCTCCAGTCCACTCAGATGAACCACGTGGCCTTGTTTTACTGCCACACTGCAGCCATATATTCCACCAAAACCCTCCGCAGCTTCCTGGTGTTTTCCACCTTCTTTTGCAGTATCATTAGTGCATTAAATGTGGTATGAACAATGAATACGACTGAAAACCAAACCCACACTGATTGTGACTATTTTCTAATGTCAGCCACAAAAAAACAACAAAGAAATGGCATCTGTTCTTGTTATAAATGTTATTTTTGGTGAGTTTCCATCTGAACAACCACACTGAAAGATAATAGGCGTATAAAAGGGACCTGAGTGTTATTTGAAAGCCATTATCTCTTAATTAGCTGTGTTAATAGGCATATTATTTGAGGTAATTGTTTTGTGTGACCAAATCGAACCCTAGAATGATAGTTTTCAATGTATTTACGTTTCTGAAACAGCTGCCACAACAAATGTATGTGGAGAAAATGCTGTTTACAGTGAGAAAGAAAAGTGTGACAGCACTGGACAGAGATGGAGTGCACACTTCCTGCTCCTAACCGCACACAGTCATTTGAGTGAAATCATCTTCAACAATGTGTGTCCTGACAATTGGCTCCTTTATACCACCACCTAATGGCTCCGGCTTTATTTAACACTGGGGTAAATGATGCAAAGCAGAGCTGTGTTGCACCTCTCTCCGGCACTCACTGTGATTTATTTTTATACATGTCAGCTTTATTATCTTTCCCACAACTTAGTGGCAATAGTGTGTCATTTCAATGTTCAACCATTGAATCTTAAATGTGATAAAGGCAGCACTGTTGTCCGTGTAGCATCACAGGCACAGCAGCTGTGAGAGAGCATTGTCAATACAGTGTGTAGACAGGAACTTCTGACTCTTTTAAAGCACTTTAAAGTATTTACTGCCGGCAGCAACAGCAGTGATGGCAGCACTGATTCATCTCGGTGCATGAGTGCCGCTGGGTATTGTGGTTTGTGTTTTAATGGATCTGTCTAGGAAAAGTGGCTAATTTATCTTAGTGGGTGCACCAAAACAACACTTCTGCTGCTACAGCACTGCTAGAGCTGAAGGTGGGTGCAGTAAGGGTAGGACCCAAACCTCAACTTACTGCAGATGAAGAAGTAGCAGGCCGTGCCGGTGAGGAGGACCGGGCTTCGAGCCAGGGAGCTGACCAGTCCACAGATGCCACCAATTAGCAGCAGCAACAGGCTGAAGGGAAGCACCACCACTATTGCACTGTGCATGCCTGCATATAAACACACAGGGGTAAACAAAAACAGATGGATTATTATGGGGCATCTGTGGCGTTATGGCTGTCTTGATAGCAGAGTGTGTGATAGGATGAGCACAGGGTTTTTATCAAAGATGGAGGAGAGACTCACTCAGCATGTGCAGCTCAATCTCAGAGTACCTGGAGTAGTCTGTGTTGAAGGAGTCAATCGAGTCTGCGTTGTTCTTCCCACCTGGAGGTCACAACAAAACCAGAAAAAGCACAAGATCATAAAAATATCTGCAGTGTCACTCCATCACATCACATCACAGTGATCTCAATCGTTCTAAGTAAAAGTTAGAAAACAGAAGCCCACCTTCGTTGATGCTCCACAGTCCTGAGTGGGAGCTCATGTCCTCAGTGTCGCTCATATTCATAGGATTCATCTCTATGATGTACCAGTAATCGGTTCCGAGAGCAGTCGCCAGGAAAGCGAAGCTCATGAGACCGCAGATGCCGGCTGTGACCACCACGGAGCCAAAGGTAACCTTCATCCTGCACAGGTGGAGCGCTTGATTCGCGCGTAACGGCGATGGCTTTGCGTAACGCGGATTTTCTACTGCTGATCTTGAGTCTGAAACACTGACGCGCTCATTACGGTTGCGAAAATAAACCTCTGTGTTCTTCCAGCTTCTCTGTCCAAGCAGTAATTAGAGATGGACATCAACTTACCCCTGGATGAATGAGTCAAGTCACAGAGCCGCACGAGGATGATAGCAGCCTCGCTGAACTGCAGCTGCCGTCTGGGAGGGACTTGGATTTATGCGGGAGGCGCACACGTTTACGCAACACATGGAGGGAGAGAGAGACAGACAGATCTTTTACAGGGTTGGTAAATGAGCACCACTGATGTAATTCATCCAAGAATGCTATCACCAAATAATTTCATAGTAAACATGGCATAAAATAAAGCCAGACCTCCTGTCTTCAGTGGATGGGTTATAGCTGTCTTCTTGCAAGTAGTCGTAATTTTTCGGATTCCCCAGTATCATGGGCGGATAATGAGACAATGGGCTCCTGGGCGCAGATACAGAAGACCCCACCACCTCAAATACACAGGAGCTCTCTGTGGTTCTGTAGTTACTTTGTCTCTTTGAGGTTGTTTTGCCCCTTTTTGTAGTCTTCAAGAATCTTTTCCAGCACCTTTTCCACAGCACAAAAAACATTTACACGTGCTAACATCTGATATCTGCGATAAATGGGAAGGCAATTAAACACGGTTTGAGAGACTGAATAAGTAAGAGATACCAAAAAGAAGTTAGTAACCACTGCAACATTTTCACTGGCCTCCATGCTGCTTTTTTTCACTGACCCGTCTGTCAAGTTGAATTTGACCCCCCAAAGGGAAGGGAGTCTATGGCCTTTTTGTAGTTTTGTAATTTTGGTGGAGGAGTATTAGTGTCTCTTTCATGTTATGTCAATGACGTTACATCTCCTTACGTGACATCTTACAGTTGAAGGCCACTGTGCCCTATAGGCCTGTTAAGTAATCCATCTATGTCCTAGATGCTACATGTTAGTGCCAGTCCCATGAGAATGCCTCTCCCCTCAAAACAGATACAAATGTGACCAGAAAGAACAAGTTTAATGAATAAAAACAGCAAACACGATGACAGAGAACATAAAAAGATGACAGATGCACAGTGTTACAAAGAGTACATGACAGAAACATGGAAGTAAGTTCACTGAGAAACCAGTCAGACAGCCGGCTACAATTAATCTCTCACACGCCGCCCATCTCATTCATCTGCATCTATTCTCGTGTCACTCTTCACCCATGGCTGTCTTGATGATATCTGCTCTTCTCAATTTGGCTGCCTCTTCAAACTTGGTGATGGCCTCGTTACAGGATTTGTTCTGTGAGTGGGGGAAATGAAATCCGGATCAAACGTTGTGTTCTCGCAGGAAATTAGGAACATTCTGTAGATGTTAGCAGTGCTGTGCAATTAGCTCACTTTTATATGCAAGAACAAGAAAATAAGAGATTGGAAAAGTATGTTTGCAGTTACACATTATGCATTACAGTAATTTAAGGTGTTCTCTGAAAAACATACAATGATGATCTTGTGCCTCTCCTTCTGTAGTTTGAAAAATTCTTCCACATTCAGCTCCTCTACAGTCTTCTTCAGGGCGATAAAGTGGCATGATGGGGAATGAGATTTGTGCTCCTTTCTGGAAACAAAACAAGAGAAAGATGAGGGGGAGAGAACTACTGAATTTCATGGACCATGTGCAAACTGTGCGCACAAACACACATGGAAGGAATGGACACTGTGCCACGCAAAATGGTCAATGAGAACGACTGCATGTTGTACCTTTTTTACATTATCTATACACATAATTTAAAATAAATATGGATGTGAGGCACAAACAGAATTTTTCAGTGATGTTTCATAGTAACTCGAGCAGTGCCATTTCAATGACCATGAATATAAGGCAAATGTTTACAGTTACAAAGAGTTCAAACAGTACCCGGAGTGCTGGCGCATCAGTCGCAAACGCAGCAACATTATGTAACACACAAAGGAGCAAAGTCTTGTGAATTTTAACAACATATAAGGACATTTTAACTGGAAATGTACAAGTGGTAAAAAGTAAATAATCACACACCAAATAACAGATATTAAAATGGATATGCTTAACATCATGTTGAACTCCAGCCTCAAAAATGCGTATCAAAAGCTTGTAGTCTAGACTTACGCTATTTATCTATTTATTCTTTTTGAATTGTGAATACTTGGGTTATTTTGGCCATTAGCTGTATCATCTGATTTCCATTTTATGACCAGTCGGCCAGAAAGGGGAAAATATCCCCGGGCCAAGAAAGCTGTTCTCAAAATGTGCTTGTGAATCACAGACTCTCACAACCTCAAGGAAATATTTTGAGTACCACAATAGTGTAAAGCTCATGTCACATGCTTTTTCACCCCTTCCCTTCGCTTTGCGCATAGTAATTTCCCCACTCACCAGCATATCATCAATTCATTCAACATAAAAATCTGCTATAAAAAAACAAACAATTATAAATTCTCGAGAAAAAGTGCCTTACTGAAAAGACAGATATTTACATTTTGGAATACACAGGCATTTGTGGGTTAAAGGTGAAGTATGTAAGATTTAGGGGGATTTGGTGGCGTGTAGCAGTGAATTTAAGATTGCAACCAGCTTAACTTCTACTGGCTTGAATTCCTTTCGTATTTATTGTTCAGGAGGATTTTATCGGGAGCCAAACTATCCACTGAGGTGTCTTTATCTCCAAAACAAAGGGACCAGGTGATTTAAACAGCAAGAAACACTGAATAAAGCAGTTTTATGTTACAAATCAGTTTAACTGTGCTGCTCCCCCTTGCAGTTGGGCCTCTTAATGTGGTGGCCGATGTGAAAACGCAAAACTCCAATGACCCTCTGTGGAGCCAGTGTTTAGTTTGTCTGTTCTGGGCTACTGTAGAAACACTTTGGTTCAGCGTGACGATCTCCTTAAAGAAAGACCCACTCTCAGTGGAGAATAAAATGTCTCAATCTAAGGTAATGGAAACAGCAAGTCTTATTTTCAGGTCATTATACACTAAAGAAAACATACTTTTCATATTATACTCTATTTGTGCAAATACACACTGGACCTTTAAGCTATAGACAGTGGTGGAAAGTAACTATTGGTAAGTACAGTTATTCAAAGAACTGTACTTCAGTACAATTCTAAGGTGCTTATACTTTATTTGGGTATTTTCATTTAATGCTGCTTTGTATTGTTTACTTCATTACATTGTCATTTTGTGCTAATTCCACACATATTTGGCCCATAAATCCCAACGTTTTTAAGGTATTCCACAGATTTTACCCATTTGAGATCAGTTTATCAGATTATAAGAAACAAGTGTTGCACACTCTGGCTCCATGCACATTTCTTTTATTCTGAATATGATATTTCAGTCTTTGGGCCTTCTTCTAGATCAACAATCATGCTGAGACATGGATACATTGATCTGTTACATAGACCACACCCCTGTCACACAGCTAGCAATGATAAGATGATCATGCAACATCATTAGGTTGAGAAAGTCCCACAGCTGACAGCTGTCATCATGCTACACAGTCATTACCAGCTGTGTGACAAAGGTATGGCCTATGTAACAGATCAGTGTACCTGTGTCTCAGTATGATTATTAATCTTGAAGAGGGCCCAAAGGCCGAAACGTCATCATCAAAAAGTTTAGTTTATTAACATGTAGTAACATAGAGTACCACTCAGCCTGCAAAAACAGTCGTATATGTCTTTTGAAGATCTGACATCTAAGAAAATAACTTTGATGTCTCGGAGACTACAAATTTTCAGCACAAAGTCTATGTTACAAACTGAACGTGGCTGTTTACCAGGCAGAGATGGTTTGAAAAAATGTTGCATTGCACTATGGGAAATGAAGGGAGCCAGAAGAAAAGGTTGAGGTGCCTTTGTCTATGACTATTCTTTGTTAAGTCTATCTCTCACAAGCTCCCTTACTTTGTCGCTGGAGTGCTCATTTATTTTATAAGCATAAAATACTGACCATATATTTTACTTTACAACCTACTTTGTTACTTGGCTATTAATTTTTATGATTCTGTTGTGCCATTGCTTGTAGTGAGTTATGTGTCATTTTACCCCGCTGAGTCATATTACATTTGTTACTAAACCAACCTACTTTTCTAGACATTTAGACTAATTAGAAAAATAAGACAAACCGAAATTGATAAAGAAATAAAGCTGCATATATCTCCTGTCCTTTTATTTGCATTTCAGACCCATGAGCCTAGTAAGATATTTATCTTACTGTGGGTCGTCCTCCGGCTCCCAGCCCTCCAGCTCTTTGAGGCAGAAGAAACACATGGCGATGTCTGGGCTGTTCTCTGACGGGGTGTGAATGAAGCCAGCTTTGGCCATCTGGGGAGACAAATGAACAGAGGGACCACGTTTTGAAAACAATGTAGCTGTATATAATGCTGAAATGATGACTTGACAGACTGAAATTTAATAAACAACCACTTCATTGGTCAAGAAATCTTTTATTACTGAGCTACAATGTCCACAACTGCAACAATAAGCAGTTTAGATCCACAGAAAATTAATCTACAGCTATTTTCATTAATTAATTCCTTTTTCAAGCAGAAGCCCAGCGGGTCAAACGTGAAGAATTGCTGCTTTTCTTAGTTTTCAATCATTGTGAATTGAATATTTTTAAGTGTTGGATTGTCTGTCAGACAAAATGACCTTTGAGCATGTCACCTTAGAGTCTGGGTGATGGTGATGGGCATTTTCCACTATCATCTGACACTATTTTCTGACATTTTATAGATCAAATGATTAGTGGAGAAAATAGCACATTCATCCATAATGAAAAGAATGATATGGTGCAGGCTCTAAAATGTCAGTTGTTGGTCTCAGCTTCCTAAATGTGACAATTTGCTATCTTTTCAGTCCTAAATGATTGTGAATTGAGTATCTTTCAATTTGGGAACTGTTGGACAAAACAAGCTACTTGAAGACGTCAGATTTGGGCCCTTGGAAATTGTGTCTGACCATTTTCAAACCATTTTCTGAAATTTTATTAACTAAATCGTTACTTGATTATTTGAAAACAGAACTGGGAATTCAGTCCACTGTGGAAAAAAACACGAGTTGCAGTTAGCTATAACAACTAACTTAATCATATCCTGTGTCTGAACTCCAGGGTATACAGGCAACATTATTAGTTCAAAATCATAATTATTATATCCATCAAAATCATAGCTAATATAATTAATAATCTCTCCAGCAGTTGCTTTGTTAGGTGACCTCAAATTAGAGCAGCCTTTACAATAGGAGTACCTACATTTGACACCTAACGTTACATATACTTTCAAGGTTTACGCGTAACGTCACCAGTTGCTAATACAAAGAGTTTACTGCAGTAACGTTACTTTAAGCTAACATATAACTGTTGCATTCTGGTGACAACTCTACTCTACATTAAAATAAAGCTTTAGAGTGACTATCAGCTGGTGATAACACTAAAGCTAAATTATTATCGGTTTTCTTTGGCTAACGATAGAGCTAACTGTTGTTGTGCTAGCTAGCGTTAGCCGTAGCAAAAGCCAACCGTTTCCAATGTTGAACTCACGTTCTCCGGAGTGCACGAGCAGTCTTCGTCGAATGGCCACCCCTCGAAGGTTTTCAGCCTGTTCTCATAAAAATACATTTTAATATCTTCTTCGTTGACTTGCTCCATTTCGTTTAGAGTTAAAATAGCTGTAACTTTAGCTTGAACCAGTGTGGCTGCACCTGAAGCCACCGAGCTGAAGGGTGTTTTCAAATTTTCGCAAATTTTCACATCGACCGTTGTGATTGGTGGATGGAGACCACGAGCGTCCAATAGCTTCTTCTTCTCCCTCTTTGTGGCCCGACAACATGTAAAGTGCACAGGTGCGCCACCCGGTGTTCATGCTCTGCAAACTTTTAATTTCTCCAAGGAACATTAAAGTGTAGTGGCGATTCCACGGGGATTGGTGAATATGGTAAAAGACACGTTACCTTCTGAAGGTGTTCCACAGTTGTAGATAGATCAGCTTGTCTTGGAAGAAATGCACAAATAAAAGTATTTGAGGCACCTTCATCATGGCACTCCTCGCTTTACCATTAAAAAGTAAAATATATCAAAAGATTATCCTATATGATTAAAGTTAAGACCAAATATCTCACTGTCACTGTTTCACCAAACACATAAAAAACTAATTTCTAAATGATAAATGACATTAATGCTTGCAATGATTTTCTAAGATAAAGATTCAAAAATTGAACAACTGTGTGTTTGGGAGATTATTATTATTATTATCTTTTTTTTTTTTTTTTTTTTTTGGATTGTTTAAAATTTGCATATCGGAAAAGGACTTTAAAGCCCCCAATTAGGAATATAATATCAAATTTGGTGTGCTTATGATGGAAATAAAAAAGGGAAATTATGTACAATAGCTTGATCATTATGGCTAAACATTTTATTAGCAGATGTAGATTTATTAAGTCCAAATCAGTTTTCCTTGTCCTCATGAATGAGTTCAAGAAGCACTGAAATGTATGGAAAAAAACCCAAGCCATGCATATTTACAGTAACATTCATATACTGTTTTCTGATTAGACATTTGACCCTTTTATTTATTTTCTATTTTACTTTATTTATCTATTTTCCAAGAGAGTTCTATGCTCAGCCTGAAATTTGCTGTTTGTTTTTTATTCTCAACTTGATGTTGTGGCCAGAATTTGTTACTGATTAAAGATGAATATTTTACTGAAAAAATAAATAAATCTATAAATAAGATTTATAGTATTCCCCGATTAGACATCTGACCCTTTTATTTTTTTTTTATATTTACCTTATTATTAGTTTGGGTTGTTTTTGTTTATTTTCCATTACAGTTCTATACTTAGCCTGTAATTTCTTTATTCTCAATTTGATGTTGTAGTGGCCTAATTTTGTTACTGAATAAAGATTTATATAAACCTTTGAAACCTGAGCAAATTGGCTTGATTTCTGTCAAAAACATGGAAAGAAGGCAACGAGATTGAACCAAATATGTGCAAGATATTAGTAAAAAGTTACCAAAGAAGTGAAAAATTAGTACACACACAAAAAAGAAAAGTAAAACAACAAAAACAGGAAATGACCTGTTAAAGGAGCAAAAATAAAATAAAAAATAATAAACTAATTATATGTGTATGTATATGTATAATTATTTTATTATTATAAATATAATTTTGGGGGCATTTTCCCAGAATTTTTTAAAAAATAATAATTTTCACTTTCTCTTTCTCTCGCACTCTTTTAGCTAATTCTCAGGTATTTCATTTGTCACCTTTTAGTAATTTCTTGGAATTTGCAGGACATTTTATGCCAAATTGCTGATTGTCCTTTTTTTTTTTCAAAGAAGATAAGATAAGATAAGATACACCTTTATTGATCCCACAACTGAGAAATTCCAGTGTTACAGCAGTCAAGGGTAAAGAGTCAAATTGAAGATTTCAATATTTAAAAACTTAAAAAAAAACTGGCATGCAGAAAAAGTACAAAAAATACAAGAAACAGCAATAAATAATAATTATAATGAGCAGTGGATAAAAAGTGAGCAGATGGATTAAAGTGAACATATTTAGTGCAAAGTGAATATTGAGTGTGCAAATAAACAACATGGGGGACAACAATGCTTATTTGCTCAGGTATCAAAGGTTTAAATAATTATGAAAGGTGTCTGAAAGCAGCACAAGAAAAATTTATTTGCTCCAGGTTTCAATGGGTTAAAAGAGGGAAAAACCCAAACAAACACATAAACAACTTTTAATTTCGCTAAAACTTAAAAACGACCAAAAAAGACCAACGTCATCATACTTCCGTTTTTGTCTTCATGGGTAATGTAGTTCTTGACGCTTATTGGTCCAAACCTCAACGCGCGGAACTTCGAGCGCTTCCCGTCCCGTCCGCTGTCAACAACCGGTTTAGGAGTGTCTCGTCTGTTTTTTGCCACTTACCTAACTGAGCTAACGGTGTGCCTTACATATGCAGACTTGTCCTTCTTCTTCGTTGGTGTTGTGGCCATGGACGGACGCTGTGCTGTTGAGACTTGGGCAGAGTTCGGCGTTTCAGGAACGTCCTGCTCACCGAGGGTCAAGCGTGGTTTGGGGACAAATGTGCTCCTCTGCACCGGCAGCGACGAGGTCTATGTCTTCAGCACCCAGGAGAGAAAACTCACGGTAACTAACCTATATTTATCAGGCATCATAATTACACTGCAAAGCTAAATAACAGCCAAGATAACTGTGTAACTACATTTGCTATGTGTTGTGTTGTTGCAGGCTGTCCTCCAGCTCCCTGGTCCTGTGACTGACCTGCTTGAGAGTCATGACAAGCAGCTCCTCTATGTCGCCTGTAGGAGTGGAGTTTATTGTGTCAGTCTACAAGTTCTGCTGTCCAGGTATGAACTTTAATGCAGGTGGTCCAGTTGTACTGTAGAGCAACAATTAGATCCTGTCAGTGCCTCTTAATTATGTGACCTTTCACCTCTGCAGAGCTCAAAGCTCCCCGGCTGATGCATCCTCCAATCCAGCTGAGCTAAAAATCTCTTCTGAGTCCCTGGTTGTTGCAGAAGAAGGTGTGTCATCACTGCTTCACGTCAACTCTGTACTCCTGACTCTCACCCAGAGAGACACAACCTGGATGTTGACTCTGTACCAATCCTCAAACTATGAGATGCTCAGCTCATCCAGAGTGGTCTCAGGACTTGTTCACAATGACACAGAGAGACAAACAGGAAAGCGAAGGAGGCCTGTGCTGATTTGTGTCTACTGTAGTGATACAACACCAGCATCAGAGGCAACTTTAAGTGACGACCACGTCCGCCTTGAGCCGGTCCTCTTCAAACGTCTGTTTGGGGTAGACACCGCCCTCGCCAAATCCCCTGTTATCCTCTGTGGCCTGCCTGACGGGTGCCTTTATTTCTTCCCCCTGCGTCTCCCAGGATCACGGCTCAGAGTCCTGCACAGCCTTGAGCAGCCAGTTGTATTTGTCGGAGCATCTGACGTCATGGAAACGGGTCCAGGACATGCACAGTGTTTGGTGGCAGTGGGTGAACTAGGGAGAGTGGTGCTGATCAGAACGGACAAGGGAGGGGACAACAGAACTAGTTTTATTGAGGGGTGTGTGCCGGGGCCTGTGATGTGTGGCTGTGTGGATAAAAGCTGTCTTTACTACAGCACCGGGTCAGACCTGCTGGTACTGGATCTATCAGAGGGATCATCTGGGGGAGAAGGCCAAGAGAGGAATGAGGAGACATCCAGTAAGACAGACGCCGCCCTCCAAAGCCCCACCAGTTTAAATGTGTGTAGAGTGGTCGCTTTGGCTGAGCCTACATGTGACACTGCAGGTAAGCAGGCCTACCGTAGAAGTGTTGACTTTATAAATTACAACTGTGCAACAAGCGGACACATGTGACAGTGGATTCTTAAGTCTCTGTTTTTGTCCTAACTTTGGACATTGCTCTCACAAACCAGGTGAGGTTCAGCTGCTGGGGCTGTCTGTCAGAGGGCAGCTCCAGAAGATGACCTTGTCTGTGGGACGAGAGGATGCAAGATTGTCCAAGGTGCCATCCACACAGGCGGGCCGCAGCATCAGGGACCTGCTGTCTGCTATCGGGGACGTGTGTGAAAGGTACACCCAGCACAGAAGACATTTATTCTAGTCAAGGCTACAATTGGTAACTTTTATAAAAATAACTGTTTGGCATATTTGCTGAAACTGTGACTATATGATACAAATAATCTTTTCCTCCTCCTACTTTCAGTGCTCCTAATGGCATTTGAGTCTTTTGAGGTCAGACTGTGAAATATGAATCAAGATTCTGTCACTGCGTTGCCTATTTCTCACTTAAAATGTTCTTAGGAACATAATTTAGTGTACTGTTTAGCTGTAAAATGAGAACGTCTATGACCCGGCAACCATATTCAAAACATTCAAGCCAAAATTATACATTGCCCATCGGCCAGAGTGAGTCTTCTTTTCTTTCTTTTTTTTAAAGATATTTTTTAGGGCATTTTTGCCTTTAATTGATAGGATAGTGAAGTGTGAAAGGGGGAGAGAGAGAGAGAGAGAGGGAGAGACATGCTGCAAAAGGCCACAGGCTGGAGTCGAACCCGGCCACTGTGGCAACCGCCTTGTACATGGGGCGCCTGCTCTATCCACTAAGCCACCGACGCCCTAGCCAGAGTGAGAGTTTTCTAATTTTACAGTTAAACAGTGCACTAAAATATGTTTCTAAAAACATTTTAGGCATAAAATAAATAATGCAGTGACAGAATCTTGATTTATATTTGATCAGTAGGGGTGTGCCACATCATCTTGTTCACGAAAAAAACTATGATATGGGAAATTCATATCGTGATACTGGTGATATTTCGACTTGACACATTGACGTCATACTGTTACCCGTGGCAACAAGCATGGCTGAAAGCGAAAATATTACCGACTCTGGGGTGGTTCCAAAAAGAGGACCAGCTTCAGTAGTGATGAATAAACTGCGGCGTCCTGAATGTTTTATGAACAGCCCCGGACTTCTCAGATTCTTTTAGTGATTTACTGCTCAGAGGGAACTCATTTAGTGGCTCCTCTGGCAGCAGCACAGCGTCTCTCCCTCTCCTCTCTTGCCATTTACACACGGGAGTTGGTGATGTCAAGTGATTTTGTCATAAAAATTTGGTAATGTAAACCTACTTGACGCTTGTGACTCGACAAAAAACTACGTATATGTGAATGTGCGATAGTTCTGGCAGCATAACAGCCTGTCACAGTTTACAGCATGATGATTAGTGGAGAAATGGCAGCATAAAGGTCCAGGTGGGAAAACACAACTCAGTCATTTAGGATTTTACTAATAGAAAAGGAAATCACCATTTGATTTATATATACAGGTCCCAGGGTTCTTTATTTGTATTTGGGGGCTGTTTAAATGTGTAATTTGTGGTGGATTTTATTTAATTGAACTATTCATATTGTATACAGAATCTGAATCTCACTTAGAGAGTTATCTCTTAAAATATATTTTTTTAAAGTTACAAATGACAGCTTTAATATCATATGTTGATATAGATATATTTTCCCTGCTTTCCTTTAGAGCATCAGTGCTGAAAACTGCCATCAAATCCAAAAACCACATCCTGAGGCACCTGAATCAGGTGCTAAACATCAGCTTCCTGCTCATAACCAGTACAAACAGTGAAGAGCATCTTCCCATCCAGGAGAAGCCCATCAGATGTCATGGCATAACCAGCTGGAGCAGACTGCTCCAAAAAGACTCCCTGAACCTGACTTGTGTCCTGGATAACTCAAGTCCTTATGTTTTAGAACAAGGCTGGACGCTGAGCATCACTGTATTCCCTCTGTCCTACCCTCCCACTGCAGGAGGGGGAAGCTCCTCCACAAATTTTTTATTCCTGTTCCAAAATATCCATCCAGGGGAGAAGTTAGAGGTGTCGGTGCCCCTAGCAGCTACAGGTGACACATCCCTCCCCGTGACAGTGAGCTGCTCACTCATCTTCTCACTCACAGCTCTCCTGGGAGAGGAGGCTGCAGATCTACCTGGGCTGCAGAGTAGTTGCATCAGTTTGCCCTTGAACACACTGACAGTGGATTGGTTGCACACCTTGCAGGTGAACAGTGCCATAGCCACCCATCAAAAGGCCACGTCTCAATCCAGCAACACAACAGATACCATCCAAGCTTTTATCAGATCAAGCCGGATTAGGTGTGGTGGAAGAGGGGAGGGAGGAGAGAGTGCCTCAAAGCCTGAGCGAGAGCAATATTCAGCAAGTATACGGGTGTCGTCAGAGTTAGTGAGGGATACACTGGTGTTGAAAAGCTCAGATTTGGATACTCAGGGGCCAAACGTGGCTCCTCAAAATGTCTGCCTTTCTCTGCTGGAGTGGCTGTTCTGTGAAGATTGCGGAGGAGTGAAGACAGGACATCAAGGAGACAAGATTGCATTCAGCACCTCAGTGGTCAGTGCTCGAGGTCCAAATGGACACACTGTCAGATTGACTGCAAAAGAGGTAAAGAATGATCTAATATCAGATCGATTAAAGTTTATTTATCTTATATTTGACAAAAACAGATGTGAGTTGTTTCTTTGTTGTCCAGGTGAAAGTAGGGGAGGAGAGCATGAGGAAGGAGGAGTCCCTGGCCACAGTGGAGGTTCAGGTTGAGAGCTCGTCTATGGCAGCAGTGTGTGGACTGCACCATGCTGTGCTGCGCCGGATACAGGTACAAACACTGACTACCTGCTTCTCCAGTATTTTCAGAGAAACTTGAATGTTGTCCAACATGTTTGTTATGCTTGACTTCAGAAATGAAATGATATTATACTTCATATCCCAATCATGGTGACCAGAATCATTATATGAAATGTGCATCAATGTTAAAGATAGCCTGTCTTTGAAATACTTGCTTTAGTGTCTGTGTCACTGTTGATTGGGGCAACGGACCAGCAGCATTACTATCAGTCCAAGGTCAATATGGAGGAGAGGTTGATCATGTTAATGCAGGGATAACCAAATCAGCAGATAAGTAAGATTAGAGTTAGATAGAGTAGAGTAAGATAACTTTTCTCGTAAGTAGACTATGATACAGTGCTGGCTATAGTTGCTTGGCAACTTCAGACACAGCCGGCCTCACAGCATGTAACACAGCCCCAACAAAAGAACAGCAAAATAAACCCAAGTTTTTCAAAATGCGGTAACCAAATACACTTTTAATTATAATTAAAATGTGATACAGTAATGCTAACCGTCGGGAATTGTACCGTGGCTTATCTTGTAACCTGTAAGTGTTTCATCCTTACTTGACACTCTGGATGTAACGGTACGATCTGGATTGATATATCGAATTCAATGATCATCGATTCAATATCATCAATACAAAGAGAAAACAGATACATATTGTCATCTTTAAGATATGCCTATATTTTGAAATTCCCATGGCATGTCTCTCATCAGTTCTTTCCAAACACTTCCCTGTCCTAAACATTCAAACGGTACTGTCGGCCTAGCACCAAACAGATAATGCTAAGCGGCCAAGAAGAGACAAAAAGGATATTAGTTGATATCGTCTCATGTTGATCGCAGGCCCCTGAATTAAATCGGATCAAAATTGTACTGTGGCAGAACGTTGCGATATCAGTAAATATCATCATCATATCATTGTCTAAAGACTTCATTTAATAACATATCCTGAAGAAACTAGTGATTTACAGGCCTCGTTGACACAAATGTCATGGATGTTTTCGATGAAGCACAATCCAGATCAAGGTTGATATTTGTTGTCTTCACCGTCTCTTAATGCAAACTCAGCTGTCATTGCTTACGGAAAACTGCTGCAATCTCAGTCTCGAGTGCACACTACAACATTAGTCACACAATCAAACTTATTATTTTCGGAATTACCAACTACAGCAGACTCTCCCCGACAGACGTGACTCCGATCGGTCTCACCAGGCTTGATAATGATGTGTGTCCCTACTTTTAAATGCAGACGCGACAATTTAATCAAAATTGCTTCAGACTGTTTGTCTGCTCTGTTCCTTCACTCAGACTCTGTTGCAGAGGACTCCTGAGAGGGCTGCTTCCACAAAGACGGTCCAGAGTTTAGGTTTAAGACAAGCACTGCAGCGGGCCGAGGTAAGACCTACGTCTACTAACGGTTATTCTTATCACCTAATCATCCAACGCCATGTTATGCCATTACAGTGACCAGCACGTTCTGCCCAAAACATTCATGAGACCACAGAGATGCACCCAGTAGCTTGTCAGAACTGTCTCTGTTGTGTTTAAATGTAAAGTATGTTGATATATTCTTGAGCTCTTTGCTTTCTTTCCTTCCTTCTCATCTCAGCACCTCCAACGGCAGATTGACCAAAGTCGAATCTCGGGGGCCTTCAGCGTGGGCGTGTCCACGGGGCAGACGGACCGATCTCTTCTCAGTGTTTACCGGGCGCTCAGAGAAAACCCTCTCCTCATAATTTAGCACTTTTTCCGTCCGAGCCCACGCAGCTGCCCTCGGGCCGTGTCCGGTGTTATATAACCTGTCTTTGCAGCAGATGCATGAAAAATAATGTCCATAATCGTCATTGTTATTGTGAATGTGCTTTTACATCACTGTAAATGACTGTTACCATTTTATATTTTACACAAAGAAGAATTCGTGACTTATTATTTGCCATCATTATACTGCTATTGTACATGCTGTAGAAAGTAATGATCACCCTATTTTATTATTTTTTTATGTTACTGAAGGTAACAGAGGAGCTCAGGTGGAGTGAAAATATCTGCAATTACACTCTAAATGAGAAAACTGTGACCTATGGCTTGCTGAAGGTCGCTGGTTCACGGTCTCCTGAAGTGTCAGACATGTAGGTGTAACAGTGACACTCGACCCGACGTCTTGTGTAATAGTTGTTCTTGAAGGTGGTGCCCGAGACAAGTGTACGCACATGTTCTGGGTGTTTTTCCTGAGCAGAGGGTTGTCTAAGGAAAGGATTCAAATGTTCTTCAGCACAGCACCAATTAAGTTTTGAGGGATTAAAGCTAGAGTGACATACCTGAGAAAACTGACTGGACATTGAAGATTGGATAGACATAACAATTATTTTAGGGATTGAACCCGCAGTGTTCTGGTGATGGTGCCAGTGAGGTCATCATGTAGAAACCTAACATCACCTCCAGAGGGCCCTACAGTAATTGTAGTCACATTACATGACCCTGACATGCCTGAGACATGCAGCAGTTTCTACTTTAATGGTCCTGTTCTCATAACATCAGGAATGACTACTTTAGTCACAGAAACAGCAACACCTTCTCGCATCAAGGTGTAAACTGTGTGAGCTGCTGGTCTCCACATGTCCAAAGCAGCAGCAGGTCCTGGCATGTGGAGTGTCAGACCAGAGTGATGTTTTCTTCCTGTACAGATGCTGACCCCTGATGCTTGTAGGGCTCCTACATGGCAGGTAACTGTGGACCCTTGAAACAGTAATGAATCTCGGCAATCGCAGACAATGAAGAGGAAATTCCGCCTCTGCTCCAAATGACAAATACCAGTGGACCCTGGAAACCTCAGCAGCAATGAATCAGCACTATCAGATGAAGGAGATGGGGTGATTTAGAAGAAAAAAACTCCTCCTCTTCTTCAACAGTAGCTAATCTGTTTTCACAGTCCTCAACAAAGATGAAACATGACCTTAACAATATATCAATAGACCATCTGCTGGTCCAGAGAATTGTCTGCAGAGGATTCCAGCCTCTGCAGACAATTCTCTGGACCAGCAGATGCTGACTAGAGGAGGCTCCTCAAAGTCCTGTTGGGAAAAACCTGCAGTGTTTCCTCCGAGGGATGAAGAAGAAGAAACTCCTCTGCTGCAGAGGAGCTAAAGATTCTGCCTCTTTACAGATCTCTAAATGCCACAGACACAGCATCAGCAACAATATATAATAAGACACTTTGGCAGCAGGCTTCATTGCTACCTATATGTACCTTTACATGTAATACATTGTATATATTCTGCTGATAATTTTTACTTAGAGGTGAGAAGTGGATGTGCTTTGGATTCACTATGACTGTAGGGCACTGGTTCCCCTTTTTTGGCTTGTGACCCCATAAATGAAGGAATGTCTCTTTATGACCCCTAATTGCAGGATGTATCCCCTGCAGTTCAACCAAAGAGTGTTTTTTCCCTCTTAGACTGTTAGTGAATGATTTTTATGGGCCCTAGAAAGGTGAAAGTATTTCACAAGAAAGCAAAAATAAAAGAAATTACAGAAATATTCTGTCTTATCCCCAATTTATCCTGGGACCACGGTTGGGAACAACTCATGAGGAGTATGGTTCTTTGCTGATGTTAAAGGAGCTGCATGCAACAGTCAGAGCATATCTATGATTCAGAGTCTGAGCCGGAATTGCCTGCACATGGCTCTCAACATGGAGGTGTCTGAGCTGGCAGCTAGAGGCTGACGGAGCGAACAGCATGAATAGTGTTAACAATGGTAACAGTATTGACAATCCTAATGGTGTTAACCAGGGAGGGGACCAGTTCGTGGGTGTTACTCTTCGCTACCTCGCTACGTGCCCAAATGGGACCCCTGTAGCTGAAAAATTAAGCCAACGCAGAAGTGCCAAAAACTGCAGTTTCTCTAATAGCCACTTGAGGCTGACTGCAGAAGCAGGTTGCCCCCCATTGACTCTCATGTTAAAATGCACAACTTTACAGCAGAAATACATGTTTACATGTTTACAGCCTGATGGGTTATCGGCCTCTCTGTCAGATCCACCCCTCGCTCCTTCACAGCGCCACTTTGGTCACTTCTGGCTCCAAAAAAACAAAATGGCGATAGTCGAAATGCCAAACTCAATGCTTTGAAACAGGAGTCCATAAACCAATGGGTGACTTCATGGTAGCTACGGCCATTGTCTCTACAGGCTATGGTCCTGCCACTTATGTCTGTGGTTGCCGCTATGTTAATGCTCTGAATTTTAGAACCATTAAGCTTCTAGTGGTGTTTACCTGCAGTCAAAGATATAACACAAGCATTTACATTCTTGTGTGTTGTGAATTATTGACATCTGGAGGGCTTGCACATCAAGGTTGAAAAAAATCATACATTGTTGTCTTTTAGTTTTGGTCCAGTTCATGTTCATACTGGCTTTTTACAAACAAACCAAGAGGAGGAAACATTAAGTTATACAGACTGACATCAGTGGAATTTGATCTCCCCACATGGATCCATGTAGCAATGGCGAGTAAACCAGCTAGTCTCTAGAACACAAACTGGACCCAATTCCTGTTTGTGAGCCTGGTAGAAATGTGACATAACTTAAACAGAACATACAAGCATACAAATGTATTTTCTTAATCTTTATGTTCATAAAAGTAAGAGGAAATGTAGTAAAACATAACAGAGGGACAAATGCAAAGTCCATCCACTTCCAGTTACAAGTTGGAATTAGTACAGCTACCATGTACATGAGTCTTGGTTACAGTCTTCTACTGTTTCTGCAGTTGACGACCAGAAACCCAATCATTCTTGTCTGCTAATATACATCCCCAGACACCAGCACCATGCTAAAGACTGCTAAAAGCTGACCTCTCTTGTAATGGGGACCTTGTCTGTCTCAAATGGCGCCCCGATTTGTTGCACTTGTTAGACTGTCAGTAATGTAATACCTGTCGGGAGAGGGAGACAGGCTGGAGAGATAAAGACGAGGAGAAACGATGACAGGAAAAGATTAAGTTTGCTTGGTCTGACATCTGCAGTGGTCGAAGGATACTGAGAAATCTACGTCTTTACTAAGATATTTTTTTTATCTGTATTTTAGTTTCGGACAATGATTCAATCTCGCAGCACATGCTCAATGAAAAACAACAACAACTTAAGGATCAACACAGAAACTCTAAAGTTCATTCACACAATTTTTTTTGCTGTTTCATGATCAAGTTGACTTAAAACATTGTTCACTTCATCACTTTCTTGGCTGAATGTGGTCAGTTCTTTCTCCTGCTGTATGAGTCAATAATCTGTTGCAAGTCTCTGTTGCCACGTCTTTGGAACACGAAGGAGAAAAAAGTGGGATGAAATCAAGACAAGCTGTAACTCGTCTCTGACGAGTAACTGTCTTTCACTTCAAAGTGCCACAGAGTTTAACTTAATAAAGTGTTGGTGCTGGCTTTTGATTGGTGAATAGCAGCCGATCAACTCGACAATGAGAGGGGAGTCAGAGTCAGGACTAATATTGGATTGTGTTAATACTCCCAAAGGGCTGAGCTGCTCAGGCTGAGTCCGTCTCCCTTCAGTGTGCCTCCCTGGTCTCCACGCAGGTATTTGCCGTTCTTGCCACGGATGGCGAGGCGACCGTGTTCCAGGAGCTCCAGAGTGAAATCCTCAGGGACCTCACCGTCTGAGCACACCAGCCCAGCACTGTTCACGTACCAGAACCGCCCATCGACACCTAAATGTTTGAGAACACAAAGGGTAGAGCAGCAGCAGTGTGTTAGTGATGCAGAGTGGACTAACAGGACTGTGATCAAGTAAAGTTTTTCATAGAGTTGGGGAGCAAAAAAGAAGCTGGGATCATATAGATTTTGTTTGAGTGGGCACACCCTGACCTTTAATGTGGTACGCCCCATTGCTAAAATGCAGTGTGAAAATGTCGTAGACCGATCTGCTGCCGTCCAGTGTGTTCGAGTTCTTGTGGTGGCAGATGAATCCGTTCTGTCCCCTCAGGATCAACATGGGTCGGTTGATCAGTTTCAAAGTGAGTTGTTCGTCCTCGCCTGACAAAAGGGTGACAGAAAAATCATGAGGACACATCAGAAGGAGGAGGTGAATTAGGGAAAAGATGATTAGAGGAGGACAAAACCTAACATTGTCTCTCACCTATGGAATCACTGACAGCCAGGAGCTGACCATTCTTCTTGGTGCAGATGTATTTTCCATTGTTAGCTTTCAGTGCCACCTTGTGGCCGAGCCACTCCACTGAAAACATGGTGTTTGCTGACCTGTAGTTTGGCATCACAGGAGAGGAAATCAGACTTTCCTTGCTTATAAGTGATCACATGTTTTGTTTGTAGAATTTTAATCTGTAGTAACTGGTAACTCCAGCTGTCAGATAAATGTAGTGGAGTTATAAGAACATTTCCCTATGAAATGTAGAGAAGTAAACATATAAAGCAGCTAAAATAAAATACGTGCAAAGTAAACTAAAGTACAAAAGACTAAAGTTTCTCTAAAATCAGATTTGCCAAGACACGTTTCGATGTTGAGATCATGTGATCAAACCTGTGATTTATCGCTATATGCTATTATCTGTGATCTCATACATGCAATCAACCAGCCCTATTAATTTAATTCTCCCAATATTAGTTGTCAGTCACTACTGTTTTCAGTAGAGTTATCTATACATTTCATGACTGACTTGCATTTTCAATGACCTTTTCTTTTGTTGTGTGACAATGTTGCACTATCTGCCATTAAGTCATGAAATTTACGTTAGTTCTTTTAAAGCATTCATGGTGACTATTTGCAATTATATCTTGTGAAATCAGAGATCAAAGTTTGTGTGGAGTAGTGGAAAGCCGCATGTGATTAAAGGCAACAATTAAAGGAGCTGTATGCCACATTCGGCCCATCTCTATGAGCCAGAGTCTGAGCCAAGGTTGCCTGCACACAGCTGTCAACATGGAGGTGGCTGACCCGCTGCCACTGTGGGTTGGGACGGCATTACCAGCTGTAATTAGCTATGCGTGGGATAAACACACATAGAACGTGACTTCATTATGATATATGTTTACATAGCAAATGGTTGCTGCTATATCAATGCTCTGAATGTCGTATAAAGCACCTTTCATGTTTTGATAGTGAGATTACAACTGTCATACTGTAATTGTGGAGAACAGCTCCTTTTGTGAACCCATTTCTTTTTTTTAAGATTTTTTTTTTTGTGAACCCATTTCTGTAGTATAAAATGTGGAACTGACACCTGATGATGCTTTCACTCTATGACAGCATTGACTCACACTTCAGTGGCAGTGCTCTGGATGCCTCCGTGGGCCACCAGATCCCAGTAGTTTCCTTGGCTGGTGCGGAATGTGCACTTCTTGGTCTCCTTGTCAATCTCCATCTGAAATGTCTCCATGTCTGTCTCATCCTCCTGATTGGCTGCAAGGCTTACTCCTGGGAGGAGCATAGCAAACACATGCTGTCATTAATACTTAAGCATGAAAACTTGAGGACTGCAGAGTGAAATCCATCCATTCGCTGCTGCCTACATATTTTATTAAAGGTCACTTTCCATTTTTAGTCATTTCTTTGTTGGATTACAGTGTTGTATATTACATATGTGCAAGTACTGCCAAACTCTAAGGCAGCATCAACACATGCATTCTCAAAAACACATCTGATTGTACTGAATGGGTGTAATTTGTGCATAAAATAAACAAATTCCTCTACCTTTTCTTTCCTTTCTGCTTTCTAAGTGGCAAGTTGAAAACCAACAAAGGAATCTGGGGAAACAGCACCATAGCGGCTTGCTAATCAGGTTGTATTGTTATGTTTAGCTTGGCCCAGCATGAAAGACTTGGTAATCACATTTGATCCTGGGATGTTAGGTTATTTTTAAGCGATTCCGTCTTGAAATGCGCCCTTGATCTGACGTGCCAAGCATACACTTTCCTGAGGGGTAAATACATTTTCACTGATTGTGGTTCTGGATGCATTTATGGACAGAATATAAATGTAAATAAAATAAATGCGCTAAATGTGGCCGTGCAGGAAAATCTTCCAGACACAAGCTATTGCACACTAAATGTGTAGAATGCATGCTTCTTATAATAATATATGCTACACAGAGATAACAGAGATAACACTCACACGCTGCATCATTGCATTGAGACTACTTAACAACCAAACAGAAACCACACCTTTGATTGCCAAACATGTTGTAGAAACCACTCAGAAACCAATTATTTTAGCATTTCATTGCTAACACACCAAATAATATTGGTATCAAACGTGTGAGAAACAACACAGTGACGTTCTGTCTTCTCTGGTACTCATCTCTTCCCTATTTTAGATGTCCTTTGTGACACAAACAGGCCACTGTTACATTTTCAGCTGCCAGCATTATTATAAATGTTGGCACAAAAGGAAATAATTCTTTGTCACCACCAAGAGACAGATCGCAGAGAGCTAAATACCAAATTAGATGCATCCCAATACATTTAATCCTTTAACAACACTCATCAGTGCTCATCACCACGGGCTTATCTCCCCTGCTCCCCTCTCTGGTCACCCTTCTCTACCTTCCTCCCTTCCCCCATCTCCCTCCCTCCATCCTTACCCCTGACCCCCTCAAAACCCCACCTCCCACCATCACCCCACCTCCAGCCCTGCCGATCTGCCCTCTTCCCAGCAGGGCTCTGATATAATCAGCTTTCAAGTGCTACCCGTCCAATCCCTCAATCCCCTCAATAAAAGAATAAAGGAAAAACAGGAAAAGACCAGAGGATTTTATGGTCCACACTTAGCAGGATGTGCAGGTAATTACCAAACCCCTCTCGACCCTCAAGCTAACAGAGCGATGAATGATCAAACATATGGAAAGCATGCTAAAAAATGTAACTGCAGTCACGGGTTATATCTTAAATGACCCAAAATAAAGACTGAAACCTCAGCGATGATCATTAGTCTGCATGCAAAGATAAAATTTTATCCTCCAAAATGAGGAGTGATACAAAATAAGGATACAACAATGCTAAACAATGAAGTCTTTTAAGTCAAATGACTTGACTTGAATCAGACTTGAGTTGCAACTCTAAGGACTTGCTTGACTAACACTGATATATGACTCAACTTAGCTTTGAATTAATATTCATGATTTGAGACCTGTCTTGACTTGAAAAGACTTTATTGTTTTAATTCAATATACAATTTTTTCTATATACTGAAAAGTTCTGTTTTCTTTTTGAAACATGATTTGGTGATGTCTAGTGCAATGCTCGCAAACTTGGCAATCTACTTTGAGGCAGCATACCAGCAGAAGCCAAGGCAAGAGGCAGCTATCATGGAGGGGATTCAAAGATTTAGTTGTTGATGAGGAAGTAAGAAAAGAAAAAGGTACGAAAAGTTTGAAGCTCAAAAATCAGTAACATGGCTATCATACCACACAATAACTTAATCTGTCTATACAAAACCCACAAAGAAAGGTACAGGATTTTTTTTTTTAGCTGACCTATCAGCTTATTGATTCATAACAATTTTGAGTGACTTGACTTGTCTTGCTTGAATCTCACCACAGTAACTTGAGGCATGGTTGAGACATAAAGATTAAGACTTGTGACTTGCACATGCATGACTTACTCTCACCTTTGCTAAACAAGTCTAAGTCTGACAGAGACTGACCATGCTGGTGGTTCAGTGAGGCTGCTTTGATCTAATGCTGACATGAGCATGCAAAACACGCTTACGAACGAATCGTTATCTAAATTTTCAGACCAAACTGAATCAAAGTTGCTTCTGAATAAGAGTTCCTCAGGTAAAGCGGTTCTGTTTCTGGAAAAACCTCTCAACTTTTGGAAGTCATGCTACCTCCTTCCTTTTCTACAGCAATAGCTACAACAGCTGAAGGCCAAGCTCTCCAGGAAGTGCATCACCAGTAAGATCTTCCGGCTTCCCATGTTGGAAATTTTTTGCCAGGAAGTCTACTTGCACACATAGCAGCCAGGTTGAGGCAGTTAAGGTAAGTATATAATGTACCCTCATTGGTCCTTACTCCTTTGTGGACTTTAACTTGGGCAGTATTGTCTGATTCAGAGCTCATATCATCTGAGATAGCTTCTTCAATCTCAGGCTCCAGCTGTAGTACTTGAAATAAGTCTTGGTCTCAAGACCAATCACTAGACCACTTTTTGAGGGTATTTAATTTTGATGGGAATGTGGATGTTTCAGATCAACTTTAGGAGTGCTTCTGGTTTGCACATTTCTGGTCTTGGTCTTGACCTGGTCTCCCCTCAAAACAGTGTTGTAGTACTTGTGATTGGTTTTGGTCTCAAGACCAGGGTTTAAAGGTCTCAGTCTCATCTCAGACTTGACCACAATTTTATTAAGTCTTGTCGGTGTCTCAGACAAAAAGGACTTGGAATTTTATTTCAAGACCACAACTGCAGGGATATCACTAAATTGCCTGTGGGAATAAAAGGAGCATTGAGTAAAGAAGGCTAAGTTGATTTCAGCTCCTTAGTGTTTGTCTGTATTTCTTTACTTATAGAAAACAAAGGAAAATCCCTACATATAAAATTCACTTCTAAAATGCCATTTGAAAATGTTTGTGAAATGTGACATTTCTCGTGGTACAGTTATACATACACACATACATTATGCCAAAAATAAAAGAAGTGAATGCAGAGAAATCCGCATTTGTTTATTGTGAATGTTTTTATGGAAATGTGGATCTTTCAGATCAATTTGATCAATTAGTTCTACATTTTCTCGTAGGTGTCATGCAGTGTGACACTTGCACTGGTCTGGTCTTGGTCATGACCTGGTCTTGGTTTAGGTGGTCTTGACTCGGCTACAACACTGGGCTCCAGTTCTGCTTTTAAATAATCTGATTGATAAAAGGCCTCATCATCAGTAGCCTCAGGTACATCTTCATTCCCTGAGCTACTGTCATCACAACCCTCCAATGTCAAAGACACAACCTGACACTCAGACTCATAAAGTACAGATAAGGCTGAGGGCAAAGTTGTTAGACATGCAGGTGTTTTGTCATAAATCCAAGTATTGGACAGATTTGACCTGTTTAAGGCACTGGACCTTGAATGACAAAGATATTGTCTGCTTGTCCTGAGTGAGGTCAGCTCAGCTTTCTTCTACATTTCAAGGCGATGAGTTCTCAGGGTATCACAAATTATAAACCTGAGCTCACTATGATACACCGCATCAAGTGGTTTTACTGAGGGATGCATGCATATAAATGTCATCTCCATAATCCAATGTAGATGCACATACATGCACCAGTTTGAGATTCTTTGGAGCATTTTTGCTTTAATTTGATACCTGGTTATAGATATAGTCTGGAGGAGAAAGGGAATGACATGCGATATAGATGTCATGGTTACTCAGCTACTGGGATGCTTTAGTCACATCATATTCACACCCAGTAAACTAGATATCATGAGGTCTTACAACTGGTGAAATTATCATTGATCTTAAGTGCATTTGAAGCATAAATTTCTGCCCCTCTACTCCACACCTATGCCTGGGGGCCCATCACTCTCATTCTCTCTCATCCCGACTCAATGTCATGCTTTGTCTACCTATTCCATGTGTCCATTTCACACTAATTCAACCCAGAAATGATCCTCCGACAGGGCTCAGCTGAGACCTCGCAGCCACTGTCTGATAGATGAGAGGAGAGGGGATGGAGGAAGGAGAGAAGGATGGAGGAAGAGAAAGAAACAGAGAACAGGGAAAGAAAGAGATTAGATACGCTGAAATCCAAGCCAGCAATCTGAGGATATCAATAGCTGTGTTGATGACCATCTTTGACACAGCAGTTGGTCAAGCATACGGAATAAGGTGTTGTCATCATAGCCATGATCGCTGATAAACTATGCACGGCGCACTGCTAATCAGTACGATCCCTGGTGCATCTACACAAACATGCCCACAAAAAACACACATCAGCAGTGCCACATTTGGATCAGACCCCAGATCCAGCTCCACTTTCTGGCGTTGTCCTACCTGCAGGCTGCAAGTGGAGCAGGCCTAACTAATCCATCAGCGATAGCTGGCTCTGACATCTATTATTAATGGTAAGCTGATGCCACTATCCCCCTGTCCCTTATTTTCTTCTTTCACCCAATCCCTCATCCTCCACAACTGCATTTTCTGTTGTTTTTATATCAGTCCAGTCTTTTTCCCCCAGCCTATCTGGTCCTGTGTGTGTGTGTGTGTGTGTGTGTGTGTGTGTGTGTGTGTCTGTCTGTCTGTCTGTGCATGCATGCTCCATGTGTGTATGTATGTATTTGTGTGCATGTGTTCACTTGTATTAATGGAAAGTTTGTCTCTTTGGACCATCATCTCTTTTTCACTTTCAGGGCAGAGTGGACCACGGGGAGGTGATGAGAGACATGATGACAGATCTACACGACACGCTAACACACACACACACACACACACACACACACACACACACACACACACACACACACACTGCAGGCAACAAGGATAAAGAGCATCTCAGGGCAGAGAGAAAATAGTGCATTCCGTTGCTGTCCACCAAAAATAGTTTAATATCTAAATTCATGCTCTACCTCATAACAGCTGACCCTCTTTTATCACTAACCCATTTACTACATTTGTACTCACTTTAAAATAGAAAGCCAACACCACTCCTCTGGACTAAATGGAGCACAAAACATAGGTGGTAATTTATGTGGAAAGACACAGGTGACATAAGGGAGGACAAAGAGCCCACCTGTCTCCACACACACTCCCATTGTACTTAAATCCTTAGAGAGTCCTCCGCCAGTTGGATCCTCCCTTCTCTTCCCTTCATCTCCTTTAATCATCATGTTGAACCCAGAGATATATTTACACAAGCACTAAAGAATGTTGAGGTACTAGGCATGGAAGAATTTAGCACTTTTGTCACACTTCAGCATTTCACCTACAATAGATTTCTCTCTTAACCAGTTTGTTTCCTTGATTTGCAGCAGCACATCAGCGCTGACTGATGTGCTGGGGGTAACCGGGTTAGATTAGTGGGTTAGAGTGGGACCCTGAGGGGCAGAAGCTTTGGCCCCAGGTGAGAGGCAGCTTGGGTTTCTGAAAGCAGACTCCCCCCCCTCGCCTTCCAGGAACAGGGGCCAACTTCATCAATAATTCAACACACCTCAACTCACCACTCGCCGCAGCAGGATGGTATGGTTGTGTGTGGGCGAGTGTGTCGGAGGAAGATAAAGCTTTTGTTTGTGCAGAACAAGTGTAGGAAGAGAGAGGGGGGAAGAAAGAGAGACAGGCAGTAACAGAAAAAATGTGAGAAAGAATTTCTGTCTGTGCATACAAGTCGTACATGAAGCTGCTCTGTATACTGTATGCGTGTTATACTGCACCACATCTTTCCTTCCCTTCAACCAATCCGTTTACAGTGCTCCCAGTCGTTTGGTTTCTGCCTGGAGCTCTCACTGCTACCCAGGAACAATGAGCAGGGAGAGATTCAGTTACAGCACCCGGGGCTGAAGTAACTCGACCCTGCAGACAAGAATCTGCAGCCTGCAGATGGGTGTCATGGCCAAGTATGCTGACAAGCAATGTTGGTGTATGCTAATCCGTCCCAAATCCAGTTTCAAATCAGACCAGCAAACGATTTCGACCATCAGCAGTTGAACACTTGTCCAAGTCCGTCTGGTGCACATTGGTTAGATGAAACATGATCGTCACAATTACAGTTGTTCTAGTTTTTACACTGATCAAAGAAATTCAACCTTGTATTCGAGAGGGGAAAAAAACAACAACAACTTTGAAGCCAATGTGGCACAGGCGTAATCCATCAGTATAGTGGTCTGGTGTCATGCCTGCATGCTGATCAAATAACGCACCCCAACCGCCCTGTCACAAGACCGAAGAGTAAATACATAATACAGTATCAACAGAGCATTACTGCACAGCATATAGGTTACAGGCAGCTGTTTCTGTAAGCCCCAGGGGCAAAAGCGTAGAGTGTTAACACCATTACCCAACAAAGCCAGGAGGAACATTTGAGAAGGAATGAAAAGGGATTTTTTAAAAGATCATTTATAATAGATTATTTGGTAAAACTTTCTATCATATGTGCTGCATTTTATGACAGGATATCCACCATTACAGGAATACAACACTTTCTCTGCCAGCATTAAAATCCAGTCATGTAAAACTATGTGCAAATTGTTGAGAAATCTATTTCGGTAGTTATTCCCAACATGGGTGCACAATAAATCTGTTATCTGAGCAAACCACTTGCCAGTGCAAGACTTAATACCGACAGTAGACTAACCTAAATCAATTGCAGCCCTAAAACAAATGACGTATCCGTCTCAGGTCTCTCAGATGAGGCTGATAGTCTCCTGTATCAGCCTCATCTATCTTGTTTTCTTGGAAAGATGCAGCTATCTAATGTGATGCTGGTGCATGGTGATTGCAGACTACATTACCCATAATTACCATGCATCCCTTATCAGTTGTCAATCATTAGAGAGTGGCCTGTACCCTTAACCAGCATGCCCACAAGTCAATGTACTTCCTGTGAATTGTAAGCTCAGTTTTCCGGGGGGTGTATCAGTGCTCGGTATGTACTGTATAGTAGTAGTAACTGTAGTAGTTGTAGTATTTGTTGCCCCTCTGCTTTATTATGTATGTGTGTAGGTCAGTGTGTGTCAGCTAAAGGCTCATGTGACCACACTCAGTGGCACATAAGGTCAGCCTCCAGCCATTAGGCCTAATTAGGCATGTGGGATCCTGGACTTTAAGGAACCCAGGAAGCTGCAAGAGCTGCAGCTTGTGCATGCATGCAAGGTTTCAGGGCAAAATCTCCTGCTGATGTTATCCTTACCTTGTCTTATGGAGACATATCGCCCATTGGCGGCCATCAGAACCACCTGTGGGTGGCTCTCTTCTAGGTCAAACAGTTCATCTTTGCCTGGCTTGGAGCACCGTCCAGACCTCAGTGTGCCTGTAGGCCCCATGGGAGACAAATACTTCCCCTCACAGTCTTTAAAGGCAAGCTTTCCACACTTCAGCTCCAGTGTGTAGGCTGTGGCCCTCCCACTCTGTGTCAAGAGCTTCCCATCGTTGCTGAGGAAGCGGCTGTCGCAGGTCTTAAGGCAGTACTTCCCATCCAGGTAGACAAGGGTCAGGAGCGCTGCCACACCCCAGGGAATGTTCATATCCACAGCAATTTCCCCATCCTCCATGGAGAGGTGGGCGTAACGCTTGCGGGCCACAGACAGCAGGTTGGCCTGCGGATGTAGCGCCAGGTGCACTGCCCACAGCTCAGCATCTGTGATCAGCTGGGCAAAGCAGGACAGGTAGTCCCGAGAGCCCCCGAAGAAGCGGAGATGTTGCTCGGACTGCAGGGCCCAGCGACCGTCTGATTGTGCCACGATGAGGAAGCGGCAGTCTGAATTTTGCCCATCCGCCTCGCAGGTGACTTTGCCATCCTTGTCAGAGGCCAGGTAGCGTCCCAGGTGGCTGCGCAAGTAGACCACCTGGGTGTCCTGAGAGTCCTGCTCTAGAGTCCATATCTGCTTCTTCTTCATGCTGGGTGCTGATGCATTCACCTGAGAGACAAGGAAATGTTCCAACACAGAGCATGAAGGCTTTTCATCTTTAGTCTTTGGTTCTATCTACAACAAACCTGACAAGTTCATACCATACAGTGTGCAGCCCTATACAGACACCAAAAATGTTAACAATATGCAGGTTCTCATGCACTGTTCGAAAAGCAGTGCACCACAATTTGAAGATAACCCACGTTATCATGAGGCAGTAATTTGTGTAAAACCCATATAATCGGGATGGTTGCAATCTGACAGGAGTAGGTCTGAGTATCGGTTCTTGATACCTTTAAGTTATCGATCAAAATAACCCAGTATTGAAACTACTCCAGTCAAGTGATACTTGCATTCAATCCTATTTTCCCAGATCGAGAAAAAATTACTATATGTATGGTTTTGTTCACAACCAATCGCCACAAGCATTATTCTATTTAATGCAAAATGCGATTGGTCCTCTACTCTACCAGCTACAACCCACACAGTCTGTAGTGCGGTAAAGTTGAAACGAAGTTGGGTGTTCAACCAGAAAATTAAGTATTGTACTGGTATCGGTATCACTTTGAGGGTACAAGAATTGGTACTTGAATTTTAATTTTCTAGACGACACCCAGCCGTAGAGAGGAGTAAAGAAGGAAGTAGTATGGAGACCAAAAGTCTGCGTAAGGTGTTTGATTGGGGTGGTGGATGGATCAAACAACAGAGGACTTTCCCTCAGGAAACCTGCTTTCGGAACTGTGTGAAACCAAGTGAACTTTTTTTTTGTTATTTTAAGGTTCTTTGTCACTGTGTTTCTTTTCCTAAACCTAATGTATGTAACTGTACTTTAGTAAGTAACTTTACGTTAACTTTCTAACATCATTTGTGGGGCTCTAATTTGTTACTTGAATGGTTGTATGAAAAAACCTTGCAGTTTGTTACAGTTCTGCTTTTAGAATTTGCACGACATGTTTGTACCTTAAAGCCAAAGGCCTCAGCAGTGAGGTAGCGACCCTCATGGTTGATAAGACCAAACTGCAACTTCAAGGGACGGTTCCCATTAGCAGGCATCTTCACCTGTGGATTCAGGGATGTAGGAGAAAGAAGGAGAACAAGGAGTGAGACAAGCTAAGGATAGAGGAAAGAGCAGGAAAGGAGTATGAGAGTAGGCAAATAGACCTGACATGGGATGAAGGATTGAGGGTAATGCATAAAAAGGGAGGGGATAAAAGGTTTTTAAAAGAGGTGAGGAATAAGGAGGGGGATGAAGTCATGGAGAATGATGAAATGAGAAAGTCTTAAAGACAGGAAATCAATTCATTAAGGTACAGTATATAAAGCACTCCCAAGACCACAAATTCCTTCCCCCGCCCATGGCTTCATTATACATTTTTCCAGCTACAGCCTCCTAATTTACTTACTGTGGTTTTGTGGCTTCCCCTCTGCAGTTTCTGCGGCTCTAATTCCAGCTCCCAGATTTAAGAGGCTTCTTTCGCCAAGCGTCCTCTTGTAATTCTTTCTCTCTTCTCTCCTCCTCTTGCTGGCTCTCACGTTCTGTTGATGGGGTCTCCCAGCTCCCCTCCGCCACCGCTGCCTCTCCTCACCCTAATCAGGCAGCAAAGACTTGAGTCAGCCTTGATCTCTCTTTAGTTCGGAGTCCAGCGTCAACCTCTCTTTCTCTGTAGACTAATTTTGTTCTCGACTGCTTATCTCCGCTTCTGCAGCCGAACCCTCTCTCTTGTTGAGCAGTGCTCTCTTGTCCAGCCTCACTCCCGCTCTTGCTTGACTTGTTATTCACCCTGAAGGCTCAATCACCTGGTCCCTTCTGACTAGTCTTCCCTTGAGTTTTGTTTTCGTCCCTCTTTTGCCTACAATCTTCGGATCACATTGAACACACCAACTTTCTTCTTCACCTTCCTTGAAGTCCGCGTTCCTGGTTTAGTCAGACCAAAGTTTGATCAGTGAAGAAGAACATCCTCAGCAGTCCTGCAAATTTTATGGTGGTCATTGAAGGACTCCTTCACTCTTCCCCTAAACATAAGCCGTCCATCACAGCTGAACTCAGCAACAAAGGGTGCTCGCCTCTGTAGTCTTAAGCCTCCCTCTGTCGCTTTTTCCTCCCATCCTCTCCTTCTCTCTCTCTGCCTTTCTCTAACCTGCCATGTGTATAATCCTGCCTTTCTCTGCGCTTTATTCTGAGCTCTGCACTTCGCCTCTTTCTGTGACACATAAAGACAGGTAAGTAGAAACAATGCACACACACACACATGCACACAGGGCGCCGGGTAACCAGAGCACTCCCTGTGCCTTTGGGGTAGTTGCCTGAGTGCAGCTCCCCTTACTTGCCTATGCTGGGGGTTTAGTTACACACCTTCTCTGATTGCAAGCTCTCTGGGTCAGTCCTAATGGGAAATGTGTCTGAGAGGCCGAGGGAGTTGCACTTCACATCTGAATTTGGGAGACAAGCAATGGGAAAGGAGATGGCGGCTGTTGTAAAGGAAACAATAATCAGCTAATCAACATATGGGGGTTTGAATGACTGTGTGTGTGTGCAGCAAGTGAGCCTGCAAGTGTGTGTGTGTGTGTGCGTGTGTGTGTGTGTGTGTGTGTGTCAGTGTGTGAGTAATCAACCTTGCCAATCAGCCTATTATAAGTCTTCTTTGCAGAGTAAACAGACGTGTCTGTTCCTGAGTCCATCTAATCCTCAACCCAATCATCCCAACCTGGCTAATCTACCGGCACGACCCCTCCCCACTCCTCACACACACGCACACACACACACACACACACACACACGCTCCCCCCTCTGCTTGTCAATGGCCATAAACATACACATAGACTCACTGACCCACAGCAACATGCGTGTCATCACCACACACAAACACACACACACAAAGGTCAGAGGAGGGTCCCAGGGTTCACAGTAAACACCACCCACCCAAAGATTTACTCCTCCTGACCCAGACTTGAACTGCTGCGCTTTACGCAAAATGTGATAAACAGTGTGTGTCACATTCACACACGCACACAAACACATATACTGAAGGACATTAGCGCTGTAACAGAGTGTGTGAACACTAAACAGACAGACATGCCGCCTTTCTGAGATGCTGACATGAGATCAGCTTCTTAAACATTGCTTCTTTGCTTTAGTTCTGCTACTTTCACCCCTGCAGTATGCTCTGGCAAATACTTTGCATAAATGATAAGAAGACAGAAACAGACCACCGGCTCTGGAAGAGAAATCTTATTATAAAATAACTAATCCAAGAGTCTTAAAATCATGAAAATGTTCATTTTACCCTTACAATCTTGAAATAAGAACCTTATAAACACTTCAAAATCTCAGAGAACCATCCCTAGGATCAGACATGGATCCAAAACTGTGGCTGTGGTCTCATTTTACTAATTGCTGTAATGCAGTAGGCACTTGCATGAGTGGATAAATGAATGAGCCTTCGAGGCACAGGCCCTGGGGCCAAAACCTGCAAAATGACCATCGCATTAACACATGCCAACCAGGAGGAGACATGAAATGACCACAAAGAGACACAAAACGACTGAAAAGAGATGCAAAAAAGAGGCAAAAAAAAGACTACAAAGACACAAAACTACCCCAAAGGGACACAAAACCACAGAGAGATACATAATATGACTGCGAGAGATGCAAAATGAGAACAAATAAGGCTAAACAACTATAAGGTCTGTGTGTCTAGCTGCAAAGGTGCTACCCCTTCACATGTCTGTGCCCAGGGGCCCATTGTCTCATAATCTGCCTATGGGCATTGGGTAATTTAGTTTCTATTTGTTACTTGTCTATTATTAATTCTAACAATTCATAAATTATGTTTGTTATGTTAGAGTTTCAAAGGTCTGTAAGTCATGATGAAACCTAAGCTGATGCTGTCGCGTGTATGTGTATCATGAATATTACTGATGTGACATAAATAAAGGACAAACTACCTGCCAGTGATCGATAGTAGCAATAGAAGTGCACAGGCTCTTTACTACATACTGTAAATTAGACTCATTTAATGCTGATTAACTACACAAGGCTCTATTTCTTAAATTTCAGAGGGCGTCACTGTGCTGCAGACAGGAGAGCACGTCTGGCACAGTCCAATATAAACCTTGCAAACTCATCTTGGTTTTCTTTCAGCATACAATTCAACTGACTTGAAACACGCCCTTCAAACTAAGACATTAAAGTGCAAATAGTCAAGTTTTTTGCTTTAACTTATGATTATGAAGTAAATGTTGACAGCACAATGTCATTGCTGTCAATGCTGTTTAGACTGGTTTAAGTCCCACTTTCACTTTGCAATTCTTTCTGCCCCCGAGAACGATCTCCCTGGAAAATAAAGGCTCGATTTACGGCACAAAGGAAGTGTGTCAACCACTGTCCAACCAAAATAGGAAGAGGATAAAGCTTTGGTTTTCCCCAGTAGCTATCAGTATCTATCCCCAGTTACCAAAGAGTATCACTGTAATTTCTCTGCAGTTATTACCAGTAGCAGAGATGGCAGATGGTGAAACAAAATCCAGTGTGTCCTGTGTTTTTGGTAGTTGCTAAGCTCTGAGGAAAACAGGAAGTGAGCCTGTTTTCTTTGTGACAATGGTTGCAACAATAATACGACTTGGAAATGGGAGGAAAAGTTGTATGTTTCCACTTTAAAGGGACATTTAATGGCAAAAACATTACCTAAATGTATACTATATATAGCCCATCAAGACTTTGAAAAACTTTCTAGTCCACCTGTGTGTTCATAAACACACCTAATGATGTGGATAAACCACTTCACTACAATCGTTCACTCTGCTTCTCTACTTGGTCGAGCCATCTGATCTCCTGTTGGTAAGAGGAGCTGCATCCTGCATGTGTGCATATGTGTGTGTAACACTTTATTTTCAAAATAAATGAATTGGAAAATCCTGAAACCTAATCAGGAATAATTGGTGTTCTCTCTCTAATATAAACCACAAATACACACACACACACACACACACGCATGCATACTTGCACACACACAGAAAACACACTGCAGAGAGTGGAAGAAAAAGGAGGCAGGAGGAGCAGACAGACACAAATCAAAAAAAGTCATATACTGTTATTGTTATCAGTGCTATTATTTTCATTACTATCACTATTATCACTATTACTGTACTTCCTCCTCATATGTGTCCTATCCCACGCATCATTAGCTTGCTCCCTGTGGCCCCCGGGGGGCTGCGTCATCGTCTGCTGTTGTGCCGGCACTCCTGATGCCGTCGGCACGGTGACGCCTGTCGATAGCCAACCAGATGGGGTTTTTTTTCCCCTCAACTCCTTATTCTGGGACGGCGGCTGTGCAAGGTTCACCGTGGCAACCGTGGAATGGTGCTTTAGAAGCCATTACAGCGGTCCTCTGATGACACTCAAATAGCTATCATTACACCTCCTCCAAGGAGACACAGAGGGAGGAGGAGGGAGGGAGGGAGGGAGGGAGGTGGGAAGGGAAGGGAAGGGAAGGGAAGGGAGAGATGAGGCAAGGGAAGGATGGACGGGTGAAGGCGAGGAGGAGAGGAAAAGAGGTGGTGGTGGTGGAGGAGAAGATGAAGAGCAAGGAGAAGGAGGTGAAAGAGAGGAGAGGAAGGGGAAACAGCTGCAAGGTGACCGGTGGGAGATGGGTTAAGGGTGTAGGGAGACGGAGGGAGAATCGGCAAATTACACAGGCAGACAGGGATGGGAAACCACGTTAAAGATATAGAAGGTGCATGGAAGAAGGGATGAGAGGGGAAGGGAGTGACTGAGGAAGAGAATGGGGAATTCAAAATGACCGTTCTGAGTTAACAGCCTCCAGCCTTTTTCTACCCTATTAAGTTCTATTCTGCCATTACTTGGGACTGCGGGGGGCTGCCTCGTACCCCACAGTGCCCCTCTGCTCCTACAGACGCCCCCTCCCTGCACACACACATCCACAAATACACACTCGCTTCCACACTCTTCCTCCGTTTCCTCCTCCAGTCATCCTCTTACCCCCTTTTTTTCCACTTTCAGTCCCTCTCCCCCTCCTCGCTCTCTCGTTTTCACTTCAATTCCAGAGGTTGTGAACTGAATGAAAGAGAGATCACCTGGATCAATCTTTGAGCCCACTGCTTGTTCTTGTTGTTGCTGTTGCAAAAAGCACGTCAAAACAAGCTGTAAGGTGTTTTTTTTCTTTGTTCACTTCCCTTCCTCTCTTCCCTGACACATTATGAACCTGTTTCAGTTAAAATCTACTTGTATCAGGACCCGAGACAAGGTGACCTGTTACCCAGTTACACACGGACTATCTGAGGGCCGCGTTACGCTAGAAAGGAACAGGTTTGTTTGGCAACCGTGTTGGAAATCAAAGGGAAAACGAAAAAGAAAGGGAGAAAAGCCACATTTTGTAGCATGTTCTGAGTACTTAAGGCTGCTTTGTCATATTTGAGGTGTAAATGTACCTGAATTAGGGTTCAAAAGAGTGAAAAGGTAAAAAGAAAAGTTGTTTGCATATACTCAAATCCAAAATATAGCCGCAAGCGGCAATCGGCGGGTTCTAACCTGTTCCGGCCCAAACCGGCCACCTATCTCAAAATCTTTTTTGTGGGTGTGTTCTTGGTCCCCTTCTGATGATATTTACCAAGTTTTGTGACGATCGGAAAAACGGTTCAGGTTTTACAGCCGATATTGGCTAAGCCCCGCCTTTTTCAAGGATACGTTGCTTGATGGCGGCCATGTTTTTCTTCCGATCATGCTCATTTGTAATGGAAATGAGCGGCTCAGTCCCCCGATGCCTCATACCAAGTTTGGTGTTGATAGCAATAAATATTCCAAAAGTCTATTCATTTTACTGTTTTGAACATTATTCAAATTAGCAAAAATTCTGTAAGGGCAGCGTTCATGGTGCAAGAGGCTTTTTTGTAGAGGACTATCAGGAGAATGTGTGTGTAAAATTTCAAGTCAATAGCACTTGTGGTGCAGCAGGCAGAGCCTTTCAAGCTTTACACTCTCTTATAGCGCCCCCATGTGGCCGATCGGGACCAAATTTTTGAGCAGTATTTGGATGTCATTTATAGTCCATGTACCAAGTTTCATGTCCCTCGGTCCTTCCAGCTGGTCACAAATTAATAAAAAGTAACAGGCCACGCCCACTTTCACGTACCAACATGGCACTCAAGATATTAGTTAATAGCCACCCCTAGAGCATGCCTACCAAATTTGGTGAAATTCCATCCAATGGTCTTTGAGATACAGATGTGTGGCATTTATAGCGCCCCCTATAGGCTGAGCTCAAAATGCTTTGGTAGGCAGCTTCCCAGTCTCATTGTGGACCTACCCACCAAGTTTGGTGATGAAGGTCAAAGGGTGTGGGCGTAATGGCCAATCAATTCTAAGCTCCGCCCACAGCAAAGATTCATTGGTCCGTGGCGGCCATGTTTTTTGACCAATCTGGCTCATTTATAATAAAAATGAGTGTCTCAGTCCCCTGATGCCTCATACCAAGTTTGGTGTTGATAGGTACAAATATGCCAAAACTCTATTCGTTTTACTGTTTTTCAAATTATGCAAATTAGCAAAAAATCTAGTTAGGCGGAGCTTAGGGTCTTGAGGCTTTTTTGTAGAGCACATTGAGCTGGACCTGTGTGTCAAGTTTCAAGTCAATCAGACTTATGGGGTGAGGGGCGTGGCCTCCCCAAAAAGTCATCTTTGGGCCTTAATTACAGCGCCACCATGTGGCCAACTGGGCTCATGTTTTAATAAAAGTTGATGCACATCATTTCCAATCCATGGTCCAAACCCCGACTTTCTGGCATATTCCAGCTCACGGGAATTTAGGCTCAACCGGCAGACAACAAAAAATAATAATAATAATAATAATAATAATAATAAACCGGTACAAACTTAGAAGGGTTCTACCCCTTCGGGGTTAGAACCCTAATGAGAACAACTGACGAACGGCTTTTACTTGTTTACCCAGAAGCCGTCGCATGTTTTTCCATAAGAATACATTATGTTTGTAAGAAAAATAATGGAAAAGACAGGTAGTTTCTTTTCTTGCAGTCATGTTTTGTTTTCTTTTTCTTTTTTCTTTTTTTTACATGCACAGTGACGGACCTAGCACATTGTGTGCCCTAGGCAAGCTACAGCTGACACACCCCCCCCAACTGAAAAAAGGTTTTATTAGGCTGTTCTCATGCACTGTTTGTACGCTTTCCTACAAAAAGTAATGCACAAAAATTTGTTCGCATTCCCACGTAATGATGACCCAGTGAGAAGACTGTGATCATGTGACGAATGCAATGACAGGAGTAAAGAAGGAAGTGGTCCCCAGGCAGACTGGGGTGGTAGATGGGTCACAAAACACAGGACTTTCTCCCGCGACTTTCCCCTAAAAGACTGGTGTACAGAACCGTGCAAACTTTGAATGAACTTTAAGTCATTTTAAGTTATGCTCTAATCATTTTCTTTTCCTAAACCTAACCACAGTAATTTTTAACTTTATGTTAAGGACATAACATTATTCATGGGGTGCTAATTTGTTGCATGAATATTGTATCAGGAAACGTAGATGCAGTATGCGCACGTTTCTTTCTTTCTTTTTTTAAATCCTTTTTCCTTTTTTTGCTCCACTCCACCATACCCATCAATGCTTTACTGATGTTATTCTGATTGTGGGTGATAATCACACACATTAAGGTGAACTGCATTGCCAGGAATATAGGTGATACCCTACTACAGACCAACCATTAGCATCAGATTTTTGCATCATTATCTCTAGTATGGGTGGCATCATGGACGGCTGCCTATGTCGCCTGTAGGAAGATCTGCCACTGAACATGCATTTGGGTGAGAACAAGCAAAAATAAGTCTGAGGATGCAGCCAGCTACTAATGCCCCATTGACTAAGCGTGATTGTTACGAAAAATGTGGAAAAAGTGAAAAATGGAGGACACTTTTAATGCAAATGAGCCAAACACACATTTTCCAACCTGTGTCCAACATGAATGATGGAAAAAGATGATCGTATCAACTTTTTCTTACCACCTCTTCCTCTTCTCCTCAACACACTTCCATTTCGCCATTCCTCCTTGTCTTTTTCCTACGTCTCTTCTCCTTATACACTGGAGAACAAGAGAAAAGAGAAACTTGACCCAAACACAGCCGTTTGCCTCAAAGTCATGAAAAGCAACAACCGAAGTGCACTTTTGTAGATTGTGTCATTTGATAAATATTTCTACCTTCAATCTAGACTCAAGTAAACGCTGCTATTGTATTAAGAGCTGCAGTAACAAAAATAGACGTTTTAATTGCTGTTTTCTACTTCTTAAGGCAAAGAAAACTGCATCCTCACACACCTTGACCTGACATGCTCACAGCTGTAATTCCCAAAGCCACCACTGAGAGGCGGTGTCAGCCTTTTTCTTCGATTCCTTTACGAGAACCTTGCCTATATATTTTTTGGAGGTTAAAAAAAGAGAGAGAAGATTGATGATTGGTTTGTCAGTGTTGGTGCCTGTGTGACTGCATAGCGTAGGAGGGAATGACTTTAGTGCTATTTAAAATGGCTGCTTTTAATGTCTCCCGCTTTTGGGGAGGGGGGGACTTTGCAGAAACTGAAAGGCGTCAACAACACGTGCGGCGTTATCAACTGTAAAACATCAGTGCAATTAAAACAAGGGAGGAGGAGGAAGGGGAGCCCCCCCATGTTTCAATCATTTCCAGTCACTGTACCTGAGTCTGTTTCTCTGCCATGTAAAGCAGGCTGTACACGGCATAACAGGAGCAGGTTTGACCCACAATTTTAGAGCCTGGATGTGTGAATGTGGGTTATACCTCACTGCTAAGCATGCATTTCTCATGTGCTTTTAATCCCATTGGTTTTCTTGCATGCTGATTTGATTATGATCAGGGCAACGCGCACGTTTGAAAAGGCTGCAGCGCTGCTCTCGTCGCCCCATGTGCTCCACTATAGTTCAGTATATTACCCTGAAACGAGGCTTTGAAACAGTCCGGATTAACTGATGTATCGCGTTTCTAAAAACAAACCGCCTCTGAATCATTCATTAATTCACATTTGGCTATTACAGTGCGGGTTTGTGTTTTATGGGCAGAGCAGCTCCTTCCTGTGTGGTAGGAAAGAGTTAATAACAACGGGCTAAACGTGATGAGTGAGGGGACTCTGTGAAAAGCAGCGGGCCAATCCGCGTCAAGATTAACACCTTGCGCGGCCGTGATTGGCTCAAAGCCTGGTGGTTGTTGTTTGGGGGCTCAAAACCCACGTGGGGGCACGAGCTCTCATTTGCGCCGTCATTGGCTGAGACCCCACACTCGAGACCCGCCCACAGAGGGGCTCACTGCGTCATTGGCCCAGCCGCCGCATTTGACTCCTCCCCCTCCCTCACCGACAACCCCCCCACCCCCCCCCCCCCCCCCGCCTTGTTTTTCCGTCCGAGAGGAAAGGAAATATCCCTCTCGCGAGCTCCATGGGCTCGCGCGGGCAGCCGCGCCGCCGCCGCCGCCACCGTCGTTTCACATCTATCAGGAGGCGCGCGAACTCACATCTGACATTTCGCACCGATCCTCTTACCGGGCCGAAAATACGAAAAAAACACGATTAGCACATATGATGCTTAACTCAGCGTCAGCGCGCGAGGAGTTTCCCGTCCTGTCGTTTTATCGCCGGTTTCACCGAGACGTCTCTCTGTTTCTTCATTTTCTCTTCATAAAGCAGCAGCTTCGCTCTGCCGCTATACCGGACACACACACACATACACATACACGCACACACACACACACACACACACACACACATACTTGTCCATGTTCATATGTGCAGTTTTGCAGTGACAGGACCATTAACCTTTAATGAATTAATTATATTACTAAAGATTAACAGGCAAGGGAGCTTAATCAAATTTGGTGGGTGAGAGTATAGCCTCTGGCCTCTATCTATCTATCTATCTATCTATCTATCTATCTATCTAACTTTCCCAACAGTTAGGCTGTATCAGTCTGCACCACTACAGTGTATGGATATATTAAATGACTTATAATGTAAATTTGTTACTACAAAACACTACGCCTCTGATGCTTTTTTGTTTTTTGGACAGTATTCTATGAGACTGAGATGAAGCACTGAACAACACATTCTCATCTCAACTTGTCAAATATCGCCGCTTTGTCAGTGGACTTTCATGTGCAATTGTGACGCGCTAGATACCCTCCTGAGTCTGTTATTGACGTTCTGGGACAGCGTGTCGATTGACGCTTGTTACATGCGGTGTGTCTTTTCAAAATACACTTCTGTTTTCCCAGGAAATGTACAGTTTCTGCTCCTTAGATGCATATACGTCTTTTTTAAAAATTAATGTGCAAGCTTGGTAAATCACCTTGTATTTATGTTTATTTTCTTGCACGTGGTTCCAGCTCCTTATGTTACATTGTTGCTGGCTGCATAACAGCGTGAAAGGTGCCTTTGTGCGTTGGTATGTTATGCGGACATCCATTGACATTGCGCCGATATTTGTCGACTTTGGTTGGTGGCTGCTGTGTCAATAAATGCTGCTGTCCAGTGTTATACCGCTGCGAAAGGTACCTTTGTGCTTTGCTATCTAACATCCAGATCACTGACAAAGTGGCAGCATATGACAAGTTCGGAATGAGAACAGTTTGAATTACATTTGTCGGCACCACTAAAGGACTTTTTTTTTTACATGTAAATTGATTTCTAAGAAACACTAAATATGCTGTTAAGGTTTAGATAAAGTGTTTAACCCTCTAACCTCTTTTTTTTTCTTAGGTAGTGTTCTATATGGGACTGATATAACCCACTGTAACAATGTTGTATCGTGGTCAAAGCTAATCTAAACTCATCTCAATCATTAAACTTGAAGAAATGCAACCACATGGGCTGTAAAACAAGCTGCATGTACTGTAAGTGGTAAGAAAACAACATTTTCAGTTGCAGCGCTCCTTGCTTGATTCTGTTCATATTTCATCATGATTTTATCCATTAGACCAACTTGATGTTGCTGAACAAACTTACATTTCTTACATTTCTAGTTTACCTTCTTCCCTCCACAGATGAGAGGCTGTCTGGGAGCTGAACATGTTCAGATAAGTGCAATGAGGGCATATTTTTGTGTGTGTAAAAAGTAAGGCACACAGGCCGTATAAAAGGCTCAGGAAAAACGTAACTTGTTGAATTAGAAAACAGTGATCCTCAGTGCCAGAAACACACACTGGGTTCGCTCCTCAAAAGCTTAGACTGGAGCTGTGCTGAGAGTTGTTGAATGCTCACAAAATAATTGTTCTTATAGCTGAGTTCAAATGATACGTTGTTCAGTACAGTCAGCTTCAAAGATGGACAAAATTCTCTCCAATATTTTATGTTTCGGACAAATCAAGGGAGTGAAGCCTGTTGGCAGCATGGCGGGACTTCTTATTCAACTTCCATTCTCTTTGTCTTTGCCATGGTCTGCATCAGCTCCTGAGAAAAATACTTGACTCTTTACCTTGCCAAATTATTACTTTTAAAAATCTTTATACAGTTTCTTGCTAACCTTATCTGCTGTTCGGTGCTGGGCAGGGAGGGTAGAGATTTATCTGAGCTTTATTGCTTCACTGCAGCAGACCGTGAACATGTGGTAGGCAAAACCAAAACACAAATGATCTATGAGCGGTTGAAAAACTCTGTAAGAGTTGCAGAATTGGGAATTCCATCTTTGCAATTTTATTATTATGAGTGACCCCTTTCACAGCACATAGAATCAGTGGTGTACTGGTGTAGCATTACTGGGTAGATGGGAAGGTTACAAAGGAGGTAGTGGGTGTACTCCTCTATATATTGCAATGGCTTTTAGGCTGGTAGGTGGGTATACTGTAGACAGCCAGAGGTGGATGCTCCTTATACTTGTGTATACCCTTCACTACAAGGTATCAAGTCATCTCGTGCAGTGTTAATGTTCCACCGAGCTTATTTAAATCATGGTAAACTTACTGCATCCTTACGCATACTTCCTTTTTATTTCAAATGAAGGGCAACTATTCTCTTGATATTGTGTCTTCCAGGGCGACTATTCGTGAGCCTCACAGACCAGCCACAGTGACTCTTCGGGGGATTTCTGCCTCCAGAACATCCCTCACCCTTCCTCCTCCTCTTGAATTGTTAAATAATTCTGCTAAACTCGGCTCAGATTGAATCTCCTGTCCATTCAGTTCACCTCAGAATCGAGATCAGTCAGCTTTTTCTCGCCTCATCCTATGCCGGAGCCGTGCTGCGGATTTAGCTTGCCTCTGATCCAGCAGCAGCAGGCACGGCGGCCCTCGCTGTGTGACGGCTGCAGGAGGGGAGCTGGGCCAGCGGGGAAGGGGGATACCCCCCGTGTGCGCTCGGCAATTGTTGTCGTGGCGATGGTGGCCGTAGTGGTGGTTGCCAGGGAGATGGCGGTTGCTTGTCTGACCCGTCCCCCTCGTGCTGTCACCGGCATTATTGATGCACGCCGCTGCTTGGCATTGTGGGAGTGCGGGAGGGAGGGCGGAGAGGACAACGGTTAATGAGTTCAGGAAGAACAGGGACTCTCCTGCTCCCTCTTTCCTTTCTCTGTTTCCTCATCACCTCACTCCCTCTCTCCAGCTCCCTCCCCCTCTCTGCTCCCTCTCTCCCCCCCTTCATTTCTCATGGGTGTCTGTCTTGTGCAAGTGTGCATTAAGAATGTGGGTCTCTCATGATCCATCATGGCAAAATGCACTTTCCCTCTCCTTCACACACACACACACACACACACACACACACACAAAAGCGCACACGTACACACACAAATGCTCACACACCTAAACGGCATACAGACGGTGCACTCACAAAAACATGTTCTCCCACACCTTTGCTCGAACAGCGTAACTGACTCATTCGCAACCACTCCTTTCCCCCTCACTTATACACACACACAGACACATGCACACACACAGATGCTGCCCTGCTGTTATGCCTGAAGGTAGGAGAGCTTGCAAGATTAATAATGACCCCTGACTCCCCATAGACAGACCCAAATATACACAGTTTGGAGAGAGAGGGAGAAAGAGCCAAGGCAAAGAGAATGAGGGGAAGAACAAGGTGAGGCCAAATGGTGACTAAAAATACACACTTTAGACACAAAGATGGAGAGAAAATGTATACAGTTTAGAAAGTGATAGAAAGAAAGAGTGGATGAAGAGGTGGGAAGCCAGACATGCAAAATTGGGCGAGAGGAGTTGTGGATATACGAGACAGGACAGTATGTCAACACTAATTGGGCTATATTTAATGTTTTTGTATGTGGACACCTGAAAACCAGGGCCATTTTCAAAGATGGTCTCCAGGGTAGATAAATACAAAATCACCTGCCATGAATTTTTAGTGTGGATAAGGAAAACCGAGCTTTTGGAAAGCAGTGATGTAAGCCTGGTAGGGAGTGTGTGTCAAGGTCTCACTTCCTTAAAGTTAGGGGACGTGCAAGAGACAGATTGAAGAAAGAATGGCCAAAATGGAAGCAGCAGAGGCCGCAATAGCTGAACTTTTATTGACTGGTAGTTGCCAAAAATGTTGGATCCTAAAATCCCCATAGTGCAACTCAATAGTGTTTTTCAATAGACGTAAATATTTGTAGTCCCCAAGCCAAGATCAGTCATCAGGGCTGTAGTGGTTCATGTTTTCATAGCCGCCGCACAATACACAGGATGTTGACTGATGCAAATTATGTGGAACCAAAGTTCACAAGCACAAGTTCTGCCCAGAAACTTTTAGCTGGACGCCATTAGCAACATATATGGGGGTTAGATTAACAAACAGATTGGCATGCAAGTCAGTTACACCAAGGCGAGCAAGGCAAGAGCTGGAAGACCTTCCTGCGGGTTCCTGTTATGCCACAGTGGCAATAGAGAAAGAGTTTGTGAACAAGACAAGGACAATGTGCCAGCGTTGCTTCACCAGTGTAGGGGATGCCAATGGAAACACACCCAACACACTGATATGGGCATTCGATGGCATCACCCAGATGTGCCGCTTGTATCTTCAGTTTCATAGTATAAGAGATGCCTTTCAGTTTTATAGTCTGTTGTGACCTTTTGCCTTTTGGGAAAGTGTTCAGTGTTTGTACAGTGTAATACAGTGTTTGAAATGCTCCTTATTTGTATAATCAAAAAATCAAAGTTGCCAGTGGGCAAAATGTTACCTGCAAGAGGATTTCATCTGTCTATGACACTTGCACAAAAATGACCAAAAAAAGGAAGAGTTTCCTCACGCGTATGCTTTTTTTCTGGCTACACAGACCTCCTACTGGACTGTGACTCTTACACTAAGGTATGAACTAAACTACGACTTTTATCTATCATTACACCCCTAACACCCATGATATACAATACTATACTTGGAGGTTGAGTAGTACTACCCATGATGAGTAAACTGGAGTGTAAAATTGGTGAAGGAGCCACACGGATTTGCACAATGTGTATAAGAAACTGTTGACTGCTGGTAGGAAAGAAACGTTTCATAAGGTCCCTATTTTTCACTTTGTTGAGGTACCTAGCACACTGATGTGATACTAAAACTTGAAGAATATACTCATATTGCATTGCATATACTCAGTGCATGAGCTGACGACATGACACAATGAACACACATTTTAAGTTTCAATAAAACAACATTGACCATTCTGTTTGTTTTTATTGTCTCTCTTGGATGACATATAGTAAACTTAAGTGATAAAAAAATGTGAATATAAATTTCGAGCAGATTAGATGATCTGCAAATATTCTGTTTCTTCACTTTGAGAAAAAAACATGGCATAGTGTCGTTGCAGTGCACTTCAGTGTGTTCCTGTAGCACTACACCCCTGCTCTTGCTTTCCGAGGACTCAATGCACAAACATGCTGTTTTTAAATATCCCATTGTGAGAGACTCTCACTCCAGCCTGTTCCTCTCTGTACTGAAAATGTGCAACCCTGTTCCGTGGACAATAAATGAGGTGCAGACGTTCCTCTGCATCACTGGTGGAGGGGAAATACAGCTAGAGCTGGACGGGGCGGTGAGTAACAACAACCCTGCCTACATTTCAGAGTGTTGTCTGCTGTGGAAACACTTAACTGATCTAGGATCTATATACATGTCCGTATGGTTACATATGGTACTAAAGGTACTGGACCTAAAGTTTTTGGTGGCTCTAGGTGCTTTTACGCATTCAAATGAGCAGCCCATGCCTTTGTCTTCCTTTATGAGAACAGTCTCAGTACAGGTGTTGTAATTAATCTGTTTTTGTGTTGAGTTTTTTCAGACAAATAATGCCAAAGTTTAATTGAAGTCTCTGCGAGCTAAAACACTAGTTTAGACACTCATTGTTTAACACCTAACCAGTGTTTTCCACATAAGCTTAGTGTGAGCGTAGTTTAAAGAGAGTGACGGCAAGAGTATTTGCTTTGACAGTGTGTTACTACCTCTCACTTTCTTACGCTAAAGCGCTCTCCGAGTTTTTTCAGCTGTTCCTCTCCCTCTCTCTCTCTCTCTCTCTTGGTCACACACACACACAGAGAGGCTTGTGTGTGCATGTGTGTATAGACACACAAAAACACTCACAGATACCAGCGGCAATATGCAGACAAATACAGGGATACGCACACACACACACACACACACACACACACACACAGAGTTACACACATGCACAGAAGCAGCGGCGTGGATTAATGTGTTTGGCTCAACTATTTCATTTATTACTGTCGGAGGCCTTTTGTGATGAGGGCATTTTTCAGGTTGCTAACCATTATTCCCTCTAGGCCCCAGGCTCATCAAAGGACTCTGTGTGTGTGTGTGTGTGTGTGTGTGTGTGTGTGTGTGGTGTGTGTGTGTGTGTGTGTGTGTGCATGTGTGTGTCAGTGTGAGATTTACTCAGCCTTATGGTTATGGTTATGGTCTAACCAAGTAGTCAGTTTTTTTCTTTTTTATTCTCCAGGGGATTCACGTTGCCATTTCTGACTGTACTTAATGCTCCCTCCCCATTTGTCAACACAAGCCTAAGCAGCTCGAAGGCCTGTTTGTTTTGCCATGAAAGGGTTTTTTTTTTTGCACCTCTATCATACCTTGAAATATTGCTGAGTGTGCTGTATCCATCAACATACCAAAAGTGTCTGAGAGAGGGAGGGAGAGACATGGATAGAGAGAGAGCACGTCACACGTCTCAGTCCTGATGTTCTTTTCCCCCCAGTGTATTAAAATGTGTTTACACAGTACTCGGATCAACTGCAGCACAAATTACATGCACATAGAGATATAAACTCAAACCAGATGGCATTGCTTCTGCTCTGAATAATAGTTGGTGTTTGGTTCTGTTTTCATGGGCTTGACTCTGCCATCGCCTCAAGAATAAATTAATTCATCGGTTTATTCTTGGTTTTCTTTGTTTGTCGAGGAACTGGCCAGTGGGCTCATGTGTGACAGTAATGCAATATTTAATTGGAATCATTATGTGGGTAGACCTTATAAAAGACAGGAAGCCATCATCATCAAGGGCCTGTCTTCCACCTCATCGCGCTATAACTAAAATATATGATTGGCTTAGAGGTACTAAAACACTTCACATGTTGCACTGTACTGAATGTAACAGGTTGAACCGGCAACACAATGAATTACGACTTAACTGAGAACAACATTATGAACTGTGATGTGTTCACTGTATGTGCCAAAATCCATTTGCTTACCTTGGGAAAAAAAAGTAAACACACTAATACATTGATTTTGTTTTTTTTTGTTTTTTTAACTTTCCTCACCAACAGCAGGGTCAAAATCATAAATCAGGAGAGCTCCAGGACAAACTTGCACAGAAATTGCGCATTTCCACTGCATGGTACAGCTTCACTTAACTTGACTCGACCATAGCCTGTATAAAGTAATGGACGAAGCTACTGTGACATCACCCATTGGTTTTAGACTGCTGTTTGGAAGCCTTGAGTTTGGCATTTCACTCGTTGCGATTCTGATTTTTAGAGCCAAAACTTACCATATTTGGTCGAGGAGGTGGAGCTGTGGATGAGTTGGATCTGACTTGTAAACTGTAGCAAGGCCTCACTGACAATCTGTCATTTAAGTGGCCCCGCCCTTAAAGGAATACTCCGACAATTTGGGAGTTATGCTCTTTTTCTATCATTTTCATATAGAGACAACATGATCGATATCTTTTTTGTGTCTGTACGTCCAGTGGCTGGGTCTCAGCGGTTAGCACTGTGGCTTAGCTCAGTGAATACAATTGAAGTCTATAGGGGGTCAGTAGCCTACGGTAAAAGTGAAAAAATAAACGTTACAGAAACCCTGAAGCTGGCATTTCTGCACGTGCATTTAAAACAAACATGCTTAAACATTAATTCGAAAAACGAGAGTCCTTTTTAGTCGTTTTAGAAGAAGTTTGATACATGGAACTATAGTGTGCTTACGCCCTGCGCGGAGGGATACACCGGTGAGCAACAGCTGCAGTTGGCTCTGGGACAGGTACGCTAGGTCACTCGGTAAAACCATACAAAGAGACGACACAGACCATATTACTCATTCGACTGAAAGCTGTCCATCAGCTCCTGCAGGCCTGGGGCGTTTTTTCCAGTTTATCATAGGAACATGAAAAAAGGATTAGTGATTGCTGCAAAGTTTTCACTCCTTGTGATGCACTCTCTACGGCGGTTTTCCTGCTGATGATATATCTCTAGCCTCCTCAACGATGATAGCACCAAATCTCATTCTGTGCAGCAAAATGATTCCACCTCCGTAGACATAGGTTGGCAAGCCCCGCAGCTACACCACCAATCCTCGTCTGACCTCTGTCTCCCCTCGGCCCCTTGCTGTTCTGCTGCCTCGGAGGATTCAGCCTCTCTTCTTGCCTGCTCAGCATCCAACACCTGGAGTTCCTCATCTGTGTACTCCGGCTCAAACAGGTATGGCTCTGGATCTGTGTCCGCTACAAGATACTCTTCAAAATCACTTTCAAAGTCGTCCATTGCAGCTGCTATAGTCTAGAGATATCATTAGGCTAAATAAACAACTGAGTTTTGTTTACAGGCTACATCTGTGCCTGTGCCTGTTCACCGGTGTACCTCTGTGGATCACAGCACAGGGCATAAACACACTATACTTCCATATATCAATTTTCTTCTAAAACGACTAAAAAAGAATATTGTTTTTTGAATTAATGTTTAAACATGTTTATTTTAAATGCACATGCAGAAATGCCAGCTTCAGGGTTTCTGTAACGTTTATTTGTAACTGCAGTTTTTGGCACTTGCACTTTGGCTTCATTTTTCAGCCCTTAAGGCTGCCGCTTGAACTTGACTGATGTCATTTTTGGCACCAGGTTCTTTTCTCTAATTCGTTGCCCAGTGCAGATAGTACCTTCTCTCTGTGGGCGGGATTCTACGCTGATCGCTAGCTACGCCACGTGAAACTGGCGTAACATAATTTTCAATGCAACACTCACAAGAGAGGAAATGGCAAAGTGTATATAGTGTACAGAGTGGTGTATGGTCTAGTTTTGTGGGCTGCCAATTTTAAACATCTGGGGTGAGTGAATGAAAAAAATCGCGATTGCTATTAATGTAGCCTAGCTATTTAAAAATGGGGCATTTGTGCAGGATGTCCTGTGTTACACAAGTAACCATTCTAGTAACGATTCTCTCTGACCAATCAGTTGTCTGCAGAACATATGGATGCTCCTTTCTCTTTTACTATGTAAGACACTGAATTGCTGTGTGGAGGAATAGTGCTATCGAAATACATTTGCTACTCCCATTGCAGTGTTTGAAATCCACCTTCTAGCGTCAGCTCGACTCCCTTGGAACCTCCACTGAAGTGGTACTAGAAAAAAGTACCAAGTACCAGATACTCGCCGCAACTTCTGCAAATGGAAGACCAAAAAATAGCAAGTGAAGTTGAACAGAGCCAGGCTGTAACATGCAGTGAAAATGCAGCATTAACATACACAGAGTTAAAATCTTTACTTTTTGAACTAATGTCTCCAAGATCAAGAGTTAACATCCAAAGTCAAATTTTGCAGCAATTTGTTCTGGCTAATTTGCCACAGCTGCCATGGCCCTTGCTTTTGCCATGAAACCCCATTTAGATATATCTGAGATTCTGGATTTGAAAAGACATGTAAAAACATGTCAATGTTCAAGACAGCCTTGAACTGGAGTGTCAGAGCATACCTGTAAAAACTGAAAATCACAGTATTGCTGCGGTTGTTTTTGCTGTGACTAAATCATCGTTATGTGCTTTCATTAAAGGGCTAATTGCATTCCTATGTATTGAGCAACTAAGCCTGTGAAACTATTTGTGAAATACGTTGTAATGAAGCTGAAAAAGAAAATAAAGATTCTCTGAAAAGTTGACATGTTGGTAATAAAAGAGTCCTTATCAGTGTGTGGCTTTTATGAGCAACATGAGTCCAACACACACGAAATGGGAAAAAAAGAAAAAAGATCTTTCATGCATTAATTTAATGGATGAAAGGGCCAAGAGGGAAAGTGGTTTCGAGTCAAAGCTCAGCCACAGAGATAGACAAACATTTACTGTAACGGGAAAGCTGCTAACATTTGTAGAAATAAAGTGTCAAATTTGACCACAGATTTTAATCAACCTCTCAAACCTTTGGTGACACAGTGTCGACCAGCGCCGTAGAGCGTGAGCATCACAAAGCGAGTATTCAGGGCTACCTTTCACAAACAGCCTTTTACTAAGGCCAATGCACAAAGATACAGTTGGTGTAAGGAGCACAAAACCCGGCGCCCTGAGCAATGGACAGGAGTAAGATGATCTAATGAGCTGCCTTCATGTTTCTTTTACAGGTGTCATGAGAGTCTGCTGGGTCCAATGGTTCCTTTGTATGGCTTTATAACAGCTGAGGAATATGAGGCTATTTTTGTGCATCATTTCCCCATATTCCAAGATGATGATGTCTGCATGTTAGAGAAATTGAAGAGTGGTTTCATGAGCTCCAAAATGAAGTCAAACGCCTTCTATCAGTCCAGTGCAGAAATCCATCTTTGTCATCTCTCAAAGAACTGCAGGCTGTTTTATCTTGCACAATCAAAACACTGTTCAGCTCTTGTACAGAAGCACTGGAAGCAGGATTAAGAGGAAAGAATTATACAAATCCAGTAAGGAGTGGAGTCATCCAAATCTTTAACACCACAGATTTTGAAGCAAAAATATATCGAACAATTAAAAGTAAAGATTTCTTGTCTCTCATTACATCTCTCAATCAAAATTATTTCACTCTACTTTGGTGCTTAAAGTGTAATTAATTTTTTTGTTTATCTCCGTCATCTATCTAAATTGAGTTTTAGGTTTTTCCCTCAGTTTAACAGGCCTTAAAGGTTTTTTTTAATCACTACAATTCCCACATAAAGTCATATATATTAAATCAAAATATAGGAAAATGATGTCAAATTAGTTAATTTCAATGTACAATATGACCTTTGGGTAAAACACACTGCACATGTCAAAAGGCATTGACTTGTATCATGTGGGTGTCATAAAGTTCATAGTCTTTCATTAACAGGAAGAAGCAATAGGGTTAGTTCGAAGCTTAGATTAAAAATAACGAAACCACAGGAAGTGTTGGGATGTCGGTGTCCACACCACAGTTCAACAAAGCTTTTTTCTATTGCATTGATGTTGTTCTCCCATTAGGGTTATTAAACCTAAAAATGTATAATGTCAAACTCAACATAATTAAACTGGCATATAAAGAAAAACAACAAAAATGCATGACACATTGTGCCGACAGTGTTCATGACTGTTTCGGCTCTAACTCACATCTCACTGGTCTGGCAGCGGCTGAGATAGTCACGTCCTAGCTCGTGAGAGACCATTTGTCTGGGCATGTGGACAATGCGCAGTATGTTGCGGATAAGAAGGCATATCAGCCACATGAGTGGAACTAGTTAAATATTTTTTCACAGCTAAGGAAGTAGTTGCTTCAAGTGTTCAAATTGTAATCCCCAGATGGTTTTGCGCATCATCGGAATCTTTTTAAACCCTCACATTTTTGTGTCAGACATTCATAAATAAAAACTTGTCACAACTGCGGTCTGTATCTGGAATGCTGGGTTTGCCACACTTGTCAGCAGGTGATGAATGTAACAACAGAATAGACTCGGGCACACTTGATGATTCTGCACCAAAGCTAGTGTAAGAGCCGTGAATACATCCACAACACTGAAACTTAGGCAAATCTGGCAGCCATATGAGCCACAACAGGGTCATATTCAGTCTCCCAGTGCCAGTGGCGCCCCTAGAAATGTTCTCACAGGGGTGGCCAGATGGGGCCACTGTAAATTTTGGGGTGGCAGAGCAAAACTAAAAGCCATAACTGCATTTCTGGAATCCTTTTATACTGTTGAAGTATATCTAGTCAGAAAAATGTCAAAATAAGAGTTAAAGCTAGATAGGCAGTTTAATTTTGGCGTCAGTGGGCAAAAATCCTCTCATAACCTTTAAGCATATTGCAATTCAGGTGGACTACGAGAACACTAGATTTCTGCACCTCCCTGTGACTCTGCTTTTGGGCCATGTTTACATGAAAACGATCATTTTCGTTTTGAAAAAAGTTCCACATTCAGACGACAATGTTTTGATAACTATCGCCGTGCACACGGATCCGTAAAAATGTCCAGAAACACTGTAGTATACATGCCAGGCCAGTAGTTGACCGTGTGAAACAACATGCGCCTGCATACATGCGCTTCCTTCAACAGAGCAGTGATGTATAAACAAACAAAATGGCACCGCACAAACGTTTGTCTCAACAGACAACGAGGTGGAGTTGCTACAGTAAATCTACACTTTACTGGAGAAGCGTTGATAAATTCAATAGGGTGAGCACCACAAACAGAGCTCGGGAGTCCGCCATTGTTGCTGTGATGGTCGCCTTCCTCGCACATGCCGAGTGACTAGAACCGCAATGCACATATGTGAAAAGTCTCTGTTTTCAGAGGAACTGCATATTGCAAGTTTACATTATTACAGAGATGGTGTCATTTCCAAAAAATTGCACTCTGAAACCCGTTTTCAAAAAATCGGCCAAAACGCAACTAAAGTTTACCGTTTTCAGTTGAAATCGTTATATCTAGGCAGCGATGGGAATCCAAAAAGGAAAAATTGACTGAAAAGAGAGTTGCTAATACCGCACTTTGGCCTTCTGTTAACCAAAGCTAAAGGCTCATGGCTGTGTCTTCGAGTTCATGTTTATGTACCTAACCTTAGCTAAAGCCTCAAATCACAGTGTGTCCTCTGCCTCACTCCCCACAGACCACCTCACCGGAAGAGGAACAGGCAGCAGCTCTGGAGTCCTGGTTATAAAAGACTAAATGACTTTTTAGGTTATACAAGGCTATTACATAGTTCAACACTTCAGCTGTAGTATGTAGTGCTCTATCATAAATGGTTTTAAATTCATTAATTGTTTTTGTAAAGATAATAATAAGAGAAGGAATAGACACGTATACAGTAAATAAACAAAACTTTAAATGTCTGAATGATTTCCATCAAGTTGGATTTGAGTCATTTGTTTGTATTTCAGGAGCACTTTGTGAGGAAATAGTATGTGTTGCTTGTGACTTCCACTGCTGGTGAATATGGCTGGGGGTGGGGAGTGTGAATGGGGAGATTCCATGTCTGCATCATCAGGTATTAAAACCCTGTGGTGTTGTTGCCATGATCACTGACCGGACTGTTCGACGATCTCAGCTGTAAGTGTAATAATTTATGTTGTTTATTATTAATTGAGCTGTTCGTAACATGGCTTTTGTTCTAATGCTTGATCTTTAAGAGTTTGATGAGTTACTTAAAACAAAAGTCTGAATCTAAATGGATCCCCGTATTTTTTGTAGCTTTATGTTACAGAGTAAAACAAATAACGAGGAAATTTGTAAATAATATGTAACAGAAAAGTGGTTATCTAATCTTATGATAAAAGCTTCTGTTAATTTTAATTTATTACCAACATGATTTCTGTTTTAACACGGAGTGTACATCTTTCCCTTCATATCTCTTTACTTTGTGATTTTTGGTGCAGTGCAGTTGAAGCACCAATGGGGGTGAGGGCAGCAGGAAGTGTTTTGTGGGCCATCTTTCTGGTGCAGTTTCCTGTGTCAGGTACAGGTCTGCATCACACCATTGCGGTTTGGATATTCAACTCAAAGTCCTGAGAGTGTTAATGACGCCTGTGCATTTTGTGTTTTATTTCAGTTCAACCTCGGTGTGTGACCTACGAACACAGAGAAACCTGTGGCTTAAAGGGCTCATCTATAGAGTTTCCCTGCTCCTACCCCAGCAATATTCAGATATTTTCAACATTGGGGTGGTCAAAAAAATTGCAACCTAACATGACACCTAAGCCCTTGAATCAGATGCCAGCTTATTCGTTTCGTATGAACTACCTTCTGCGTGGACAAAATGACTGCAGCATGACACTTAGAGGCTTAGAAAAGACTGACGCATCCATCTATTATTTTGTTTACGATTTTAGAAAAGTTACAGGCGATATTGTGACGTGTAGAGGTCTCCCTGGTGTGAAACTTAATATTTTTACATCTCCTGTGAGCATCCAGAAGCGTGTTAGTGGCCAGCATGTGTCTGTTACAAATTTGACATTGATGGAGGGTCAGAAGATAACACTGACTTGTGTCCCCACCTGCGCTTATCTGAACTCCAACCCAGGCTACATCTGGTACAAGAACAACTTGCAATTAAATGGCAGCGCAAACTCGTGCATGTCTTTGGACCCAATCAGTGAGGAAGATATGGGCAGTTATGTCTGCGCTATGATTGGCTACGAGGACCTCCCCTCGCCTGCTGTCAATCTCACAGTCCATAAAGCACCCAGAAACACTGTGGTGTCTGAAACCCCTGACGGTGGGTCGCAGACAGACAGCGTACCGACTCAGACACGTGGCTATGATGCTCAGAACTCCACAGACCAAATCGACAACATTTACCTGGAACCCAAAGACAAAAGCATGTTTACATTCTCTATAACATTTGCTGCCGGTGTTTGCATCGGATGGGTAATTGCAGTAACGGTGACTATATTAGTTACTAAAGTAAAGAAGAGGAAAATTAGAAGATGTGCTGATTCAGCTCCCGAGCCTTCAAACCCTAACAGTGACATCTACATGGCTCTGGATATAAAATCCACGTCTGATGAATATGACACACTGGACACAAACAGACGCAGCTCAGCTGAAGACACTATTTATGAGAACGTATGCCGACCTGGAAACTCCCTGAGATGAGAAGGTTTTACAGTAGCCCATCACCAGTTTTGTATATTGTTATAATGTGTATACATTTCATATTATTTCCAATTTTCACTGTGTAATGCAATTTTTAGATTGATATATTTTGCATGTGCAACCAAATTCAGTTTGGTTTTCTACAATATGGAAAATAACTTGACTCGGACTTAAAGGTAGAGTTTGTAGATTTCTGTGCAGTGCTATAAATTTTAGTTGATTCAAAACACATGCAAAACTCACATTAAACATGGCTTAAAAGCAACAATTTCAAACACAAGTACACAAACTGGCTTCGCTATAACTCGCAGCATTCATAGACACACACTTTTAATTATATAAATTAGCCTAGCTGCTAGCGGCCTTTTCCTCTACTCATTTGAAGCCAGGGACAACAGCAACATCTAACAAAGGTAACGTTACAAAATTCAGTTCTATTGCAACTCACAAGGTTCACCAACAAAACAACTTTTCCAAACAAATGTAACATGCTAAGGTTATTAGCACATGCATGTGGCATTTTATATTGTATAAATTAGCCTAGCGACTACGGAGGGTTCCTCTATTCTTATGAAGAAATAACACACAAGACTTTAAATGCTATTTTTGTGGAGACTTTATTGTTTTAACAATTCATTGTTTCTTATCTGTAAAATAAAGGTAAATAAAAGTTTAGATTCCACTGAAGGAAATGGTTTTTAGCTTACAAAAATTGCCAGGAAGTCTGCGTTGCAGTGATGTGTAGTTACATTTCTGGGTAGATGCAGAGCCTACACCACAGGTACGGTGTCATTTTAACACAGAAGTATAAATCCTGCTTACAGCCTCACTACTCTCCTAAATATACGTTTTAGCCAAGTGGTGACCTCTGGGGCTGAAAAGTGAAGCCAACACGGATGTGCCAAAAACTGCAGCTCTTTGAACGGCCGCTTGAGGCTGGCTCCAGAAGCGAGTCAGTCTCCATAGACACCCATGTTAAAATGCCCAACTTCAGCAGAAATAAACATGTTATTATAGCCTCGCACAACAAAAACAGTTTTGGTCTCTATGGCTAATTTTATCCTTCAAAAGAACTGCATAGGGATTTTTTTTTATTATTCACCTGCTTATAAAGGCTTAAAGTTACACATAGGCCTAATTAAGCGCTATGGTAGTTACATCTATTATTATTACAGTCTATGGTTTTAGCTAAGTTTATCATTATAAGTACCCGTTCAGCTGGTCACACAGAGGCTTCAGGTTTTAGATTTCATTGCTGTTTCATGAGATTTTGTGAGACTGTGTTGTGCGAGAAGAGAAAAACCTGACAGCGTCTCTCTTTTTTTTAATCATTTATTTATCTCTGTACATGTTTTTGTGCTGTTTTGTGTAAGTGCAGGCCTGTTAAGAGACAGACGCACACATTTTTGCACAGAATTAGTATCTGCCATCATGACTAGGGTGTATCACGGTACTAAAACACATACTTTTGTTTTACCAACATGTCATCACTGTCTTTTGCTTTCTGTTTCCGCGCGTGTGTGTCTCTGTACCTGCCATCATTTGCCGTGTGTGTGCGTACTGAGTAGCTCGGGCTAATGACATAAGTAAGCAGACATGTTCAACAACGTATTGGTGCATGTAAACATTGTACGCTGCAGCAGCCCCATCCCTCCCTCCTTCTGTTCCTCCACGCTTTTATCTCTCCTCTTATCTCCTGCCCTCTAAATCTGCTCATCCATCGCTCCCTGCCTCTTCTGTCTCTACTCGCCTCTATCTGTTTATCTGTCTCTCTTCCCCGGGCATTCAAATCCTTCCCCGCTGCGCTTTTCTTTCCTTTTTTCCTCTCTTCTCTCTCTTTATTATAATTTTCCCTCTCTTTTTCCTTCTTCTCAAACACCTCCACTGGCATTATTTATTTCTCCCCGCAACTCCATCTGTCTGACGGTCTGCCTGCCTCTCCAGCCATTCATCCACCATCACTCTGTTGCTGATGTGGTGTGATGGAGGAAGTAAATAAACAGAGCCAAAGCCAGGAATCCTAAAAGATCTTGTCTTTGCATGGGTGATGGTAATTCATCACCACCTTGTCTCTTCCCTCCCTGTTTCTTCTGCGAATAGGAGGGAGATTTATCTCTAATTGTAATAGTGAGTCAGGTGATCGAGGGAGGGAGGGAGGGAAGGAGGGAGGGGGCGAGGGTTAGCGGGAGAGAGGGAATTATTAAATGTCACCAGTAGTTTGATGCCACCTGGGGCCGAGATGCCATCTTTGTTTTGGGCTTACAGTTTGCTGCTGGTCACATGGATGTTGTTTGGTTTATTGGCAGGTATTTTCATTCCAACTTTCCCTCCTGGCAACAGCTTTTTTTTTTTTCCAAAAAGAAGGAAGAGGTGACTGGAAAGCTTCTGCTTTTAGGTGTAAAGTGATAGATGTGATGAATAATTGCAAACAATAGGTGGTGAGAAATAGAGGAAATATTCTCCGGAGGTGCACCTCATTGTAGAAATCCCCCTCCTGCTCTCTTTACCCAGCCCTCCACCTCTACCTCCGCCTCCCTTCCCCCTCCTTTTCCTCACCCCCCCTCCCCATTACCAATTAGCTCTAAGGCCATAATGGATGTTGTTTGCCGTGTTTCCCTGTCAGCGGATTGAATTAGCGCCTCTGTGTGTGCGAATGTGTGTGTATGTGAGCGTGAGTGATCATCTTATCGGCTCTTAGTACAGTAATGAAACACAGTTATAAATGGCTGCAATCCTGTTAACAAAACAGCACCTGAGTGTAGCCCGCTAGATAAATCAGAACTGGGTCCGTCGCCACGCCGACCCGGCGGCTGTTGCTAAGGCGTGGAATCACCAGGAGACAATTGAATCATTTGCTCACTGTCTGATAAAGCGTCTGTCTTTAACAACCGGATCAGTGCTATAAAAAATAACACCATTTGTTATCACTGTGGGTTTTTTTCCCTTCACAGGGTTTAGGAGAAGTCTGGTTGAATTTCTGGTTTCGTAATCAAACTGATACTATTAAAAAAAAAATGGCAGCATATTTCTTTGTTTTGCAACATTTGGTGCTTTAAACAGTCATTGCTTTGCTTCTGGTCTTTCTTCATCGCACCATGGTGATAGGGGTTGTCATGCATGCACTGTCTCACACACACACATGCACACATTCCTCTGTCTTTGTGCTGGGGGACTATTAAGACAGTGTCTAATGCTGCGACATACTCCAGTGCTCACACACTTAATTGTGTTAATGTTTGAGTTCACATAATCTTTCAGGGCTGTCATTCTCTCAGATTATTCAGCCCTGTTTTCAATTACTGAACGCCTTGACACTGTAGGCCCAGAATGCATGATATACCTGCCCCTGTGTGTGTGTGTGTGTGTGTGTGTGTGTGTGTGTGTGTGTGTGTGTGTGTGTGTGTGTGTGTGTGTGTGTTTTAATGCCAGTGTTTGGGTGTGTGAACCAAACCAGCAAAACAAAGATTGGGGATTAAGTAGCGTGACTTATTATCATGATGCCTTTACTTATTTTGCTACAAGGCAGCGTGTGTGTTTGTACATCTGTGTATTTGAGCATGCACATACATGATGTGTCTGCGCACATTCATGTATTTATACAAGCAGCTCGAGCTTTCAACGGCCAGTCAGTTGAAAAATTGAACAACTCCTCCTCAAACTCATTTTGAAACCTGCCTGCAATAGTTTTGGCTACACTCACCGATCACACCACATCATCAGTTATTGTGAATATGAGAGGAGTGAACTCTGTTAGCGTTTCGACACACACACACCCACACACACTAGGCAGCAGAGCATGAGTCAACTGTACGGGAGTAAGAAAAATAAAGAGCACATAGCACAGTCATTGCGTGCCGAAGAGAGCCCATTCAAGCAGATCAGTGGAGTGTGAGACAGAATGTGTGCAAATTGTGTTTGTGTGCGTGTGTTTGCGCGTGTGTGTACTCATGTCAATCATCCCTCAGTCTCGTTACTGCCTGTCAGCTGCAGGAATGTCCTCACCACGGTTTACTTACTGTCACACAAAGTTGCGTGTGTAACTATGTACAGTCAGGATTATGGTTGGATATTCATCGTGTCCTGTGAAAGCTGTTTATACCAACTCTCACAGAGCTGTAAATATCCAGGTGTATTATGTTCTGTAAATTCTTAATGATGTTTTGGAAAAAATAGTAACGATAGCATAGCAGTAATAAAGTAGGCTCAAAGCCCAAGTACACACAAATATATCTCCATAACAGGTAACCACCGATGAAGTAATGCACAGCATGTTCAGGGAGCAAATAGGAGCAAACACAGCTAATTACCTAAAAATGACCCAAAAAAGTGTCTTGTAAGAACAATATGGTTGCTCTATTTCCTCACTTTGGATGATGTAATCAACGGAAAAAACACTCTATTTGAAGTTATTGTTTTGAGATAAATAGGGCTGTACGCAATATGCTGGATGTGTGCAAGTCTATAAGGAGCCAAGTCTCACTCCAAAGTCATTGAAATTCGATGCTTGGGCAGTGACTTGTGACATCAGACACTGACGAAAAAAGCCATCTTTTAATGCCGGGATGATACGTGGCAGGTCGCTGTTATAGTTTAACAGTGCTCGGCTACATCAGGGGGAAACACGACAAGACGAGAACGAAAGTTAATTTGGTGGAAGTCAGAGTAAGGTACTCCCAGAAAGTCAACAACCAACACACCCAGGGCACCTTTCACATGGTATCTGGACATACATGGTCCATGATATGTGATGAGGTAGGAGTGAGAATGTGTTGCTATAACAGGACAAGCATTGTCAACAGGATATGATGCACTGTATTTGGTCTTGAAAAGTGGACTTTATAGGAGTTGGTCCCTGGGACAGAACCACGCGGCAACCTCCAGAGTTGAAAAATTCAGCCAACATGGAAGTGCCAAGAACTGCAGTTCTTTGAATGGCCACTAAAGGCTGTCTCCAGAGGCCAGGTTGTGCTGTGTCTCAGATCCGCCCCTTTCTCTTCACAGTGGCAGCCTGTCGCCCAAGTATCTTAACTTCTGGCTCCAAAGAACCAAGATGGCAATGGCAGAAATACCAAAATTGAAGCTTAAAAAAGGGGGCATGGTTCACTATGTCCATTATTTTTACATTCTATGGACGGAACAAAAGCCATGATTAGACAGACACCCATTGCTTACCTCCATTGACCAACTCCCAATATTCGCTTAACAGTAGTGGATGGAAGAGCAAATAAATTCCTATTTTCTTTAGCAGGCTTTCTGAAAATTCAACTAAAATTTGCATCACATTTGGATGGAAACCCAACTAGTGTTAAGTGACATAATACAAAGTGATTTTTTTTTTTTTAAACTTCAAAGCTAGACTTCTTACTCATAAAGGAACTTCTGCCACATTGGAGCCGTTGCCAAACCAGTTCACACAATGATGATTAAGCCTGTGGCCACCAGGGAATGTTCTCTGTCACCTGAATTCTAGCGTGTGCTATCTGTGGCGACATCTATTTGCGTAATAATTATCACCGCGAGAGGGGGGATTGAAGTTCCAACCTCCAGCTTTAACTTGTTGCTTATTTAGCCATGATTTAATAGAGATACTGGTGTATAAGACTGAAACTCAAGGGTTTTATGGTAACATGGTATGGTATCTACAGGTCTCTCTCTAAAAATGAAAAGGTCTGTGGGAGATGAAAATTGTCAGTTAAAATGTGTAGCTATGTGTTTACACTATGTGTTCATATTACATCATTTCCTTCATTTTTTCATCTAAATACTGATCAAAGAAGACCATCATCATGGAGAGATGTGGTCTAATTTGTGCTGGGGTCAATAATACACTGTGTAAGAGGTGAAGAACGTGACTTTTCTATATGAGGATGACCTGTCGCTGGAGGGGATGACAAAAGTCACACCTATGTTTCTATTGACTGATCTTTAAAAGTCAAAGTGTAAAGAGAGTTGACAAACCTTTGATCATGAGAGACGTCTCCCTTCACAAACACTCATAAACACAAATGTCAGGTGTGTTTTGCATACCGAGGTGAGCCGATTTATAACCTGCCTTACTATCTGCACAACTGACGAGAAACTCCCCTTTTCCTGTGTCTGGCTGTGTTTATCTATCCAGGATCATCATGTTCATGGGGGTGCTAATGTGAGCACCTAAATTTCTATCGCTTTCTCTGATGAGTACAAAGGAGGCAAAATAAGGCCTAGTCACAGGGAAAGAAGAGAGGTGATCACACTGCTCTGACAGTTTTATGATGCTCCGTCTTTGTAGGTTGCTGGGCCGACGGCTCTGGAAGCTTCTGCAGTAATTTGCATGGTGCACCTGTCATTTTATTACTGCTAAAATTAAACGCTTATTAGCTACTCTAAAGGGCATTTCATGCAAAAATACACTCGTCCTTTTAACCAAATACATTCTACTTTCTGTGGTGACTGCTTTGTAATTAAAAAGGACATGTATATATGTTTCATCAGCAGAAAGCGTGTGGATTTTTTTTTGTCAGCTCACCTCTCCCACAGAAATGGAAATTTATGAGCAAATTAGAAACAGTGTCCCTACAATTGTGTTAAACAGCTGCTTATTGTCATTTAAGATTGGTGGCTTGGGTTTATGATATTTGTCCAGTAAGGCAGCTTGGTCAGTGGCCCCACGCTTTAAACTCTCGGTACTTCGCTAGTGTCAGTTTCAGACATGTCAGTTGCTGTGTCAACTTTTCCTGTTTACATGTGACAGTGTTTAAAAAAAAAACGTCCGTCTTCACAGGACACAATGTTTTCGTCACTAAAACTACTTTAGGTTCAGGCAACAAAACTCCTTGGCTAGGTTTAGAAAAACAATCATGCGTTGGGTTAAAATAATTATAATAATTAAGAAGTACATCATGGGAAGACGATGTCAAGTGCCAGTAACTACATTACGTCATGGATGGATTGTTGAACAGGCTTATGAGGCACAGGCCCAGGAACCGGATTCTCCCTGTCCTTTACCTGCAAAATGTCACTAAAATTAACACATACCAACCAGGACGAGACTCAAAATTACCTCAGAGGCACAAAAAGACCACAAAGAGATGCAAAGAAACTACAAAGGGACACAAAATAACCACAAAAGGGGCAAAAATAATGGCCTAAAGGGGACTTTTGATTTGAAGCAGGAAGTGGCTGGCTGTCTCCCAATGACTCAGGTTTATAGGGTTAGCCTTGCCTCTACTGTCCAGGCAAAAAGACACACATTACCTCAAAGAGACACAATGACAAAAGGATGCACTAAAAAAGCATGCAAAACAGCAACAGTCTTGTCTATCTTGTTAATCTATAGTAGTATATATAGTAGAGGTGATGGGGCCTTTTGCATGTGTGTGCCCAGGGGCCCATTGTCACGTAATCCGCCCATGCATTATGTGGCTGACATGAACACCAGTCTCCAATGTGAAAGTTTAGTGTGTCTTTGACCTTACTTGGACTTCTCACTCTGTACACTACGTTATTGCAGCAGATGGGATTATACTGGAGTTAGCTGAAAGCCTGGTGCGTCTCATACAGCAAGCTGTTTTCACAAACTGTTCGTATGTCTTCCTACAAAAAGTAATGCATCCAAATTCATTGCTAACAAATGTATTTTGAAAGGCTGCGATTATGTGACCAGTGTGCTAACGGGAGTAAACGAGGAAACAGTCCTGGTCGCCGAGAGCCACTGACCAGGCTGCCATATTTGACACCCTGGAAATGAGAACAGTTTGGGAACCTCGTATTATTCCTACTCAGTCAGATAAACCCTCTCATGCATCAGTTTAGAGTTGAGCTTAACCTATATGTTAACATATACCATCTATTCCTAGATATCAACCAGATTAATTTGACTTAGAATACATCTTAAGATATGTCAGATCCTTTTTTGCTCACGTTTTTACACAAGCAGGTTTGCTGGTCATGCAGTCGTAGTTTATGAATAAACTAAGCTAGGCTAATCTCACCATTTAAATGAACAGAGACAGGCTTCCATGGGGAAAGAGGAAAAATAGGGAAATTAATTTCATATACCGTACCTGTATGGCAAAGAGTAGACCACTTTTCAGGAGAATACATTGTCATTTTTGACAAAATGCAAATTAAGTCCTCAGTTGGTCAGAAATCCAATTTTCCAGAGAAGGATTTTGGAAGGGTTAAAGCTCTGCATCTTTTTTTTTTTTTTTTTTTTTTTAAACCTTTCTGTTTCTGCCTTTTGACAAACGGGTCTTAATAGCTGTGTTGGGCCTGACCCTTTGTAAACAGGCTGTGGGTCCGGTCAAGGCTGCAGGAGCTCCGTTAGAAGAAGGACAGGCCGGGGAGACAACTGAGGTTGTTTGCCATCAGGTGTGTGTGAAGATATCTCCAAACATTTGGACCCTGGAGATAACAACATGCCAGAGAGGGGGAGGCAGGGAGACAGACAGGGATGAGTGTATTTCCCTGGGACCACCTAAGCTGCCTAATCAAGATATGACTCCACTGCATGTGTGTGTGTGTGTGTGTGTGTGTGTGTGTGTGTGTGTGTGTGTGTGTGTGTGTGTGAGAGAGAGAGAGAGAGAGAGAGACAGACAGACAGACAGACAGAGAGTGTGTTTCTGTGTGTCTGTATGTGCCCAAGATAAAAGGCGGTGAATCAGAGGTTTCCCTCATCCTGATCCCCTATAGCAGGTGAAGCTAGGTGTGTGTGTGTGTGTGTGTGTGTGTGTGTGTGTGTGTGTGTCAGGCGACTGGGAAGCTGCTCCCACAGCCCCCATCACATCACCTAGACCATGGAGACCAGACCTGCACAGGAGTAATGAGCAGTGTGCTGTTGTGTCTATGTCACTCAGTATATGTGTGTGTGTGTGTGTGTGTGTGTGTGTGTGTGTGTGTGTGTGTGTGTGTGTGTGTGTGTGTGTGTGTGTGTGTGTGTGAGTGTGTCTATGGGGGCGAGTGATAAACGTTAGCGCTGTGATGTTGCATTAATTGCGTGCAGAGTCTTTGGTTCCCTCTCGCACAGTTAATGAAGACACGACACGTCGCTCATCCCTCTCTGACGCTCTGCTTTGAGTGCCACTGTGGCCTCCGCTGCATTTGAGCACTGTAATTTGGCTTTTAAATGAAATAAATGAGTTATCCGGGAGATCCCAAGGATTACGATTATCATTATTTTTCCCTTAGTGACAAACGCCATGCTGTGATTGGTTAATGACTTTCTTCTGAGTGGCAGCCGTCCTATGGGGTCGTCCGGAGCGAGGAAAATGGAGAGGGAGTGGAAGGCGCCAATCTGTACGACTAATGAGGTGCAATTATATCACTGACTTTCTGTTGACGTGACCCCACCAAAACCCTCTACACACACACATACGCACACACACATTCATGGCAAGCCCTTCAGAGACCCAATTTTAGGTGGTTGAATATGTGGATGTCCGCTGAACTGACAGCTAGCTCATGACAAAAACAATTATTTATGGGTGGTTTATGTCTTACCAACACTTCTCGTTTTAGGAGTTTATGTTCATTTTACATATTAATGTTGTGATTTAAAGGGGTACTCCACTCGTTGTACACTTCAAAGTTTATTTACAGGTCTTGAGGAGGACTGTTATTCTATGGGCTTAAGTTTTCTGTTTGTTCCTTTTTTCATGTTATTCATTCATGTTTAATCTACTGCCTGTTTTATTTTGTAGATTCTCTCCTCCTGTGTCGTGTCTGGTTTTACTTCCTGTCTTTGTGTGTTTTCCCGCCTGCTTTCTGTCACACCTGTCTCGTTAGTCCTTCCCTGTTCCCAGAGTCTTCCCTTCACAACTGTTCTATATTAGTCTTGTTTGCTCCACCCTCGTGTTTCCCTCCACACCCTTGTTGTTAGCCAAGGACAGTCCCATGTCCTCCTACTCCAGCTGTGTCTCGTTCTCGTGATTAGTTTTCTGTGTGTATATATACCTGCGTGTTTCCCTTTCTTCCTTGTCAGCTCTTCCTGTGTCCTCCCAGTCTTCATGTTGTCGTTTCTTCCTGATCTTGCATGTTCCATTTTTTATTTCTACCCAAGTTCTTCCAAGTTTGTCATGTTGGTTTTCAGTTTAGTTTTGGTTCTACTTTCATATGGACTTTTACTTACGTGCCTGTTCTGGATGTTTTAATAAAGCTCACTTTTTGTGAAAACTTCAACCTGTCTGTTTCTCTGCATTTGGGTTCCCTGAACTGATTTATGAGAGTGATATATAAGGTGACGATTATCATACCGTGTACACTGAAAGAAAAATGCAACTGGATGGAAGCCTTTATTTTTTTATTTTAGTTATTTCTAAGGGGAGTCTTTTTACACATACTTCCCCTAACAAAATGGTTTCAGGTTTCAATTATGGTGATAAAATGTTTGTTCAATCAACAATAAACCTTTTGTTTTTATTCCTTTAAGGGTCATTCGGACTGATAGTAAGAAATTCTCTAATACCATCATGCTGTGAAACCACGATCATATTCGGAAATGGTTAACATACCATGAAAATCTCATCCTGTTGCAACCCTAGTAACAATGTATGTAATGCAAACACTTGCAGCAGCATGCCTGGATCATCTGACCATAAAAAGAAATATGTCACAAGCTGACACTGGCTTGTCTTGGAAGTAGAAAATAACATTTGGAAATAGAGTCTTCAGAACAGACTTAAGCCAGAGGTTTTTGCTCACAGGAGTTACTTTTACTTATTTTTACCTTATTAAATGGAACTTTGGTCACATGTAATATAAAGATCTGCCATTTGAATTTGAATGGCCATTGCCATTCTTTATATAAATACAGTATGTCAGAAAATAAGCAAATTCATAATAGGTCCTCTTTTTAACTGTGTTCACAATTTTTACTTCAATCAATTTGTAGGTTACATGAAAGTTCCAGTGCTTCTTTTTGAACAACGCCCTGATAGACAGTTGAATCAACCAATTACACAGGACCACAAAACACATTTAGTTTCAGGAGGTGTGTTCATTGTCCCCTCTGTTACCCATAACAACCCACTGTGCGTACATCTGCAGAGACATTTACATTTATCTGTGTACCCTTAAAAGGTTGCACCACAGCCAATGAAGGAGCCATAATTATACCCATGTGGGATTAACAACTTAAAATAAAACACAGACTCTGAACAGACTGAAAGGAAATGGGACTAGAATTCTGAATTGGCTGTTTGGTTCTAAAGGTTCAGATGGACCTGCCGTAAGAATATACGACCTAGGGTCTAGTCATGAATTTCTCCTAACTTGTTGTAAGCCTTTGCGTCACAGCTACATTATACCCAAGTGGCCATAATTTTTGTTTTGATAGTTAAATGTCTTGTTCTCAAACTTTTCCTTAATCAAGTAAAATGTACTGGGAAGTCTACCTCACTACTAGTGAGGTAGACTTCACTCAACAGAGAAGCATTTTCAGGCCAAACAGTTCTGGGGACTCCCTGAGAGGAACTGCCAAATGAGGAGCTCCCCCAAATTCTATAAACCATCAAGGGCTTTTTTTTCTGGTTGCATTTACCTCACTAATGGTAAAGCTAAACTGAAGTATACTGTAAGGTAGCCAGCGGTTTTTATAACAACGTTACTTTGACAAGTCATAATCACATCCTATGTCCACCGTCACGAGTTGCTGTTTGTGTTTTGTGTGGTCTATTGTTTTTTAAAATGGTGCTTGCCAGTGCTGCATTGGCTGTGTTTGACCACTCAACTTATATTTACGTCTTTCCTCTTGTGCTAGGAGAGTACTGAAACAGGAGCTCAAAACACTGTCCAAGGACTCAATCATGCCTGGATCTTGCAGTGCAGATACAACAAAAAAGGCCATTCCTGGAACTAGTTCTCTGAACTATCAAAAACAATCCTCCAGTTATGTCCTTGGTCAACCAGAGTATCATGAGCTTATACATTCTTGCTTTTACAAGACAGGGCTGATGATAGTCTCTATTTTTCTGATAGTCAACAAATCCTACAAAAAAAGGATAAAAAGCACATGAACAAGGTCTCGGTAAAGTTGGGAAGTATTCAAAGATGGACTAAAGCATTGTTGATTTGTTGACAATAAGAAAAATACAGAATAACATAAGCTTTGACCTTTATCATTGATTCATTTTCTCTCTCAGGTGTAGCCGTGAATCGACTCTGTTACTCCACTTTGATTAAAATGCACATTGGTGGAGTTGCAGGGCTTATATTCTTCTCGTTTCTTTCTTTTCTACAAGTCTATCTTGTATGATCCTTCAGCCCATCACCTTAGATACTTCATGTGCGTATGCAGGGAAGATGATGATGTTAATTACTGTATGTTCACACGTTAATGGAGACTAGAAGTCTTTATGTCCACACTGAAAGCAAAACTGAAGATCTGTTTGAGACGAATTCGCGGCACTGACAAGGCTGGAGGTTTTTTTTCTCCAGTGCAGTTTGTAGAAAGCCTTCCACTCTTCCCTTTGTCTGTTTCTCTGAATGCTTCTCTCATTGTCTTCGACTTCTTTCAGATAATCTCATTTAGACTTCCCCTCTTGATTCTCAAGCCTCCTTCTCTTTCTCTCAGCGGAGCTCCCTGCCTCTCTCCCATGGCTCTGTCTTCCTCTCTCTCTTTCTCACTCACTTCCTCTAAATGCACACAGTATTGATGTTTTTCTCTCCATCATGGCCCTTGTGATGCTTTTCCTCCTTTTAGTTCGCCCCTTTGTCTCCCACCTTTTATTTGTCAAAGGTTCTCTGCAGTGTTTTCTCCCCAGGTATACTCTCCCTCATGCACACAGATGTATAGATATACCAGGGGTTTGACAGAGTTTTTGAAGGCCAAGACCAATACTGGGTTTTGTTCTGAAACTGCTGATGGACAATATATATGTCAATGTACAAGGTCTATAAAAAAATGACAATTTTCCTGCTGACCAAATGAACTATAGAAATGTCAAACCCCCAACAAAGATGCTGTGTGTTAGCGTTAGAGGAAAACATGCTGTAAATACAGACAAATAAGAGGTTATGAAAATGCCTCAACTGAGCGGACTGCTGCAAAAACATAGGATTTTTTTTTTCTGAAATTCAAAGCTCAAAGTAAGCACAATAGGTTATACCTAGGCTCTTGTGACTCTTTGTCTGAATGTGTGGACTGTAATGTGTGGAGCTGAACTGGACTCAAGTCCATAGATGGAAAGATTATGAATAAAGTTAAGGCATTTTGCTGACTTAATACAATACTACAATACTTAAACTGCAGAGCCACCACAAATTAACTTAACAACATAAATTCTTTGATGGTTTAGGTTTAGGATTAGGTGCATTGAAGGGCAATGAAGGAGGAAGCCACCCCCTTCATTAACAAAATGACAGAAGCTCTCTCCATCCCGACATCATCTGGACCCAGAAGTTGTCCTGTTCGGACCCATTTATTTATTGAAAATTATTAAATTTGGACCGAACTTTTCTATTTTAAGAGCGCTTGTTCAGTGGACCAGGAAACTCACAAACCAAATGCATATAGTAAATCATTTCATGTCATGCCAGCCTATCAAATCTGTATGTTTCGGCTTGAGTGAGTGAGATACACACACAATGAGACAGGAAACAACGGTTGATTAAAAAAATTGAGTTGAAGAAAAATAATTTCACATGGTGTTTTCTAAAGAAATAAAAATAGACAGACAAAACAAAGCTTTTAATCAAGAATGGACAAGAATTTCGTTAGAGCAAACATTACAACATCCCTGTTAAAAATCATCAGATCAGCAGGTGGGAGGGCACTTTGTTTGGTTTGAAAACATCTAAAATAAGTTCCCGAATCTGAGTGAATCTGATGAAGCGATTTGCGAAACACATAGTTAGCTTCTTCCTTTGTTTTTTATGTAAGCTGTTAATAAAATAAGTGTCAACCTGGGTATCCTGGAACTTTAATTTCCTTGATTCATGTGGTTTAGCCTGCACCGGCTGGCACCCAAGAGAGCGGCACAGCAGTGATCAGGGTTTCAGTTTTTTGAAGTTTCTGTGCCTGTCGATACAAGTAAACCTTGTTGGAGGTTTTTAAGACCATCCATGTAATGTTTGTGAGAGATGCACTGATTCAGCTTTTTCGGTGTCGATACCGATCCCAATGTTGTGGCTTTGAGTATCAGCCGATACCTGATACCGGTCCGATACCATGGTTGACCTAAGAAGATATATAATTTACATGTAGAACAGAAAAGACTAGAGGCATCAGGCATTGATGACTACACAGTTCTTTCCTAAGATAAAATGAAACAAGATGTAACAGATTAATGCAATGATGAACTATTTATTTTTTAACAAAAATAAGGAATTGGGCAACAGCAATTGAAATATTGTGAAATACCTCCACACAGCAGATTCTCTCCTTCGCCCCATGACGTATGACATAGCTCGTGTCACAATAGATTTAAAGGGAAAGAATTGCCTCAGGCTTCGGTTGCATTTTCCGATACCCGATCCATCTATTTTGATGATACTGGGGTCGATATTCGATCCAGATATCAGATCGGCACATCCCTAAATGCTAAAATAGGCATGACTTAGTCACTGAGGACATACTACATCCATTCTGGTACTTGAGCATTTAGGGTGCTGCAAGTTGTGACAAAATTTGAAATATCGCAGTCTTCAACATGTTGGCTTGTTGGTCTGTGCGACTTCCAATTCAATCTCTTTTTTTGCCTCCTTTCAAAACGTAACAGCAGCCAGATAGCCAACATATTTATAAAGACCAAAGGAACACAAAAGCAAGTAGAAAACAACATATAACACATGTTTAACACACAGACTGTATTAAAGAATTGGACATTGTGACAAAACAGCAATATTAAAACCTTTTGGCTATTGGCAAAATTATTTGAAACACTGGTATCAATATCGGCTCAGAATTTAAAATTGGTGCATCCCTAGTTCAATTAGAAGGTTTATTTTTACATAGCCATGCCCTAAAGCATGGCTTGGTTTATCATCTATTCTACTCTAAATGGGACCATAATTTACAAAATGAATACCATGCTGTATTTAAGAGGACTTGAAACTAGCGATTGAGATCATAAACTCAAAAGGAAAATGTTTATTGAGGTCATTAATCAAGTGAGAAGTAGGGCCATTTTCAAGTACGTTCCTATGCAATCGCACTTCTGTTTGCAACCGGTGGAGTCACCTCCTGCTGGCCATTAGGAAGAATGCAGGTTTAATGCACTCTCACATTGGCTTCACTTTTCAGACCTGGGAGGTGATGTTCACTCCTTTAATATAGTCTCAGTTGTTTTCTTCTTTTCCCTTCCTTGATGCATTTTTTTCTATGCATTTTTTCTGAAACATTATTTACTGCAGGTCATCATGGCACACAGACATTCAACATTAAAAGAGACTACACTTATTTACAACAACATGACCAAAATGGCTTTGTAGTAGTTAATCTTGGACCCAACAGAGCCCTGACATGAGGATTAATTTACAGCGAAACAGGTATTTTCTGGTGGTGATTCACTTGTAACCTTCATGCTTTCTGCAATATTCACTATTTAATAAAGATAATTTCAGCTTGATATATTGGGTTACCTGTAATAAAACACACACGCACACACTTGAATGCACATACCACCTTTACACCTTCTCCTTTTGACTGTAAAAAGCAGTAATAGAAAGCCACGCACCATGTCAAGCTGTATTTTACATTTACAAGCATATCTCCCAACAAGCCAATCTGAGGTGGTAAGGCCAGATGAGGCTGGCTGTATCACGGTCCATCTAGTCAGCAGTTGCTGGCCTTATAAGATGGCCTGTATCTATGCAGAAAGGATATTTAGGGAGAGACGTAGGGCGAGATGAATGATGGGTGGAAGGGAGGATGGATGAGAGATGTAAAAAGAGAAGGCTCATGTACAAGAGACGCCTTAAAGAGCGGAGAGGTTGGTTTCAGCGTGTTTAAGAGCTTTGGCAGAGGAGCAGCTACCGCTACTGTGACTGTGGTTTCTGGAGGAATCGATGTGTGTGTCTATGCATGTGTGTGTGTGTCAGATATGGGGAAAAGGATCCAGGGTATTTTCCTGGCATTTGATGGACAGCTTAACGCTCGGCTTGTAAAAACAACAGAGCAAAATGTTCCACGTGCCAAAGGACAGGAGGAGGTCACACACACACACACACTCACGCACAATAAAAGTGAAGTGCGGAGTTGTAGTCTTATTTATTAGGGATCCTGTGGTGTGGGTGAACAGTCACTGGGTGGTAGGGCAGTGTGGGCTAAAACCAGAAGATGTTTTCTTAACATTTCCCCTGATTACCTCCAACATCTCCCATCTGTAATCAGATTTCCAACATTTCCCTGTAGCCTGTTAAAACCCTCCTGCTGGTGACCACATAGCCTCAATTGGCTCTTGTAGAAATCTTGTGTGCAACTAATAAGATCAAGATAGAAATAGTGACAGACTGAAAGAGAAATGGCCTTGTTTGCACAATGGCATACAGCACTTGGACTCAGTGATGAAATTAACAGATGAGAGGCTTTAACGCACTACTTTTCTACTTCTTAAATACACTTGTGGAAAGGTAGTTCATATTTCTTTGGGTAGGTCATCAGCTACTCACCGTCTCCCCTCCGCTCCTCTTGCCTTTCACCTTCCACATGGCATTCATCTCCTCGTTCTCCTCTACAAACATCCAGTTTAGCCCAGTGAACCACGTCGGAGACGACGTCATTCTTCTGCAGCACAGCCAGCATTGCACAAGCTTTCCGTTTCACTGCCCCCGACCTCTTGGTTTCCTCATACCTATTCCAATCTCAACATGACAATCTTGAACGAGTGTTACAACATTTTGTGTTTGTTGCATTTTGTTGGATGATTGAGCAACGGAAATGGGAGGCTTGCTGGAAACAGCCAGTTGGGTTAGCGGCGGATGATTTTTTTAAGTACAGGACATTTTGCTTTTCAGCATGAGCAGAAGGTTTATGTAACTACAAACGCTCTTGTTGTTCGACTTGTTAGGAACTGAATTGAAAGCAGAAATGTTAAGCGAATTATTTGTGAGTTTCAATGAAGTTGGAGTTGATGTTGTGATTGTTGTTGTCGCCATGTTGCTTCACATGGCAGCATGCAATCAAATACCACATGGTATTTTCAAGGACATATTAAATGAACATAGCTGCCCTTCAATAAATCAAATATTGACTCAGACACTATTAAGATAAAGGAGGGAGAACAGAGTTTTTACTGTAGGGAAATTACATCATGCGATGCTGGCCATACGCTTTCTGAGAAACATTTTCTGAGAAATGGTTTCTGGCCATGCTGGCTCTTGGAAATGTTGGTCAGTTGCTCCATCGCATTGGTCTGTACTGAAATATCTTTATTTCAAGGCATTTGGGAATTCCTTCTTTTTCCATGTTGCGCCATCATCAAGTCTAAATTTCCATTTGTCCAGTACTTCAGTTTATGACTAAATACCTTCAAAACATTCCCATCAGCCTTAGCTGCACTTTGTGTTTAGTGAATTTAGCTCAAAGTGCCCCTGTGCCTGGGTTCAGCCTCATAGAACTGGTAGCGTAGTGGAAGATCCTTAGTCCAATGCATTCTCAATGCAGGTCATCATATGTTGATGCTCTCTCATACCCCTTGCATGTGATACCAATGCCAAAGGCACCTTTTCTGTCTCAAGAGACCCTTCAGTGTCTATGTGCATGTGACGCAATGTCTCCTGGGTGAAACTCATAACACGTGGTTGAAGTTGGCAAACAGTTGTTGCAAAAAACATGTTTTGAGTTAAAATACATAGGTAATTTGTCATAAATACGTCACATGAGTAACATTAGTACATAAGAGACTGTGAATGTAGAAAGACAACTGGATACATCATTAGAGGCAGGGCGCTCTTCATTCCTATAAAAGTCGCTCAGTGGTGCATGAAGCTAAAAAAGCTTGATTTTTGCAGTATCTTCCCCATCGTGGGGCCCATGGAGCAAGCACACCAGAAACTTCTGGCGCCCAATCGGCCAACTCCCAGATTAACCCTTTGCTAACTTGAATGTGGGGATAAAGTTATTTCGTTCTGCGACTTTCAAAGGTTATTAGACCGAAGGAATCAAATCCGGACAGTGGAACAAGTCATTCTGAGGGGGTTGTGATGCTCAAAAAAATGTATCTTCTGATTTACAGACGTCTCTTTCACACTTAAAGGATATTGGAAAAAATCTTTTTGAGCTACATGGCATCACTTGCCAAATGCTGAAGTTGTAATTCCATGTTTGACCACTATGTAAAATTGTCTTTAAAGCCTGGCGTTGTTCATGGGGGTTTGTCACATGAGTTACGTAGCATTACATTAAAAAAGCAGCTGATTTTTGGTCTCGTGGGCATGCTTGGACTGGCCATCAGGCTTTTCTGGCAAATGCCCGATGGGGCTTGTGGGCTTCAAGGCCACCACCATCAGTGCTGAAAAGAAATTGTAGGGAAAAAAGAAAGACCTGTGGTTGTGGCTCTTGGATGTTGGAACAATCCATCTGATTAGGGGTTACATGGTCCCAAAAAGTTTTCTAGACTACCTATACTATAAGGTATGTGCAGCAGTACCAGCCATCTCCATCACCCTCCATCCAGTCAGGTGGTTATCCTGTATGCTGCTGAAAAAAAAGTTGGCCCTGGCCTTTTTCCTTTAGACTGACCCCCCAGAGTGTCAGTTTTTGAGGACGTGAAAATGAGAACAGGCTGCTGAGTCTTGTTAATGAGGAAATTTTGCTCTCACCAGCTTTGTATGAATTAGTAAAATATACTATTTTAAGTAACATATTTTAAGTGTACAGAATGCGACATACTACTTACAAACATACAAATCCATATAGAAACATGAAACGCCACCATGACACTTTCGCTGTGTGCGATCAGAGTGATGAGGGATTGATTACATGAATGATGAAATGAGTATTAGTAACAGATGGCTTTACAGTTATCTGATGTTTACATAATGAAAATGATGAAAAGATTGAATGACTCATTGCATTGTAATCAGTTTGTCATGATTAAAGTTTCACAGTGAAGAACATGTTTTTCTAATCTAGCTTTATAGCAACTATCATTTATCATTTATTATCCAGTTGATACAATACATAATGGTGCAATTTTCTAAGAAAAAAAAGAAAGGGAGATACGTCCTAAGGATATGAAATGTCCTGGAGTTATAAAACCACCCTGGTGTGAGCCAGGCTCAGCTAACTCAAATGTGTAAGAAGCATGTGGTGCCAAATGTCTCAGAATGAAAGAAGCAGAGACTCATTTATCCCTGCAGCAACACTGATTCATTTGCACATATATAACGATGTTGCTCCTCTTGCCTCAGTACTGAAAAAACTTTGTGTTGCAGTGATGAGTACTGTTTCTTGCACTCTTAATATGCTGTCTCTGTTTTTGAGGTTGTCTGTTTGGTTAAACAGTACTTCAGCTCAGTTGAATTAACAATACATAACTACATTCAACTAGCACAGCCTCAATTCAGATTTTGTATTATTTTTATTTTTCAGACCTGATTTTAATTGTTTGGCTGTTTACATTAATTTTAAAATAGATTCCAGGGAGAAGTGGTTGTGGTCCTAAACTGACCCACATGCACAAAAGAACAATAACAAAGACACCACACGCAGCAACCAAACATGGTTATGTTTTCACTTATAAGTTGATGTGCAGTGGCAGCTATCAATTATGTGAGCAGATAATTACAAGGACAAGGATGGAGGAAGGGTGAGAAATCTCTGATAATTTGTTTTAGTGGAGCAATGGCTGCTACTTTTGCGTGGAGGTGTGTGTGGATGCATATTCGGAGCAAGGAGTGGTAGGATTGTGACGTTAATGGCTTCACTGAAACGGACTTCATCCAGAATTTCAGGATGTAAAGGACTACTTTTAACGACATCTGTCAGTGCCTTGCCACAATAAGACACTGAGTTCAGGTGAGCTAACTGTGAGTGACATGAAAGTCCCATGATTTCCAAGAGACTGTTCAGGCTGCGTTTGCATTGTAAGACTCTAACCTGTATCTGATTTAGGACCACATATGAGAGGCTAAGTTCAGACTGCAGGCAAAACAGATTTGTTCCTCAAAGCAGATCTTGAAAGCAGACTGTCCAAATTGTTATTTGCAGGTAATCAGATTGGATTTGTGTGTCCAGACATCACTAACCTATCTGCATGGGTTGCTGTGGTAACGACATAGGCATCAGTTAATACGTAGCAATGCTGGTGACTGGGATTTCCTATGCGGAAACACGAGATCTGGAGGTCCTTTATTTTGCCCTCCAAACAATTTATTTTGGCGTCAGCCCACAGACTGTTGTTCCTCATGATGTCCTCTTTAGTACTCTGCTAGCAGCAGCAAGGATCTGCTCAGCACTTCCGTCACTTAGAGCTCTGATTCTCTGCCCAAGCCGGATTGGGCCTGAATCATCCCACCGTGTTCGGGCTGTACTTTCTCATTATTACCCCAGGCTTGAATCAGTTTAGGTTCTTGCTTATTTATCTGTGTGTATTCATTCTTTTATTTTTATTTGTAATAAACTGGCTGTTCTTGTGTCTCAATGGTAGGAGTTTTAATGGACTGAATCAAGAGAGAAAGCAAGAGAAAGAGGGGGACCGTGGCTAAAAGAGGGACAGTGAACAAGTGGAGAACTGAGGGAGAGAGATGGAGCGTGTGTGAGAAAGGGACTTGAAAACAAGAGAAAGGGAGACAGGGGCTGCAAGGCGACTTGGTTGGCAGCGTTTGCCTCCGCTTCCCCCAACAGCTGGAGGGATTGATTTTAGGAAGTCCAAACCACATTTGGAGGAGGTTTGAAATGACATTTCAAAGGCATTTTTACAGATGTGGCTTAGTCTGGACACTTTGGCCAACCAAATAGGATTTCAAAGTGTCTTTGAACACAACACACAACGGCAAGGTCAAATCTGGATCAGAGCACTGATCAGGCCCAAAAAATCTGTTAACACAAAAGAACAAACCAATCAACCAACCACCCAACCAACCAACAAACAAACAAAAAACTGATCTGAGCCACATTTGGGCAAAAAACATCTATTTGGACCACTTTTTGGGCCTGCAGTCTGTACATAGCCTAAATGCAATCATAATCGCAGCCAAAAGTAATATGCAGACCCTGAAAATGGCAAAAACCTACAACAATTAGATTCTAGTGAATTAAACTTTCAACCTCCACTTAATCACTGCATGAAAAATGACGAATCATCAAGTTTATGGCATTATTCACACTAATTAAAATCAATCATAACTGACTGACAAACTCTAAGACATGTCAAACTGCTGAAACAATCATGAAACCAAAAGAAGTTAAAGACATAAAAGAACTCGCTATAGTACATGCTATATGTTGTGCTGATTTGTTATGTGCATTTATCCTGAACCCTGTCAGCAAAGTGGATTCCCTTTGGGGCACCATAAAAAAACAGAGTTCAAGTTAACACAGTGTCTCCACCACAAATGAAGTAGGCATTAACAGGAGGCTTCAGCCCTCCAAACATCATCATACTGTCTGAAATGGACTCCTCCATTAGGCTAATATACCACAACACAATCATCTGCCGGAGTTCAGCGTAGCCTATAAAAGTACACATGTGGACAGAATGAGTCAACATGCACCAACTAAAACAGTATGCTCTCACTGGCAGTGTCTTTCCCTCATGAAGCAGATACAGAATGACATGCGGCAAAAGTCACTTAATCCCCTAGGCCACCGGGGCTCCCCAACCCTTACCTCGTCTGGTCACACTCAGCTAGGAGCTGTTCAGTACACTGAAACTAGGCTTCTGCAGTATTATGGTATGCTAGGGTATTTAACAATACCAACTGTATAATTTTCAACACTGTCCAAAATGCAGATGCTCCTCTTTCTATTAAACTGATACAGAAATGCTGTATTGAGGTGATATATTGTAGTGCACAGCATACGCCACCAGAGGTCAGTCTCTGCTGGTGAAACAGGCAGTGGTGGGGATAACATTAAAGGACTAGTAAAAAGAGATAGACAGTGAGAAATACTGCTTTAGGTTTATTTCACCCTAACCAGAGTTAGTGATCGATGAAACAGTGGAAAGACAAACCAAAATGTTTTTTTTACTGAGATTTATTTTTGAATAATGACTTACCAGCACAAGTAGTCTTACTTTAGGGTGCTCCGGTAGCTCACCACCTACAGTGTGTGCCATTAAGACTGCGTCCTCACCCAGTGGCCTGTGTTCTAGGTCCTGCAGGTCCTTCCCAAAAATATCTAAGCTATTGTCTTAGGTCAGTAAAAGAGAGAGACTTGAATTAATAAGGTGTACAGTTGTATTTTTAGTTAGAATATTTCCTTTCATTTTGAGGAAGCTATGACAAAAGTAGATATCGCCTAATCCTGACTGAAACTTTGAAAAAGACAAATAGACACAACACTGGTTGACAGTTGGTTGAGGTCACATAATGTGAGGCCCCAAAATGGCGACTGGTGGAGGCTTTACGCCATGCTGTGCTAGACCCTCATGAACAACTGTCATGATCCATGCACTGGTTATCACAGCGACTAAATCAATGCTTTTCTACCAAATCCCTTCCACAATGTGACACTGAGGGCTGTGGTTGTTGTCCAGGTTGTTGTTGTTGTTGTTGTTGTGAGGACAGTCCTTCTGCCCAGCAAAGCCCCAACATGCCGACTGGTGGTGACTCACAGGAAATGAAGGGATCATCTTAAGCATTAATCACAACCATAGTGTGACGAGGCCTCTTTTCACAGTCTCTGACAGAACAACCAATCTGTTCGCCCCCTCCCTCCTTCCATCCATACCACACTTACTCTGTCATAATGAGGAGCTGCCACTCAAACTGCTTCAAGCTGCACTTATTGCAACACCGTGGAGGTTACAGGACGAGCCAGCTCAGCTGGGATTAAAGTCTCAGTTGCATTTGTTGAAACAGACTTTAGAGCAATTCAGTGGGCAAATCTGGAGGAAAGAGTTTGGGAACAAAGACTGCCTGTGCTGCAACACACTGGATGGGCCAGATGAAATTTAGCTTATGAATTGAAACACATGCATTATGCATAATGAACAGAGGCCGAAGGGAAGGAGAGACAGAGAGGAGACATCTTGTCATCACTAAAGGAGAGCGATGGAAAGATGGACAAAGGAGATGTCCCAAGGGACTATGCACTCATTCTGCATGGCTGCCTATCCGTCACCATGGAAACTGTGTGTGTATGTGTGTGTGTATGTGTGTGTGTGCACTGGCGACCAACAGTGAGCTGGAGGGTGTGTGTGTGTGTGTTATGAGGAGGGGGAAAAATGTGTAGGTGCTACGCGGGAGGCCTCCAACTGTGTTAGCAAGAATACCTTCGAAACTCACTATGATCACATTCCACGTTACATGTGTGCGTGTGTGTGTGTGTGTGTGTGTGTGTGTGTGACTGTGTGTGTGACAGAGAGAGTATGTGGACTGAGAGATCTTATCATTTAAAAGCAGGACCCTCTGTTGATGAGTGATCTGTTGGATGGTGTGATTGATGAAGGACGGAGTGATGAACGCTTGATGAGATGAAAGAGTGAAGAGCCATCAGCACGCAAAGGCCGACTCACACACACACACACACACACACACACACACACACACACACACACACACACACACACACTGAGACGAAGCCCATGACTAAGGCCTCTGATGTGCGTGTGCAGGCAACACACATGCAGGCGCACTTGAACGGACACACAAACTTATAGAACCCAAAGACACATTATGCAAACACACACACACACACACACACACACAGACACAGACACACTCAAACACACACCTCCATGGAAGATGAAGGGACGATTATAGATGAAACGTTTTCTTTGAGCCAACAGAAACGTGACATGAATAGCACAGAGGAGGCTGTACAACCATATACATGCTCACAAACACACACTTAAACATAGATAGATAGATAGATAGATAGATAGATAGATAGATAGTAGATGTGTGGGCTCTAGTCACATGACTTGGACTCAAATCAGACTTGAGTCTTTTAAAAGTGTGTCATTTTAAAGCGTGCCACAAATCAATAAATTTCCTTTCATTTCCTGATTCAACTAACTTTAATGCAGTTTATTCTCAGCAAGTCAAAGCTTAAATCCCTTAATGATCCAGTTTGTTTGAACCAATCTGACAGCATCCAGTCAAGTTGCAGGCGAGAAACTTGAAGAGCTAACGTTATGTTACTGAGCGCCAGCTGGAGAAAATGATACTGAAGGTAATTTTGTGGTGGTCAACAAAAACAAATTACAGAATACAAACTAGCAGGTCGAAAGTTGCAGACCAAGACACAACTTCCAACGTCCTTCGACATTTGAAGTTCCACAAAGAACTGTAAGTCAATGCTAATATTAACATAGTTAGTGGGCTTAGCTAATGTTAAGTTAACAGCTAAGAAAGATTTTAACAAACTTGTTTCTAAAAAAATAAACACAAATTTTATAAAGAATTAAGGAGTTTTGTAAATGTATTATTTCATTTGAAGAGCGAAGTTTTTGAAATTGTACCAGTATTGAGTGAAACCACTGCAGCTGGCAGTAGCAAAACAGGCTGCAATGTAATCACTTGGGGCAATTGTACAATTTACGTTCACTAAAAGTACTTGTTTTGGCCACCAGCAGTATCAGATTGTTGTTCTAAATGTCTGACAACATACAGGAAAGGATCCCTACAGGGGACAGACACTTTTGTTAAAGAGTAAGATCCTTTCAGTTTAACTAGAAATGGCCTCAAAATCGGCATCATCAAAACCACCAGACTCAATTTAAAGAAACAGTTATTTTTTCATTGTAAAACACACTTCATTCAAAGTCCACAAAAAAAAAAAAAAAAAAAAACAACTCACAAAAACCATCTTGGTTCGTCCTCCCACTTTCTCCAACGATCACCAACTCTGGTTTGGTTGAAACAAACTCTTAATTTTACCAGTTAGATGTTAATATATGCTGGCTCATACATGCTAAAATTACTGCTTATTTAAATGGAGTCTGGTGGCTTTGGTGATGGCGATTTTGGGGCTGTTTCATGTCAAACAAAAAGGACCTTAAACTTTAACACAAAAGCCTGTCTCTGTAAGAGTCTTTTCAATGATGTTGTCAGACACTTATAATAATAATCCGAGACTGTCGGTGGCAAAAACAAGCACTTTAAGTGGACACACATTGAGGGTGTGCAATTACCCTGAAACATAAACATGTTGGAAAATAGGGTCCAAGTTGAAAAATACCCAAGTGACCCTTTAACTTCAGACACATGTTTCAGCGTACTTGTTTTAACAAATGAATACAATCTTTAAGAAGCATTGATTCATTTCTGAAAAATGTATTTTTTATCACTCAGCTGTTAAAATGGCATTACATTTGGTGAAGACTACTTTATGACTTGTTCAGGACTCGAAACTCAGAGCCAAGGACTTGGGACTTGACTCGGTACTTGAGTGTAAAGACTTGAGAGTTCATTATGTCTTGCAATACAATGACTTGGTCCCAACAGACAGACAGACAGACAGACAGATAAACAGATAGAGTTAAACCTCCTTCTTCCTTTGGTTTACTTGTAATTTATTGGGATTTTTTCTGCAAGGGAATTTGTTTGTGGTCAGGCCACACACACAAATGCACACACACACACAGACACACACAGAACGAGAGAGAGACCCCTGGCACCTGAGTAGAGTGCCCTTGCTGTGCCAGGCTGTGCCAACATGTGGGTGCAGTTACAGTAAAGAAACACTGCCAAGACCACTCTGGGCAGGGCAAACAGCTGCCAGGGGTGCACACACACACACACACACACACACACACACACACACACACACACACACACACACACAATCCCTGATCTTAAACCTGCTGCCTCGCTCACACACCTATCCTGCGCTTTCACTACCACAAGAGCACAGCCACAAATTCTGCACACAACTTCCTCACACACACACGGCACATAATCCACACATAATCCTCCACCTCTTCCTCTGTCTTCCTTTCTCATGCAAACACACACACACACACACGCACACCTACACACAGACACTTTGCTGAGTCAATGCGGATAACAAAAGACCAAAATATAACCAGGATTTCCCCCGCCTGTCTTGATTTCTGTTGTGTGATATATAGGAAGCTTAACTGTTCCATTGATTTTGTACTGTACATTCCTGGTGTGTTGGTTCAGCTCAGCTCACTCAGCGTGGCGTCTTAATCTCTCAGGATCGCTGTCAGTTGATGAATCGTCAGTCATACAGACCGTGCAGAGCAGCTCTCAGCTTTAGAGACTATAGGCAGAGAAGTTTTGACAGAAAACGTAAAGCAGACAGTGTATGACAGCGGCCGTCTTTGCAGCACGTGCTCTTTGTGTGTCCTACATGGTCTTACATTATCAGTCTGAGCTTTCAAGATGAGCAACGGGTCCACTGAGGCTACTTTGGGTGCAGAAATTGCTATGTTTACCAATTATTCTCTAAATTGTTAATTAATTTTCTGCCATTTATTACCATGGTAACTATGTCTTGACATTAGCCCTGTTCAAATGGGACTAGTATTACCTGGGCTCCTCTTGTGATTTGTAATAACTGCAGAGGTCGTCTGTTTTCTTAATTGCTATGAATCTGCCGCGTGCGTGCAGTGTAAAGAAAAAAAAAATCATTGCAAATTACCCTCTGTGTTTCACCAAACACATAGGTCATCAGGTATCATTTATTCCACATCTCAGTAATTAGAGAGTTTTTTGTTTTGTCTTGTTTTTAAAACCAGAAAATAAAACGATTTGGGGGATTTGTCTGTGCATGTTTTTTTTTCTTTCTTGTTTGGGCCAAAAACTGCCCTGACTGCACTGGTTAATTGTGATTGAGAGCTTGGATTGGATTTTGGGTGAAAATGCAGGAGGCTCATCCAGCTACTCAGCATGGGGAGCCATTTGGAGAGAGGCAGCTTATTGTAAATCAGTAATATTAGGAATTTACCCCCCACGTCTGCATTTTATGCAGGAAACACAAAAATGGGGGGTAAATTCCCAAATCGCATTAAGTTTATTGGTGAATCTAGACAGTCAGGACAGGGCTACTGTTAGATTTCAGTTATGGGAAGAGAGAACTTATAATAAAAGCAAAAAATGAAATAAATTAAAATAATAATAACAAATTTTGAAATGTGGCAAACTGGGGCAGCAAGAGGGTTCCTGGTTCAACCCTGGGGTCCGGGAGCCCCTCTGTGTGGAGTTTGCATGTTCTCCCTGTGTCAGCATGGGTTTCTCAGGGTACTCCAGCTTCCTCCCACAGTCCAAAGACATGCAGGTTAGGTCAATTAGTGCCTTTAAATTGACTGTAGGTGTGAATGTGAACATGAACAGTTGTCTGTTTCTATGTCTCAGCCCTGCGATAGTTTGATGACCTGTCCCCTGCTCCAGCCCCCCAACAATGCCTAACAGGATAAGTAGTTATGGAAAATGAACGAATGAAAGAAATCAACCCCAAGCTGTTAATTTCAGGTAGGTGTTTACAGGAATCAACATTTTTGCCTTTTTGTCTGCAGTTTGTCATGTGCAGGCTGTTTTCATACATTGTTCGTATGTGTAGCTATGAACGATAATGCGCCAAAAACCTAACCTGAAGCTAACCTACGTAACTTAACTTGCCTAACTTATGTACCTTTTCTTACCTAACCTACGTAAAATTATTAATCTAAAACAAACCTACGTAACTTTTCCAACCTAAACCAAACCTACGTAACTTTACTTGCCTAACTTACGTAACTTTACTTACCTAAAGCTAACCTACGCAACTTAACGTACCTAAAGCTGGCCTACGTAACTTTACTTGCCTAAACCTAACCGATGTAACTTCACTTACCTAAACCTAATCTACGCAACTTTACTTGCCTAAACCATACATAACTTTAGTTACCTAAAGCTAACCTACTTAACTTAACTTACCTAAAGCTAACCTACATAACTTTAAACTAAGTAAGTCACTTTGCGATAAGTACGTAATGTGACAATGCCATTTGTACAAACATTCATACAAACCATCATATGGAGATACATTGTCATGTGACACTTGCCTTGCAGGTCGTGGTTGTCCGTTGAGAGTCTCTCCATGGGGAGCTATAGGGCTTTTTCATTGGCACTTTTGGCCACAGAGAGTCAACCATTCAGCACTGATTTTGCATTTCCGTTACCAGTTTAAACGTGCCGAGTCATGCCCATGGCAGATGGGTCAAAGCGTGCCTCAAAGTGGGTTGCAGTGACATCAGATGGGTTTCATTATCATTCAAGGATGATTCAGCATTAACTTCCTGTGATGGTTCAATAACATGTTTGTACCATCCCAGCTCCGTTTTTAAAGCAATAAGCAGTAATTATAAGACAAAATAGAAACAACTGCCTGAAAATCCATGATGATAAGTAGCTTTCTACCAAGAAGCAAATTCCTGCAGTGCTGGGTTGACACACCGAGTTAAACCAAGTCATGCCGGGCCAGCACATGTGTATTGAAAGGGGCTACAGGCCTGGCTCTGTGCAGAGGTAACAAGATCTGCCAACTGGCTTCTCTTAAGCTCTCTAATTTACACATTATGTGTTTGTTTCCCTGCTTCTGGTCCCCATAAAGCCTTGTTTACACATGTGCATCATGACGTGGCACATGCCTACAGAGATGGCATGCAAACTACAAGCATTCAAAGGGGTTAACATTTAACTGTTGTTCGTTGCAGTATTCTCTGAAATAAAACGAGGATGCCATTTCTAGCTTTGTCACCCTCGTGCCGGGGACACTACTTTTATTATAAACCTAACTTTAAACCACAACTTGTAATCAGTACATTTCAGTCTAAGATATAACATGTTTGTGAGTGAGCTTCAGAGATACTGGTAGGCAGATGTTTTCCTTTTGGATAGAGCCAGGCTAGCAGTTTCCCCCTGCCTCCAGTCTTAATGCTAAGCTAAGCTAACACTCTCCTGTTTAATTTTACAGACAGCTATGACAGTGGTGTCCATCTTCTCATCTAACTGTCAGCAAAAAAGCTAGAAGACATGCTCCCCCAAATCTCGAACGATTCTTTTAAGCATCAAAGCAGACTTTTTCTTTAGAAACTAATTTCTGTCTTTAGAGAAATGCATGTTTACGGCGATATTTAGCAGTTGGCTCTGTGCTCCTTTTGCTGTCAGTGTAAGAAGTTACAGTGCGGTTGTGCTGCAGTTTTCATTTAATGTGAGAAAGTCTGATGAAATGTAAGGAAATGCAACCTGAATGTCTGCCCGTTAACATCACGAAAGTTGCGTCAATTCCCATTTTAAGTGGCGATGGAGGCATGTGAGGAGATAAATCCTCAAACACTGTCACACTGCTCAGGTTTCACATTAATTTACTGTACGTATAACAACCAGACAAGTGTACAGTTACAAGTATTTTGATGACCCCCGCAGTGTAGCTGACAACTCATCAGGAGGAAAGAACATACAGGGCCGTTTGAGGTGTGTGCGTGTATGTGTGTATGTGTGTGCTCGGGTTTGCAGCAGTTGTTTTATATAAATATACTGTACATATCTTTTCTCGTGCTGTCGCTGGGGTAGAGATGGCAAGCCTGGCAATCAAGTGCCTCACACACACACACACACACACACACACACACACACATATAAATTCCACCCTGCATCCAGATCGTATCATAAATATCACACACACATTCCCACACAGCAGCTATCTGGTGTCTGTGGCTCGGGTTGCTGTGTCCACTAAGACTTTACAGGATGTTTGACCTATTCTGACCGTTGGAGCAGGCAGCCTCGAGCCGGCCAAGACTCCTCTACTATTCCAAATATCAAATACCAGCATCAGCGATAACCACCAGAGCTGCTCCGAGTAACGTACAACCTGATGTGTGTGTGTGTGTGTGTGTGTGTGTGTGTGTGTGTGTGTGTGTGTGTGTGTGTGTGTGTGTGTGTGTGTCTTGCTTGCATTAAGGAGAGGAAATCATCACGGTGGTTTCTCTGCAGTTTCCTGTTAAAATCTTGTGGATTAGGAGGTTACGGGTGGAGTTTGACCCCAGATGACCCCGAGCCAGCGCACAGGCTATAAAACACTCCTCATCTCCTGCTCTTCCTCTGGCCCCCTGCTCATCTTTATCCCTTTCTACTATTCATGGTTTAGCTTCTTTTTTCCTTCTCTTCTTTCTGCTCTTTGTGCTCTATTTGTTTTCTACAAAACTTGAATTTGTAGAAAAGTGCATAATGGGTAAATGTTGGGGGAAAAATTCCAAATATATGTACAATATGTTTAGAATTACAAAGACTTTTTTTTTTTTTCATTTTTTAAATTTTTAAATATTTTTATTCTCTCTCTCTCTCTCTCTCTCTCTCTCTCTCTCTCTCTCTCTCTCTCTCTCTCTCTCTCTCTCTCTCTCTATATATATATATAAATTTTAAGTCTCATGTGTTTTTTTTTTATTTTTACATTTGCCGATATTTAACAGTTAAAATGATTTTTTAAAAATGATTATTTGTTGAAAAACACATGAAACATGTTTTGTCTGGAATCAGAAAAAAAGCTGATAATTTACAAAGGGATTTCAAAAAGGATTTTCCATTTGAGTAATTATCTACAAAGTATTTAAATATGAAAATACACACATAAAATTCTGATAGTTGTTTTTTAATGTAAATTAACTAAATTAAAGACAGACAATAGAAATAGAAAAAAAAACATAACATCAAAATAAAACCTGCGACATGTGGTTGATAAGTAAAATAAATAAAAATCAATTGCTAATGATAAAAAAGTAACTCCCCAAGTTTGTACTACCCCAAACTTTGGGCTCAATACACCAGATGCAGTTGGTGTAAAAATAATTATAGAGACAATGTGTATCTAAAAATGTGCAGCTTTAATTTACTGATGGAGCCTCAAATTAAATATAAAAAATGTGTTAATGATCATTTTACCCACGTTAGACCCAATGCCAATAGTCTAAATTCGACAGTAGATTACTACTACTATTACTAGTAGATAGACTACAAGCGTTGACAGCGAGTTTAAAAAGCTCTTTAAAAACGCCAAATCCTGATATATACTTCTGCCACTATAGAGCAGAATATATTGCCTTTACATCTACATATGGCCACTTATCCGTGGGAAATATAGCCGACTGCATCACCTTTTTTTTTCTTTATTCTGTGAAATGAGCCAGAAAGTGAAACAAGTCATAAAATTGGGGGGAAATAGAAAGAACAGTGGAGGTTTGTTGGTGTTGTAATGTAGGAGAACATGGACACGACTTCCATACTGCCAAGAATCCATGATTTATGTAAGCCTACCATCTGTTGCCACAGAATACGTTGCACAACTACCAATGAGTCAGTTTGGCTATACGGACATCTACAATGTCACACACATATACGCGCACACACAACACACACGGATAGTAAGACGGATACTGGTGGCGAGCTCGCAGAGGCTCATATGAACGATGGATGAGGTGAGAGAGAAGACCGCTGATCTCCTTACTCCCACTCTGAGTGACCTGAATACACCCCAGTGCACGCATGGACACACACACACACACACTCACATACATACACACATACACGGGGCATCTCACTGCAGCTGACAGCCATTCATTCACTTCAGTGACATGCTCAGGCTATATCTAAATGGAGGGCTTTCTCTGGATTGGACACACACACACATACACACACACACACACACACACACACACACACACACGCTCACACACTCAAGTCTTTTTTCAATGCAAAAATTTTTACATTTTCATCGCTCACCACCTCACTCTATTTATTCCATAATTATGTAATAAAGCAGAACACAGATACACACTCTTGCACAAATACAAGCACAGAATTTCACACACACACGCACACACACACATGCCTACACACCGACAGAGCAGCTCACGATGTATAGCACCTATATTCCTCTAAACTGGCGAGGTGCCTCAGATGTGGTGTCTTTGCTCCCGTCTACCAGCCCCCACCCGAAAAACTAAAGAAATACAAGAAAAACCTGCCACACCTTTCTCTGACACCTTGACCCTTCACACACACACCTACACACACACACACACACATCAGCTCGCGGCATGTTTGCTCTCACAACGTGAAAGCCCTCTCTCATTAACCCAGAGGGCACCCCCAGCCTCCCATTGTGCCCCTATCTCCCACAGCATTCTGGGTAAAGTAGTTTAACAATGTCAACCAGATAAGCCCAATGCAAACCTGCTGATAAGCAGTCAAAGACTGCACTTAATGTCTGTGTGTTTTAAAGGCGTTGGTTGATTGAGGGGCCAATGAGGAGGATGTAAAAGACCAGCAGTGAGCAGAATGAGTGCAAAAGTGTGTGTGTGTGTGTGTGTGTGTGTGTGTGTGTGTGTGTGTGTGTGTGTGTGTGTGTGTGTGTGTGGTCACACTGGCAAGTGTACTGTTTCATATCTTTGTAATAACAAGTTAAACTGCCGAAACAGCTAAACGCAGAATACAAAAGGAAAGCAAACACGCAAGCGCACACACATATGGCTGGACAAAGAGCCTGAGTGTGTGCATGTGTGTGTGTGATTTCAATCTATGGCCAAGGACCATTAGCAAAGTTATTCAGAAAAAAATGTGAGTCAACTTTTCCTGTATTGACAAGTAAAGCAGAGAAAAAGGGCAGAGGAGGAGCCGACATTAAAGGTGAACACCACCTAAATAAAGAGTTTGAATGTATTATTTTCATGGCCTGGAAATGTTTAATCAATATTTGCGAACACGAGCTAAGACATTAATTTCAAACTTGTGATGCCATAGGGTGAAAAGTCTGGAGCTGTTCCATAGAAATAAATATCAGCCTGATTTTGTGGACTCGCAGAATGTTTGCTTTCTCTTCTATACCCAAAAAGCTGTATTCTCATGTAGCGCTCTCAGTTCTGACACAGAAAATGTGCCCATACACAAAATGGTTAGACAGGAAAAGATTGTTTGCCATGGTCATTTGACTTGTACAAAAGAAAATGATGATTGTTAAAAAAAAAAATAGACTTCATTCACACTTGTTGGTCATCTTGTTAGTTAGTCCAGTGCTCCAACAATCAGCTCTGGTTTGGTTGAGATAAATCCTTAATTCACTGAGTTAGATGTGAAAACATGCTGATCTGCACGCTGCTTATCCCGGCGGTCTCTGCCTCTCAGCTGTCCGCTGAGCAGCTGCTCTCACTCGTTCTTTGGAGGCAGCTAAAGTAACGTTGCTTCATGTTCCGACAAATATTAGGTTAATGGCAACAAAAGAAAAAATAAAAGTTAGAGTAATATCTATAAAGTTACCGATTGTTAATTTGAAAATGTACACTATCAGGAAGTTTGTACGGAAGTTAGCCCTACAGTGGTTACCATGGCAGCAGTACTCATAGAAATGGCTCGCTAGTCCAACTATCCCTCTACTTCAATTTTAATAGGAATGTCTCTTCTACTTTTATTATATTCATATGCTCAGAACATTCCCCTGGGTGCCTTTTTTGGCCCTCATTTATGAAACAAACATTCGGCAGAAAACTGGGCGTACGGTCATTTCCACGTAAAGCTCTGCAATTATCGGTGTGGACGTGAGCGGATGCTACGATCAAATCTTGTGTCAGGTCTCAGCTCATGTACGCAAGTTTGAGTCAGCATGGACTTGTGGTGCAGCGTAGTAAATTTGACAATTGGAGAACTGTTATCAGAACATAATCTGACTGGCATCTAAGCAAAAATGTATCTCCGCCACATGGACGCTCGCTCTCTATCATATAGCTTGCAGATCCCTGGCTCTGTGGGACTGACTCTAGCCTGACCAAAGGATGAACGCCACTGATGCCCGACTCTAATTTATCTAGGACTTTTCTTTCTTTTTTCTTTTTATACAAACCAAAGCATGTTCTGATAATTTATCATTAAAACATAATTAAAAAGAAAAAAGTAATCCCTGTAATAGTGTAAATATTTCAACACTAGTGGCCTATAGGTTAATAGACTTTTATCGGTGTCAAACTCAGACACAGGTGGTGAGGTCTGTGTCCTCTGCCACCTGTTATGCCCAAATGGAAGCAGACCCAATATGCACATACAAACGCCTCTCAGTTAAAAGCTTTTATTTGACTAGGCTATTATAAGAATATCAATATTATATAAAAGCCAAGGACCTCAGCGTTTCCATTTCACGCTCAGAGAAGTTTCTCTTCTTTGCCGTATTACCCTCTAGGTGCGAGGACTCTAAACCCAGAATATATTGGGGCAGGATAAGTAAATGACGATTGTTTCAGCTGCCACATTTGTAAACACCCAATCACTCCTATGCAGTGATTGGCGAGATAAGAATGTTTTATGAATCACGCGCAAATCCTATCATGAGGTGATTTCTGCGCTCAGATCTGCACTGGTTTAAACGTTAGATTGATAAATGAGGGTCAGTGACATCTAGAATATCTTCCCCAATTCATTGTCTATGGAGCAGCGCCAGACTTAATACTTGGTGACATCACAAAGTTAAGTTCCAGCACTCTAGTTTTTGGATTTGAGAGAGAATTGTTCATGTTTACTAGTATTTTTGGACTGTCTTAAACCATAGGAATAACAGTTCCCCTTTAAAAACGCAGCTCAGTAAAAATAAAGTTTACTGCCGACGTCCAAAGCTGTGCTCCAGAATTCTTCTTCGCGGGCCGCCACGAGGCAGCCAGACTGTAATTCAAGGGCAAAGGTAAATCCACCATACAGACTTTAATGTTGCAATAAGCCGCGTCACAAAGGCTCCGGTTACAGCGCGATAAAAAGGTGTGAATATTTCACAGGAAGTCTCAAATAAAGTGCAGTAAATTTGCGCACTTTGTCCCAGAAACTCCACACCCTGCAGGGGATAAACTCTGTTCTATCCAGCTCTCGCGTTACACATATATGGCCTACACACACACACACACACACACACACACACACACACACACACACACACACACACACTTAGAGGTGAGCAAAAAAGCCCACAGAAGTACAGAAGTGCATTCAGACTGCATGGATTTATACTGATGTATACACAAGACTAGTACGTTCAGTCTGATGAGCACATGTGCTGTATTTCTGGTTTTCTCACACACATATGTGCTCAAACACATGCACAAAGCAAGGATCTGAAATCTTGGCAGGCTGAAAGCCGATATCCTCTCTTTGTTCTCTTAATGGTCCTGTTCCGTTTTTATTATTCTGAATACCTGACCCACCTGTACAGCCAGAGGAGACTCTATCCTGCCCGTCGTCTCTCATGAAACTCATGAGATACAGTTTCCCTTTCTCTCCCCATTCTTCCCCTTCTATCGGCTACAGCTACAGTTTCAAATTGCTTCCTCCTCTCGTGTTTTCCTTTTTTTTGTCTCTCCTTTTCCTCATTCTTCCACCCTTTCTTCTATGGTCCATTTTCCTCCAGCAGACAAATGATCGGCATTGATGAACACAAGGCGGTATTCAGAGGACTCACACCCAGCTTCTTTTTGTAAGAATCTTTTTTTAATGAAACACAAAAAGGCAATAAAATTAAGATAAATAATTTTTTTCCTTTTGTACATGAGGAAATATTTAAGTCATATTTCCAAAGAATGACTGAAATTACATAATATATTTTAGTAGGCTATCTCAACCGTACAAAGCAGTTTTCCAGTGGGTCTAAAAAAAAAAAACTAAAAAAAAAAAAACACAATGATGTCGCTTCTGTCAAAAACGTGATGGTTAGAACTGAATCCAGTGTTTCTTAAAGAAAATACAGCTTTAAAAAATAATCAATTAAAGACCCATAAAAGTAATATTTCAAAACGGAGTTTCACATTAGATTCCTTTTAAAGCTTTTGCTTTGCAGTGTAACAGCAACATTGTTGTTAAAAGTCAGTCAACGTCCTAATAAAAAAAAAAAGAAAAAAGAAAAGAAAAAGGCAATCGTGTTCTCCCCCCCTGTACATCCTATACACTGACAACAAACAGTCATCACAGGCTTGCATAAACAGTAAGACGATGAGGAAAACAAGCAAACATAAAACACACACACACAGACAGTTTTTTGGCAAAGCAGGAATAAAAGTGACAAGAAGCATAATTTGTGATTTGATCCTTATGTTTCCTTTTTTTGTCTCTCAACATTGTCCCATTGATTGGCTCTGATTGTCCTTCACAGTCACGTGATGCCATTCTGGTTGCCATAGTGACCTCAAGTGCATCAGCTGGGCAGCGTGCAGACAATGTTGCTGCAACGTTTCTCGGAGGCTGTCATAGCAACGCTGGATGAACACGAGCAGACAACGAGAGGAACTCTACTTAAAATACCTCTGTGATTGCAGGGGTCCCGGATTCAGATTTGATTGAACGTTTTTATGTCTTTTTTTTTTTTTTTTTTTTTTTTACATAACTTTTTTCTTCTAATGCAGTGAAGCGTAAACTCACAGGTGCTTTGGTATGTTTCTTTTTGATGCCAGATAAATATCTACATTTTATATAGGAATACAGGCTAAAATAGATAAAGAAGATTCTTTTAGGATCGGAGAACAGCAGAAACTCAGTTTCTTTTCCAGTATTTGTTTAAAAATAAGCTCCCAACAGGAAATGCACATTCTAAACCCAACAGAGTAAAATAAAGACAAAAAGATTTAGACACATGTTTAAAAAGAGCCTTTTTCTGATTTCCTTATAAAAAACATTTCCCAAACACCCTTTCGACATATTCACCCCACGCCTAAAGCGGGGCTTACAACCACAAAGTCTTCACATAAGTTGTACAGTTTGACCCCAAATCCAAACCTCCAATCCTGTTCAGTGCAGTGAGAGTGAAGGAAACTAACCCGACCTCCTCCCTCTGTCCCCAAAAACCCACCCACACACACCCTAAAAAAATCTAAATAAAATAATCTTCTCTTGAAAAGAAAAAAAAAACCAAGAACAAATATATATGTATACTATTTACAACATGTTATATTATACATGATGCTGTACAAAGCGCACACACACGCTCCATGCACACGTACGCACGCACGCTGCCATGCACGCACATTTCAAATAAACAATCCCAACTACCTGTACATGTGTCTTCGCACCTGAATAGGAGGATGCGAGAGCGAGGTATTGACGTGTATGGCTTGGCGGGAGAAAAAAATTTGTATTCCAGCCGCGAGCGCTGAAAACTGCACGTTAAGTACTGGACAGATTAATATTTAGAGTGTTAGACATACTGACAATGTGTCATGACATCATCCCTGCTCGATGAGCGCAGGTGTACATGTGCATGACCACACACACGCACGCTAAAGCACTATTTACTTTGAGCTCATTAAATGCCAAACAGGGCAGCCACTCTGCAAACACACACGCGCGCACACACATACACATACACACAAAGTCCAAACTACAGTGTTTTTTGGTCCTGTTGGGGATCTCTCAATCACGTTGTCATCGTCAAACTACCAGTATAAGACCATTAAAACCCTCCAAACCAGTGTGGTTTACAGTAAGTCTGTCCTTACCATACAGTCTCTCCCGCTCTCTGAGTCAGTCTTTGTTTTAGAAAGCCAAGTCTGACACCCTCCCTCCATAGCATATCCAAGCGACTGTACTCCAAAGTGCTCATGTCCTTGGTTCCTGTTCTTTTGTTGCAGTAATCTTGTCGCAGTGACGAGATACTCTGTTATTTCAGCCACAGGGAAGGCTGGAGACTCTCGCTGCGACAAGGAGCCTCAGTCCACATCTGATAAAGAGGTTAAATCTGACATGGATCAGACTTTTCCCCAGAACAAACCTCTAAGTGCCAGTACTGTCGGGCTTTATCCAGTGGGCTAGCTCCTTCTCTTACAAGGGACAGATCAATACGCAGAGCCAAGGCTCTTTGTCTTGGTTTCCTCTCTGTCCCCAGCTCCATTCTGAAGGACCATCCTGGAACTCCAGGGCTCAGGTTCAATATTTGGATTTCTCTCTAGCTTGGGGTGCTAGGACACAATGGCCATGCCGTCGGCGCTGATCAGCTGGCCCGTGGTTGGTTCGTAAGTTCCGGCCAGGTAGAACAGGTCGTTGGTTGCGCTGCCAGGCTTACGGTCACGCATCAGGTGATCATACTCGACCTTGCTGACCACCTGGCAGCGATGGGAGATGGTCTGCACGTCATTCTCATCCTCATGGCTTGACTGATACAAGGCATTCTGGGAGAGAGACGGGAAAAGTGGTTGATAGATGAGCATGATAATATATTCAACAATCAAAATGTTGACTTCATGAGAAAAGCGGTAAGGCTGTTATCCTTGGTGCTGTTTTCACTCTGCACTTCCCACACATACTCTCTTTGTCATGTCTTTTAGCGTGGGTTTTCTCATGATGAAGTTTCTGCAAGTGGTGATCTTTTATGTTTGCTCAGCCGCGGTGGTTGTTGCTGTTCATGCTAACTACCCAGCTCTTTTTCTATTTATTCCAAACAAACCACTACTGCTGTTGCCAGAAATGCAAAATACATAACTTCCTGTGCGGCAGAGATTTTTCCTGGGAAAGACCCACCTTACACTGACTCTTTAGAACTGCAAATGTAACAGTTTCACAAACTAAGTGGAGGTTCAGCCATTCATATCAGATGAGAACAGGGAATAAAAAGAAGCAAAGAGGTAATATATTTATATGAAAATGTCATGGACTGTTACTTTGACCATTCCTGTTTTAGAAATTCTACTTTGCACTCCCTGGCCTTTACCTTGCCGTCGCGGTGTCGCTTCCCCAGGCGAGTCTCCTCCGGGTGGTAGAACCACTTGACCCTGACCACCATGCTGGAGCTCCACGACTCCCAGAGGCTCTCCACTCTGCCCACGTAGGGCAGCTGGGGCCGGCCAGGTGACAGGAACACAGCACAGTCCCCGACACGCACCGTCTCCTTGCCCCTCACGATGGCCTTGTAGAAAAGCTTGCGGGCTTTACCCTTCAGACCTCTCCTCTGTCGGGGAAAGAGAGTAAAAATAGCATTCTCAGTCAATTTATTCAGCGTGGGGGGTTTATTTCACCAATGGCCTCATTTTAGAAATCAATTAAGATTTTTGTTTGGTTTGCTAAATCCAGTCTACCAAAGTATGTTATATTTTGCATGTCAAAAAATAGCTAATGCCTAACACAAATCATAACACCCTGACCCTATTGAGTTACAGAAGTATGTTTTCTGGATTCTCTCTCACTCTAATAAAGACAATACCACTGAAACTCATGTAGAAATTACAAGTACAGTACAGGAACCACAACCTTGATAGCACACCTATATACCCGCCCCATCCTTTCATTTGTTGGGGCATGTCTACACCTTGAGCGTCTTTTAAGCCGCACATCTCAGTCGACAGATGCAGTCATGTTTACAAAGCAAACAACATGGCAGAATGGAAGCCGAGAGTGACAGTGGTTGCTCAAAACTGTTTTGTTCCGTTATCTCAAGATCGTGACTTAATAATCAGGATAACAGATTCAGAGAGTAAGCTTTACAGTGCTGCCACTGTGTACAAAGACTGAGGCAGAATAAGCACTGCAAAGAGAGATCGTATTTGACCGGCGCATTTAGTATATGTAATCAAGATATGACTCAACAGAAACTGCGACAGCAATCGGTAGTGAGCTTAAGTAGGTTACTGATACCCACAGTTCTGAAACCATATAAGTGAGACGATAACGTGTGATCGTGAGAAAACACTGTTTGAGGAAACAGTGTAATAATTTGAGTGTTGTGGGATTTAGTAATAAGAAATCACTGTTGCTGTGATTTCTTATAACTAAAGAAAAAGATCTTTGAAAAACTCTTCAAAAACATCTTGGATATGGAAAAAGAACATACAAGCCAAAGTGTCCTACCTGTGTGGGGTTGCCGGACCATTTCCAGAGCTGGCGTCCAGGCACATGAGGAGCCATGTTAGGTAGGGGCTCAGGTGAGGACATTCGCTGCCTCTTAGCTGTTGCCGGGTCCTTGGACGCAGGTTTCGGCTGCTGGCTCACAGGACTGCTTTGCCTCTGATGGTGGCTGCTAGAAATTCCTTCTTTCCTCTTCAGCTGGGTCTTAGCTGCGCCACTGTTAGCCACCATACTTCCTTTTGACACAAACTCCTTCCTGTCTTCTGCTCTGTCAGCCCGCACCTTTGACCCTGAGACGGCCATGCTGGCTTTGGCCACAAAGCCGTGAGCCGGAGCTGGGGCGGTGGGAGAAGGGTTGGAGGTGGTGGGGTCGGGGCTCAGGAGGTCGGAGGTCATGTTCTGCCTGTGCTTTTGTTTGTCCTGCTGGAGCAGCGCGCGGCGCAGCAGCACAGAGGAGGACTCTTCATCAGAGGAGTAGGAGGAGTCGTTGTCTGAGGAGCAGAGGGATGAGGAGGAGATGGAGCCAGAGGAGGAAGAGGAGGAGGAAGACGAGGAGAAGCAGGTGGAGAGACGGGAGAGAAAACGGCCACCGCGGTGGGATGTGACTGCTGCACTTCTTCTTGGTACTTCAGCATCCTGACCATCAACCTCATCATCCTCATCCAGCTCAGAGTAAGAGCTGGGGCAGTCACTCGGGTAGTCCAAACTGAAATCCCCACCTTGGACTCCGAGACCTGCTGACAGAAGATCCTTTCTCAGAGGTGGAGCGCCCTTTACAATAGGCTCAGAACGGACCACAGCACCATCTCTTTCCCCTCCTCCTTTCTTGCTATCTTTAACCAGCAGCGCAGGGTGGATGTATCGCAGCGGTGCTCCAGCAGAGGCGAGACTCTTTCCTCCTTTCCCTCCACTCCCCCCAAGTCGAAGCAGTGCCTTGCCGTTCTTTGTTTTAGGAGAGGTCACTCCTTCATGGTCGAGCTTCACCAGAAACTGTTTCCTGTCACGTTCGCTTACTGGCTTTCTGCTCCCAGCTGCCATTGCCGTGGTGACAGCTGAGGAGAGAGGAGAGGACGAGGAGTCCCGGAGCCCCATGGAGGCCACTGTTGCAACCGGTCGCCCTGCTCCAGAGCTTCCACCATTTTTAAAGGTAGAGAAGCTGTTGGCGATGCTACTGAAGGAGTCACCTTCAAAAGGAGAACCAAAGATGCCTTTGATGGGCATTGGAGGTGCGAGAAGGTGTGAGGCGGGCCGATGAAACAGCCCCAAGTCTCGCTCTCGTATCCTCCTCTGGGTCTTCCGAGACGTCCCATTGAAGAGGAAGAAGTCAACTGGCGGTCTTTTCCTGGGCGCGGACCAGTTTAACAAGGAAGTGTTGCCTTTGGTTACAGTTTCTGTTACTGATGTCGGCGTGCTGGCAGTCTTAGGCACTGAGTGGACTTTCTTCGGCCTGCCAACTGAAAAAGGAGTCGGCAACAGAGAAGAGTTACAATCAATACAAACTGACAGGTCTGAAGAGCACACTGAGATAATTGAGGAACTAAGAGCTTTGGAGAAACTTAATAACTTAATCTCCTTGATCTCCACCTAGCCAGGTAAGTTTCAACATATCCATTACTCAAACTACAACAAACCTGGTAAACCTGTCTGTCCCTCCACCTACAGTGTCACCTGGAGTTTGTGATGAGTTACATGTTGCTCAACTACACAAAGCCCGCTGATGTCACCTCGTAAAAGCATGATTAATGTGGTCATATAGAGGTTAATTGATAGGCGGCAAACAAGGAATTTTAATTTACGAGACTTTGGGTTTATGTGCCTTTGCTCAGTGCTCTCATCTGACTCGGAGGCATCTGATAAGTGGTTGACAGTTGGAACTGTAAATGAGGTGTTGTTTGGGGGAATTTTAGTATGGCCTGAAGCGCTGTGTGTCTGTGAATGCATCCACCAGTTAGACCAGTACTTCTCAGACAACATATATTAAAGCTTCGGTAGCTGAGTGATGTTCAGTACCTTAATGAATTCCTCAGACATCAAATAGAAAGCCAGTCTTTCAAACACATGTTTAACTAATAATAGCTGGTTAAAAATGACCTTTCAAATATGCCAAGCTTGACAAAACATGTTTTATTTGGATGGGTGACGAAATATTAAATACAAGGATAGTGTATGTCTGTCTCAGAGCAGGCAGCAACCTCCGAGTCTAATAAATGAAGCCCATGTAAAAATACCAAAAACTGCAGTTCTATAAATGGCCACTTGAAGCTGGCTTTAAAAGGAAGTAGGTACCAATAGACCCCCATGTTGAAATGCCCAACTTAAGAGTGGAATAAACATGTTTACAGCCTGGTACAAAAAAACGGTTATGGTCTCTATAGCCAATTTCAACATTCACTGTACGGAAGGTACATTTTTATAAAACTCACCTGGTTAAATGTTATTAAGGCCTAAAGTTATGCAAAATAAAGTGTGTGGGTGCTCTGAGTGATACGTGAGTGCTATCCATTGGCAAGTAACTACCAAGGCAAGAATGGTGGTTAGGAATTGTAACTATGATTTAACCGCAGATTAGCGGTTGGCATCAGTTATCGGTATTTCACTATGTTTTCAGTTCATGAAAGTTAATTGTAGTGATTTGGTCATCTAAAAATCTAGTTTGTATTAAAAAGACCCTCTAATGAGTCTGATATTACGTATATATGGTAAATAGATTTTGTTTTAATGGTTTAAGCCTGTTTTTTTGCTAGCAAAACTTAGCATTATCACAATTAACCATAGATGTAAATGCGTCATGCTAACCAAGTTAGTAGCTAGCGATAGAATGATCGCTACCCTCTCATCTACATATGGTCACTTCTGGCTTAAAAAAACTAGATATGGCTATGGCCAAAATTCCAAACTTGAGTCCACAAACCAATGGCTGGTGTGACAGTGGCTATGTCCAGTAAGTATACAGAGTGCTAAATATGTTCCCTCCCTCCTAACCTGGTCTTTTCTCTTGGGGCCTCCCTGCTGGATCCTCATTGGCTGGTTTCTCTGTGGGTGTGTCTTTCCTCTCCTGGGTGGAGCTTCGTCGACCGTGGCGACCAGGTGAGACCAGAAGTGCTGGAGAGGGTTCCGCACCTGACAGAGAAGAGTTGTTAAATGGTGGTGTCTCTTCTTTCTTTCTTTGTTTATTTTTAAAGCCTTACTCACAGCAAATTTGGTATCCTGGGGGCAGAAGTCTGATGTTTGCAAGGGAGATCCTTCCCCTGTCTCCATCATCAAACTCCACCATCACGCTCCCCTCCTTCTCCTCCTCACCTGGTCCTCCTAAAGCAAATCAAACAGGACGTTGAACATGAGTTGCTAGGGACGTAATAGTGCATATCTGCAGTATTGATGTCATAGGTGCATCTTGCTCACCTCGGTGAACGTATCCGGGGTAAAGACAGCGAGAACGCTCGCTCCAGTAGGCACAAACTCGCGTCCCTGCAGTCAGGATGGCCTCATTCTGGGGCCGCACATCTAACACCTGGAAAAATCACAAAATTATGTGTGTAACATATGTGGAGTTTCAGTTAAAGCTACTATGTTAAAGATGCTATGGTGACTTAAACTCACAGCTTCCTGAAGTAGTTGCTCCAACGAGTAAATACGGGGGCGATTCCCTCTTTCTCCTTCGATGACAACACTGAATCTAAGGGGAAAAAAAGGAAAGGAAAATGATTTAAAAATAAAATTTGTCCAAAAAAATGTTATTTTAATTTGTAAGGTATAATTTTAGCGCAATTTCCGCTGTTAGATTTCAAGGTTGTCTTTTTCAAAAAAGGGTTTTTGTCATGAGTGCCCAGGTTTTTCACTGGCAGCTGTGTTGGCCGCCACTGCTGTGTGTCTTGGCTTTTGTAGTCGTCTAGACTTCTTGTTTGTCAAGATTCACACAGCTGTCAGGCATTTAACTAAGCTAACTTTTAAACTCTTTTGTAAATCAGAGAAGACTCTTGTTGCAATATGTCTTTTTAGTACTTAACTCCAGGGTTTCCCCCAGGAAATCGTTAAGCCGAGGCGGTTATCCACCCAGATTTTGATGCTCCTTGTATTGGGATCAATAGAAGACGGAAAAAAACAATGGTCAGTAGCTGTGTGAAATAGTCACTGTGCTCTTTTCCCTGGAAGGCTGATGTTTTATTTCATGAAGGAGTGTTTTTAGAGAAGGTGGTTTGTATGTGTATTGAGACAGCAGGGAAGATGGGCCTTACATGTCAGGCAGGTCCAGAGTTTGAACGCAGGCAGCGTACAGCAGCTCATCCTCCTTGGAGATCAGGATCTTCAGCCCGTCCACCAACATCTCTTTACTCAACACACAGTTTGGCAGGGCTGTGGAGGGAGGGCGTGGCAGAAAGATAGATGGATGGAGAAGATAAAGGGGTGAGATACAGATAATTTGTGAGTGTGTTGAATAATTGCTATGTGAAGTGGAAAGGAGGGACAAAAAGGCAGAGAAAGAGGTGTGTATGAATGTGTGAAACGGATCCAACATGCTTTTAAAACCTGCGTGTGTGCGTAATTATACATGATGTGTCACTGCCTACCGGGTATTCTGCAAGGCATGTTGGGAGGGAGGTGGGTCAACTTCATCTCCTCCTCCGCCTCCTCTTCCTCCTCCTCCCCCTCAGAGAAGCTGCTTTCCTCATCCAACCGAAAGCCGTCGTCGGCTGCGAAGCTCTGCAGGAGTCGGCTCACTGCGTGGCCCTTGGCCTGGACAGGAAACAGGATGTGACATCAGTGAGCGTAAAGCAGGATACTGTATCACTGCATGACACTATGCCAAAATACATCTGCAGTATAAACAGGATCTGCAGGTGACTGAAGTGACTCTGATGTGGCTGATGTGATAAATTCGTCAGTGAAGGCAACGGCAGGCACCAACGCCTCTTGTAATGTGATACTTCAATTAAGTCTGCAGAATGTTTTTTTTTTTTTTTTTTTTTTTTTACACACCACCAGCGTTTACTCAAAGGTCAAGAGGTCACAGTCAGTAATAATGGCAGCTCTTGAACTGGTGGGACTTCAGCGCATTGCTCAAGGACACTTAAGCAGCGTGGATGCCTTCTAATATAAAAGCTTGAACCCTAATTTAAATTCTCACTATCAGACACACACACACACACACACACACACACACACACACAACCAAGATACTATCCATCTCCAGACCGGTTTAGGCTAGTCTATCCAAAGATGACTGATGACTGATGATGGAAAGTCAGCTCACCCAACAGGTTCCTGCTTGTATTTAGGCTTTCCAAAGAAAAGACCATAATATAACACATGAGAGATGGTGTGTGTGTGTGTGTGTGTGTGAATGTGAATGTGTGTTTGTGTTCGTTCGTGCGTGTGTGTGTTGTCTCTTGGAGTTTTCCACATCAGGAGACCATATATTTTAGTGACAGAAGTTTCGTCACCAGAGGGCATGGGTGATTATTTCTCTTTAGTGCTAGTGGGGTGTGTGTGTGTGTGTGTGTGTGTGTGTAGGCATGCATGGGTGTGTAAGGGTTATGGCCAATGATTATCTTTATACCTTACTGTTTGGTTTGGAGTTATGTGTTTTTGGACATTCCCTCACTATGAGTCAAAGATTAAGGCAACCTCGGGGCATCTCTCATTAAAATGAATGTGGGTGTCTCGCGAGCGGCTGCTTGCACGAAGACAGCGGGGCCAGAGGTGTGTTGGCACAACAGGCACAACACACCTACGACACCAGCAGTATATTTGACAAAGTCACTGATTTACAGCTGATGCGATGCATTTCCCCGTGAGGGAGTCAAGGTTATTGGCAGATTGTGTCACTTGTAATTTACAGGATTTCCAAACCTCCTGACAGGGTGTGGCTCACTTTTAAGGAAGGACTGAACTTGAGGCAAGGGCTTTTCCAAATTCCTCCTACCTCTCGTTCTCAGCCTTTACCTGCATGCATCAGAAGGCCAAAGGGCGTGACCTTTTGTTAGTCACCTTTCTTTCACTCACATTCCCACTCCGCCTGAAACACTGTCTGGTTCGGTACATAAAAGAACACAGCATGTCCCTTTTTTGCTCGTTAACTCATTTCAAGAGTAATGTACGTAATTACGTTCCTTACAACTCTGTGACAGCAGTAATTTATTGTGATACTCATTATGTAACCTTTCTGTCACACCTCTAAAATTGGCAACTGCGTCTCACCTTTCCCGTCTCACTTTTCTTTCCCATGCAGTTTGGTGTGACTGAACAAATATGCCAGCAAAGCCCACAGATTCTGTCGCCCTTAAATGGATGCTGAACTTTAGGGGAGCATTTAGTTGTACGGCCTCCTGCCCGTGATATTAGCTCCAAATATTGTTGATTTTGTTTTTGATTTAGCTCCAGCTGGCAGAATATGTTTTGTGACCTCCTGGATTACAGGAGAAACTGATAAACATGACCAACAGGTATACTGCACAACAACACTTGCTATTTACTTCCCCTGATCATGTACAAAGAAGTGCACACATGACGCAGCTGAGGAGGGAAATGCAAGATACAGATGCCAGTTTTGAGCGTGTAAATATGACAGAGAGGTGTCATAAATCACTGCTGTCAGGGAGTAATTTACTTGGTTGAATAGCTGTCACTAGCAAAGGTAAAATATTACGGTGTCACTGTAAAGTTACAAGCCGCCACCCAACACTGGTCCTCACCTTTCCCAGAATGACCTGTCCTGATGACCTCTTTCTCATGGCTTCCTTGCTCGCCCTGTTTGCTTCTGTCAGACCTCCATGGTTCCCCCGGCCGTCACCAAAACTGCAGCCCACTGATGGCGCACCCCAGCTTGGCAGAGAAGCTCTTTTGGTCCCCTGGTGGTCTGGATGTCCCCTGTCTGTGTTGGCGAGGCTCGGCCTTCTGGGCGCTCTCCTCTGATCTGCACTGGGCATGCTCCCAGTGCCTGAGGGTGAAGGGGACATCATGGAAATTAGAGCTGACAGATACATTGCAAAAATGTCAATATCTAATATTAGAGTAGATATAGTCATAGCACTGACACAATTTTCTGAGCTATATTAGATTGTTCTGGATGATTTCATGAACAAAGACAATTGCTTTGCATCATATTAACATCACTAACGTCAATATTTCTTTCAAAATCCTAGTTAGATTGTAAAAAAAATCATACTTGCACACAGACAATCCATAATACCCTGTTACTGCTTGGGTAAATCCTGAAATGAGCCTTATTTTTAGCTGTACCACCACGCATTTCCAAGTTTATCCTTCTACATTTTAAAGCATTTAAAAACTAAAACTAATGTAGATCTCTCTAAATCCTATGAAATGTATGTTATCCTTCACTTCAAATCAAAAAAACTAAAAGTCACAAAGTTACAAAGTCATAAAGTTGTAAAGACATGTAGAAAGGTCTCACCGGGAGGCCCTGGTCTCTTACTCCTGGCTTTCTGGTTCGCTTGGAGCTTGGAGGACTGCGATGAAAAAGGCACGATCCCAGCAGGGTTTGCAGGAGCTTCTTTAGAGGATGAGCTAATCTTGGTGTCACCGGCTCCATCTTCGCTGTCGTAGCTGCCCTCCTCCTCCTCCTCCTCTGCGGAATCACAACATCGATATGATCAGTCGGAAAGCTCCAAGTGATCTAAATGTAAACACTGTTAACTAAAGCCAGGGACTCGCTTGATGAGATGTATTGACAGCAAGCTTTCAATATTCCTTTAGCATCCACACTTCAGTTCACAAGGCTGTGGCCAAACTTCTGTAGTCGTGAATACAAAAGTTGGATGAGAAATGTTGGCGGTGTGTGCTTGATCAAACTTTTCTTTGAGGGTTTTGGGACATATTAACCCTATTATTATGCAGCTCGTTCCTCAACTGCAGTTACAGGAAGCAAATGTTGACACACATGCATATATGCAGCGCACACTCACACACAGATTGTTATTGGCAGCTGTGTGTCGCTGACTGCGGGGGTCGTGTCGGGTGTCGACACATCTCTGACACACTTGTCACTTACATGGCGTTCTCGTCAACACTTTGCCTCAGTCACACACACATACACAAACCACACACACATCCAACCACTGCTTCTCCATGGCGTCAAGGCCATGAGGTCAGTCAGATTTTCCTTAAGTTTTCACATCAGATCGTCCTCTCTTGCGAAGCATTCATTTAAAAATCAGGATGAGTGTCATTGTTTCTCCTCATCTCAAGCCTCCGAGGAGGACATTTTCACAAGGTTGGGGAGGTGAAGAAGAGCGGGGAGGAACCCGGGGTGTGAGATTCTGAACGGAGCCAGAGCGGGCTCACGTTACCGTGCGGTGTTGAGGGCAGGGGTGGCTGTGTTGCATGCCTGTGGCAAGTCGTTAACGGTTTTAACGGTGTGACAGACGAGCCGGGAAGTGAGAGGAGAGCCCCCTGATGACGGCAGACATCTCACTCTCAGATACTTCACGTGCGCACACTCACAGATGCACTCTCATCGCGAAATCTCCCAATGTCTGGTTGATGTTCTTTGAGCCATCAGCCAAATCAGCACTATTTGACTCATGCGTGTAACAGCCTGTGAACTCTGCTGGTTGACATGACTACATACTTGTGTGTGACCTGTAGTTTAACTCACCGCGTTCTGAGCTCTCACTGTCACTCTTCTCTTCCTTAACTTCCTGCTTTTTGGAGCCTTGATCATCCTTGTGGTGAGCTCTGCTTGCGTTGATGCCCATCAACACTTTGGGCTTTCGACCCCTTTTCCTCTTTGCAGTCTGACCAGCTGCCCAGTCCTGCTGCAGGTCTGACGGATCAACAACAGGAGGGGTATTTAGTTTTAGGATGCCACTTAATGGACAAGTGTCTGTGTGTATGTATGCTCCCTCTGTACCCACCTTTTCTTCCTTGTCTGCAATGACTCTTGGAGGCATCTTCCCCACCAGGAGTCCCTCTGCAGTGCAGCATGCTCGCCGATGGTGCACCACGCTGGGCCGCAGCCTTCTGCTTCAGCTGGGTCACCCGCCTGGCCAGCCTGGAGCTCAAAGCGCTCGGTCGACCTCTGTGCTTACAGCGAGCTTTCATCTGCGGACCGGGAGTGGAAAGCTAATTATTGACTCATTTCTTTCCGCTAATTGAAATATCCAGGAAAGAAAAAAAAAACATTAGTAGCAGGAAGTGGATGTCAGTGTGTGTGGACGAACCAGAAAGAACCCCAGAGATACCGACCTGTGCAGAGCTCAGGCTGTTGAAGCCGTGATTGGACATTTTCTTCCTGGCTTTTTCCTCCAGTAGAGTCAGCCCCGCTCTGGAAAACATAAAGATGCAACACAGACGTACTTCAATGAGAATTTATCATATATAAAACAGATCACAGAACCAATCTGATCACACATTTCTTTCCTTTCATGGATGCTTTTCTCAGCCTCTCTGCTTTCCTCTTTCTAGTTTCGCCTCCCTCTCCACTGGGTTCATTCATTGTCTCACTCTCTCCCCACTCTTGCTCTCTGTCTCATAACTTTGATGAGGTAAGAGACCGACCGTCTGCGCAGATTGACGGCAAACACAGAAATATTCAGCAGCCGTGCGAATATGAAACTCTGCTGAATCACCACATGAAAGGGTAAGAATTATCTGGTGTGAAGCAAAGTGGAGAAGAGACGGAGAGACAGAGAGGAGGAGGAGAATGGTTGAGGGGGAAGGGAAAGAGACAGAGAGAGAGAGATGAAGCAGTCTCGGGGGAGTCTGTCCGTTGACCGGAGCTTCAGGGCTCGATCGATAAACACTAACCTCTATTGAACACTACTCCTCCCTCCCTCTCTCTCTCCCTCTCTCTCTCTGTCATTCCTTCATTGTATGCATGCTCTCTCACACCACAGGCAGCCAGCACACACACTCACATACACAGCTCACACACTCTGTTAGCAGCTGGTGTCTGAGGCAGGTGAATCCTATATTCCCACAGAGGGAAGGTTTGGCTCTCAGCATCTCCGCTCCCGGGAGAGGAGAGGAGAGGAGAGGAGAGGGGAAAGCAAAGGAAAAGACAGAGTGGTATCTATCTATCCTCCTGTCCATCCAGAACCCACACCCAGCCTCTGTTCACCTCTGACCCCTCTGAACTTCTAGGCCCTAAATTACACCATGTCACATGCTCACCAATGGTGCAAACTTGGCAACAGTTCAGTGAGGCCAGGTACATAAAGGGCTCATTTTCCAAAGTCTGTTGTTGTTGAAGAACCTGTCTGGCCTACATAGAGCCCCGACCCCGGCTCCATCAACACCTTTGGGATGGACCGGAATGCCAAATGTCAGTCAGGCCTCAAGGCGTCAGTATACTTTAAATGCAGTGCTTTTCAGATCATTGAACAGCAGCTGAAACCAAAACCCCCCAACACACAGACGCCTATCAGGTGCCAGAATTGCAAGGGCTACATCGAACAATTTTTGTAACTTTCGAAAAAAGACAATCCAACAATCAAGCCCACTTTGCCTGGCCAGATGAGCAGAGCAGAGACAGCGAATGGGATTTGAACTTCTCTCTCAAGCTCTCTTTTTCAGTTTTTCACATGGCAATTGCAACGTAATCTCACTCCCGACTTGTCAAACACTGACGCTTAGTCAGTGGCCATTGGCGTGAGATATCGACGCACAGAGGCACCCTTTAGCGGCACACACAAGTGTCCTTTTTTGACAACTGCTGTGCTGTGGTGTAAAGAGCAAGAAATACGCATAGGGCAGGTGGGAGGCAAACAATCAACTGGGAGACCGCTGTTCGTTTCCTGTGTGAAACCAGAAGTCAATCTAAGTATTTTCACAACAACATAGTGTGCTATAAGTGTAGCATACAAGGCTGGGAACGTATACTACATGACATATGTGACATATGTCGTGGTTTTATTGGCAAAATCTAAAGACCAACATTTTTCTTTTGCCTTCGTCCTAGGTTTATTTTTGAAAAGACTGTATGCATTGTACATTTCCTGTGAAAATGGAGGTTTATTTTGAAAAGACAAAGTGTGTCATGAGCATAAATTGACACGCCGTCCTTGAGCATCCAAAAATGATGTTGAAGGGGTGCTTACAGCATCCTAGTTTATCATAAAGGGCCACTGACCAAGCATCGGTATTTGACAAGTTGGGAGTGAGTGTGTACTGACTATTTTCATCCCTTTTAGTGTGTACAGTCTCTCCTTGAACGCCTTTAAGGTTGTGTGGTGTTTTTCCTGTTTGACCGATTGTTGTGTCTTGGCCCTTTCTACGATGGCAGGCTTTTCACCCAGCTTTCAAGTGTGACTTTTTTCCTAAGATGTGATTAGTTTGTTTCAGGCCTAACCCCGGTATTTACTGTCCGACAGCAGTGGCCTATCTCACTAATGCTCCTGTAGCAGAATGGCAGCAAATTCATACAGCCAGGTTATTGATGAAAAGCCGACCCAAAGAAATGGATAAGGTTTTAGAAGTATAATAATGCCATTGGTTTTGGAATGACATCTTCAATGATCACACATAGATGCTCAGGTGTCCACATGCTTTTGGTCATATATTGCCGATCAAGAGGGATCATCTGCCGTGTTTGGAAACCTTACTACTCATCTCTATGTCTCAGTCTCTCGCTGTTTCATTTCAACCCACAACTCTCTCGAGAAGATGAAAGCGTAAACAAATGATACATCGCTTGTTAATAACAACAGAAACGCTGCTCAGGCACGTAGCGACCAGCGCTACTAATTAAACAAGTTCTGAGTGAGTGTGTGTGTGTGTGTGTGTGTGTGTGTGTGTGTGTGTGTGTGTGTGTTGCACCAGCATGTATGACTAAAGCCTTTCATTGTCATTTTCATTAGCGCTTTCTAATCATGGTAACCGTGACAAACCCTGAGTTTCTCTAATCATTTTATCAAGGCGAGGGGTGCACATGCTAACAGAGGTGGGGCAGCATGAGAAAACACATTTATCATTATGAGTGTTGAACACTGGCTGTGTGTGAGTGTGTGTGTCTGGCATGTGCGAATGCGTCAGAACGAAAGCGCGCACGTCTAAGGTGTTAAATAATGTGTGGTTGTGTGTGTCGCAGTGGGTGGGTGCGGTGTTGAGTCGTTTATCACTGTAATAACTGTACATCGGGACTTTGTCCGGCTGTATTAATGTATGCTCGAGGTGCACAGGGAATCAGGACATAATCAATGCAAGTGATAAATATGATTAAAAGTGATTAATGATGATTAATGAAGGCCTCATCTCCATTACCTTCTCTCATTTAAAATCACACCCAACTTACAGCTCCCATCACATAACCCATTGTGTGTGTCTGTGGTGTGTATGTGTGTGCGCACACATGAGTGTGTGAGCAGCTCCTTCCAGTGCCCAATCAAGCAAATCATCAGCTATAGAGCATTTGAATCATTTCAGCTGAAGAAGAACTTCTTGAAAATCAACCGTGCCTTTCACTAAAAACACAAACAGAAATCAGGATGAATGAGCTGGGCTTGCCAATCACACTGATTATACTGACGCAATATCAGAGGACTGACCTGAGTCTCTTGGAACTCTCCGCAGCAGCTGGGCCGGGGGTGGACTTGCGCTTGCGGGGGCGACCAGGCCCCCGGCGGGCAGGGCTACGAGACGTCTCCTCTTTCCTGCAGAGAGGAAGACAAGAAGGAGGAGGAGGAGGAGGAGAGAGAGGGAGAGAGATCAAAGATGCAGTCCGGACAGCAGGAGAAATCAGGAGGAAACTTGTATCGGCTACAGGTCAAACTGCATTAGGTATGAGCAGGCAGCAAGTCCTGATAAATCAGGAGGATGCAGCATGACAGCAGAATTGTGAATGTTGGAACGCACGACTCAATCGAGACAAAAAGAAACGTGTGTGTGTGTGTGTGTGTGTGTGTGTGTGTGTGTGTGTATGTGTGTGTTGTCTGCTCACTGGTGGTCGTGTTTCCTCTGTAGCTTGGCCAGTTCTCTCTGTTTCTCTTTGTAGCGGCGCTGTAGCTCAGCCAGCTGGACACGCATGGCCAGCTCCTCCCCTCCCATCGTCTCCATGGAGCCCTTCACTGGGCACACCTGACACACACCGCACACACATGGATACACAGACATGCACACACAGTCACACACAAAGCAGGGGAATTTCAATGCTGAACACAAACTGAGTTCAACAGTCACTGGATATGTTTGGGCAGCTCGACAATTGGATGGATTTTTCCTGTAACTAGAAGTTTGGTCACTACAACAGTTGGTCTGTGTCGACCATTTACGCTTAAAAGCAAAGATTTCTGGGAGATCAGCCTAATGCTGCATGTAAAGGTAATATATAGGTAACCAGCATCAACAAAAGTAAAGAGAACCTTTAAGTGATTTAAAGGTTATTTTTGAACCTATTATACTGTGAACTTTTACACCCGCTGGACAAAATTTGCACATCCCTGCACAACTGTGTCACTTTAATACATTTAAATATTTACATAGTGTTTTACATATCCCCATATTTTTTTAATATTCTAGTGTAATTATTTTTACATTTTATTTTACATTTGGTCTTTGTATTTTTGCACTGTTTAAATTTAGATAATTTAAAATATTCAAAATATTCACTGTAAGTGTAAAGTTGCTTAGCAATTTTTGATTCTGATTCTGAATATATAGATTCATTTATATTTTATTGTTTATATAATTTTTAAATTTAAAACTAAACATCATCATTCATTGTAGCCGGATTTATTTCTGGGACTATTTAAAGACAGCAAAAGTGTTGTTCCACCACGCATCAGGTGTTCATAGTCTCACAAAATAATTTTACAATTGACGGAATCAGTAAAAATAATTCTTGCTAGTTCAAAATCACATTTTGTTAAAATATTTACCTTTTAATTTCAGCACAAAACTGCAAGATTCAACCACATAAAAATTGTATGGTAATGGTAATTGTTTTAGTGTTTTACAGTATGGTATCTCAGGTCCAGTGCAAAAAAATGAGAGATGAGAAAAAGAAAAAAAAAAAGAACGTGCAATGGACACCATGAACAGTGCACACAAGCAAAATGTACAATGGTTGATGTACCAGTAGAAACCAGTTCTTTAAAGCAAAGACGAAAATATATGTGTGTCCATTGTTCAACACTTCCCCATATTTTCAGCATGAATGATTCATGTTTGCATGCATAAACACAAAATATGCATTCAGCAAAGCCTCACCGGCTCGTGGCGAGGCGTCCAGCTGCACTTCCTGCGCAGGTTAAGCCTCTTCCTTATTGGACACTGCTGGTCCGTCCCCCCACCGACAACCCCTCCCCCCATCTCCAGGGCACGGGCGGCCGCCAGCGTCGCCAGACTGTGGAGGTCAAAGGTCAGCATGTCCTCACCTGCGTGGAGACGGATTGTTGCGGTTCAGATTGGTACATCACACGGCGGCTGACACAGCGTTATAAAACATGTTGTGCGGATTTATTTCTGGAACGATGAAACCGTGCCTTGAAAAGTGGTGATATTTATGATATTAGCTGTGTAGTTTATTTGATGTACACTGGTGTTCCTGCTTAATCGTACACACGCAAACCACACACACACACACACACACACACACATACACGAGGGGGGAGCGGTAGAGAACGATCTCTACATCTGTCACTGTCATTAACTCTGTCATTGTCACAGCACCAGCAGATGAAACAGAATATTCATGAGACGCCCCACACACACATGTAAACACACACACACACACACACACACACACACACAACTATGCAAATAAAACACACTCATTCTAAACACACACGTGCACCTACAGCATTTTCGCTGAGATGCGCAGACATGGCCACGAGTGTGTGAGGGAGAGTAGGAGAAAAGGAGAACGGCGGGCAGGAGGAAAGGAGGAGGAGGAGTGCAACGCAGAGAGAAGAAGGGAGGGAGGGGATGGGGAGTAAAGGGGAGGAGAAGCAATAAGAGGCAAAGTGTTTATTGAGCTATCTATTTATTCTCCTACATCTCCTCATTATGGACATGGACAGAATCCAATTTCCCCTTTCGAGGAGAGGAGGAGAGAGGAGAGGAGAGGAAAGGAAAGGAAAGGAGAGGAGAGGAGAGGTTTTTACTGGATCACTCTGTGCACTGGAGCTGCAAGGCCTATTCACTGACATCTGACGTTATTAAAACCTGTGTGTGTGTGTGTGTGTGAGCAGGAGATGGAGACCAAGATGCGGTAAACAGAGGAGAAAGAGGAGGGCAGGCACGAAGGATGGAGTCTTCATCTTTTAAAAAAGGAGACGGGAGTGGACGGGATGTGAGAACGACAGGTAACTCCTCAGAGGGAGAGACAGAGCGAGCAGGAATGAGAAGAGAGACGTGGCTTTGTCCTGTCCCGGCTCGCAGAGGTCAATGCCATCTCATCTGTCAGACCTCTGAGCCAATGGCACGCTCCGATTACCCTGACAGGATGACATCACCGCTGACATCACCACGCCTAGTTTAGTATCCTGGAGGATGGCCACAATCAATAGATACCTTCCGCCCACAGTATACCACACACTCACACACTCACACACACACACACACACACACACACACACACACACACACACACACACGAACACACACATATCTTTGCACAGTAATAACACCATACTGTGTCCCTAAAGGGAGTGACGGGTGTAATAAGAGGCGGCACAGGGGATTTCAAGGGGAAAAACAAAAACAGTGGAGGAAAATTAAAAACCATTACAGTTGATATGGGCCTAGGCGTCATTAGAGGCCATTAAGGAAGTTTATTGAGCTGAAATTTTAATATAAAGGAAACATGAAGGAATAAAGGAGAGTATGACACAAACAGCTCCTCTGTCTATGTGTAAATAGAAGTAATGGTGCTAATTTATACTGGAGGGGAAAGAATCTCTTGATTCCTTAATCTGTAATTGCAATCTCCAGTGAATGGCTGAGATATCCTTCCGCGTCAAGGAGCGGCATAAATGCATCTGTCTGGGATCGGTTTCATCTCCCAAACACATTCAGGATGACAAAAAACGCCACGAGCGGTATTAATAACATTCCATGCGGCGAGGACGGAGCGGGTTTTAAATAAATGTGTTGCAATTTGGAGAGCGTTTTCCACGCCACGACAGGACTTATTGATTTCACACCTATTACACATGCTAAGCACGTGCGCGCACATGTAAACAAATGCACACACACACACACACACACACACACACACACACACGCCTGTTCTCATGCACAGACAGCTGCAGAGCGACTTATGATTTTTACACTTATTAATTCTGTCGACAAGGCTTGCAGAGACCGGATTTACACACAAGATTACATTGGTTTAATAAAAAAAAAAAGAAAAAGAAGAGGCAGGTGAGGGGGAAAAAATAACAAAGAGGCAGGAGGAGGAGGCGCAGGCAGGGAGCAGGCAGCCTGGTGGAGAGACACATAGACTCTGATGGAGGAGAGCAGGGATTCATCTGGGATTACTTAACAGCTTACACACACACACACACATCGTCGTGCACGCACGCACACAAATGCGGGCGGACGTACACACACAGATGCTGGCATAAATAAAAACACTTTCTCTCAGAGGGACGAGAGGAAAATAGGAGCGCTTACAGGAGAAGTGTTTTAAAGGAAAGGGTCTAATTAGCAAAGCAAGACGCCAGAGCCTGGGGGACACACTGGGCAGAGCATGTGTGTGTATGTGTGTGTGTGTGTGTCCTGGCTTGTGTCTGAAGCTCAGCTTGTTTGTCCATCTCTGTGTCCCCTCCAAACACACACACACACACACACACACACACACACACACACACACACACACACACACACACACACACACACACCCTTCCCAAAGGGGAAAATATGGTCTATGGGCAAGAACAGAGAGTCCGAGTTGAGGAAGGAAGCAGGACAGTTAGTGGGAAATGTATGTGTCTATGTGTGTGTGTGTTGAGTTGAGTCACCACATCTGGGTTGCACACGCCTGCCAGGCCCCTTTTCGGTTCACTGTGTGTGTGTGTGTGTGTGTGTTTATGCAGTCGAGACAGAAGTAAGGTAACTTTTTTTCCTTTTTTCCTTGATCTGATTTTCAAGGGCATTTTGGTCCTTTTTACTGCAACAAGATGATGTAAACTGTACACAGGATGTGTTAAAAATGCCTAATTATTAGGGACATGAGCACATTTTTGGTTTCATTTTGCCAGTGTTTATACTTTCAAAGGTTTTACAAAGAGGTCAATCTTTTAAGTAAGGTTGGAGAGCCACAGCAGAAGAAAGAAACACAAACTCACCCTCCATGTCTTTCTCTTTGCTCTCTCTGCTCCTCTGCTGGATCTCCAGCTCCGCAAGTTCTCCCAGTATCTCCATACCATGGTGTGGTGGAGGGCTTGGGGCCTGGACGGCAGGTACTGGTGGATACATGGCATCTCTGGTGGCACACAAAGTTGCAGCGATCAGGAGCTCTAGGCTCCACATGTAGGCCCCTTGGAGCTGAGCCGCTGTGCTCGCTGCAGGAGGGAGGACGGGGTCAGAGGATGAGGAAGGGGCAGGAGAGTTTAACTTTAGTTCCACCGAATCTTCGCCTGGACTCATCCCACTCCCCTTCTCCTCCTCCTCCTCCTCCTCAACCACCTCTACATTCTCTTCGTCTTTGCCCCCATCCTCCTCCACCTCCTCCTTCTCCTCCACTCCAAACACAGAGTCAGTACATTCTGTTGGTTCAGGCCCCATTTTCTCCCCCTCATCCTCCTCCATGTCCTCTTTTCCATGCTCCTTATCATCCTCCTGCTCTTTGGATAGTTGAGGCTCCTCCAGGCCGGCCTTCTGGCCCAGGCAACCCAGAGAGAGCTCTACTTTTAGGGCTTTGCCTGTGGCTGTGGCCGCGCAGGCTGGATCTGGAACCGGAGTTGGGGAAGGGCATGGTGGCAATCCAGAAATCTCACTCTCGGGCTCGGAGCATCCCTTTGCTTTCACCCTCCTTTCTTCCTTCTCTTCCTCTGCAACTCCACTCTGGGCTTCCACCGCTTCACAGTCTCTCCCACCCTCTTCTTCCCTCCTCTCCTCTTCTTCAGTGAGAGGCTGGATGTGGCACGGATGTGGGAGGGACTTGGATTCAGGTTCTGCCGGCACCGCCTCCACCGTGGCTTGCTCAGCCAGTCGGGCTTCGGGAGGCGAGGGCCCGGCCTTGTAACCCATGGTGATCGGAGGGTAGGTGTAAACAGGTGGCAGATCTGAAAGACAGAGGAGAACACAAAGGTCAAATAGGTCTTCTGACATAAAACCGTTTTCACAGTCTGACAAACTGCACATAAAATTTATTTACAGGCATCTACAGAAAATAGAAAATCTCCATTGCCTTTAAGTCAGGCCCTTTCCCTTTTAAATTCATTGCCTTTCTGTTCAGGCAGACAGGATGAAGCACGTGATTACAGTTGGCATAATACACTGACAGCAGGGTGCAGAAAACACAGGGAGTGTGTGCTTGCGTGTGTATGTGCACAGCAGTGTATATTATATGTACTGTATGTGTGTGTGGGAGTGTGTGAGTGAGTGTATAGATCTATGTGGGATATTGATGACACCCTGCCGTTTTCCTGTGATTGCAGCGCCGGCCCTGTCACCCCTGCGCTCTTATTATTGATGGTATCCCTCCGCCCCCTGACAACACAGTCAGATGAATGCGTATCCTTCCGCCTGTACTTCTCAAGGACCCCTGAAGGATAAGGAGGGCCTGTCTGAAGATTTTCACTGACCTTCCTCTCATGACACACATGCAAGCTCGGACGCACACATGCATGTATGCTGGCAGGTCACACATACACACACTGAGTGCCCATATGCTTTCTCTGACCTTAATGGCTGACCTGCCCACTGTCCCTCTTTAGCTTTCACAGAAAAAAATTGCACACACACACACACACACACACACACACACACACACACACACACACTCAAGGACACACAGAGCAAGGGATCAGCCATGCTTCAAACAATTTCTGCAAAATCAAAAGAATACCACGCTTCAAAGACCCGTGCTACATTTCTGCAGCAGCACCCTCCATCTCCCTTTTTTTTTCTCTCACACTACATCTTTCTATCTCTGTGTCTTTGTCTCTCAGAGTTCTTCTTTAAATTCAGACACTGTGCTCATTAACCATCCTACAGACTTCTCCACACTCACCTGGCTCTAGGGATTGTGGGTAGTCCTGAGGTGGCTGCCCCTCTCCTCTGTCACTGCCCCTCTCCAGCCCTTTAGAGAGGTGCGAGGGAGCAGGGCTGAGTGCCGGGGAGCGGGGCGCTGCTGCAGCCGGGCTCGGCGCAGGGGTCAGCGGGTTTGGCGGGTGCGGTCGCCTGGACGGGGAGTGGTAGCAAGGCGACTGACGGCTGCTGGGACACATCCCTGGAGATGGCGTGGGCGTCTTGGGTGGAGGAGGGGTGTGGGAGAAGGGTTTGGCCACATGAGAGGAGGTGGTGGACGAAGAGGAGGATGAAGAGGAGGGAGTTCTGGATGCTGAGGATTCGTGAGGAGAGTCGTCTATGGTGATGGCTTGCTCTTCAGCTTTTCTCTATGGAGACAGAGAAGAAGAAAAATTAGCTCATGGAATAATCCTCAAAATGTTTGTACAAATACATAATTTTCATATTAATATTAATATATATATATAAATATTTAAACCACAGCAACTCAACCCATCTTTTTCTTTTTAAATTAAAGGTCTAGTGTGTAGTATTTGGGGGGATATACTGGCAGACTATAATATAGTATGTGTTCTGCAGTGTACAATAGCCTGAAAAAAAGAACTGTGTTTTTGTTACTTCAGAATGAACCATTTATATCAACACAGGGAGAGGGTCCTTGTCCATGGAGATTGCCATATTGCAAAGCCATGTTTCTACAGTAGCCCGGCATGGACAAACCTACCATACCCTACCCCATCTCTCCTACTGCATTATATCTCAAGCAAGAGATGGAGCAGTTTGCTTAAGATAAATAGGAAACAAACAGAAATACCAAAATATTTCCAGACAGAAAAGCCTTAGAAAATAAGAAGTCCCTATCTCAGCCACACTGATTGCCAAATAATATGACAATGTGAGAGTGCAACCCACGCTTCTTTATTAATGAAACCTTAGTGCCAACAAAAAGAGGAAGTCATTGGTTCAAATAATTATTGCTGAATGTGACATTGCATATGCCTTTCTTTCAGTGTTGAGAAACCTGTGCTGAGAGATCTTCAAACAAATGATTAGCAGTGTTGCATCTTAGTCCTGGCTACTGAAAGGAGGAAGATGGACTAAACTTGCACAAGTTAACAATATTTCCACACTTTATAGTTCTCTTTTGCAAACAGTTTCATAATATGTGAACAGCATTTCACAAGTTTAGACTACGATGTGACTAGTATCCCTACCTGTCCTAAGGAGTGGCGCTGCATGTGCTCCATGGCTCGCTGCTGCTGCTGGTGCTGATGCTGCAGGGCATACAGCTCCTGTTGCCGCAGGAATGAGGAGCGGGAGTAGACGGGGTGATGCTGCAGGTGAGAAGGAGGGCCTCTGCCTCCGTACACAGGGGGCCACAGACCTGACTGCTCCAGAACGTCTGGTGTAGGAAAGAGAGAGAAAGAGACAGATAGGAAAATGAGAGTGTTTAGCATACTGTTTGATTTGAATCATAGAACTGGTTCCAAAAAAGAGGAAAATAAGACATTTCTATTGGCAAAGTTTTTGAATAAATAATCAAAGCAAAACAGTCTATACAGAAATATTATCATGGCTGCAGCGTCACAGGGAAGTCATAAAGAGAAATTGTGTCAATGGACTGTTGAATTGCTCTTCTGAATATGTGGGATTGCAGAACAGCTCGGCCACCTTAGCTAGAGATGTAAAACCTGTGACCTGTGTGAGTTGTGTGTCAGGCTCAGACACAATCAATGAATGCATGCTTCACATCCTCCATTCACCTTCTTTAACTCTTTCTATTTCTAATGATGGTAGTTCTGTATTCAGGGAAACAGAGTTTCTTCAAAACCCCAACGTGGGCACATGTGAATTCAGATACACACACACACACACACGTACATACACACACACCCACGCACATACAACACATCCCTCCTTGGCTGCCTTGTCGCTGGGAACCTTTGTTCTGTGAGATTAGCCTGAGTGGGCTAATGTTTCCCAGGGGAAGGGTTCAGTGGATGCACTTCCCCTCTCTGCAGGAACTCCCACGGAGCGAGGCAAGGGAGGCGGGAGATAATTAAATTTCACAGCCTGTTTGCAAAGCAGCGTTGACGCACGCGCACGCACACACACACACACACACACACACACACACACACACACACACACACACACACACACACACACACACACACACACAAAAGGCACACACACTCTTTTCTCTCTGTAGCAATGGCTGAGATGTACAGCACAACCCCTAACACTGAGCAATGTCTCATGTTGTTCCAGACATGAACACAACTAACTTTAGATGTTCACAGACACACACACACACACACACACACACACACACGCACACACACAGACACAGACACACACACACACGCACACACACACACACACACACACACACACACACACACACACACACAGAGTCCAGTGCTCCACCACGAAAGAGATGAACGCCAGTTAAAATGGTTTGCATAACGCCGGGCACATGCAGAGGGGGGCAATGGAATGGCTGCTCCCATTAACGAAGCTATAAAACACAGTCCCACTGACAGAGGGACTTAGTTGAGCATTATATTATGATTAGCCAATGATACTAAAACTCTGGGAGAGAAATGGCAGCGGCTCTGATGGTACAAATGGAGAGAAAGAAGGAAGTAGGGGGCAGCAAGTACGGGTAGACAGCGATGTATATGGGCTGTGCTGGATGTATATGTGTGTGCGCTGGTGTAAAAGGGTGCTTAGCATACCAAGGTGATGATGAGGCCCAGTTTCTGTAGGAAGAACCACCAGCGGGGAGTTGGGGTCTTGGGTGAGTGACCCTAAGACTGGCTGCAGAGGGCTGGGAAGACCTGGCGGGAAGCCTGGGCCCATTCCCACATGGCTCAGACCTGGAATTAAGATAATACAAAACACAGTCAAATGAGGGCAACATTTAAATACTTATTTCACTACTCCACAAAGATAGTGGTGTGCTCTATAGAGGGTAAATTGTCAGACTGACTTAACCAGCAAAAAAAAAAAAATCACCAGTGCTCTTCAAACATGCAGAAAGAGGGAACTTCAGCTTGAAGTAGTAATGAAGAGTTTTGATAAAATTCCTCTGCTCCTCTATGTGTGAGTGCCTGAAGTTTCTTCTTCTCCTCTACATGTTTAATTTTGCTTGCTCATCTCTGTGGCTCATTCATATGATGCAGTTGCCATTCAACCAATAGCTTTTCAGTTAACGTTTTTACATTTAATGTTCTAAACAACTTCTGGACCTCTGGATTCAGCATTATCAACAGTGGCACCATGGCTGAACCAAAGAAAGAACAACAAAGACAAACATTCATCAAAATGAAATCCAAGGAATGTCCCACATGAACCCTGATCCAGTGTTATCACTCGATTAAATGGCTGTTATCAGCCTCATAGATATGGGTTTGAGGGCTCCTACTACATCGACCAGTAGGTTCAGCCCATTAAATGCCCAAGTTTATTATTATGTGGTGACAAAGAAAGCCAGGTGATGTAAGATTAGTATAAAAAGTATGAAAATGTATGTACACAGGTGGTTGGGGTGGTGGATGGGTCAAACAAACTCTGGACTTTCACCCAGGAGACTGTGATTTGTGTTCAGATTGAGTTATTTGGTACATGTAATGTAAGTCACATAACATTATGTTAGTAACAAACATACCTACATTAAACCAAACCATATTTTTTTTTCTGAATCTAACCACGCAGTATTGGCACCTAAACCAAATGACAGTAATAGTGAAACCTAATGAAACTGCTCTGGATGCCAACAGGCATTTAATGGGCTGATATCGACATTCTGAACCTACTAGTCGGTGTAGCAGGAACCTGCTTACCCATATCTATGAGGAAGATATCCACTATTAACGCCCATTTAATCAAGTGATGACTTTTGAAAAGGTTGCCACATACCACCCACAGTGACTTACATGATCTCAACAAAACAATAAAGAACAAATTAATCTTGAAATGACAAGCATTAAAGGTGTGGACCATGTTGTACATATTAAGAAAAACTGTGCTCACTGGCTGCAAAAACACCATGTGCTGCTTCCTTTCTACTCACTATATGAATGCCCCATCCAGAGGGAGGGACTTCCCGTCCTTTGCATCCAGTGGTGGTGAGCCGGGTGAGCAGGGTCCGCCCCTAACCTACTGGCCCCTCCGGGAACCAAGAGGTGAGAGGTCAGGTCACCGTGGCAACTACTGGAAGGGTGAATCCTGGCGAACTCCACGCGATCCTTGTTTTCCCTGTTGTGGCGTTAGGCGGGGTGAACTTTGTCATTATCTTGATTATCCCCCTTATTGTCACCATCATCATCACCACCATCATTATGATCATTATCTTCATCCTTGTCATCTTCATTACCACTACTACCATTATAATCATCAAGAAAAGGAAATGTGACGGCAACAGGAACAGCCATCATCTTGTGCCTGGTCTATGAGTTCTCATTATATGTTTTCTTCCCTTAATATGACTACATAATAAGAGCCTGATACTTCAGAGACATCCGTATTAGTCCCCGTAACATTAATGCACCACATCTCATCTTAGAGAGAAGGAGAGAGAGGGGAAGAGAGGGAGAGAGTGAGGGGGCACAGAAATACCACATCAAAGGGTGAGAAGAGTAAATGGAGTGAGGGGATGAGAGAAAAGGGAACCAGAGCCTCAGACTACGAAAGAGAAGCCAAGAGAATAAAAGAAATGCAGCTTATCAGATGAGAGGAAAAAATGAATAGATGCTACCGAGTGCATGTGTGTGTCTATGTGAACTTAAGTGTACCTGATGATCATTTCTCTGTCTCTGTCCAAGTGATGAAGGCTGATCTGTTCCTCTGTCATCCTCTTCCTCTCCTCTGCCTCCCGACCGAGTGGATACACAGGGCGTGAAACTCCTGAATTGTAAATATGATCAGAGCAACATGCTTATAATACCTGTCATCACAGATATCATTAGATAATAATAATGTTTTAAACACGAATGCTTCTGGTCACATTTTCAAAGGGAAAAGCATACCAGCAAATATTCATACACATTATATCATATTGTGATGTTTATTGCATGCAGGAAATTGAACCTTTCTTGCACAAACCCTCAACATGCTCCATATATTTCATTACAAAAACTAATGTTCTACGATTCCTAGGACAACCACTGCTCATGCATGAATCTGTATGCCCCTTTACAATGAATTTCTCCCCACCAGTAGCTGTTGTCGAGTATTTAATCATGGATTTTTCCCTTAATGCAGCCTACAGCACAGAAATAGCATTAATTGACTTTCAGCGCAGTAATGATGTCTGACCTTTCATGCTGGGCAGCACCCTGCCCTGTCTGCTGTGTCCAGGGGTGTTGTCTGGGGAACGATGGGGAGGCCTGGCTACCGCAACTGCAATACCCACCGGAGGCTGACGCACCTCCCCCTCACCTGCCTCCCCCGCCTCCTTTCCACCTCTGTCCCCTCTCTCTCCCTCATTAGTGGAGCCTCGGCGAGGAGGGAGCGATTGTTTGGGAGGGTCTTGTGGCGAAGTGTTGCTTTTAGCTCCTCCTCTGTCGCCCTTCTCTGATCTCTCTCCACCCTGTTTGAGGCAGCCCAGACCTCCAAAGGGGCCCCGCTGCGGTAGCAGCAAAGGCTGCTGGGAGCTGTAGTTCATTAGGTTCTTCATGGCACTGCCCTCGCCCTCAGTGTTGTGCGATGAGGAGCGGGATAGAGGTGGAGGTGGTTGAGAATGGGGTTGGTTGTGGTCACCGTTTGGAGCTCTGGTGCTGAGCCCTCTTACTTCACCATTACCAACTGATGCATGATGGGAGGCTTTTCTCTGGTCCTCTTGGTAGCCTGCTCGAGCCCCCCAGGAAGGTGCTATCTGACCTCCGTCTCTTCCCCTCTCTTCTGTACTTGCTCCATGGCTGCTGTGCTGCTGGTGCCGTATCCTTGCAACCTTTTGCCCCTCCCTCTGAGATGTTGCCCCTGACCCCATCCTCCCATCAGGATGAGGACCTGAGTGTGAACAGTCCCTGAAGGGAGGAGTGCTGGTGTCGGTGCCATTCTTGGGTGTGCCCTGTCCAGCACCAGGGTGTGTCCCTTGGGCCTCTAGTGGGAGTGAGGGCCGGTAAACATCGTCCACAACCTCTACATCTCTGAAGGTTGAGGACCTATCCAAGCTACAGGACCGCAGCTCAGACTGAGAGCTCACATTGGAGCTGGGTTTGTGGAAGTGCTGCGTCTGGTGGCTCCAGTCAGGAGGTTTGTCAGCCTTGCCGTATCCCAGCTGCTGCTGATGTGGCTGAGATTTGTCCTTCTTTTGGCAACTACTTAGTCGGCTAAGGTGATGAGAGGGACTTTCATAAGATCCTTCCCCATTCTTGTCATCTGACTTTCTCCCACCTCCTCCTGCTCCACGGCAGTCAGTGGCTGCCAGGTCTCCCAGTGGCCCAACTGAGGGCACGTAAGTTGGGCCAGTTACTTTTGCCTCCCTGCCAGACCCTCCAGGGGAGGACGCTGGATCTTTGGAGGGCGTCAGTGTAAGAGGTGCTGGGGGACAGTAGAACTCAGGATGAGGGTGGTGATGTGCATGGTGCAGCCACCCTCCTGCCACTGTGGAGCCCATGTGCAAAGCATGAGGAGGAGGTGGCGGAGGGGGAGGAGGAGGCATGGAGTAGGAGGCCACAGAGTGGGGGTTTGGAGGTGCCAAGATGGCTGTTGCTGCAGCCGCACCTCTTCTCATACATTCATTAGAAGAAGCTGAGGATTCGCTGATCCTCATCTCCCCGTTTATGGCTCCATCCTTGGAGCACCGCCTGCCTCCTCCAGATGGAGGTCTACCCACCCCACCACCGCTGCAGCTGCTCAGTGCTCCCCCTTTTCCTCCAGAGCCAGTCTCTGCTCCCGAACTACTGGACAGTTTACAGGCACTCATGTGTTTCGTATCCTGACTGCCTGAGTCACTGTCTCTGTACTCCTTGTGTCGCTCCAGAGAGTGTCTGTGGTCCTCCTCCCTGCTCTGTGGTGTGAGCTGAGGGAGGAGGGCATGGTGAGGGTGGGGGTACGCTTGGTGGTGGTGACCGGATGGAGTGGTGGCAGGGTTCGTCTGATGAGGATGAGGATGGTGATGATGAAGCTGATGTTTGTCTTTGCCCTCCTGGTGCCGCTCCTTGCTGCTTGATCGCTCCTTCGTCTTTGACACAGATGAAACTCCTTTCTCGCCCACATCCTTGGTGCTCTTCCCGCCTCCTCCCCCATTGTCTGTCTCTCGGCTGCAAGAGCCAAGTGGGTGGCCTGGGGCAGTCCTGGACAGCGGAGGAAGGCTGTGACTGGTGGAGAGCAGAGGGGGCTGCGGAGGAAGGCCTCTCAGGTAGAAGTGATCTGGAAGAGAAGAGAAGAATTAAAATTACTTTAGGTGAAGGTTTGTTGAAATCTACAGAGAATCTAAGACTTTTCCTGTATTCACCCTCAGTCTGAAACGTTCCATTTTGGCGCTGATCTCAGCACTGCTTCCCACGATGTTAGCATGTTAGCTACATGTAGCAGTGTGTGCAGCTGGAGAATGACTATGCATAGCGGCACTTTCTCTCATTAAAACTCACCGATAAAAGCCTCCAAGCACAAACAGACATTTTCCAGCAGGAATATGACAACAAAATCGTGGAGAAATTAACAACCTTAGCAGATTACATGTTTCCCTAATTTTAGCATGAAGCTACATGTAGCAGTGTATGTAGTGCAAACACTTGCAGCAGCATGCCTATAACGATCTGAAGCCTGAGCTTTTTGCTCACAGGGATTATTTTACATACATTTACCTCATTATTTGAAATATTTGCCATGTCTATATAAATATCCAACATTTTAACACAGTATATACAGTATGACTGAAAATAAGGGAAAGCATAATGGTTCCCCTCTAAATGTTAGCTGCAAAGTGGGTTAAAAACATTATTTTTCATATTATTTTTCTAAAATTAAATATGTTAATAGATATATGGAGAAAAAAGAAAGAAAAGTTGTCTGACTGTAAAACTACACCCAGTTACCAGCTGCTCTTACTCCTATGGTGAGTGCTGATTAAGCAGTTTGGGAAGGTATATATAAAGCAATTTTTTCACTCTGTCACATTCACACACACACACACACACACACACACCAGCACCCACCTTTCTGAGTTTCATAGAAGCGGTGCTGTCCGTAGAGACCGTTGCTATGGTGATCCAGGGGACTCATGGGGAGGAAAGGAGAAGCAAGACTTCCTGAATAGCTGGGGTACCCTGTCAGAGGGAGGGAGAGGGAGAAAGAATTGATGTCTCTCCGCAGCGTTGACATTCAGCAGCCCTCTAAACAAACAGTTTATCTCTACAATCTATCATGAAATGGGGCCATTTTGGAAAACACAGACAAAAAATATGGCCAGTTAGTGCTACTTTCACCATAAATGCACTTTTGCACAAACACGCCACATGAGTTGACATTATTTACAGTGGACAAAGTGGTGACAAAAACCACAGCAGACAGCTACTGCCAAGTGTTTGCAGCATTTAACTGGATGGAATTTGCTCTTCTACAAAACACATTTTTCCCAAACCCAAGACAAATAGTATGAAGCATTGCAAAAACCCCCCTCCTTAAAACACACACACACACACAGACACAGTCCTCCCAGGAGGTCACTGGGAGGTGAATGGTCGTTCCACTCTGTTCCTTGTCTTCAAGGACGTTGAACTGCATCACGCGATAGAGGAGGTCTTGGTGGTTTGTGTTGGTGGGGGTGGATGGATGTAGGGATGGGTGAGGGTCGGTGTGTATGTGTTCAGGGTTGTCGTTGTGGTTGAGGAGAGGGGTGTTATTGGGGGGGGGGAAACAGCAAAATCACCACAGGCCCATGCAAATACACAAGTACACAAACACCACATAGGAGGCACACAACTCCACATTAAGGGGCCAAAAGGCTTGAATTGTGTGTGTGTGAGTGTGTGTATATGTGTGTGTGTGTATGTGTGTGTGTTCTCCAGCAGCTGGTTTCATGCCCCACAGAGTGTCCTTGCCGGCCCGTTAATTGGCAGCCGTTAAAAGTTTAACGGTGGTGGCCAAAGTAAACAGCACTCCATAAAAACTCATCCTACGCATTCCACAGTCGCACTGCAAAACCACCAACACCCCCTCACTGCTCCCAGCATGTGTGTGTGGGACTCTGTGTGTCTGCGTGTTCATGCTGCAATGTAAATGCATTACTGTGTACACTCTACTGAGTGTGTGCGTGTGTGCGTGTATGTGTGTGTGATTACTCTGACTGGTTAACAACCAGTGAATCTAAATGGTGACAATTAGCCAAAAGGCTCCATCAGCCATCTAAAGCCAATCCCCCGGGTAATGATGAGTGATAAAACTCAGGAGGGAGGGAGGGAGGGGAGATGAGAAAGAAGACGAAGAGGGGAACAAAGACGGCGGAGGGACACGGTGGGAAAAAGAAGGAGGGGGAGGAAGAAAGGAAAGGAGGGAAGGAAGGGAAGAAAGGATAGATGAGGTTAGCGATTGAAGGAGCGATGTAAAGACAGTAAAAGTAAAGGAGACACCAGAAGAACAGCGCTGTCAATATGAAAAGCCCCCAATCTGGTGCTGCTGTGAGGCGTATGGAGAGGGGAGTTAGTGTGTGTGTGTGTGTTGCGGAGGGTGTGTGTGTAAGTGTGTGAGGGGGGATGGAAGATGAAGGAGGAAGTGAAAGGGAAGTGGAGAGCTTTGAGATGGCTGAGATGAGAGGAAAGAGGAAAGGGAGGTAAGGAGACGAGCGAGAGCACAAAAAACAAGGACAGGTGTGGGAGAGGGAGAGTGAGCTGGTGAGTGAGAGGATAGGTGTGTGTGTGTGTGTGTGTGTGTGCGCGCGTGCGTGTGTGTGTGCATGTGTGTGTGTGTGTGTGTGTGTGTGAGGGAGAGAGAGAGAAAGAAAGAAAGATTTCTGCATGTGTGTGTGTGTGAGGGAATATGTGCTGTTTTTCAAACAACTGTGCATTTTCTTCGTGAATATGTCTCATCTGTGACTGTGTGTGTGTGTGTGTGTGTGTGTGTGTGTGTGTGTGTGTGTGTGTGTGTGTGTCTTCTCAGTGTGTGTGTGTAGTGTGTGTATCGGCCAGGTTTCTTCTCTCTGTGCTGGCTACGCTCCACTCTCTGGACCGTGGCCAGCTGGCAGACCGCCTACCGGAGCTCCCTGGCTTGAATTCTTAAAAACAATCATTTGTAGTGTGCGTGCGCGTGTCCGTGCACGGGTGTACGCATGTGTGTGTGTGTGTTCAGACATCAAAGCCGAGCCACACAGACACAAAATCTGTCTCCCTCTGCACACACACACATTCTTGCTCTCTTTTCACCGCCGCTCTCTCTTGCCCGCGCGTTCATGTCGAAGTCCTGCCTCAGACTCTTTCTATGAATCTGATTTAAGACAGTCACTCCGGGCGACATTAGCGCTCATTTTCGGGGCTTAACTGTTGCTATTTATCGCTCGATGAGCTGCAAATGAGGCAGTTGTACAAACAAAACTCTTGTCTCCTTTCAAGCTTTAAAGCTGCATCAGGAGAGATTTCTGTGTTAAAAAAACAGCTCTTACAAGTTCATTTTATGAGCTTAAATCACAAATGTGGACCACCGTGGAGAAGTGTCCTGTTTCCATGAGTGAGAGACACAGTGTTCAACTTATTGGCCCAAATTAAATTCTGGTGTGTACACATTTTCACCAACAGGATGTGACACATTAAAACTTTAAGGAGGGAAATAAAAACTGTCTCATAAACAGCAGCGTCCTCCAGAAAAAGTTGGACAGAGCATCTTTTGCCAAAATTTTGCATCTACGAATCTTGGTGCCTGGTAGAACAGTGACAGGTAGACAATCTAATTCATGCTTTTTTTTTCACAGCAGACATTTTGACATATCATAGCAGGAGAAGCACAGGTGTAAATGATATAATTAATGATAGCTCCATTTAACCCTGCATTCATGTGGTGTCGAAATAATCTGAAAAATGAGTTGCTGTACCGGGAAAATTCATGTCAGCACCCCCTTAAGTCAGATCGACAACTCAGACAATCACAAATTTTGGCACACGAGTTGCCGTATTGACGTCACATGCAGAAACATTAAAGAAGTAAATGTTCGCTTGATGCTAATATAATACAGCACATCTTCTTTGTCGCACCCATGTTGTTTCCACACCACAACTTAAAGCTCATGAACACACCGAAGTCAGAAGAATGACTTCCCAACGTCATTTGAGGAGCATGTGAATGCAGCATAAGTGTCCCAGTAAGCTGTGAGTCAGCAAGCATAGTAACAGAATACTGAGTCTCCTGAGTGGAATGCAGCCAAGTTAATGTTATTGATTACACCTGTGGTCTTCCTGCTATGACATGTCAAAATGCAGTGGAAACAGCCTACTAATGCAGCAGTCAGAGAATTAGCCAAACAGCTTTACTTTGTATGATACCAGAGAGATGAAATGAAGTTAGAGCGTTCACCGCAAGCTGACTGGTTTCCAGTTAATTTGTTGGCAAGAATATTTGGAGATGTCAAATATTTCCCCAAGGCGGCATCACTGGGTGTTATCGTTTACTCACTCGCATTTTGTGGGGAAAAACTGACGAAACGTGAAATTCGGATTCTGACCGTTTTCACCGTTAGTTGAGAAACACAGCCTGTGGCGGAAGCTGTCTTTCCACTGAAGCCTTTTTTTGGAGGTTATCTGTTTAGACTCATCTCGCTGTCAAAAGAGAAATCCTCTTACACACACACACACGCACGCGCGCACACGCACGCACATACCTGAAAGGGACAGATAACTAAGTCAAGCTCACTCTTTGACCACAAACGGTTAACAGCCGAAAGAGGACATGATGCATGTGGATGCGCACATTTTTTGTGTGCGTGTGTGTGTCTGATCAGGAAGGGGGCCGTTGGAGGTCGGTTAGCCCAGAAGGGGCCCTGAGGGTGGGGCTGCGGTCAGAGGGAGGGGGGGCTGTATAGAGGGGGAGGATGGTGGAAATGGGGGTAAGTTTCAGTATGTGTGTGTGTGTGTGTGTGTGTGTGTGTGTGTGTGTGTGTGTGTGTGTGTGTGTGTGTGTGTGTGTTTGTGTGAAGGGGGGGTTTAGGAGCTCATGAAACTTAAAACTCACCCCTAAAAGAGAGCAGGGAGCTGAGAGATGATTGAGTGAAAGGTGGGGAGTGAATACAAGAAGGCCAAAGTGTATTGTGAATTACTGTCGGTCATGCTGTTTTTTTCTGTGCTGCATGAAGTGTATTTGTGTGTTTGTTTGTGTGTTTATGTGGCAAGAGGAAGAGGAAGGTTTTGGTCGTGCACCATTTTTGAAAGCGTTGCAGCGCGCTCGAGCTCTGAACTAGAAAACCGCCACAGACGCAAAGCCACATGCTTGCTGACATACAGAGGCAGAGGAGGGTTGTGTGTGAATGTGTGTGTGTTTCTATAAGTAGCATCATCTGAGGCGTCACTGCTGCGCGTGTTTGGCCTCAGCTCAGTGTTGGTTAAACCACTTAATGGCTCCATCACGATCTAATCCCAAACCAAGACCCTGGATTAACCAGAGACCCGAGCACTCTGGGCTGCCTCTTGCATGTGTGTGTGTATGTGTGTGTGTGTGTGTGTGTCTTACCTTCATGTGAGTGGGGGAACCAGATAGGGGAAGCGCTTGAATGGGGTCCAGGCCTGTAGGAGGGGGAGGAAGGGGAGGCAGCAGGTCCCGAGGGGTGAGCAGGGTGGGAGGGCGGCGACCCCAGACTGCTGGCCAGGAAGGAACCCATGAAGGAAGCACCTGAGAGATGCAGAGGCTGAAGGTTAGAGAGGTGCACACGTATAAAATCTGACTCTAGCAAGAAAGCGGCGGGTGCTCAACTGAGATACCAATGAGCAAGCAACACCACAGAAGTATTGAGAGGGTCTTACGTATGGCTGTTAAAGTGAGAAAGAGCAGCTGTGCAGTCACATCCTCACAAGTTAAAAAAGGAAATGCTTCATGTTTTCTACACGTCTCAGTTTTTCACACTTATTTGAAAATGCTTCATGCACGTCTGCTTTTAAATCATTTGACGATGCCTGTGATTTTCCACTTACGCCCAGTTATATAATATGTTGCTTGTTGCTCGCAAACACACTGTTGCCATTAAGAAATAAAACATGGACATGGTAATCTTCATCTTCAAAATATAAAGCAGTTTCCAGCATTACGACAACAGTTAAAACACTGTTTTAATATCACTTTAAAATAAAAAATTCAGGACCGAGAACCCTGCATAAGTTTGCAGCTGGATTTTTCTCCTGTTAGCAGGTAAAAAGTCAGACACGGCAGATCTGGATGGTATTACTATAGCTGAGTAGTGCCGTAAAAAATGAAATTTCATGACCTGCCCTAGAGAAATTAATCCCTTCAAGCTACATTCACACTGCAGCTCAAAGTGTCCCAATTCTGATCATATTTTCTCCTCACATGTGACACACATATCTGACTTTTTTTCTTTTAAAATTATGATCAGGAAAAAGCTTCAAGGTGACTTTTTTTTCTCCTCAGTTCTGATCTGAATGGGTATAAACTGGGGCCAGAGGCACATGGCTGACATACAGCTCGTATTTGAATGCTCACATAAGAGTTTGTTGATAATTTTCACCATAGACAGAGAAAACAGGGGCCACAAAAGTTGAAGTGAGTGTCTGATGAATTTCTAATTAATTTTGTTTTGGTGGAGGTATTTTGGGCCTAATTGGAAGTGTACTATGTTTGCATTACTTGTCAACGTCCTCTACACTCAGATTGACTTTAAGGGGCTCTGCGAAATTCAGAGTGTATGAGTTGACTGGACAGAGTTCTCAACATGGTGGTGGCTGATTTGGCGGCTAGCAGCTAATGGTGTTAACTTCATAAACAGCATTAAAGAGAGCTGATGTTATTAACTACTGTTTTATGTTTTTATGGTATGTGCATCATTTCCCCTGGACTATTATTGTAAGGTAACAATACTTGTACAGCTCCTGAGTCCAAGACGAATTTCCCTATGGGAGCAATAAAGTATATCGTATCGTATCGCATCATATCACATCGTATTGTATCGCATCATATCATATTGTATCAGTAACTGCCATATGATTGCAATGCAAAGCTGCAGGGATGAGCAAGCCAGTGGGAAACCCACATGCACTAACATGGATGCACGGCCAGAACATCCAACTAGAGCAAACCACTGAGTATCTTAGATTACAACACACACAGGCGTAGCTTGACTCCTGCCGAGGACACCACCACAGTATCTTTACGTAGCAAACAGTGGTTTGCTGCTATATAAATGTTCTGGATGTTGCATACAGAACCTCTAAGCCTTGCACAAAAAGATACATCCCCCTCATTCATTTGAATTAAGCCAGTCTCTTGGCAATAAATCAGGGCAATAAATTTAGGCTGCAACAAGATGTCATCCATCAGGGTGCTGCAGTGGCCAATCAAATCTTTGCAATTGCACATTCTTGGTAAATCACAACAGAACATAAATGCCATTTTTAAAGTTTACGTCACAATCATTATGATAAATGATACAAATATTGCCGCCTTGTTAACTTTTCAGAGTTGTAAACCACATAAGGAAAGCTTCAAAAGTAATGGACCTACTGCTCTAACTGGACTTCCTGCATTGTTGCCCCTCTGTTTTAGCGCAAGACTGTTCGCCCTAAATGTCTGCTTAGATTTGTGTGCTGGGGTTGCTGCTTAAATAAGTATTCATAGCTGGAAGGACAGCCTTTTCATAAAACTGGGCTGTCTGTGCAGTAGAAAGATGCAAACAATTTAGATATTTGTGAAACACAACCAGAGAAAACAGAAAAAGATGATTGTTGCATTTGCTGTTGCTCAAGAGGTAAAAATAAAACTAAAAAACACAAGAATGGAAGCACTGCACCAGACCACTAATGCTCCCGCTGGTGGGTGATGTGATGCAAGCTTGGTCATTTTGACACAAGAAACAATATGGTGGAGAGAGACAGGACGGGTCGCTCTCTTGATCCACTTTTATACTCTTTGTGTAGCGGTGGCGGATTAAAAGCTAAATGTGGACTATTGTGGAGGCCGGTTCAAAACACAAACAAAAAAGTAAAGGTCGTACAAATTGTACATACATAATTTGTCACACTGCAGCTCCTCACAAAATGTTTAGAAATTTAGACTTTCTGGTTGGAACATTACTAACAAAGTAACATGGCCAAGCTTCACAGCAAATGCAGCATCCAGGTTTTCTACAGCCTGTGATCAGTGCAAATAGCAGTTAAACATAACAATGGACGGAGAGGAAATGCAGCGGAAACTTGACACATGTAGGAAACTAGTAGAAAGGATCGTATCTTTTGTTGATTCTCAGCACACTCACGTCTTTTCAACAAGTCTTGTCACTTCTATTCTCACACAAATCAGCTTTTAGTTAGCCCCTGGTAAAGATTTGACCAATCATAGTCACAAACATCACACGGGACACAGTTTTGGAACTCGGCGTAAAAACCTAATTGCACTTCTCATACGGGACTAGGAGTGAGCTCAGATGTTCAATCTCATCCTGTTACAGTTTCAGCGAACTGAGCGAACTGGCTCAGCTCAGTTTGGCTCTGTTTGAATGTATTTCCACTTATCAGCATGCTCTCATTTAGTGGAACAACCCGAACAGTTGTAGGGGAAGGAGGAAACAAATCCATGGGGAATCAGGTAATTAGTCACTGGATGGAGAGAGAGAGAGAGAGAGAGAGAGAGAGAGAGAGAGAGAAAGAGAGAGAAAGAGTGGGTTGGGTCGTTACCCATAAATGTTGCCTCGCATCAGAGACAATTACCACAACCACAACAGTCCGCACTGGAGTCACACACACACCCAACACACACGTGTACATGTACAGTACCCTCACCTCAACCACGACCCGACGCCCTAACAACCACAACCACAAGTGCCTTCAACTGTCTGCCAATCTGTCTCTCTCTTTCTCTCTCTCACATACACACACACACACACACACAGACACACACACTAGAAAGAGGGCACGGGATAAATTAAGAGGGAGATGGAGCAGCGGTGTGTATTAGGAGACAAATCAGAAAGAGGTGTGTGCGTCTATTTATACAGCTGGATCTGAAGCAGCGACACACACACACAGATGAAGACAATTTAAGAACCAGAATCCCTCCATCTTTTGCTCTTGATATTTTCACTCTCTGTAGTCATAATAAATTTGGAAGAAGAAGAAACTTTCCCTTCTAGACATTTATTTTCTCTCTTTCGTTCTCTCCCTCACCCTCTCTCAGACAGGATATTTTTACAGTGTTTTTTTTTTCCTTTTCTTTTTTTTTTTCCTCCTCTAAATCTTTTCTTGTACAACTGTAGATCAGTGGCCTTTCAGCCAGTCATAATAAAACACAGCTCATATAAGACTCAGGCTGGTTTCACAAGGCCCCCCTGGCAGCGCAGACTCTCACACACACATATACAGACACACACGTCAAATAGAGACCCAAACGTGCGCGCTGCTAACTGTACATCGACCACAGCAGACATCAGAAAAGAAAGCCAGTTTCCACATGAGCAGCCATGCATTTTTGAAATTACACGAGGCATCTTAAAGTGTCTCAAAGGGCCATAAAAGTTCAGAAGATATTCAAAAAATGATTTCAGACAGTGGTGATATTGATAAGTAAGTTTAGAAGCGTGAATACTCTGCATTCCTTGTTGTCTTTCTTCCCACAGCTGTTCTTTAATCTCTCACCCTCTCAGATCTCCACCCTTCCCCCCCATTTC